>OZ024696.1:4835883-6039895 GCA_964016905.1 Perithous albicinctus | reverse complement strand
GCTATAAGTACTTGGGATCTGAGAATTGAGTTTCCAGGTATCGACGACATACGTTTAGAAATACCATGAAACGTGGACACTTCATAGTCCCGGGCTGATTGGGGAATTTTTTCACGTCGCGAAAAAAGCCGAGCTGATATAAGTACTTGGGATCTGCAAATTGAGATTCCAGTTATCGCCGCAATACGTTTAGAAATGCCATGAAACGTTGACATTTCTTGGTCCCGGGCTGATTGGACCATTTTTTAACAACACGTAAAATACGCAGCGGATATAAGTTCTTGGGATCTGAAAATTGAGTTTCCTGTTATCGACGCCATACGTTTAGAAACACCATGAAACATGGTGATTTCTTGGTCCCGGGCTGATTGGAGAATTTTTTCACGAAGCGAAAAATTCCGAGTTGATATAAGTACTTGAGATCTGAAAATTGAGATTCCAGTTATCGACGACTTACATTTAGAAATGCTATGAAACGTGGACATTTATTGGTCGCGGGCTGATTGGAGTATTTTATTACGACGCGAAAAAAGCCGAGCTGATATAAGTACTTGGGATCTGAAAATTGACATTCCAGTTATCAACGCCATACATTTAGAAATGCTATGAAACGTGGACATTTCTTGGTCCCATGCTGATAGGACCATATTTTAACAGCATGTAAAATACGCAGATGATATGAGTACTTGGGATCTGAAAATTGAGTTTCCTGTTATCGACGCCATTCTTTTAAAAATACAATGAAACGTGGACATTTGTTGGTCCCGGGCTGATTGGACCATTTTCTAACAACACGTAAAATACGCAGCTGATATAAGTTCTTGGGATCTGAAAATTGAGATTCCGGTTATCGACGACACACATTTAGAAATGCTATGAAATGTGGACATTTGTTGGTCCCGTGCTGATTGGACCATTTTTTAACAACACATAAAATACGCAGCTGATGTAAGTTCTTGGGATCTAAAAATTGAGTTTTCTGTTATCGACGCTATACGTTTAGAAATACCATGAAACGTGGAGATTTCTTGGTCCCGGGATGATTGGAGAATTTTTTCACGAAGCGAAACATTCCGAGCTGATATAAGTACTTGAGATCTGAAAATTGAGATTCCAGTTATCGACGACTTACATTTAGAAATGCTATGAAACGTGGACATTTATTGGTCGCGGGCTGATTGGGGTATTTTATCACGACGCGAAAAAAGCCGAGCTGATATAAGTACTTGGGATCTGAAAATTGAGATTCCGGTTATCGACGACACACATTTAGAAATGCTATGAAACGTGGACATTTGTTGGTTCCGTGCTGATTGGACCATTTTTTAACAACACGTAAAATACGCAGCTGATATAAGTACTTGGGATCTAAAAATTGAGTTTTCTGTTATCGACGCTATACGTTTAGAAATACCATGAAACGTGGACATTTCTTGGTCCCGGGCTGATTGGGGAATTTTTTCACGTCGCGAAAAAGGCCGAGCTGACATAAGTACTTGGGATATGAAAATTGAGATTCCAGTTATCAACGCCATACATTTAGAAATGCTATGAAACGTGGACATTTGTTGGTCCCGTGCTGATTGGACCATTTTTTAACAACACGTAATATACGCAGCTGATATAAGTACTTGGGATCTGAAAATTGAGTTTCCTGTTATCGACGCCATACGTTTAGAAATACCATGAAACATGGTGATTTCTTGGTCCCGGGCTGATTGGAGAATTTTTTCACGAAGTGAAAAATTCCGAGCTGATATAAGTACTTGAGATCTGAAAATTGAGATTCCAGTTATCGACGACTTACATTTAGAAATGCTATGAAACGTGGACATTTATTGGTCGCGGGCTGATTGGAGTATTTTATTACGACGCGAAAAAAGCCGAGCTGATATAAGTACTTGGGATCTGAAAATTGACATTCCAGTTATCAACGCCATACATTTAGAAATGCTATGAAACGTGGACATTTCTTGGTCCCATGCTGATAGGACCATATATTAACAGCATGTAAAATACGCAGATGATATGAGTACTTGGGATCTGAAAATTGAGATTCCAGTTATCAACGCCATACATTTAGAAATGCTATGAAACGTGGACATTTGTTGGTCCCGTGCTGATTGGACCATTTTTTAACAACACGTGAAATACCCAGCTGATATAAGTACTTGGGATCTGAAAATTGAGTTTTCTGTTATCGACGCTATACGTTTAGAAATACCATGAAACGTGGACATTTCTTGGTCCCATGCTGATAGGACCATATTTTAACAGCATGTAAAATACGCAGATGATATGAGTACTTGGGATCTGAAAATTGAGTTTCCTGTTATCGACGCCATACTTTTAGAAATACCATGAAACGTGGACATTTGTTGGTCCCGGGCTGATTGGACCATTTTCTAACAACACGTAAAATACGCAGCTGATATAAGTTCTTGGGATCTGAAAATTGAGTTTCCAGTTATCAACGCCATGCATTTAGAAATGCTATGAAATGTGGACATTTGTTGGTCCCGTGCTGATTGGACCATTTTTTAACAACACGTAAAATACGCAGCTGATATAAGTACTTGGGATCTGAAAATTGAGTTTTCTGTTATCGACGATATACGTTTAGAAATACCATGAAACGTGGAGATTTCTTGGTCCCGGGCTGATTGGAGAATTTTTTCACGAAGCGAAAAATTCCGAGCTGATATAAGTACTTGAGATCTGAAAATTGAGATTCCAGTTATCGACGACTTACATTTAGAAATGCTATGAAACGTGAACATTTATTGGTCGCGGGCTGATTGGGGTATTTTATCACGACGCGAAAAAAGCCGAGCTGATATAAGTACTTGCGATCTGAAAATTGAGATTCCAGTTATCAACGCCATACATTTAGAAATGCTATGAAACGTGGACATTTTTGGTCCAGTGCTGATTGGACCATTTTTTAACAACATGTCAAATACGCAGATGATATAAGTACTTGGGATCTGAAAATTGAGTTTTCTGTTATCGACGCTATACGTTTAAAAATACCATGACACGTGGAGATTTCTTGGTCCCGGGCTGATAGGGGAATTTTTTCACGACGCTAAAAATTCCGAGCTGATATAAGTACTTGGGATCTGAAAAATGAGATTCCTGTTATCGACGACATACATTTAGAAATGCTATGAAACGTGGACATTTCTTGGTCCCGTGCTGATTGGACCATTTTTTAACAGCATGTAAAATACGCAGATGATATGAGTACTTGGGATCTGAAAATTGAGATTCCTGTTATCGACGCCATACGTTTAGAAATACCATGAAACGTGGACACTTCTTGGTCCCGGTCTGATTGGGGAATTTTTTCACGACGCGAAAAATGCCGAGCTGCTATAAGTACTTGGGATCTGAGAATTGAGTTTCCAGGTATCGACGACATACGTTTAGAAATACCATGAAACGTGGACACTTCATAGTCCCGGGCTGATTGGGGAATTTTTTCACGTCGCGAAAAAAGCCGAGCTGATATAAGTACTTGGGATCTGCAAATTGAGATTCCAGTTATCGCCGCAATACGTTTAGAAATGCCATGAAACGTTGACATTTCTTGGTCCCGGGCTGATTGGACCATTTTTTAACAACACGTAAAATACGCAGCGGATATAAGTTCTTGGGATCTGAAAATTGAGTTTCCTGTTATCGACGCCATACGTTTAGAAACACCATGAAACATGGTGATTTCTTGGTCCCGGGCTGATTGGAGAATTTTTTCACGAAGCGAAAAATTCCGAGCCGATATAAGTACTTGGGATCTGAGAATTGAGTTTCCAGGTATCGACGACATACGTTTAGAAATACCATGAAACGTGGACACTTCTTAGTCCCGGGCTGATTGGGGAATTTTTTCACGACGCGAAAAAAGCCGAGCTGATATAAGTACTTGGGATCTGAAAATTGACATTCCAGTTATCAGCGCCATACATTTAGAAATGCTATGAAACGTGGACATTTCTTGGTCTCATGCTGATAGGACCATATTTTAACAGCATGTAAAATACGCAGATGATATGAGTACTTGGGATCTGAAAATTGAGATTCCAGTTATCAACGCCATACATTTAGAAATGCTATGAAACGTGGACATTTTTGGTCCCGTGCTGATTGGACCATTTTTTAACAACATGTCAAATACGCAGATGATATGAGTACTGGGGATCTGAAAATTGAGATTCCTGTTATCGACGCCATACGTTTAGAAATACCATGAAACGTGGACACTTCTTGGTCCCGGTCTGATTGGGGAATTTTTTCACGACGCGAAAAATGCCGAGCTGCTATAAGTACTTGGGATCTGAGAATTGAGTTTCCAGGTATCGACGACATACGTTTAGAAATACCATGAAACGTGGACACTTCTTAGTCCCGGGCTGATTGGGGAATTTTTTCACGACGCGAAAAAAGCCGAGCTGATATAAGTACTTGGGATCTGCAAATTGAGATTCCAGTTATCGCCGCAATACATTTAGAAATGCCATGAAACGTTGACATTTCTTGGTCCCGGGCTGATTGGACCATTTTTTAACAACACGTAAAATACGCAGCGGATATAAGTTCTTGCGATCTGAAAATTGAGTTTCCTGTTATCGACGCCATACGTTTAGAAACACCATGAATCATGGTGATTTCTTGGTCCCGGGCTGATTGGAGAATTTTTTCACGACGCGAAAAAAGCCGAGCTGATATAAGTACTTGGGATCTGAAAATTGAGATTCCAGTTATCAACGCCATACATTTAGAAATGCTATGAAACGTGGACATTTGTTGGTCCCGTGCTGATTGGACCATTTTTTAACAACACGTAAAATACGCAGCTGATATAAGTACTTGGGATCTGAAAATTGAGTTTCCAGTTATCAACGCCATGCATTTAGAAATGCTATGAAATGTGGACATTGGTTGGTCCCGTGCTGATTGGACCATTTTTTAACAACACATAAAATACGCAGCTGATGTAAGTTCTTGGGATCTAAAATTTGAGTTTTCTGTTATCGACGCTATACGTTTAGAAATACCATGAAACGTGGAGATTTCTTGGTCCCGGGCTGATTGGAGAATTTTTTCACGTCGCGAAAAAAGCCGAGCTGATATAAGTACTTGGGATCTGCAAATTGAGATTCCAGTTATCGCCGCAATACGTTTAGAAATGCCATGAAACGTTGACATTTCTTGGTCCCGGGCTGATTGGACCATTTTTTAACAACACGTAAAATACGCAGCGGATATAAGTTCTTGGGATCTGAAAATTGAGTTTCCTGTTATCGACGCCATACGTTTAGAAACACCATGAAACATGGTGATTTCTTGGTCCCGGGCTGATTGGAGAATTTTTTCACGAAGCGAAAAATTCCGAGCCGATATAAGTACTTGGGATCTGAGAATTGAGTTTCCAGGTATCGACGACATACGTTTAGAAATACCATGAAACGTGGACACTTCTTAGTCCCGGGCTGATTGGGGAATTTTTTCACGACGCGAAAAAAGCCGAGCTGATATAAGTACTTGGGATCTGAAAATTGACATTCCAGTTATCAGCGCCATACATTTAGAAATGCTATGAAACGTGGACATTTCTTGGTCTCATGCTGATAGGACCATATTTTAACAGCATGTAAAATACGCAGATGATATGAGTACTTGGGATCTGAAAATTGAGATTCCAGTTATCAACGCCATACATTTAGAAATGCTATGAAACGTGGACATTTTTGGTCCCGTGCTGATTGGACCATTTTTTAACAACATGTCAAATACGCAGATGATATGAGTACTTGGGATCTGAAAATTGAGATTCCTGTTATCGACGCCATACGTTTAGAAATACCATGAAACGTGGACACTTCTTGGTCCCGGTCTGATTGGGGAATTTTTTCACGACGCGAAAAATGCCGAGCTGCTATAAGTACTTGGGATCTGAGAATTGAGTTTCCAGGTATCGACGACATACGTTTAGAAATACCATGAAACGTGGACACTTCTTAGTCCCGGGCTGATTGGGGAATTTTTTCACGACGCGAAAAAAGCCGAGCTGATATAAGTACTTGGGATCTGCAAATTGAGATTCCAGTTATCGCCGCAATACATTTAGAAATGCCATGAAACGTTGACATTTCTTGGTCCCGGGCTGATTGGACCATTTTTTAACAACACGTAAAATACGCAGCGGATATAAGTTCTTGCGATCTGAAAATTGAGTTTCCTGTTATCGACGCCATACGTTTAGAAACACCATGAATCATGGTGATTTCTTGGTCCCGGGCTGATTGGAGAATTTTTTCACGACGCGAAAAAAGCCGAGCTGATATAAGTACTTGGGATCTGAAAATTGAGATTCCAGTTATCAACGCCATACATTTAGAAATGCTATGAAACGTGGACATTTGTTGGTCCCGTGCTGATTGGACCATTTTTTAACAACACGTAAAATACGCAGCTGATATAAGTACTTGGGATCTGAAAATTGAGTTTCCAGTTATCAACGCCATGCATTTAGAAATGCTATGAAATGTGGACATTGGTTGGTCCCGTGCTGATTGGACCATTTTTTAACAACACATAAAATACGCAGCTGATGTAAGTTCTTGGGATCTAAAATTTGAGTTTTCTGTTATCGACGCTATACGTTTAGAAATACCATGAAACGTGGAGATTTCTTGGTCCCGGGCTGATTGGAGAATTTTTTCACGAAGCGAAAAATTCCGAGCTGATATAAGTACTTGAGATCTGAAAATTGAGATTCCAGTTATCGACGACTTACATTTAGAAATGCTATGAAACGTGGACATTTATTGGTCGCGGGCTGATTGGGGTATTTTATCACGACGCGAAAAAAGCCGAGCTGATATAAGTACTTGCGATCTGAAAATTGAGATTCCAGTTATCAACGGCATACATTTAGAAATGCTATGAAACGTGGACATTTTTGGTCCCGTGCTGATTGGACCATTTTTTAACAACATGTCAAATACGCAGATGATATAAGTACTTGGGATCTGAAAATTGAGTTTTCTGTTATCGACGCTATACGTTTAAAAATACCATGACACGTGGAGATTTCTTGGTCCCGGGCTGATAGGGGAATTTTTTCACGACGCTAAAAATTCCGAGCTGATATAAGTACTTGGGATCTGAAAAATGAGATTCCTGTTATCGACGACATACATTTAGAAATGCTATGAAACGTGGACATTTCTTGGTCCCGTGCTGATTGGACCATTTTTTAACAGCATGTAAAATACGCAGATGATATGAGTACTTGGGATCTGAAAATTGAGATTCCTGTTATCGACGCCATACGTTTAGAAATACCATGAAACGTGGACACTTCTTGGTCCCGGTCTGATTGGGGAATTTTTTCACGACGCGAAAAATGCCGAGCTGCTATAAGTACTTGGGATCTGAGAATTGAGTTTCCAGGTATCGACGACATACGTTTAGAAATACCATGAAACGTGGACACTTCATAGTCCCGGGCTGATTGGGGAATTTTTTCACGTCGCGAAAAAAGCCGAGCTGATATAAGTACTTGGGATCTGCAAATTGAGATTCCAGTTATCGCCGCAATACGTTTAGAAATGCCATGAAACGTTGACATTTCTTGGTCCCGGGCTGATTGGACCATTTTTTAACAACACGTAAAATACGCAGCGGATATAAGTTCTTGGGATCTGAAAATTGAGTTTCCTGTTATCGACGCCATACGTTTAGAAACACCATGAAACATGGTGATTTCTTGGTCCCGGGCTGATTGGAGAATTTTTTCACGAAGCGAAAAATTCCGAGTTGATATAAGTACTTGAGATCTGAAAATTGAGATTCCAGTTATCGACGACTTACATTTAGAAATGCTATGAAACGTGGACATTTATTGGTCGCGGGCTGATTGGAGTATTTTATTACGACGCGAAAAAAGCCGAGCTGATATAAGTACTTGGGATCTGAAAATTGACATTCCAGTTATCAACGCCATACATTTAGAAATGCTATGAAACGTGGACATTTCTTGGTCCCATGCTGATAGGACCATATTTTAACAGCATGTAAAATACGCAGATGATATGAGTACTTGGGATCTGAAAATTGAGTTTCCTGTTATCGACGCCATTCTTTTAAAAATACAATGAAACGTGGACATTTGTTGGTCCCGGGCTGATTGGACCATTTTCTAACAACACGTAAAATACGCAGCTGATATAAGTTCTTGGGATCTGAAAATTGAGATTCCGGTTATCGACGACACACATTTAGAAATGCTATGAAATGTGGACATTTGTTGGTCCCGTGCTGATTGGACCATTTTTTAACAACACATAAAATACGCAGCTGATGTAAGTTCTTGGGATCTAAAAATTGAGTTTTCTGTTATCGACGCTATACGTTTAGAAATACCATGAAACGTGGAGATTTCTTGGTCCCGGGATGATTGGAGAATTTTTTCACGAAGCGAAACATTCCGAGCTGATATAAGTACTTGAGATCTGAAAATTGAGATTCCAGTTATCGACGACTTACATTTAGAAATGCTATGAAACGTGGACATTTATTGGTCGCGGGCTGATTGGGGTATTTTATCACGACGCGAAAAAAGCCGAGCTGATATAAGTACTTGGGATCTGAAAATTGAGATTCCGGTTATCGACGACACACATTTAGAAATGCTATGAAACGTGGACATTTGTTGGTTCCGTGCTGATTGGACCATTTTTTAACAACACGTAAAATACGCAGCTGATATAAGTACTTGGGATCTAAAAATTGAGTTTTCTGTTATCGACGCTATACGTTTAGAAATACCATGAAACGTGGACATTTCTTGGTCCCGGGCTGATTGGGGAATTTTTTCACGTCGCGAAAAAGGCCGAGCTGACATAAGTACTTGGGATATGAAAATTGAGATTCCAGTTATCAACGCCATACATTTAGAAATGCTATGAAACGTGGACATTTGTTGGTCCCGTGCTGATTGGACCATTTTTTAACAACACGTAATATACGCAGCTGATATAAGTACTTGGGATCTGAAAATTGAGTTTCCTGTTATCGACGCCATACGTTTAGAAATACCATGAAACATGGTGATTTCTTGGTCCCGGGCTGATTGGAGAATTTTTTCACGAAGTGAAAAATTCCGAGCTGATATAAGTACTTGAGATCTGAAAATTGAGATTCCAGTTATCGACGACTTACATTTAGAAATGCTATGAAACGTGGACATTTATTGGTCGCGGGCTGATTGGAGTATTTTATTACGACGCGAAAAAAGCCGAGCTGATATAAGTACTTGCGATCTGAAAATTGAGATTCCAGTTATCAACGCCATACATTTAGAAATGCTATGAAACGTGGACATTTTTGGTCCAGTGCTGATTGGACCATTTTTTAACAACATGTCAAATACGCAGATGATATAAGTACTTGGGATCTGAAAATTGAGTTTTCTGTTATCGACGCTATACGTTTAAAAATACCATGACACGTGGAGATTTCTTGGTCCCGGGCTGATAGGGGAATTTTTTCACGACGCTAAAAATTCCGAGCTGATATAAGTACTTGGGATCTGAAAAATGAGATTCCTGTTATCGACGACATACATTTAGAAATGCTATGAAACGTGGACATTTCTTGGTCCCGTGCTGATTGGACCATTTTTTAACAGCATGTAAAATACGCAGATGATATGAGTACTTGGGATCTGAAAATTGAGATTCCTGTTATCGACGCCATACGTTTAGAAATACCATGAAACGTGGACACTTCTTGGTCCCGGTCTGATTGGGGAATTTTTTCACGACGCGAAAAATGCCGAGCTGCTATAAGTACTTGGGATCTGAGAATTGAGTTTCCAGGTATCGACGACATACGTTTAGAAATACCATGAAACGTGGACACTTCATAGTCCCGGGCTGATTGGGGAATTTTTTCACGTCGCGAAAAAAGCCGAGCTGATATAAGTACTTGGGATCTGCAAATTGAGATTCCAGTTATCGCCGCAATACGTTTAGAAATGCCATGAAACGTTGACATTTCTTGGTCCCGGGCTGATTGGACCATTTTTTAACAACACGTAAAATACGCAGCGGATATAAGTTCTTGGGATCTGAAAATTGAGTTTCCTGTTATCGACGCCATACGTTTAGAAACACCATGAAACATGGTGATTTCTTGGTCCCGGGCTGATTGGAGAATTTTTTCACGAAGCGAAAAATTCCGAGTTGATATAAGTACTTGAGATCTGAAAATTGAGATTCCAGTTATCGACGACTTACATTTAGAAATGCTATGAAACGTGGACATTTATTGGTCGCGGGCTGATTGGAGTATTTTATTACGACGCGAAAAAAGCCGAGCTGATATAAGTACTTGGGATCTGAAAATTGACATTCCAGTTATCAACGCCATACATTTAGAAATGCTATGAAACGTGGACATTTGTTGGTCCCGTGCTGATTGGACCATTTTTTAACAACACGTGAAATACCCAGCTGATATAAGTACTTGGGATCTGAAAATTGAGTTTTCTGTTATCGACGCTATACGTTTAGAAATACCATGAAACGTGGACATTTCTTGGTCCCATGCTGATAGGACCATATTTTAACAGCATGTAAAATACGCAGATGATATGAGTACTTGGGATCTGAAAATTGAGTTTCCTGTTATCGACGCCATACTTTTAGAAATACCATGAAACGTGGACATTTGTTGGTCCCGGGCTGATTGGACCATTTTCTAACAACACGTAAAATACGCAGCTGATATAAGTTCTTGGGATCTGAAAATTGAGTTTCCAGTTATCAACGCCATGCATTTAGAAATGCTATGAAATGTGGACATTTGTTGGTCCCGTGCTGATTGGACCATTTTTTAACAACACGTAAAATACGCAGCGGATATAAGTTCTTGGGATCTGAAAATTGAGTTTCCTGTTATCGACGCCATACGTTTAGAAACACCATGAAACATGGTGATTTCTTGGTCCCGGGCTGATTGGAGAATTTTTTCACGAAGCGAAAAATTCCGAGTTGATATAAGTACTTGAGATCTGAAAATTGAGATTCCAGTTATCGACGACTTACATTTAGAAATGCTATGAAACGTGGACATTTATTGGTCGCGGGCTGATTGGAGTATTTTATTACGACGCGAAAAAAGCCGAGCTGATATAAGTACTTGGGATCTGAAAATTGACATTCCAGTTATCAACGCCATACATTTAGAAATGCTATGAAACGTGGACATTTCTTGGTCCCATGCTGATAGGACCATATTTTAACAGCATGTAAAATACGCAGATGATATGAGTACTTGGGATCTGAAAATTGAGTTTCCTGTTATCGACGCCATTCTTTTAAAAATACAATGAAACGTGGACATTTGTTGGTCCCGGGCTGATTGGACCATTTTCTAACAACACGTAAAATACGCAGCTGATATAAGTTCTTGGGATCTGAAAATTGAGATTCC
Organism: Perithous albicinctus; assembly: GCA_964016905.1. Taxonomy (NCBI): domain Eukaryota; kingdom Metazoa; phylum Arthropoda; class Insecta; order Hymenoptera; family Ichneumonidae; genus Perithous; species Perithous albicinctus. The sequence goes on along the minus strand of OZ024696.1, from coordinate 6,028,390 downwards.
GGTTATCGACGACACACATTTAGAAATGCTATGAAATGTGGACATTTGTTGGTCCCGTGCTGATTGGACCATTTTTTAACAACACATAAAATACGCAGCTGATGTAAGTTCTTGGGATCTAAAAATTGAGTTTTCTGTTATCGACGCTATACGTTTAGAAATACCATGAAACGTGGAGATTTCTTGGTCCCGGGATGATTGGAGAATTTTTTCACGAAGCGAAACATTCCGAGCTGATATAAGTACTTGAGATCTGAAAATTGAGATTCCAGTTATCGACGACTTACATTTAGAAATGCTATGAAACGTGGACATTTATTGGTCGCGGGCTGATTGGGGTATTTTATCACGACGCGAAAAAAGCCGAGCTGATATAAGTACTTGGGATCTGAAAATTGAGATTCCGGTTATCGACGACACACATTTAGAAATGCTATGAAACGTGGACATTTGTTGGTTCCGTGCTGATTGGACCATTTTTTAACAACACGTAAAATACGCAGCTGATATAAGTACTTGGGATCTAAAAATTGAGTTTTCTGTTATCGACGCTATACGTTTAGAAATACCATGAAACGTGGACATTTCTTGGTCCCGGGCTGATTGGGGAATTTTTTCACGTCGCGAAAAAGGCCGAGCTGACATAAGTACTTGGGATATGAAAATTGAGATTCCAGTTATCAACGCCATACATTTAGAAATGCTATGAAACGTGGACATTTGTTGGTCCCGTGCTGATTGGACCATTTTTTAACAACACGTAATATACGCAGCTGATATAAGTACTTGGGATCTGAAAATTGAGTTTCCTGTTATCGACGCCATACGTTTAGAAATACCATGAAACATGGTGATTTCTTGGTCCCGGGCTGATTGGAGAATTTTTTCACGAAGTGAAAAATTCCGAGCTGATATAAGTACTTGAGATCTGAAAATTGAGATTCCAGTTATCGACGACTTACATTTAGAAATGCTATGAAACGTGGACATTTATTGGTCGCGGGCTGATTGGAGTATTTTATTACGACGCGAAAAAAGCCGAGCTGATATAAGTACTTGGGATCTGAAAATTGACATTCCAGTTATCAACGCCATACATTTAGAAATGCTATGAAACGTGGACATTTCTTGGTCCCATGCTGATAGGACCATATATTAACAGCATGTAAAATACGCAGATGATATGAGTACTTGGGATCTGAAAATTGAGATTCCAGTTATCAACGCCATACATTTAGAAATGCTATGAAACGTGGACATTTGTTGGTCCCGTGCTGATTGGACCATTTTTTAACAACACGTGAAATACCCAGCTGATATAAGTACTTGGGATCTGAAAATTGAGTTTTCTGTTATCGACGCTATACGTTTAGAAATACCATGAAACGTGGACATTTCTTGGTCCCATGCTGATAGGACCATATTTTAACAGCATGTAAAATACGCAGATGATATGAGTACTTGGGATCTGAAAATTGAGTTTCCTGTTATCGACGCCATACTTTTAGAAATACCATGAAACGTGGACATTTGTTGGTCCCGGGCTGATTGGACCATTTTCTAACAACACGTAAAATACGCAGCTGATATAAGTTCTTGGGATCTGAAAATTGAGTTTCCAGTTATCAACGCCATGCATTTAGAAATGCTATGAAATGTGGACATTTGTTGGTCCCGTGCTGATTGGACCATTTTTTAACAACACGTAAAATACGCAGCTGATATAAGTACTTGGGATCTGAAAATTGAGTTTTCTGTTATCGACGATATACGTTTAGAAATACCATGAAACGTGGAGATTTCTTGGTCCCGGGCTGATTGGAGAATTTTTTCACGAAGCGAAAAATTCCGAGCTGATATAAGTACTTGAGATCTGAAAATTGAGTTTCCAGTTATCGACGACTTACATTTAGAAATGCTATGAAACGTGAACATTTATTGGTCGCGGGCTGATTGGGGTATTTTATCACGACGCGAAAAAAGCCGAGCTGATATAAGTACTTGCGATCTGAAAATTGAGATTCCAGTTATCAACGCCATACATTTAGAAATGCTATGAAACGTGGACATTTTTGGTCCAGTGCTGATTGGACCATTTTTTAACAACATGTCAAATACGCAGATGATATAAGTACTTGGGATCTGAAAATTGAGTTTTCTGTTATCGACGCTATACGTTTAAAAATACCATGACACGTGGAGATTTCTTGGTCCCGGGCTGATAGGGGAATTTTTTCACGACTCTAAAAATTCCGAGCTGATATAAGTACTTGGGATCTGAAAAATGAGATTCCTGTTATCGACGACATACATTTAGAAATGCTATGAAACGTGGACATTTCTTGGTCCCGTGCTGATTGGACCATTTTTTAACAGCATGTAAAATACGCAGATGATATGAGTACTTGGGATCTGAAAATTGAGATTCCTGTTATCGACGCCATACGTTTAGAAATACCATGAAACGTGGACACTTCTTGGTCCCGGTCTGATTGGGGAATTTTTTCACGACGCGAAAAATGCCGAGCTGCTATAAGTACTTGGGATCTGAGAATTGAGTTTCCAGGTATCGACGACATACGTTTAGAAATACCATGAAACGTGGACACTTCATAGTCCCGGGCTGATTGGGGAATTTTTTCACGTCGCGAAAAAAGCCGAGCTGATATAAGTACTTGGGATCTGCAAATTGAGATTCCAGTTATCGCCGCAATACGTTTAGAAATGCCATGAAACGTTGACATTTCTTGGTCCCGGGCTGATTGGACCATTTTTTAACAACACGTAAAATACGCAGCGGATATAAGTTCTTGGGATCTGAAAATTGAGTTTCCTGTTATCGACGCCATACGTTTAGAAACACCATGAAACATGGTGATTTCTTGGTCCCGGGCTGATGGGAGAATTTTTTCACGAAGCGAAAAATTCCGAGTTGATATAAGTACTTGAGATCTGAAAATTGAGATTCCAGTTATCGACGACTTACATTTAGAAATGCTATGAAACGTGGACATTTATTGGTCGCGGGCTGATTGGAGTATTTTATTACGACGCGAAAAAAGCCGAGCTGATATAAGTACTTGGGATCTGAAAATTGACATTCCAGTTATCAACGCCATACATTTAGAAATGCTATGAAACGTGGACATTTGTTGGTCCCGTGCTGATTGGACCATTTTTTAACAACACGTAAAATACGCAGCTGATATAAGTACTTGGGATCTGAAAATTGAGTTTCCAGTTATCAACGCCATGCATTTAGAAATGCTATGAAATGTGGACATTTGTTGGTCCCGTCCTGATTGGACCATTTTTTAACAACACGTAAAATACGCAGCTGATATAAGTACTTGGGATCTGAAAATTGAGTTTTCTGTTATCGACGCTATACGTTTAGAAATACCATGAAACGTGGAGATTTCTTGGTCCCGGGCTGATTGGAGAATTTTTTCACGAAGCGAAAAATTCCGAGCTGATATAAGTACTTGAGATCTGAAAATTGAGATTCCAGTTATCGACGACTTACATTTAGAAATGCTATGAAACGTGGACATTTATTGGTCGCGGGCTGATTGGGGTATTTTATCACGACGCGAAAAAAGCCGAGCTGATATAAGTACTTGGGATCTGAAAATTGAGATTCCAGTTATCGACGCCATACATTTAGAAATGCTATGAAACGTGGACATTTGTTGGTCCCGTGCTGATTGGACCATTTTTTAACAACACGTGAAATACCCAGCTGATATAAGTACTTGGGATCTGAAAATTGAGTTTTCTGTTATCGACGCTATACGTTTAGAAATACCATGAAACGTGGACATTTCTTGGTCCCATGCTGATAGGACCATATTTTAACAGCATGTAAAATACGCAGATGATATGAGTACTTGGGATCTGAAAATTGAGTTTCCTGTTATCGACGCCATACTTTTAGAAATACCATGAAACGTGGACATTTGTTGGTCCCGGGCTGATTGGACCATTTTCTAACAACACGTAAAATACGCAGCTGATATAAGTTCTTGGGATCTGAAAATTGAGTTTCCAGTTATCAACGCCATGCATTTAGAAATGCTATGAAATGTGGACATTTGTTGGTCCCGTGCTGATTGGACCATTTTTTAACAACACGTAAAATACGCAGCTGATATAAGTACTTGGGATCTGAAAATTGAGTTTTCTGTTATCGACGATATACGTTTAGAAATACCATGAAACGTGGAGATTTCTTGGTCCCGGGCTGATTGGAGAATTTTTTCACGAAGCGAAAAATTCCGAGCTGATATAAGTACTTGAGATCTGAAAATTGAGATTCCAGTTATCGACGACTTACATTTAGAAATGCTATGAAACGTGGACATTTATTGGTCGCGGGCTGATTGGGGTATTTTATCACGACGCGAAAAAAGCCGAGCTGATATAAGTACTTGCGATCTGAAAATTGAGATTCCAGTTATCAACGCCATACATTTAGAAATGCTATGAAACGTGGACATTTTTGGTCCCGTGCTGATTGGACCATTTTTTAACAACATGTCAAATACGCAGATGATATAAGTACTTGGGATCTGAAAATTGAGTTTTCTGTTATCGACGCTATACGTTTAAAAATACCATGACACGTGGAGATTTCTTGGTCCCGGGCTGATAGGGGAATTTTTTCACGACGCTAAAAATTCCGAGCTGATATAAGTACTTGGGATCTGAAAAATGAGATTCCTGTTATCGACGACATACATTTAGAAATGCTATGAAACGTGGACATTTCTTGGTCCCGTGCTGATTGGACCATTTTTTAACAGCATGTAAAATACGCAGATGATATGAGTACTTGGGATCTGAAAATTGAGATTCCTGTTATCGACGCCATACGTTTAGAAATACCATGAAACGTGGACACTTCTTGGTCCCGGTCTGATTGGGGAATTTTTTCACGACGCGAAAAATGCCGAGCTGCTATAAGTACTTGGGATCTGAGAATTGAGTTTCCAGGTATCGACGACATACGTTTAGAAATACCATGAAACGTGGACACTTCATAGTCCCGGGCTGATTGGGGAATTTTTTCACGTCGCGAAAAAAGCCGAGCTGATATAAGTACTTGGGATCTGCAAATTGAGATTCCAGTTATCGCCGCAATACGTTTAGAAATGCCATGAAACGTTGACATTTCTTGGTCCCGGGCTGATTGGACCATTTTTTAACAACACGTAAAATACGCAGCGGATATAAGTTCTTGGGATCTGAAAATTGAGTTTCCTGTTATCGACGCCATACGTTTAGAAACACCATGAAACATGGTGATTTCTTGGTCCCGGGCTGATTGGAGAATTTTTTCACGAAGCGAAAAATTCCGAGTTGATATAAGTACTTGAGATCTGAAAATTGAGATTCCAGTTATCGACGACTTACATTTAGAAATGCTATGAAACGTGGACATTTATTGGTCGCGGGCTGATTGGAGTATTTTATTACGACGCGAAAAAAGCCGAGCTGATATAAGTACTTGGGATCTGAAAATTGACATTCCAGTTATCAACGCCATACATTTAGAAATGCTATGAAACGTGGACATTTCTTGGTCCCATGCTGATAGGACCATATTTTAACAGCATGTAAAATACGCAGATGATATGAGTACTTGGGATCTGAAAATTGAGATTCCAGTTATCAACGCCATACATTTAGAAATGCTATGAAACGTGGACATTTGTTGGTCCCGTGCTGATTGGACCATTTTTTAACAACACGTAAAATACGCAGCTGATATAAGTACTTGGGATCTGAAAATTGAGTTTCCAGTTATCAACGCCATGCATTTAGAAATGCTATGAAATGTGGACATTTGTTGGTCCCGTCCTGATTGGACCATTTTTTAACAACACGTAAAATACGCAGCTGATATAAGTACTTGGGATCTGAAAATTGAGTTTTCTGTTATCGACGCTATACGTTTAGAAATACCATGAAACGTGGAGATTTCTTGGTCCCGGGCTGATTGGAGAATTTTTTCACGAAGCGAAAAATTCCGAGCTGATATAAGTACTTGAGATCTGAAAATTGAGATTCCAGTTATCGACGACTTACATTTAGAAATGCTATGAAACGTGGACATTTATTGGTCGCGGGCTGATTGGGGTATTTTATCACGACGCGAAAAAAGCCGAGCTGATATAAGTACTTGGGATCTGAAAATTGAGATTCCAGTTATCGACGCCATACATTTAGAAATGCTATGAAACGTGGACATTTTTGGTCCCGTGCTGATTGGACCATTTTTTAACAACATGTCAAATACGCAGATGATATAAGTACTTGGGATCTGAAAATTGAGTTTTCTGTTATCGACGCTATACGTTTAAAAATACCATGACACGTGGAGATTTCTTGGATCCGGGCTGATAGGGGAATTTTTTCACGACGCTAAAAATTCCGAGCTGATATAAGTACTTGAGATCTGAAAATTGAGATTCCTGTTATCGACGACATACATTTAGAAATGCTATGAAACGTTGACATTTCTTGGTCCCGGGCTGATTGGACCATTTTTTAACAACACGTAAAATACGCAGCGGATATAAGTTCTTGCGATCTGAAAATTGAGTTTCCTGTTATCGACGCCATACGTTTAGAAACACCATGAATCATGGTGATTTCTTGGTCCCGGGCTGATTGGAGAATTTTTTCACGACGCGAAAAAAGCCGAGCTGATATAAGTACTTGGGATCTGAAAATTGAGATTCCAGTTATCAACGCCATACATTTAGAAATGCTATGAAACGTGGACATTTGTTGGTCCCGTGCTGATTGGACCATTTTTTAACAACACGTAAAATACGCAGCTGATATAAGTACTTGGGATCTGAAAATTGAGTTTCCAGTTATCAACGCCATGCATTTAGAAATGCTATGAAATGTGGACATTGGTTGGTCCCGTGCTGATTGGACCATTTTTTAACAACACATAAAATACGCAGCTGATGTAAGTTCTTGGGATCTAAAATTTGAGTTTTCTGTTATCGACGCTATACGTTTAGAAATACCATGAAACGTGGAGATTTCTTGGTCCCGGGCTGATTGGAGAATTTTTTCACGAAGCGAAAAATTCCGAGCTGATATAAGTACTTGAGATCTGAAAATTGAGATTCCAGTTATCGACGACTTACATTTAGAAATGCTATGAAACGTGGACATTTATTGGTCGCGGGCTGATTGGGGTATTTTATCACGACGCGAAAAAAGCCGAGCTGATATAAGTACTTGCGATCTGAAAATTGAGATTCCAGTTATCAACGGCATACATTTAGAAATGCTATGAAACGTGGACATTTTTGGTCCCGTGCTGATTGGACCATTTTTTAACAACATGTCAAATACGCAGATGATATAAGTACTTGGGATCTGAAAATTGAGTTTTCTGTTATCGACGCTATACGTTTAAAAATACCATGACACGTGGAGATTTCTTGGTCCCGGGCTGATAGGGGAATTTTTTCACGACGCTAAAAATTCCGAGCTGATATAAGTACTTGGGATCTGAAAAATGAGATTCCTGTTATCGACGACATACATTTAGAAATGCTATGAAACGTGGACATTTCTTGGTCCCGTGCTGATTGGACCATTTTTTAACAGCATGTAAAATACGCAGATGATATGAGTACTTGGGATCTGAAAATTGAGATTCCTGTTATCGACGCCATACGTTTAGAAATACCATGAAACGTGGACACTTCTTGGTCCCGGTCTGATTGGGGAATTTTTTCACGACGCGAAAAATGCCGAGCTGCTATAAGTACTTGGGATCTGAGAATTGAGTTTCCAGGTATCGACGACATACGTTTAGAAATACCATGAAACGTGGACACTTCATAGTCCCGGGCTGATTGGGGAATTTTTTCACGTCGCGAAAAAAGCCGAGCTGATATAAGTACTTGGGATCTGCAAATTGAGATTCCAGTTATCGCCGCAATACGTTTAGAAATGCCATGAAACGTTGACATTTCTTGGTCCCGGGCTGATTGGACCATTTTTTAACAACACGTAAAATACGCAGCGGATATAAGTTCTTGGGATCTGAAAATTGAGTTTCCTGTTATCGACGCCATACGTTTAGAAACACCATGAAACATGGTGATTTCTTGGTCCCGGGCTGATTGGAGAATTTTTTCACGAAGCGAAAAATTCCGAGTTGATATAAGTACTTGAGATCTGAAAATTGAGATTCCAGTTATCGACGACTTACATTTAGAAATGCTATGAAACGTGGACATTTATTGGTCGCGGGCTGATTGGAGTATTTTATTACGACGCGAAAAAAGCCGAGCTGATATAAGTACTTGGGATCTGAAAATTGACATTCCAGTTATCAACGCCATACATTTAGAAATGCTATGAAACGTGGACATTTCTTGGTCCCATGCTGATAGGACCATATTTTAACAGCATGTAAAATACGCAGATGATATGAGTACTTGGGATCTGAAAATTGAGTTTCCTGTTATCGACGCCATTCTTTTAAAAATACAATGAAACGTGGACATTTGTTGGTCCCGGGCTGATTGGACCATTTTCTAACAACACGTAAAATACGCAGCTGATATAAGTTCTTGGGATCTGAAAATTGAGATTCCGGTTATCGACGACACACATTTAGAAATGCTATGAAATGTGGACATTTGTTGGTCCCGTGCTGATTGGACCATTTTTTAACAACACATAAAATACGCAGCTGATGTAAGTTCTTGGGATCTAAAAATTGAGTTTTCTGTTATCGACGCTATACGTTTAGAAATACCATGAAACGTGGAGATTTCTTGGTCCCGGGATGATTGGAGAATTTTTTCACGAAGCGAAACATTCCGAGCTGATATAAGTACTTGAGATCTGAAAATTGAGATTCCAGTTATCGACGACTTACATTTAGAAATGCTATGAAACGTGGACATTTATTGGTCGCGGGCTGATTGGGGTATTTTATCACGACGCGAAAAAAGCCGAGCTGATATAAGTACTTGGGATCTGAAAATTGAGATTCCGGTTATCGACGACACACATTTAGAAATGCTATGAAACGTGGACATTTGTTGGTTCCGTGCTGATTGGACCATTTTTTAACAACACGTAAAATACGCAGCTGATATAAGTACTTGGGATCTAAAAATTGAGTTTTCTGTTATCGACGCTATACGTTTAGAAATACCATGAAACGTGGACATTTCTTGGTCCCGGGCTGATTGGGGAATTTTTTCACGTCGCGAAAAAGGCCGAGCTGACATAAGTACTTGGGATATGAAAATTGAGATTCCAGTTATCAACGCCATACATTTAGAAATGCTATGAAACGTGGACATTTGTTGGTCCCGTGCTGATTGGACCATTTTTTAACAACACGTAATATACGCAGCTGATATAAGTACTTGGGATCTGAAAATTGAGTTTCCTGTTATCGACGCCATACGTTTAGAAATACCATGAAACATGGTGATTTCTTGGTCCCGGGCTGATTGGAGAATTTTTTCACGAAGTGAAAAATTCCGAGCTGATATAAGTACTTGAGATCTGAAAATTGAGATTCCAGTTATCGACGACTTACATTTAGAAATGCTATGAAACGTGGACATTTATTGGTCGCGGGCTGATTGGAGTATTTTATTACGACGCGAAAAAAGCCGAGCTGATATAAGTACTTGGGATCTGAAAATTGACATTCCAGTTATCAACGCCATACATTTAGAAATGCTATGAAACGTGGACATTTCTTGGTCCCATGCTGATAGGACCATATATTAACAGCATGTAAAATACGCAGATGATATGAGTACTTGGGATCTGAAAATTGAGATTCCAGTTATCAACGCCATACATTTAGAAATGCTATGAAACGTGGACATTTGTTGGTCCCGTGCTGATTGGACCATTTTTTAACAACACGTGAAATACCCAGCTGATATAAGTACTTGGGATCTGAAAATTGAGTTTTCTGTTATCGACGCTATACGTTTAGAAATACCATGAAACGTGGACATTTCTTGGTCCCATGCTGATAGGACCATATTTTAACAGCATGTAAAATACGCAGATGATATGAGTACTTGGGATCTGAAAATTGAGTTTCCTGTTATCGACGCCATACTTTTAGAAATACCATGAAACGTGGACATTTGTTGGTCCCGGGCTGATTGGACCATTTTCTAACAACACGTAAAATACGCAGCTGATATAAGTTCTTGGGATCTGAAAATTGAGTTTCCAGTTATCAACGCCATGCATTTAGAAATGCTATGAAATGTGGACATTTGTTGGTCCCGTGCTGATTGGACCATTTTTTAACAACACGTAAAATACGCAGCTGATATAAGTACTTGGGATCTGAAAATTGAGTTTTCTGTTATCGACGATATACGTTTAGAAATACCATGAAACGTGGAGATTTCTTGGTCCCGGGCTGATTGGAGAATTTTTTCACGAAGCGAAAAATTCCGAGCTGATATAAGTACTTGAGATCTGAAAATTGAGATTCCAGTTATCGACGACTTACATTTAGAAATGCTATGAAACGTGAACATTTATTGGTCGCGGGCTGATTGGGGTATTTTATCACGACGCGAAAAAAGCCGAGCTGATATAAGTACTTGCGATCTGAAAATTGAGATTCCGGTTATCGACGACACACATTTAGAAATGCTATGAAACGTGGACATTTGTTGGTTCCGTGCTGATTGGACCATTTTTTAACAACACGTAAAATACGCAGCTGATATAAGTACTTGGGATCTAAAAATTGAGTTTTCTGTTATCGACGCTATACGTTTAGAAATACCATGAAACGTGGAGATTTCTTGGTCCCGGGATGATTGGAGAATTTTTTCACGAAGCGAAAAATTCCGAGCTGATATAAGTACTTGAGATCTGTAAATTGAGATTCCAGTTATCGACGACTTACATTTAGAAATGCTATGAAACGTGGACATTTATTGGTCGCGGGCTGATTGGGGTATTTTATAACGACGCGAAAAAAGCCGAGCTGATATAAGTACTTGGGATCTGAAAATTGACATTCCAGTTATCAACGCCATACATTTAGAATTGCTATGAAACGTGGACATTTGTTGGTCCCGTGCTGATTGGACCATTTTTTAACAACACGTAAAATACGCAGCTGATATAAGTACTTGGGATCTGAAAATTGAGATTCCAGTTATCAACGCCATACATTTAGAAATGCTATGAAACGTGGACATTTGTTGGTCCCGTGCTGATTGGACCATTTTTTAACAACACGTAAAATACGCAGCTGATATAAGTACTTGGGATCTGAAATTTGAGTTTTCTGTTATCGACGCTATACGTTTAGAAATACCATGAAACGTGGAGATTTCTTGGTCCCGGGCTGATTGGAGAATTTTTTCACGAAGCGAAAAATTCCGAGCTGATATAAGTACTTGAGATCTGAAAATTGAGATTCCAGTTATCGACGACTTACATTTAGAAATGCTATGAAACGTGGACATTTATTGGTCGCGGGCTGATTGGGGTATTTTATCACGACGCGAAAAAAGCCGAGCTGATATAAGTACTTGGGATCTGAAAATTGACATTCCAGTTATCAACGCCATACATTTAGAAATGCTATGAAACGTGGACATTTCTTGGTCCCATGCTGATAGGACCATATTTTAACAGCATGTAAAATACGCAGATGATATGAGTACTTGGGATCTGAAAATTGAGATTCCAGTTATCAACGCCATACATTTAGAAATGCTATGAAACGTGGACATTTGTTGGTCCCGTGCTGATTGGACCATTTTTTAACAACACGTAAAATACGCAGCTGATATAAGTACTTGGGATCTGAAATTTGAGTTTTCTGTTATCGACGCTATACGTTTAGAAATACCATGAAACGTGGAGATTTCTTGGTCCCGGGCTGATTGGAGAATTTTTTCACGAAGCGAAAAATTCCGAGCTGATATAAGTACTTGAGATCTGAAAATTGAGATTCCAGTTATCGACGACTTACATTTAGAAATGCTATGAAACGTGGACATTTATTGGTCGCGGGCTGATTGGGGTATTTTATCACGACGCGAAAAAAGCCGAGCTGATATAAGTACTTGGGATCTGAAAATTGACATTCCAGTTATCAACGCCATACATTTAGAAATGCTATGAAACGTGGACATTTCTTGGTCCCATGCTGATAGGACCATATTTTAACAGCATGTAAAATACGCAGATGATATGAGTACTTGGGATCTGAAAATTGAGTTTCCTGTTATCGACGCCATACTTTTAGAAATACCATGAAACGTGGACATTTGTTGGTCCGGGGCTGATTGGACCATTTTTTAACAACACGTAAAATACGCAGCTGATATAAATACTTGGGATCTGAAAATTGAGTTTCCAGTTATCAACGCCATGCATTTAGAAATGCTATGAAATGTGGACATTTGTTGGTCCCGTGCTGATTGGACCATTTTTTAACAACACGTAAAATACGCAGCTGATATAAGTACTTGGGGTCTGAAAATTGAGTTTTCTGTTATCGACGCTATACGTTTAGAAATACCATGAAACGTGGAGATTTCTTGGTCCCGGGCTGATTGGAGAATTTTTACACGAAGCGAAAAATTCCGAGCCGATATAAGTACTTGAGATCTGAAAATTGAGATTCCAGTTATCGACGACTTACATTTAGAAATGCTATGAAACGTGGACATTTCTTGGTCCCGTGCTGATTGGACCATTTTTTAACAGCATGTAAAATACGCAGATGATATGAGTACTTGGGATCTGAAAATTGAGATTCCTGTTATCGACGCCATACGTTTAGAAATACCATGAAACGTGGACACTTCTTGGTCCCGGTCTGATTGGGGAATTTTTTCACGACGCGAAAAATGCCGAGCTGCTATAAGTACTTGGGATCTGAGAATTGAGTTTCCAGGTAGTGACGACATACGTTTAGAAATACCATGAAACGTGGACACTCCTTAGTCCCGGGCTGATTGGGGAATTTTTTCACGACGCGAAAAAAGCCGAGCTGATATAAGTACTTGGGATCTGCAAATTGAGATTTCAGTTATCGCCGCAATACGTTTAGAAATGCCATGAAACGTTGACATTTCTTGGTCCCGGGCTGATTGGACCATTTTTTAACAACACGTAAAATACGCAGCGGATATAAGTTCTTGGGATCTGAAAATTGAGTTTTCTGTCATCGACGCTATACGTTTAGAAATACCATGAAATATGGTGATTTCTTGGTCCCGGGCTGATTGGAGAATTTTTTCACGAAGCGAAAAATTCCGAGCTGATATAAGTACTTGAGATCTGAAAATTGAGATTCCAGTTATCGACGACTTACATTTAGAAATGCTATGAAACGTGGAAATTTATTGGTCGCGGGCTGATTGGGGTATTTTATCACGACGCGAAAAAAGCCGAGCTGATATAAGTACTTGGGATCTGAAAATTGACATTCCAGTTATCAATGCCATACATTTAGAAATGCTATGAAACGTGGACATTTCTTGGTCCCATGCTGATAGGACCATATTTTAACAGCATGTAAAATACGCAGATGATATGAGTACTTGGGATCTGAAAATTGAGTTTCCTGTTATCGACGCCATTCTTTTAAAAATACCATGAAACGTGGACATTTGTTGGTCCCGGGCTGATTGGACCATTTTCTAACAACACGTAAAATACGCAGCTGATATAAGTTCTTGGGATCTGAAAATTGAGATTCCGGTTATCGACGACACACAATTAGAAATGCTATGAAATGTGGACATTTGTTGGTCCCGTGCTGATTGGACCATTTTTTAACAACACATAAAATACGCAGCTGATGTAAGTTCTTGGGATCTAAAAATTGAGTTTTCTGTTATCGACGCTATACGTTTAGAAATACCATGAAACGTGGAGATTTCTTGGTCCCGGGATGATTGGAGAATTTTTTCACGAAGCGAAAAATTCCGAGCTGATATAAGTACTTGAGATCTGAAAATTGAGATTCCAGTTATCGACGACTTACATTTAGAAATGCTATGAAACGTGGACATTTTTGGTCCCGTGCTGATTGGACCATTTTTTAACAACATGTCAAATACGCAGATGATATAAGTACTTGGGATCTGAAAATTGAGTTTTCTGTTATCGACGCTATACGTTTAAAAATACCATGACACGTGGAGATTTCTTGGTCCCGGGCTGATAGGGGAATTTTTTCACGACGCTAAAAATTCCGAGCTGATATAAGTACTTGGGATCTGAAAAATGAGATTCCTGTTATCGACGACATACATTTAGAAATGCTATGAAACGTGGACATTTATTGGTCGCGGGCTGATTGGAGTATTTTATTACGACGCGAAAAAAGCCGAGCTGATATAAGTACTTGGGATCTGAAAATTGACATTCCAGTTATCAACGCCATACATTTAGAAATGCTATGAAACGTGGACATTTCTTGGTCCCATGCTGATAGGACCATATTTTAACAGCATGTAAAATACGCAGATGATATGAGTACTTGGGATCTGAAAATTGAGATTCCAGTTATCAACGCCATACATTTAGAAATGCTATGAAACGTGGACATTTGTTGGTCCCGTGCTGATTGGACCATTTTTTAACAACACGTAAAATACGCAGCTGATATAAGTACTTGCGATCTGAAAATTGAGTTTCCAGTTATCAACGCCATGCATTTAGAAATGCTATGAAATGTGGACATTTGTTGGTCCCGTCCTGATTGGACCATTTTTTAACAACACGTAAAATACGCAGCTGATATAAGTACTTGGGATCTGAAAATTGAGTTTTCTGTTATCGACGCTATACGTTTAGAAATACCATGAAACGTGGAGATTTCTTGGTCCCGGGCTGATTGGAGAATTTTTTCACGAAGCGAAAAATTCCGAGCTGATATAAGTACTTGAGATCTGAAAATTGAGATTCCAGTTATCGACGACTTACATTTAGAAATGCTATGAAACGTGGACATTTATTGGTCGCGGGCTGATTGGGGTATTTTATCACGACGCGAAAAAAGCCGAGCTGATATAAGTACTTGGGATCTGAAAATTGAGATTCCAGTTATCGACGCCATACATTTAGAAATGCTATGAAACGTGGACATTTTTGGTCCCGTGCTGATTGGACCATTTTTTAACAACATGTCAAATACGCAGATGATATAAGTACTTGGGATCTGAAAATTGAGTTTTCTGTTATCGACGCTATACGTTTAAAAATACCATGAAACGTGGACATTTCTTGGTCCCGGGCTGATAGGGGAATTTTTTCACGACGCTAAAAATTCCGAGCTGATATAAGTACTTGAGATCTGAAAATTGAGATTCCTGTTATCGACGACATACATTTAGAAATGCTATGAAACGTGGACATTTCTTGGTCCCGTGCTGATTGGACCATTTTTTAACAGCATGTAAAATACGCAGATGATATGAGTACTTGGGATCTGAAAATTGAGATTCCTGTTATCGACGCCATACGTTTAGAAATACCATGAAACGTGGACACTTCTTGGTCCCGGTCTGATTGGGGAATTTTTTCACGACGCGAAAAATGCCGAGCTGCTATAAGTACTTGGGATCTGAGAATTGAGTTTCCAGGTAGCGACGACATACGTTTAGAAATACCATGAAACGTGGACACTCCTTAGTCCCGGGCTGATTGGGGAATTTTTTCACGACGCGAAAAAAGCCGAGCTGATATAAGTACTTGGGATCTGCAAATTGAGATTTCAGTTATCGCCGCAATACGTTTAGAAATGCCATGAAACGTTGACATTTCTTGGTCCCGGGCTGATTGGACCATTTTTTAACAACACGTAAAATACGCAGCGGATATAAGTTCTTGGGATCTGAAAATTGAGTTTTCTGTCATCGACGCTATACGTTTAGAAATACCATGAAACATGGTGATTTCTTGGTCCCGGGCTGATTGGAGAATTTTTTCACGAAGCGAAAAATTCCGAGCTGATATAAGTACTTGAGATCTGAAAATTGAGATTCCAGTTATCGACGACTTACATTTAGAAATGCTATGAAACGTGGACATTTATTGGTCGCGGGCTAATTGGGGTATTTTATAACGACGCGAAAAAAGCCGAGCTGATATAAGTACTTGGGATCTGAAAATTGACATTCCAGTTATCAACGCCATACATTTAGAAATGCTATGAAACGTGGACATTTCTTGGTCCCATGCTGATAGGACCATATTTTAACAGCATGTAAAATACGCAGATGATATGAGTACTTGGGATCTGAAAATTGAGTTTCCTGTTATCGACGCCATTCTTTTAAAAATACCATGAAACGTGGAAATTTGTTGGTCCCGGGCTGATTGGACCATTTTCTAACAACACGTAAAATACGCAGCTGATATAAGTTCTTGGGATCTGAAAATTGAGATTCCGGTTATCGACGACACACATTTAGAAATGCTATGAAATGTGGACATTTGTTGGTCCCGTGCTGATTGGACCATTTTTTAACAACACATAAAATACGCAGCTGATGTAAGTTCTTGGGATCTAAAAATTGAGTTTTCTGTTATCGACGCTATACGTTTAGAAATACCATGAAACGTGGAGATTTCTTGGTCCCGGGATGATTGGAGAATTTTTTCACGAAGCGAAACATTCCGAGCTGATATAAGTACTTGAGATCTGAAAATTGAGATTCCAGTTATCGACGACTTACATTTAGAAATGCTATGAAACGTGGACATTTATTGGTCGCGGGCTGATTGGGGTATTTTATCACGACGCGAAAAAAGCCGAGCTGATATAAGTACTTGGGATCTAAAAATTGAGATTCCGGTTATCGACGACACACATTTAGAAATGCTATGAAACGTGGACATTTGTTGGTTCCGTGCTGATTGGACCATTTTTTAACAACACGTAAAATACGCAGCTGATATAAGTACTTGGGATCTAAAAATTGAGTTTTCTGTTATCGACGCTATACGTTTAGAAATACCATGAAACGTGGAGATTTCTTGGTCCCGGGATGATTGGAGAATTTTTTCACGAAGCGAAAAATTCCGAGCTGATATAAGTACTTGAGATCTGTAAATTGAGATTCCAGTTATCGACGACTTACATTTAGAAATGCTATGAAACGTGGACATTTATTGGTCGCGGGCTGATTGGGGTATTTTATAACGACGCGAAAAAAGCCGAGCTGATATAAGTACTTGGGATCTGAAAATTGACATTCCAGTTATCAACGCCATACATTTAGAATTGCTATGAAACGTGGACATTTGTTGGTCCCGTGCTGATTGGACCATTTTTTAACAACACGTAAAATACGCAGCTGATATAAGTACTTGGGATCTGAAAATTGAGATTCCAGTTATCAACGCCATACATTTAGAAATGCTATGAAACGTGGACATTTGTTGGTCCCGTGCTGATTGGACCATTTTTTAACAACACGTAAAATACGCAGCTGATATAAGTACTTGGGATCTGAAATTTGAGTTTTCTGTTATCGACGCTATACGTTTAGAAATACCATGAAACGTGGAGATTTCTTGGTCCCGGGCTGATTGGAGAATTTTTTCACGAAGCGAAAAATTCCGAGCTGATATAAGTACTTGAGATCTGAAAATTGAGATTCCAGTTATCGACGACTTACATTTAGAAATGCTATGAAACGTGGACATTTATTGGTCGCGGGCTGATTGGGGTATTTTATCACGACGCGAAAAAAGCCGAGCTGATATAAGTACTTGGGATCTGAAAATTGACATTCCAGTTATCAACGCCATACATTTAGAAATGCTATGAAACGTGGACATTTCTTGGTCCCATGCTGATAGGACCATATTTTAACAGCATGTAAAATACGCAGATGATATGAGTACTTGGGATCTGAAAATTGAGTTTCCTGTTATCGACGCCATACTTTTAGAAATACCATGAAACGTGGACATTTGTTGGTCCGGGGCTGATTGGACCATTTTTTAACAACACGTAAAATACGCAGCTGATATAAATACTTGGGATCTGAAAATTGAGTTTCCAGTTATCAACGCCATGCATTTAGAAATGCTATGAAATGTGGACATTTGTTGGTCCCGTGCTGATTGGACCATTTTTTAACAACACGTAAAATACGCAGCTGATATAAGTACTTGGGGTCTGAAAATTGAGTTTTCTGTTATCGACGCTATACGTTTAGAAATACCATGAAACGTGGAGATTTCTTGGTCCCGGGCTGATTGGAGAATTTTTACACGAAGCGAAAAATTCCGAGCCGATATAAGTACTTGAGATCTGAAAATTGAGATTCCAGTTATCGACGACTTACATTTAGAAATGCTATGAAACGTGGACATTTCTTGGTCCCGTGCTGATTGGACCATTTTTTAACAGCATGTAAAATACGCAGATGATATGAGTACTTGGGATCTGAAAATTGAGATTCCTGTTATCGACGCCATACGTTTAGAAATACCATGAAACGTGGACACTTCTTGGTCCCGGTCTGATTGGGGAATTTTTTCACGACGCGAAAAATGCCGAGCTGCTATAAGTACTTGGGATCTGAGAATTGAGTTTCCAGGTAGTGACGACATACGTTTAGAAATACCATGAAACGTGGACACTCCTTAGTCCCGGGCTGATTGGGGAATTTTTTCACGACGCGAAAAAAGCCGAGCTGATATAAGTACTTGGGATCTGCAAATTGAGATTTCAGTTATCGCCGCAATACGTTTAGAAATGCCATGAAACGTTGACATTTCTTGGTCCCGGGCTGATTGGACCATTTTTTAACAACACGTAAAATACGCAGCGGATATAAGTTCTTGGGATCTGAAAATTGAGTTTTCTGTCATCGACGCTATACGTTTAGAAATACCATGAAATATGGTGATTTCTTGGTCCCGGGCTGATTGGAGAATTTTTTCACGAAGCGAAAAATTCCGAGCTGATATAAGTACTTGAGATCTGAAAATTGAGATTCCAGCCATCGACGACTTACATTTAGAAATGCTATGAAACGTGGAAATTTATTGGTCGCGGGCTGATTGGGGTATTTTATCACGACGCGAAAAAAGCCGAGCTGATATAAGTACTTGGGATCTGAAAATTGACATTCCAGTTATCAATGCCATACATTTAGAAATGCTATGAAACGTGGACATTTCTTGGTCCCATGCTGATAGGACCATATTTTAACAGCATGTAAAATACGCAGATGATATGAGTACTTGGGATCTGAAAATTGAGTTTCCTGTTATCGACGCCATTCTTTTAAAAATACCATGAAACGTGGACATTTGTTGGTCCCGGGCTGATTGGACCATTTTCTAACAACACGTAAAATACGCAGCTGATATAAGTTCTTGGGATCTGAAAATTGAGATTCCGGTTATCGACGACACACAATTAGAAATGCTATGAAATGTGGACATTTGTTGGTCCCGTGCTGATTGGACCATTTTTTAACAACACATAAAATACGCAGCTGATGTAAGTTCTTGGGATCTAAAAATTGAGTTTTCTGTTATCGACGCTATACGTTTAGAAATACCATGAAACGTGGAGATTTCTTGGTCCCGGGATGATTGGAGAATTTTTTCACGAAGCGAAAAATTCCGAGCTGATATAAGTACTTGAGATCTGAAAATTGAGATTCCAGTTATCGACGACTTACATTTAGAAATGCTATGAAACGTGGACATTTATTGGTCGCGGGCTGATTGGGGTATTTTATCACGACGCGAAAAAAGCCGAGCTGATATAAGTACTTGGGATCTGAAAATTGACATTCCAGTTATCAACGCCATACATTTAGAAATGCTATGAAACGTGGACATTTGTTGGTCCCGTGCTGATTGGACCATTTTTTAACAACACGTAAAATACGCAGCTGATATAAGTACTTGGGATCTGAAAATTGAGATTCCAGTTATCAACGCCATACATTTAGAAATGCTATGAAACGTGGACATTTGTTGGTCCCGTGCTGATTGGACCATTTTTTAACAACACGTAAAATACGCAGCTGATATAAGTACTTGGGATCTGAAAATTGAGTTTTCTGTTATCGACGCCATACTTTTAGAAATACCATGAAACGTGGACATTTGTTGGTCCCGGGCTGATTATACCATTTTCTAACAACACGTAAAATACGCAGCTGATATAAGTTCTTGGGATCTGAAAATTGAGATTCCGGTTATCGACGACACACATTTAGAAATGCTATGAAACGTGGACATTTGTTGGTTCCGTGCTGATTGGACCATTTTTTAACAACACGTAAAATACGCAGCTGATATAAGTACTTGGGATCTGAAAATTGAGTTTCCAGTTATCAACGCCATGCATTTAGAAATGCTATGAAATGTGGACATTTGTTGGTCCCGTGCTGATTGGACCATTTTTTAACAACACGTAAAATACGCAGCTGATATAAGTACTTGGGATCTGAAAATTGAGTTTTCTGTTATCGACGCTATACGTTTAGAAATACCATGAAACGTGGAGATTTCTTGGTCCCGGGCTGATTGGAGAATTTTTTCACGAAGCGAAAAATTCCGAGCCGATATAAGTACTTGGGATCTGAGAATTGAGTTTCCAGGTATCGACGACATACGTTTAGAAATACCATGAAACGTGGACACTTCTTAGTCCCGGGCTGATTGGGGAATTTTATCACGACGCGAAAAAAGCCGAGCTGATATAAGTACTTGGGATCTGAAAATTGACATTCCAGTTATCAGCGCCATACATTTAGAAATGCTATGAAACGTGGACATTTCTTGGTCTCATGCTGATAGGACCATATTTTAACAGCATGTAAAATACGCAGATGATATGAGTACTTGGGATCTGAAAATTGAGATTCCAGTTATCAACGCCATACATTTAGAAATGCTATGAAACGTGGACATTTTTGGTCCCGTGCTGATTGGACCATTTTTTAACAACATGTCAAATACGCAGATGATATGAGTACTTGGGATCTGAAAATTGAGATTCCTGTTATCGACGCCATACGTTTAGAAATACCATGAAACGTGGACACTTCTTGGTCCCGGTCTGATTGGGGAATTTTTTCACGACGCGAAAAATGCCGAGCTGCTATAAGTACTTGGGATCTGAGAATTGAGTTTCCAGGTATCGACGACATACGTTTAGAAATACCATGAAACGTGGACACTTCTTAGTCCCGGGCTGATTGGGGAATTTTTTCACGACGCGAAAAAAGCCGAGCTGATATAAGTACTTGGGATCTGCAAATTGAGATTCCAGTTATCGCCGCAATACATTTAGAAATGCCATGAAACGTTGACATTTCTTGGTCCCGGGCTGATTGGACCATTTTTTAACAACACGTAAAATACGCAGCGGATATAAGTTCTTGCGATCTGAAAATTGAGTTTCCTGTTATCGACGCCATACGTTTAGAAACACCATGAAACATGGTGATTTCTTGGTCCCGGGCTGATTGGAGAATTTTTTCACGACGCGAAAAAAGCCGAGCTGATATAAGTACTTGGGATCTGAAAATTGAGATTCCAGTTATCAACGCCATACATTTAGAAATGCTATGAAACGTGGACATTTGTTGGTCCCGTGCTGATTGGACCATTTTTTAACAACACGTAAAATACGCAGCTGATATAAGTACTTGGGATCTGAAAATTGAGTTTCCAGTTATCAACGCCATGCATTTAGAAATGCTATGAAATGTGGACATTGGTTGGTCCCGTGCTGATTGGACCATTTTTTAACAACACATAAAATACGCAGCTGATGTAAGTTCTTGGGATCTAAAATTTGAGTTTTCTGTTATCGGCGCTATACGTTTAGAAATACCATGAAACGTGGAGATTTCTTGGTCCCGGGCTGATTGGAGAATTTTTTCACGAAGCGAAAAATTCCGAGCTGATATAAGTACTTGAGATCTGAAAATTGAGATTCCAGTTATCGACGACTTACATTTAGAAATGCTATGAAACGTGGACATTTATTGGTCGCGGGCTGATTGGGGTATTTTATCACGACGCGAAAAAAGCCGAGCTGATATAAGTACTTGCGATCTGAAAATTGAGATTCCAGTTATCAACGGCATACATTTAGAAATGCTATGAAACGTGGACATTTTTGGTCCCGTGCTGATTGGACCATTTTTTAACAACATGTCAAATACGCAGATGATATAAGTACTTGGGATCTGAAAATTGAGTTTTCTGTTATCGACGCTATACGTTTAAAAATACCATGACACGTGGAGATTTCTTGGTCCCGGGCTGATAGGGGAATTTTTTCACGACGCTAAAAATTCCGAGCTGATATAAGTACTTGGGATCTGAAAAATGAGATTCCTGTTATCGACGACATACATTTAGAAATGCTATGAAACGTGGACATTTCTTGGTCCCGTGCTGATTGGACCATTTTTTAACAGCATGTAAAATACGCAGATGATATGAGTACTTGGGATCTGAAAATTGAGATTCCTGTTATCGACGCCATACGTTTAGAAATACCATGAAACGTGGACACTTCTTGGTCCCGGTCTGATTGGGGAATTTTTTCACGACGCGAAAAATGCCGAGCTGCTATAAGTACTTGGGATCTGAGAATTGAGTTTCCAGGTATCGACGACATACGTTTAGAAATACCATGAAACGTGGACACTTCATAGTCCCGGGCTGATTGGGGAATTTTTTCACGTCGCGAAAAAAGCCGAGCTGATATAAGTACTTGGGATCTGCAAATTGAGATTCCAGTTATCGCCGCAATACGTTTAGAAATGCCATGAAACGTTGACATTTCTTGGTCCCGGGCTGATTGGACCATTTTTTAACAACACGTAAAATACGCAGCGGATATAAGTTCTTGGGATCTGAAAATTGAGTTTCCTGTTATCGACGCCATACGTTTAGAAACACCATGAAACATGGTGATTTCTTGGTCCCGGGCTGATTGGAGAATTTTTTCACGAAGCGAAAAATTCCGAGTTGATATAAGTACTTGAGATCTGAAAATTGAGATTCCAGTTATCGACGACTTACATTTAGAAATGCTATGAAACGTGGACATTTATTGGTCGCGGGCTGATTGGAGTATTTTATTACGACGCGAAAAAAGCCGAGCTGATATAAGTACTTGGGATCTGAAAATTGACATTCCAGTTATCAACGCCATACATTTAGAAATGCTATGAAACGTGGACATTTCTTGGTCCCATGCTGATAGGACCATATTTTAACAGCATGTAAAATACGCAGATGATATGAGTACTTGGGATCTGAAAATTGAGTTTCCTGTTATCGACGCCATTCTTTTAAAAATACAATGAAACGTGGACATTTGTTGGTCCCGGGCTGATTGGACCATTTTCTAACAACACGTAAAATACGCAGCTGATATAAGTTCTTGGGATCTGAAAATTGAGATTCCGGTTATCGACGACACACATTTAGAAATGCTATGAAATGTGGACATTTGTTGGTCCCGTGCTGATTGGACCATTTTTTAACAACACATAAAATACGCAGCTGATGTAAGTTCTTGGGATCTAAAAATTGAGTTTTCTGTTATCGACGCTATACGTTTAGAAATACCATGAAACGTGGAGATTTCTTGGTCCCGGGATGATTGGAGAATTTTTTCACGAAGCGAAACATTCCGAGCTGATATAAGTACTTGAGATCTGAAAATTGAGATTCCAGTTATCGACGACTTACATTTAGAAATGCTATGAAACGTGGACATTTATTGGTCGCGGGCTGATTGGGGTATTTTATCACGACGCGAAAAAAGCCGAGCTGATATAAGTACTTGGGATCTGAAAATTGAGATTCCGGTTATCGACGACACACATTTAGAAATGCTATGAAACGTGGACATTTGTTGGTTCCGTGCTGATTGGACCATTTTTTAACAACACGTAAAATACGCAGCTGATATAAGTACTTGGGATCTAAAAATTGAGTTTTCTGTTATCGACGCTATACGTTTAGAAATACCATGAAACGTGGACATTTCTTGGTCCCGGGCTGATTGGGGAATTTTTTCACGTCGCGAAAAAGGCCGAGCTGACATAAGTACTTGGGATATGAAAATTGAGATTCCAGTTATCAACGCCATACATTTAGAAATGCTATGAAACGTGGACATTTGTTGGTCCCGTGCTGATTGGACCATTTTTTAACAACACGTAATATACGCAGCTGATATAAGTACTTGGGATCTGAAAATTGAGTTTCCTGTTATCGACGCCATACGTTTAGAAATACCATGAAACATGGTGATTTCTTGGTCCCGGGCTGATTGGAGAATTTTTTCACGAAGTGAAAAATTCCGAGCTGATATAAGTACTTGAGATCTGAAAATTGAGATTCCAGTTATCGACGACTTACATTTAGAAATGCTATGAAACGTGGACATTTATTGGTCGCGGGCTGATTGGAGTATTTTATTACGACGCGAAAAAAGCCGAGCTGATATAAGTACTTGGGATCTGAAAATTGACATTCCAGTTATCAACGCCATACATTTAGAAATGCTATGAAACGTGGACATTTCTTGGTCCCATGCTGATAGGACCATATATTAACAGCATGTAAAATACGCAGATGATATGAGTACTTGGGATCTGAAAATTGAGATTCCAGTTATCAACGCCATACATTTAGAAATGCTATGAAACGTGGACATTTGTTGGTCCCGTGCTGATTGGACCATTTTTTAACAACACGTGAAATACCCAGCTGATATAAGTACTTGGGATCTGAAAATTGAGTTTTCTGTTATCGACGCTATACGTTTAGAAATACCATGAAACGTGGACATTTCTTGGTCCCATGCTGATAGGACCATATTTTAACAGCATGTAAAATACGCAGATGATATGAGTACTTGGGATCTGAAAATTGAGTTTCCTGTTATCGACGCCATACTTTTAGAAATACCATGAAACGTGGACATTTGTTGGTCCCGGGCTGATTGGACCATTTTCTAACAACACGTAAAATACGCAGCTGATATAAGTTCTTGGGATCTGAAAATTGAGTTTCCAGTTATCAACGCCATGCATTTAGAAATGCTATGAAATGTGGACATTTGTTGGTCCCGTGCTGATTGGACCATTTTTTAACAACACGTAAAATACGCAGCTGATATAAGTACTTGGGATCTGAAAATTGAGTTTTCTGTTATCGACGATATACGTTTAGAAATACCATGAAACGTGGAGATTTCTTGGTCCCGGGCTGATTGGAGAATTTTTTCACGAAGCGAAAAATTCCGAGCTGATATAAGTACTTGAGATCTGAAAATTGAGATTCCAGTTATCGACGACTTACATTTAGAAATGCTATGAAACGTGAACATTTATTGGTCGCGGGCTGATTGGGGTATTTTATCACGACGCGAAAAAAGCCGAGCTGATATAAGTACTTGCGATCTGAAAATTGAGATTCCAGTTATCAACGCCATACATTTAGAAATGCTATGAAACGTGGACATTTTTGGTCCAGTGCTGATTGGACCATTTTTTAACAACATGTCAAATACGCAGATGATATAAGTACTTGGGATCTGAAAATTGAGTTTTCTGTTATCGACGCTATACGTTTAAAAATACCATGACACGTGGAGATTTCTTGGTCCCGGGCTGATAGGGGAATTTTTTCACGACGCTAAAAATTCCGAGCTGATATAAGTACTTGGGATCTGAAAAATGAGATTCCTGTTATCGACGACATACATTTAGAAATGCTATGAAACGTGGACATTTCTTGGTCCCGTGCTGATTGGACCATTTTTTAACAGCATGTAAAATACGCAGATGATATGAGTACTTGGGATCTGAAAATTGAGATTCCTGTTATCGACGCCATACGTTTAGAAATACCATGAAACGTGGACACTTCTTGGTCCCGGTCTGATTGGGGAATTTTTTCACGACGCGAAAAATGCCGAGCTGCTATAAGTACTTGGGATCTGAGAATTGAGTTTCCAGGTATCGACGACATACGTTTAGAAATACCATGAAACGTGGACACTTCATAGTCCCGGGCTGATTGGGGAATTTTTTCACGTCGCGAAAAAAGCCGAGCTGATATAAGTACTTGGGATCTGCAAATTGAGATTCCAGTTATCGCCGCAATACGTTTAGAAATGCCATGAAACGTTGACATTTCTTGGTCCCGGGCTGATTGGACCATTTTTTAACAACACGTAAAATACGCAGCGGATATAAGTTCTTGGGATCTGAAAATTGAGTTTCCTGTTATCGACGCCATACGTTTAGAAACACCATGAAACATGGTGATTTCTTGGTCCCGGGCTGATTGGAGAATTTTTTCACGAAGCGAAAAATTCCGAGCCGATATAAGTACTTGGGATCTGAGAATTGAGTTTCCAGGTATCGACGACATACGTTTAGAAATACCATGAAACGTGGACACTTCTTAGTCCCGGGCTGATTGGGGAATTTTTTCACGACGCGAAAAAAGCCGAGCTGATATAAGTACTTGGGATCTGAAAATTGACATTCCAGTTATCAGCGCCATACATTTAGAAATGCTATGAAACGTGGACATTTCTTGGTCTCATGCTGATAGGACCATATTTTAACAGCATGTAAAATACGCAGATGATATGAGTACTTGGGATCTGAAAATTGAGATTCCAGTTATCAACGCCATACATTTAGAAATGCTATGAAACGTGGACATTTTTGGTCCCGTGCTGATTGGACCATTTTTTAACAACATGTCAAATACGCAGATGATATGAGTACTGGGGATCTGAAAATTGAGATTCCTGTTATCGACGCCATACGTTTAGAAATACCATGAAACGTGGACACTTCTTGGTCCCGGTCTGATTGGGGAATTTTTTCACGACGCGAAAAATGCCGAGCTGCTATAAGTACTTGGGATCTGAGAATTGAGTTTCCAGGTATCGACGACATACGTTTAGAAATACCATGAAACGTGGACACTTCTTAGTCCCGGGCTGATTGGGGAATTTTTTCACGACGCGAAAAAAGCCGAGCTGATATAAGTACTTGGGATCTGCAAATTGAGATTCCAGTTATCGCCGCAATACATTTAGAAATGCCATGAAACGTTGACATTTCTTGGTCCCGGGCTGATTGGACCATTTTTTAACAACACGTAAAATACGCAGCGGATATAAGTTCTTGCGATCTGAAAATTGAGTTTCCTGTTATCGACGCCATACGTTTAGAAACACCATGAATCATGGTGATTTCTTGGTCCCGGGCTGATTGGAGAATTTTTTCACGACGCGAAAAAAGCCGAGCTGATATAAGTACTTGGGATCTGAAAATTGAGATTCCAGTTATCAACGCCATACATTTAGAAATGCTATGAAACGTGGACATTTGTTGGTCCCGTGCTGATTGGACCATTTTTTAACAACACGTAAAATACGCAGCTGATATAAGTACTTGGGATCTGAAAATTGAGTTTCCAGTTATCAACGCCATGCATTTAGAAATGCTATGAAATGTGGACATTGGTTGGTCCCGTGCTGATTGGACCATTTTTTAACAACACATAAAATACGCAGCTGATGTAAGTTCTTGGGATCTAAAATTTGAGTTTTCTGTTATCGACGCTATACGTTTAGAAATACCATGAAACGTGGAGATTTCTTGGTCCCGGGCTGATTGGAGAATTTTTTCACGTCGCGAAAAAAGCCGAGCTGATATAAGTACTTGGGATCTGCAAATTGAGATTCCAGTTATCGCCGCAATACGTTTAGAAATGCCATGAAACGTTGACATTTCTTGGTCCCGGGCTGATTGGACCATTTTTTAACAACACGTAAAATACGCAGCGGATATAAGTTCTTGGGATCTGAAAATTGAGTTTCCTGTTATCGACGCCATACGTTTAGAAACACCATGAAACATGGTGATTTCTTGGTCCCGGGCTGATTGGAGAATTTTTTCACGAAGCGAAAAATTCCGAGCCGATATAAGTACTTGGGATCTGAGAATTGAGTTTCCAGGTATCGACGACATACGTTTAGAAATACCATGAAACGTGGACACTTCTTAGTCCCGGGCTGATTGGGGAATTTTTTCACGACGCGAAAAAAGCCGAGCTGATATAAGTACTTGGGATCTGAAAATTGACATTCCAGTTATCAGCGCCATACATTTAGAAATGCTATGAAACGTGGACATTTCTTGGTCTCATGCTGATAGGACCATATTTTAACAGCATGTAAAATACGCAGATGATATGAGTACTTGGGATCTGAAAATTGAGATTCCAGTTATCAACGCCATACATTTAGAAATGCTATGAAACGTGGACATTTTTGGTCCCGTGCTGATTGGACCATTTTTTAACAACATGTCAAATACGCAGATGATATGAGTACTTGGGATCTGAAAATTGAGATTCCTGTTATCGACGCCATACGTTTAGAAATACCATGAAACGTGGACACTTCTTGGTCCCGGTCTGATTGGGGAATTTTTTCACGACGCGAAAAATGCCGAGCTGCTATAAGTACTTGGGATCTGAGAATTGAGTTTCCAGGTATCGACGACATACGTTTAGAAATACCATGAAACGTGGACACTTCTTAGTCCCGGGCTGATTGGGGAATTTTTTCACGACGCGAAAAAAGCCGAGCTGATATAAGTACTTGGGATCTGCAAATTGAGATTCCAGTTATCGCCGCAATACATTTAGAAATGCCATGAAACGTTGACATTTCTTGGTCCCGGGCTGATTGGACCATTTTTTAACAACACGTAAAATACGCAGCGGATATAAGTTCTTGCGATCTGAAAATTGAGTTTCCTGTTATCGACGCCATACGTTTAGAAACACCATGAATCATGGTGATTTCTTGGTCCCGGGCTGATTGGAGAATTTTTTCACGACGCGAAAAAAGCCGAGCTGATATAAGTACTTGGGATCTGAAAATTGAGATTCCAGTTATCAACGCCATACATTTAGAAATGCTATGAAACGTGGACATTTGTTGGTCCCGTGCTGATTGGACCATTTTTTAACAACACGTAAAATACGCAGCTGATATAAGTACTTGGGATCTGAAAATTGAGTTTCCAGTTATCAACGCCATGCATTTAGAAATGCTATGAAATGTGGACATTGGTTGGTCCCGTGCTGATTGGACCATTTTTTAACAACACATAAAATACGCAGCTGATGTAAGTTCTTGGGATCTAAAATTTGAGTTTTCTGTTATCGACGCTATACGTTTAGAAATACCATGAAACGTGGAGATTTCTTGGTCCCGGGCTGATTGGAGAATTTTTTCACGAAGCGAAAAATTCCGAGCTGATATAAGTACTTGAGATCTGAAAATTGAGATTCCAGTTATCGACGACTTACATTTAGAAATGCTATGAAACGTGGACATTTATTGGTCGCGGGCTGATTGGGGTATTTTATCACGACGCGAAAAAAGCCGAGCTGATATAAGTACTTGCGATCTGAAAATTGAGATTCCAGTTATCAACGGCATACATTTAGAAATGCTATGAAACGTGGACATTTTTGGTCCCGTGCTGATTGGACCATTTTTTAACAACATGTCAAATACGCAGATGATATAAGTACTTGGGATCTGAAAATTGAGTTTTCTGTTATCGACGCTATACGTTTAAAAATACCATGACACGTGGAGATTTCTTGGTCCCGGGCTGATAGGGGAATTTTTTCACGACGCTAAAAATTCCGAGCTGATATAAGTACTTGGGATCTGAAAAATGAGATTCCTGTTATCGACGACATACATTTAGAAATGCTATGAAACGTGGACATTTCTTGGTCCCGTGCTGATTGGACCATTTTTTAACAGCATGTAAAATACGCAGATGATATGAGTACTTGGGATCTGAAAATTGAGATTCCTGTTATCGACGCCATACGTTTAGAAATACCATGAAACGTGGACACTTCTTGGTCCCGGTCTGATTGGGGAATTTTTTCACGACGCGAAAAATGCCGAGCTGCTATAAGTACTTGGGATCTGAGAATTGAGTTTCCAGGTATCGACGACATACGTTTAGAAATACCATGAAACGTGGACACTTCATAGTCCCGGGCTGATTGGGGAATTTTTTCACGTCGCGAAAAAAGCCGAGCTGATATAAGTACTTGGGATCTGCAAATTGAGATTCCAGTTATCGCCGCAATACGTTTAGAAATGCCATGAAACGTTGACATTTCTTGGTCCCGGGCTGATTGGACCATTTTTTAACAACACGTAAAATACGCAGCGGATATAAGTTCTTGGGATCTGAAAATTGAGTTTCCTGTTATCGACGCCATACGTTTAGAAACACCATGAAACATGGTGATTTCTTGGTCCCGGGCTGATTGGAGAATTTTTTCACGAAGCGAAAAATTCCGAGTTGATATAAGTACTTGAGATCTGAAAATTGAGATTCCAGTTATCGACGACTTACATTTAGAAATGCTATGAAACGTGGACATTTATTGGTCGCGGGCTGATTGGAGTATTTTATTACGACGCGAAAAAAGCCGAGCTGATATAAGTACTTGGGATCTGAAAATTGACATTCCAGTTATCAACGCCATACATTTAGAAATGCTATGAAACGTGGACATTTCTTGGTCCCATGCTGATAGGACCATATTTTAACAGCATGTAAAATACGCAGATGATATGAGTACTTGGGATCTGAAAATTGAGTTTCCTGTTATCGACGCCATTCTTTTAAAAATACAATGAAACGTGGACATTTGTTGGTCCCGGGCTGATTGGACCATTTTCTAACAACACGTAAAATACGCAGCTGATATAAGTTCTTGGGATCTGAAAATTGAGATTCCGGTTATCGACGACACACATTTAGAAATGCTATGAAATGTGGACATTTGTTGGTCCCGTGCTGATTGGACCATTTTTTAACAACACATAAAATACGCAGCTGATGTAAGTTCTTGGGATCTAAAAATTGAGTTTTCTGTTATCGACGCTATACGTTTAGAAATACCATGAAACGTGGAGATTTCTTGGTCCCGGGATGATTGGAGAATTTTTTCACGAAGCGAAACATTCCGAGCTGATATAAGTACTTGAGATCTGAAAATTGAGATTCCAGTTATCGACGACTTACATTTAGAAATGCTATGAAACGTGGACATTTATTGGTCGCGGGCTGATTGGGGTATTTTATCACGACGCGAAAAAAGCCGAGCTGATATAAGTACTTGGGATCTGAAAATTGAGATTCCGGTTATCGACGACACACATTTAGAAATGCTATGAAACGTGGACATTTGTTGGTTCCGTGCTGATTGGACCATTTTTTAACAACACGTAAAATACGCAGCTGATATAAGTACTTGGGATCTAAAAATTGAGTTTTCTGTTATCGACGCTATACGTTTAGAAATACCATGAAACGTGGACATTTCTTGGTCCCGGGCTGATTGGGGAATTTTTTCACGTCGCGAAAAAGGCCGAGCTGACATAAGTACTTGGGATATGAAAATTGAGATTCCAGTTATCAACGCCATACATTTAGAAATGCTATGAAACGTGGACATTTGTTGGTCCCGTGCTGATTGGACCATTTTTTAACAACACGTAATATACGCAGCTGATATAAGTACTTGGGATCTGAAAATTGAGTTTCCTGTTATCGACGCCATACGTTTAGAAATACCATGAAACATGGTGATTTCTTGGTCCCGGGCTGATTGGAGAATTTTTTCACGAAGTGAAAAATTCCGAGCTGATATAAGTACTTGAGATCTGAAAATTGAGATTCCAGTTATCGACGACTTACATTTAGAAATGCTATGAAACGTGGACATTTATTGGTCGCGGGCTGATTGGAGTATTTTATTACGACGCGAAAAAAGCCGAGCTGATATAAGTACTTGCGATCTGAAAATTGAGATTCCAGTTATCAACGCCATACATTTAGAAATGCTATGAAACGTGGACATTTTTGGTCCAGTGCTGATTGGACCATTTTTTAACAACATGTCAAATACGCAGATGATATAAGTACTTGGGATCTGAAAATTGAGTTTTCTGTTATCGACGCTATACGTTTAAAAATACCATGACACGTGGAGATTTCTTGGTCCCGGGCTGATAGGGGAATTTTTTCACGACGCTAAAAATTCCGAGCTGATATAAGTACTTGGGATCTGAAAAATGAGATTCCTGTTATCGACGACATACATTTAGAAATGCTATGAAACGTGGACATTTCTTGGTCCCGTGCTGATTGGACCATTTTTTAACAGCATGTAAAATACGCAGATGATATGAGTACTTGGGATCTGAAAATTGAGATTCCTGTTATCGACGCCATACGTTTAGAAATACCATGAAACGTGGACACTTCTTGGTCCCGGTCTGATTGGGGAATTTTTTCACGACGCGAAAAATGCCGAGCTGCTATAAGTACTTGGGATCTGAGAATTGAGTTTCCAGGTATCGACGACATACGTTTAGAAATACCATGAAACGTGGACACTTCATAGTCCCGGGCTGATTGGGGAATTTTTTCACGTCGCGAAAAAAGCCGAGCTGATATAAGTACTTGGGATCTGCAAATTGAGATTCCAGTTATCGCCGCAATACGTTTAGAAATACCATGAAACGTGGACATTTCTTGGTCCCATGCTGATAGGACCATATTTTAACAGCATGTAAAATACGCAGATGATATGAGTACTTGGGATCTGAAAATTGAGTTTCCTGTTATCGACGCCATACTTTTAGAAATACCATGAAACGTGGACATTTGTTGGTCCCGGGCTGATTGGACCATTTTCTAACAACACGTAAAATACGCAGCTGATATAAGTTCTTGGGATCTGAAAATTGAGTTTCCAGTTATCAACGCCATGCATTTAGAAATGCTATGAAATGTGGACATTTGTTGGTCCCGTGCTGATTGGACCATTTTTTAACAACACGTAAAATACGCAGCGGATATAAGTTCTTGGGATCTGAAAATTGAGTTTCCTGTTATCGACGCCATACGTTTAGAAACACCATGAAACATGGTGATTTCTTGGTCCCGGGCTGATTGGAGAATTTTTTCACGAAGCGAAAAATTCCGAGTTGATATAAGTACTTGAGATCTGAAAATTGAGATTCCAGTTATCGACGACTTACATTTAGAAATGCTATGAAACGTGGACATTTATTGGTCGCGGGCTGATTGGAGTATTTTATTACGACGCGAAAAAAGCCGAGCTGATATAAGTACTTGGGATCTGAAAATTGACATTCCAGTTATCAACGCCATACATTTAGAAATGCTATGAAACGTGGACATTTCTTGGTCCCATGCTGATAGGACCATATTTTAACAGCATGTAAAATACGCAGATGATATGAGTACTTGGGATCTGAAAATTGAGTTTCCTGTTATCGACGCCATTCTTTTAAAAATACAATGAAACGTGGACATTTGTTGGTCCCGGGCTGATTGGACCATTTTCTAACAACACGTAAAATACGCAGCTGATATAAGTTCTTGGGATCTGAAAATTGAGATTCCGGTTATCGACGACACACATTTAGAAATGCTATGAAATGTGGACATTTGTTGGTCCCGTGCTGATTGGACCATTTTTTAACAACACATAAAATACGCAGCTGATGTAAGTTCTTGGGATCTAAAAATTGAGTTTTCTGTTATCGACGCTATACGTTTAGAAATACCATGAAACGTGGAGATTTCTTGGTCCCGGGATGATTGGAGAATTTTTTCACGAAGCGAAACATTCCGAGCTGATATAAGTACTTGAGATCTGAAAATTGAGATTCCAGTTATCGACGACTTACATTTAGAAATGCTATGAAACGTGGACATTTATTGGTCGCGGGCTGATTGGGGTATTTTATCACGACGCGAAAAAAGCCGAGCTGATATAAGTACTTGGGATCTGAAAATTGAGATTCCGGTTATCGACGACACACATTTAGAAATGCTATGAAACGTGGACATTTGTTGGTTCCGTGCTGATTGGACCATTTTTTAACAACACGTAAAATACGCAGCTGATATAAGTACTTGGGATCTAAAAATTGAGTTTTCTGTTATCGACGCTATACGTTTAGAAATACCATGAAACGTGGACATTTCTTGGTCCCGGGCTGATTGGGGAATTTTTTCACGTCGCGAAAAAGGCCGAGCTGACATAAGTACTTGGGATATGAAAATTGAGATTCCAGTTATCAACGCCATACATTTAGAAATGCTATGAAACGTGGACATTTGTTGGTCCCGTGCTGATTGGACCATTTTTTAACAACACGTAATATACGCAGCTGATATAAGTACTTGGGATCTGAAAATTGAGTTTCCTGTTATCGACGCCATACGTTTAGAAATACCATGAAACATGGTGATTTCTTGGTCCCGGGCTGATTGGAGAATTTTTTCACGAAGTGAAAAATTCCGAGCTGATATAAGTACTTGAGATCTGAAAATTGAGATTCCAGTTATCGACGACTTACATTTAGAAAT
Source organism: Perithous albicinctus (assembly GCA_964016905.1). Taxonomy (NCBI): domain Eukaryota; kingdom Metazoa; phylum Arthropoda; class Insecta; order Hymenoptera; family Ichneumonidae; genus Perithous; species Perithous albicinctus. Next base: position 5,993,816 of record OZ024696.1, on the reverse strand, counting down.
GCTATGAAACGTGGACATTTATTGGTCGCGGGCTGATTGGAGTATTTTATTACGACGCGAAAAAAGCCGAGCTGATATAAGTACTTGGGATCTGAAAATTGACATTCCAGTTATCAACGCCATACATTTAGAAATGCTATGAAACGTGGACATTTCTTGGTCCCATGCTGATAGGACCATATATTAACAGCATGTAAAATACGCAGATGATATGAGTACTTGGGATCTGAAAATTGAGATTCCAGTTATCAACGCCATACATTTAGAAATGCTATGAAACGTGGACATTTGTTGGTCCCGTGCTGATTGGACCATTTTTTAACAACACGTGAAATACCCAGCTGATATAAGTACTTGGGATCTGAAAATTGAGTTTTCTGTTATCGACGCTATACGTTTAGAAATACCATGAAACGTGGACATTTCTTGGTCCCATGCTGATAGGACCATATTTTAACAGCATGTAAAATACGCAGATGATATGAGTACTTGGGATCTGAAAATTGAGTTTCCTGTTATCGACGCCATACTTTTAGAAATACCATGAAACGTGGACATTTGTTGGTCCCGGGCTGATTGGACCATTTTCTAACAACACGTAAAATACGCAGCTGATATAAGTTCTTGGGATCTGAAAATTGAGTTTCCAGTTATCAACGCCATGCATTTAGAAATGCTATGAAATGTGGACATTTGTTGGTCCCGTGCTGATTGGACCATTTTTTAACAACACGTAAAATACGCAGCTGATATAAGTACTTGGGATCTGAAAATTGAGTTTTCTGTTATCGACGATATACGTTTAGAAATACCATGAAACGTGGAGATTTCTTGGTCCCGGGCTGATTGGAGAATTTTTTCACGAAGCGAAAAATTCCGAGCTGATATAAGTACTTGAGATCTGAAAATTGAGATTCCAGTTATCGACGACTTACATTTAGAAATGCTATGAAACGTGAACATTTATTGGTCGCGGGCTGATTGGGGTATTTTATCACGACGCGAAAAAAGCCGAGCTGATATAAGTACTTGCGATCTGAAAATTGAGATTCCAGTTATCAACGCCATACATTTAGAAATGCTATGAAACGTGGACATTTTTGGTCCAGTGCTGATTGGACCATTTTTTAACAACATGTCAAATACGCAGATGATATAAGTACTTGGGATCTGAAAATTGAGTTTTCTGTTATCGACGCTATACGTTTAAAAATACCATGACACGTGGAGATTTCTTGGTCCCGGGCTGATAGGGGAATTTTTTCACGACGCTAAAAATTCCGAGCTGATATAAGTACTTGGGATCTGAAAAATGAGATTCCTGTTATCGACGACATACATTTAGAAATGCTATGAAACGTGGACATTTCTTGGTCCCGTGCTGATTGGACCATTTTTTAACAGCATGTAAAATACGCAGATGATATGAGTACTTGGGATCTGAAAATTGAGATTCCTGTTATCGACGCCATACGTTTAGAAATACCATGAAACGTGGACACTTCTTGGTCCCGGTCTGATTGGGGAATTTTTTCACGACGCGAAAAATGCCGAGCTGCTATAAGTACTTGGGATCTGAGAATTGAGTTTCCAGGTATCGACGACATACGTTTAGAAATACCATGAAACGTGGACACTTCATAGTCCCGGGCTGATTGGGGAATTTTTTCACGTCGCGAAAAAAGCCGAGCTGATATAAGTACTTGGGATCTGCAAATTGAGATTCCAGTTATCGCCGCAATACGTTTAGAAATGCCATGAAACGTTGACATTTCTTGGTCCCGGGCTGATTGGACCATTTTTTAACAACACGTAAAATACGCAGCGGATATAAGTTCTTGGGATCTGAAAATTGAGTTTCCTGTTATCGACGCCATACGTTTAGAAACACCATGAAACATGGTGATTTCTTGGTCCCGGGCTGATGGGAGAATTTTTTCACGAAGCGAAAAATTCCGAGTTGATATAAGTACTTGAGATCTGAAAATTGAGATTCCAGTTATCGACGACTTACATTTAGAAATGCTATGAAACGTGGACATTTATTGGTCGCGGGCTGATTGGAGTATTTTATTACGACGCGAAAAAAGCCGAGCTGATATAAGTACTTGGGATCTGAAAATTGACATTCCAGTTATCAACGCCATACATTTAGAAATGCTATGAAACGTGGACATTTGTTGGTCCCGTGCTGATTGGACCATTTTTTAACAACACGTAAAATACGCAGCTGATATAAGTACTTGGGATCTGAAAATTGAGTTTCCAGTTATCAACGCCATGCATTTAGAAATGCTATGAAATGTGGACATTTGTTGGTCCCGTCCTGATTGGACCATTTTTTAACAACACGTAAAATACGCAGCTGATATAAGTACTTGGGATCTGAAAATTGAGTTTTCTGTTATCGACGCTATACGTTTAGAAATACCATGAAACGTGGAGATTTCTTGGTCCCGGGCTGATTGGAGAATTTTTTCACGAAGCGAAAAATTCCGAGCTGATATAAGTACTTGAGATCTGAAAATTGAGATTCCAGTTATCGACGACTTACATTTAGAAATGCTATGAAACGTGGACATTTATTGGTCGCGGGCTGATTGGGGTATTTTATCACGACGCGAAAAAAGCCGAGCTGATATAAGTACTTGGGATCTGAAAATTGAGATTCCAGTTATCGACGCCATACATTTAGAAATGCTATGAAACGTGGACATTTGTTGGTCCCGTGCTGATTGGACCATTTTTTAACAACACGTGAAATACCCAGCTGATATAAGTACTTGGGATCTGAAAATTGAGTTTTCTGTTATCGACGCTATACGTTTAGAAATACCATGAAACGTGGACATTTCTTGGTCCCATGCTGATAGGACCATATTTTAACAGCATGTAAAATACGCAGATGATATGAGTACTTGGGATCTGAAAATTGAGTTTCCTGTTATCGACGCCATACTTTTAGAAATACCATGAAACGTGGACATTTGTTGGTCCCGGGCTGATTGGACCATTTTCTAACAACACGTAAAATACGCAGCTGATATAAGTTCTTGGGATCTGAAAATTGAGTTTCCAGTTATCAACGCCATGCATTTAGAAATGCTATGAAATGTGGACATTTGTTGGTCCCGTGCTGATTGGACCATTTTTTAACAACACGTAAAATACGCAGCTGATATAAGTACTTGGGATCTGAAAATTGAGTTTTCTGTTATCGACGATATACGTTTAGAAATACCATGAAACGTGGAGATTTCTTGGTCCCGGGCTGATTGGAGAATTTTTTCACGAAGCGAAAAATTCCGAGCTGATATAAGTACTTGAGATCTGAAAATTGAGATTCCAGTTATCGACGACTTACATTTAGAAATGCTATGAAACGTGGACATTTATTGGTCGCGGGCTGATTGGGGTATTTTATCACGACGCGAAAAAAGCCGAGCTGATATAAGTACTTGCGATCTGAAAATTGAGATTCCAGTTATCAACGCCATACATTTAGAAATGCTATGAAACGTGGACATTTTTGGTCCCGTGCTGATTGGACCATTTTTTAACAACATGTCAAATACGCAGATGATATAAGTACTTGGGATCTGAAAATTGAGTTTTCTGTTATCGACGCTATACGTTTAAAAATACCATGACACGTGGAGATTTCTTGGTCCCGGGCTGATAGGGGAATTTTTTCACGACGCTAAAAATTCCGAGCTGATATAAGTACTTGGGATCTGAAAAATGAGATTCCTGTTATCGACGACATACATTTAGAAATGCTATGAAACGTGGACATTTCTTGGTCCCGTGCTGATTGGACCATTTTTTAACAGCATGTAAAATACGCAGATGATATGAGTACTTGGGATCTGAAAATTGAGATTCCTGTTATCGACGCCATACGTTTAGAAATACCATGAAACGTGGACACTTCTTGGTCCCGGTCTGATTGGGGAATTTTTTCACGACGCGAAAAATGCCGAGCTGCTATAAGTACTTGGGATCTGAGAATTGAGTTTCCAGGTATCGACGACATACGTTTAGAAATACCATGAAACGTGGACACTTCATAGTCCCGGGCTGATTGGGGAATTTTTTCACGTCGCGAAAAAAGCCGAGCTGATATAAGTACTTGGGATCTGCAAATTGAGATTCCAGTTATCGCCGCAATACGTTTAGAAATGCCATGAAACGTTGACATTTCTTGGTCCCGGGCTGATTGGACCATTTTTTAACAACACGTAAAATACGCAGCGGATATAAGTTCTTGGGATCTGAAAATTGAGTTTCCTGTTATCGACGCCATACGTTTAGAAACACCATGAAACATGGTGATTTCTTGGTCCCGGGCTGATTGGAGAATTTTTTCACGAAGCGAAAAATTCCGAGTTGATATAAGTACTTGAGATCTGAAAATTGAGATTCCAGTTATCGACGACTTACATTTAGAAATGCTATGAAACGTGGACATTTATTGGTCGCGGGCTGATTGGAGTATTTTATTACGACGCGAAAAAAGCCGAGCTGATATAAGTACTTGGGATCTGAAAATTGACATTCCAGTTATCAACGCCATACATTTAGAAATGCTATGAAACGTGGACATTTCTTGGTCCCATGCTGATAGGACCATATTTTAACAGCATGTAAAATACGCAGATGATATGAGTACTTGGGATCTGAAAATTGAGATTCCAGTTATCAACGCCATACATTTAGAAATGCTATGAAACGTGGACATTTGTTGGTCCCGTGCTGATTGGACCATTTTTTAACAACACGTAAAATACGCAGCTGATATAAGTACTTGGGATCTGAAAATTGAGTTTCCAGTTATCAACGCCATGCATTTAGAAATGCTATGAAATGTGGACATTTGTTGGTCCCGTCCTGATTGGACCATTTTTTAACAACACGTAAAATACGCAGCTGATATAAGTACTTGGGATCTGAAAATTGAGTTTTCTGTTATCGACGCTATACGTTTAGAAATACCATGAAACGTGGAGATTTCTTGGTCCCGGGCTGATTGGAGAATTTTTTCACGAAGCGAAAAATTCCGAGCTGATATAAGTACTTGAGATCTGAAAATTGAGATTCCAGTTATCGACGACTTACATTTAGAAATGCTATGAAACGTGGACATTTATTGGTCGCGGGCTGATTGGGGTATTTTATCACGACGCGAAAAAAGCCGAGCTGATATAAGTACTTGGGATCTGAAAATTGAGATTCCAGTTATCGACGCCATACATTTAGAAATGCTATGAAACGTGGACATTTTTGGTCCCGTGCTGATTGGACCATTTTTTAACAACATGTCAAATACGCAGATGATATAAGTACTTGGGATCTGAAAATTGAGTTTTCTGTTATCGACGCTATACGTTTAAAAATACCATGACACGTGGAGATTTCTTGGATCCGGGCTGATAGGGGAATTTTTTCACGACGCTAAAAATTCCGAGCTGATATAAGTACTTGAGATCTGAAAATTGAGATTCCTGTTATCGACGACATACATTTAGAAATGCTATGAAACGTGGACATTTCTTGGTCCCGTGCTGATTGGACCATTTCTTAACAGCATGTAAAATACGCAGCTGATATAAGTTCTTGGGATCTGAAAATTGACATTCCAGTTATCAACGCCATACATTTAGAAATGCTATGAAACGTGGACATTTGTTGGTCCCGTGCTGATTGGACCATTTTTTAACAACACGTAAAATACGCAGCTGATATAAGTACTTGGGATCTGAAAATTGAGTTTTCTGTTATCGACGTTCTACGTTTAAAAATACCATGACACGTGGAGATTTCTTGGTCCCGGGCTGATAGGGGAATTTTTTCACGACGCTAAAAATTCCGAGCTGATATAAGTACTTGGGATCTGAAAATTGAGATTCCTGTTATCGACGACATACATTTAGAAATGCTATGAAACGTGGACATTTCTTGGTCCCGTGCTGATTGGACCATTTTTTAACAGCATGTAAAATACGCAGATGATATGAGTACTTGGGATCTGAAAATTGAGATTCCTGTTATCGACGCCATACGTTTAGAAATACCATGAAACGTGGACACTTCTTGGTCCCGGTCTGATTGGGGAATTTTTTCACGACGCGAAAAATGCCGAGCTTCTATAAGTACTTGGGATCCGAGAATTGAGTTTCCAGGTATCGACGACATACGTTTAGAAATACCATGAAACGTGGACACTTCTTAGTCCCGGGCTGATTGGGGAATTTTTTCACGACGCGAAAAAAGCCGAGCTGATATAAGTACTTGGGATCTGCAAATTGAGATTCCAGTTATCGCCGCAATACATTTAGAAATGCCATGAAACGTTGACATTTCTTGGTCCCGGGCTGATTGGACCATTTTTTAACAACACGTAAAATACGCAGCGGATATAAGTTCTTGCGATCTGAAAATTGAGTTTCCTGTTATCGACGCCATACGTTTAGAAACACCATGAAACATGGTGATTTCTTGGTCCCGGGCTGATTGGAGAATTTTTTCACGAAGCGAAAAATTCCGAGCTGATATAAGTACTTGAGATCTGAAAATTGAGATTCCAGTTATCGACGACTTACATTTAGAAATGCTATGAAACGTGGACATTTGTTGGTCGCGGGCTGATTGGAGTATTTTATTACGACGCGAAAAAAGCCGAGCTGATATAAGTACTTGGGATCTGAAAATTGACATTCCAGTTATCAACGCCATACATTTAGAAATGCTATGAAACGTGGACATTTCTTGGTCCCATGCTGATAGGACCATATTTTAACAGCATGTAAAATACGCAGATGATATGAGTACTTGGGATCTGAAAATTGAGATTCCAGTTATCAACGCCATACATTTAGAAATGCTATGAAACGTGGACATTTGTTGGTCCCGTGCTGATTGGACCATTTTTTAACAACACGTAAAATACGCAGCTGATATAAGTACTTGGGATCTGAAAATTGAGTTTCCAGTTATCAACGCCATGCATTTAGAAATGCTATGAAATGTGGACATTTGTTGGTCCCGTGCTGATTGGACCATTTATTAAAAACACGTAAAATACGCAGCTGATATAAGTACTTGGGATCTGAAAATTGAGTTTTCTGTTATCGACGCTATACGTTTAGAAATACCATGAAACGTGGAGATTTCTTGGTCCCGGGCTGATTGGAGAATTTTTTCACGAAGCGAAAAATTCCGAGCTGATATAAGTACTTGAGATCTGAAAATTGAGATTCCAGTTATCGACGACTTACATTTAGAAATGCTATGAAACGTGGACATTTATTGGTCGCGGGCTGATTGGGGTATTTTATCACGACGCGAAAAAAGCCGAGCTGATATAAGTACTTGGGATCTGAAAATTGAGATTCCAGTTATCAACGCCATACATTTAGAAATGCTATGAAACGTGGACATTTCTTGGTCCCGTGCTGATTGGACCATTTTTTAACAGCATGTAAAATACGCAGATGATATGAGTACTTGGGATCTGAAAATTGAGATTCCTGTTATCGACGCCATACGTTTAGAAATACCATGAAACGTGGTGATTTCTTGGTCCCGGGCTGATTGGAGAATTTTTTCACGAAGCGAAAAATTCCGAGCTGATATAAGTACTTGAGATCTGAAAATTGAGATTCCAGTTATCGACGACTTACATTTAGAAATGCTATGAAACGTGGACATTTATTGGTCGCGGGCTGATTGGAGTATTTTATTACGACGCGAAAAAAGCCGAGCTGATATAAGTACTTGGGATCTGAAAATTGACATTCCAGTTATCAACGCCATACATTTAGAAATGCTATGAAACGTGGACATTTCTTGGTCCCATGCTGATAGGACCATATATTAACAGCATGTAAAATACGCAGATGATATGAGTACTTGGGATCTGAAAATTGAGATTCCAGTTATCAACGCCATACATTTAGAAATGCTATGAAACGTGGACATTTGTTGGTCCCGTGCTGATTGGACCATTTTTTAACAACACGTGAAATACCCAGCTGATATAAGTACTTGGGATCTGAAAATTGAGTTTTCTGTTATCGACGCTATACGTTTAGAAATACCATGAAACGTGGACATTTCTTGGTCCCATGCTGATAGGACCATATTTTAACAGCATGTAAAATACGCAGATGATATGAGTACTTGGGATCTGAAAATTGAGTTTCCTGTTATCGACGCCATACTTTTAGAAATACCATGAAACGTGGACATTTGTTGGTCCCGGGCTGATTGGACCATTTTCTAACAACACGTAAAATACGCAGCTGATATAAGTTCTTGGGATCTGAAAATTGAGTTTCCAGTTATCAACGCCATGCATTTAGAAATGCTATGAAATGTGGACATTTGTTGGTCCCGTGCTGATTGGACCATTTTTTAACAACACGTAAAATACGCAGCTGATATAAGTACTTGGGATCTGAAAATTGAGTTTTCTGTTATCGACGCTATACGTTTAGAAATACCATGAAACGTGGAGATTTCTTGATCCCGGGCTGATTGGAGAATTTTTTCACGAAGCGAAAAATTCCGAGCTGATATAAGTACTTGAGATCTGAAAATTGACATTCCAGTTATCAACGCCATACATTTAGAAATGCTATGAAACGTGGATATTTCTTGGTCCCATGCTGATAGGACCATATTTTAACAGCATGTAAAATACGCAGATGATATGAGTACTTGGGATCTGAAAATTGAGATTCCAGTTATCAACGCCATACATTTAGAAATGCTATGAAACGTGGACATTTGTTGGTCCCGTGCTGATTGGACCATTTTTTAACAACACGTAAAATACGCAGCTGATATAAGTACTTGGGATCTGAAAATTGAGTTTCCAGTTATCAACGCCATGCATTTAGAAATGCTATGAAATGTGGACATTTGTTGGTCCCGTGCTGATTGGACCATTTTTTAACAACACGTAAAATACGCAGCTGATATAAGTACTTGGGATCTGAAAATTGAGTTTTCTGTTATCGACGATATACGTTTAGAAATACCATGAAACGTGGAGATTTCTTGGTCCCGGGCTGATTGGAGAATTTTTTCACGAAGCGAAAAATTCCGAGCTGATATAAGTACTTGAGATCTGAAAATTGAGATTCCAGTTATCGACGACTTACATTTAGAAATGCTATGAAACGTGGACATTTATTGGTCGCGGGCTGATTGGGGTATTTTATCACGACGCGAAAAAAGCCGAGCTGATATAAGTACTTGCGATCTGAAAATTGAGATTCCAGTTATCAACGCCATACATTTAGAAATGCTATGAAACGTGGACATTTTTGGTTCCGTGCTGATTGGACCATTTTTTAACAGCATGTAAAATACGCAGATGATATGAGTACTTGGGATCTGAAAATTGAGATTCCTGTTATCGACGCCATACGTTTAGAAATACCATGAAACGTGGACACTTCTTGGTCCCGGTCTGATTGGGGAATTTTTTCACGACGCGAAAAATGCCGAGCTGCTATAAGTACTTGGGATCTGAGAATTGAGTTTCCAGGTATCGACGACATACGTTTAGAAATACCATGAAACGTGGACACTTCTTAGTCCCGGGCTGATTGGGGAATTTTATCACGACGCGAAAAAAGTCGAGCCGATATAAGTACTTGGGATCTGCAAATTGAGATTCCAGTTATCGCCGCAATACGTTTAGAAATGCCATGAAACGTTGACATTTCTTGGTCCCGGGCTGATTGGACCATTTTTTAACAACACGTAAAATACGCAGCGGATATAAGTTCTTGGGATCTGAAAATTGAGTTTCCTGTTATCGACGCCATACGTTTAGAAATACCATGAAACATGGTGATTTCTTGGTCCCGGGCTGATTGGAGAATTTTTTCACGAAGTGAAAAATTCCGAGCTGATATAAGTACTTGAGATCTGAAAATTGAGATTCCAGTTATCGACGACTTACATTTAGAAATGCTATGAAACGTGGACATTTATTGGTCGCGGGCTGATTGGAGTATTTTATTACGACGCGAAAAAAGCCGAGCTGATATAAGTACTTGGGATCTGAAAATTGACATTCCAGTTATCAACGCCATACATTTAGAAATGCTATGAAACGTGGACATTTCTTGGTCCCATGCTGATAGGACCATATATTAACAGCATGTAAAATACGCAGATGATATGAGTACTTGGGATCTGAAAATTGAGATTCCAGTTATCAACGCCATACATTTAGAAATGCTATGAAACGTGGACATTTGTTGGTCCCGTGCTGATTGGACCATTTTTTAACAACACGTGAAATACCCAGCTGATATAAGTACTTGGGATCTGAAAATTGAGTTTTCTGTTATCGACGCTATACGTTTAGAAATACCATGAAACGTGGACATTTCTTGGTCCCATGCTGATAGGACCATATTTTAACAGCATGTAAAATACGCAGATGATATGAGTACTTGGGATCTGAAAATTGAGTTTCCTGTTATCGACGCTATACTTTTAGAAATACCATGAAACGTGGACATTTGTTGGTCCCGGGCTGATTGGACCATTTTCTAACAACACGTAAAATACGCAGCTGATATAAGTTCTTGGGATCTGAAAATTGAGTTTCCAGTTATCAACGCCATGCATTTAGAAATGCTATGAAATGTGGACATTTGTTGGTCCCGTGCTGATTGGACCATTTTTTAACAACACGTAAAATACGCAGCTGATATAAGTACTTGGGATCTGAAAATTGAGTTTTCTGTTATCGACGATATACGTTTAGAAATACCATGAAACGTGGAGATTTCTTGGTCCCGGGCTGATTGGAGAATTTTTTCACGAAGCGAAAAATTCCGAGCTGATGTAAGTACTTGAGATCTGAAAATTGAGATTCCAGTTATCGACGACTTACATTTAGAAATGCTATGAAACGTGGACATTTATTGGTCGCGGGCTGATTGGGGTATTTTATCACGACGCGAAAAAAGCCGAGCTGATATAAGTACTTGCGATCTGAAAATTGAGATTCCAGTTATCAACGCCATACATTTAGAAATGCTATGAAACGTGGACATTTTTGGTCCCGTGCTGATTGGACCATTTTTTAACAACATGTCAAATACGCAGATGATATAAGTACTTGGGATCTGAAAATTGAGTTTTCTGTTATCGACGCTATACGTTTAAAAATACCATGACACGTGGAGATTTCTTGGTCCCGGGCTGATAGGGGAATTTTTTCACGACGCTAAAAATTCCGAGCTGATATAAGTACTTGGGATCTGAAAAATGAGATTCCTGTTATCGACGACATACATTTAGAAATGCTATGAAACGTGGACATTTCTTGGTCCCGTGCTGATTGGACCATTTTTTAACAGCATGTAAAATACGCAGATGATATGAGTACTTGGGATCTGAAAATTGAGATTCCTGTTATCGACGCCATACGTTTAGAAATACCATGAAACGTGGACACTTCTTGGTCCCGGTCTGATTGGGGAATTTTTTCACGACGCGAAAAATGCCGAGCTGCTATAAGTACTTGGGATCTGAGAATTGAGTTTCCAGGTATCGACGACATACGTTTAGAAATACCATGAAACGTGGACACTTCATAGTCCCGGGCTGATTGGGGAATTTTTTCACGTCGCGAAAAAAGCCGAGCTGATATAAGTACTTGGGATCTGCAAATTGAGATTCCAGTTATCGCCGCAATACGTTTAGAAATGCCATGAAACGTTGACATTTCTTGGTCCCGGGCTGATTGGACCATTTTTTAACAACACGTAAAATACGCAGCGGATATAAGTTCTTGGGATCTGAAAATTGAGTTTCCTGTTATCGACGCCATACGTTTAGAAACACCATGAAACATGGTGATTTCTTGGTCCCGGGCTGATTGGAGAATTTTTTCACGAAGCGAAAAATTCCGAGTTGATATAAGTACTTGAGATCTGAAAATTGAGATTCCAGTTATCGACGACTTACATTTAGAAATGCTATGAAACGTGGACATTTATTGGTCGCGGGCTGATTGGAGTATTTTATTACGACGCGAAAAAAGCCGAGCTGATATAAGTACTTGGGATCTGAAAATTGACATTCCAGTTATCAACGCCATACATTTAGAAATGCTATGAAACGTGGACATTTCTTGGTCCCATGCTGATAGGACCATATTTTAACAGCATGTAAAATACGCAGATGATATGAGTACTTGGGATCTGAAAATTGAGATTCCAGTTATCAACGCCATACATTTAGAAATGCTATGAAACGTGGACATTTGTTGGTCCCGTGCTGATTGGACCATTTTTTAACAACACGTAAAATACGCAGCTGATATAAGTACTTGGGATCTGAAAATTGAGTTTCCAGTTATCAACGCCATGCATTTAGAAATGCTATGAAATGTGGACATTTGTTGGTCCCGTCCTGATTGGACCATTTTTTAACAACACGTAAAATACGCAGCTGATATAAGTACTTGGGATCTGAAAATTGAGTTTTCTGTTATCGACGCTATACGTTTAGAAATACCATGAAACGTGGAGATTTCTTGGTCCCGGGCTGATTGGAGAATTTTTTCACGAAGCGAAAAATTCCGAGCTGATATAAGTACTTGAGATCTGAAAATTGAGATTCCAGTTATCGACGACTTACATTTAGAAATGCTATGAAACGTGGACATTTATTGGTCGCGGGCTGATTGGGGTATTTTATCACGACGCGAAAAAAGCCGAGCTGATATAAGTACTTGGGATCTGAAAATTGAGATTCCAGTTATCGACGCCATACATTTAGAAATGCTATGAAACGTGGACATTTTTGGTCCCGTGCTGATTGGACCATTTTTTAACAACATGTCAAATACGCAGATGATATAAGTACTTGGGATCTGAAAATTGAGTTTTCTGTTATCGACGCTATACGTTTAAAAATACCATGAAACGTGGACATTTCTTGGTCCCGGGCTGATAGGGGAATTTTTTCACGACGCTAAAAATTCCGAGCTGATATAAGTACTTGAGATCTGAAAATTGAGATTCCTGTTATCGACGACATACATTTAGAAATGCTATGAAACGTGGACATTTCTTGGTCCCGTGCTGATTGGACCATTTTTTAACAGCATGTAAAATACGCAGATGATATGAGTACTTGGGATCTGAAAATTGAGATTCCTGTTATCGACGCCATACGTTTAGAAATACCATGAAACGTGGACACTTCTTGGTCCCGGTCTGATTGGGGAATTTTTTCACGACGCGAAAAATGCCGAGCTGCTATAAGTACTTGGGATCTGAGAATTGAGTTTCCAGGTAGCGACGACATACGTTTAGAAATACCATGAAACGTGGACACTCCTTAGTCCCGGGCTGATTGGGGAATTTTTTCACGACGCGAAAAAAGCCGAGCTGATATAAGTACTTGGGATCTGCAAATTGAGATTTCAGTTATCGCCGCAATACGTTTAGAAATGCCATGAAACGTTGACATTTCTTGGTCCCGGGCTGATTGGACCATTTTTTAACAACACGTAAAATACGCAGCGGATATAAGTTCTTGGGATCTGAAAATTGAGTTTTCTGTCATCGACGCTATACGTTTAGAAATACCATGAAACATGGTGATTTCTTGGTCCCGGGCTGATTGGAGAATTTTTTCACGAAGCGAAAAATTCCGAGCTGATATAAGTACTTGAGATCTGAAAATTGAGATTCCAGTTACCGACGACTTACATTTAGAAATGCTATGAAACGTGGACATTTATTGGTCGCGGGCTGATTGGGGTATTTTATCACGACGCGAAAAAAGCCGAGCTGATATAAGTACTTGGGATCTGAAAATTGACATTCCAGTTATCAACGCCATACATTTAGAAATGCTATGAAACGTGGACATTTCTTGGTCCCATGCTGATAGGACCATATTTTAACAGCATGTAAAATACGCAGATGATATGAGTACTTGGGATCTGAAAATTGAGTTTCCTGTTATCGACGCCATTCTTTTAAAAATACCATGAAACGTGGAAATTTGTTGGTCCCGGGCTGATTGGACCATTTTCTAACAACACGTAAAATACGCAGCTGATATAAGTTCTTGGGATCTGAAAATTGAGATTCCGGTTATCGACGACACACATTTAGAAATGCTATGAAATGTGGACATTTGTTGGTCCCGTGCTGATTGGACCATTTTTTAACAACACATAAAATACGCAGCTGATGTAAGTTCTTGGGATCTAAAAATTGAGTTTTCTGTTATCGACGCTATACGTTTAGAAATACCATGAAACGTGGAGATTTCTTGGTCCCGGGATGATTGGAGAATTTTTTCACGAAGCGAAACATTCTGAGCTGATATAAGTACTTGAGATCTGAAAATTGAGATTCCAGTTATCGACGACTTACATTTAGAAATGCTATGAAACGTGGACATTTATTGGTCGCGGGCTGATTGGGGTATTTTATCACGACGCGAAAAAAGCCGAGCTGATATAAGTACTTGGGATCTGAAAATTGAGATTCCGGTTATCGACGACACACATTTAGAAATGCTATGAAACGTGGACATTTGTTGGTTCCGTGCTGATTGGACCATTTTTTAACAACACGTAAAATACGCAGCTGATATAAGTACTTGGGATCTAAAAATTGAGTTTTCTGTTATCGACGCTATACGTTTAGAAATACCATGAAACGTGGACATTTCTTGGTCCCGGGCTGATTGGGGAATTTTTTCACGTCGCGAAAAAGGCCGAGCTGACATAAGTACTTGGGATATGAAAATTGAGATTCCAGTTATCAACGCCATACATTTAGAAATGCTATGAAACGTGGACATTTGTTGGTCCCGTGCTGATTGGACCATTTTTTAACAACACGTAATATACGCAGCTGATATAAGTACTTGGGATCTGAAAATTGAGTTTTCTGTTATCGACGCTATACGTTTAGAAATACCATGAAACGTGGAGATTTCTTGGTCCCGGGCTGCTTGGGGAATTTTTTCACGACGCGAAAAATGCCGAGCTGATATAAGTACTTGGGATCTGAAAATTGAGATTCCGGTTATCGAAGACACACATATAGAAATGCTATGAAACGTGGACATTTATTGGTCGCGGGCTAATTGGGGTATTTTATAACGACGCGAAAAAAGCCGAGCTGATATAAGTACTTGGGATCTGAAAATTGACATTCCAGTTATCAACGCCATACATTTAGAAATGCTATGAAACGTGGACATTTCTTGGTCCCATGCTGATAGGATCATATTTTAACAGCATGTAAAATACGCAGATGATATGAGTAGTTGGGATCTGTAAATTGAGTTTCCTGTTATCGACGCCATTCTTTTAAAAATACCATGAAACGTGGACATTTGTTGGTCCCGGGCTGATTGGACCATTTTCTAACAACACGTAAAATACGCAGCTGATATAAGTTCTTGGGATCTGAAAATTGAGATTCCGGTTATCGACGACACACATTTAGAAATGCTATGAAATGTGGACATTTGTTGGTCCCGTGCTGATTGGACCATTTTTTAACAACACGTAAAATACGCAGCTGATATAAGTACTTGGGATCTGAAAATTGAGTTTTCTGTTATCGACGATATACGTTTAGAAATACCATGAAACGTGGAGATTTCTTGGTCCCGGGCTGATTGGAGAATTTTTTCACGAAGCGAAAAATTCCGAGCTGATATAAGTACTTGAGATCTGAAAATTGAGATTCCAGTTATCGACGACTTACATTTAGAAATGCTATGAAACGTGGACATTTATTGGTCGCGGGCTGATTGGGGTATTTTATCACGACGCGAAAAAAGCCGAGCTGATATAAGTACTTGCGATCTGAAAATTGAGATTCCAGTTATCAACGCCATACATTTAGAAATGCTATGAAACGTGGACATTTTTGGTCCCGTGCTGATTGGACCATTTTTTAACAACATGTCAAATACGCAGATGATATAAGTACTTGGGATCTGAAAATTGAGTTTTCTGTTATCGACGCTATACGTTTAAAAATACCATGACACGTGGAGATTTCTTGGTCCCGGGCTGATAGGGGAATTTTTTCACGACGCTAAAAATTCCGAGCTGATATAAGTACTTGGGATCTGAAAAATGAGATTCCTGTTATCGACGACATACATTTAGAAATGCTATGAAACGTGGACATTTCTTGGTCCCGTGCTGATTGGACCATTTTTTAACAGCATGTAAAATACGCAGATGATATGAGTACTTGGGATCTGAAAATTGAGATTCCTGTTATCGACGCCATACGTTTAGAAATACCATGAAACGTGGACACTTCTTGGTCCCGGTCTGATTGGGGAATTTTTTCACGACGCGAAAAATGCCGAGCTGCTATAAGTACTTGGGATCTGAGAATTGAGTTTCCAGGTATCGACGACATACGTTTAGAAATACCATGAAACGTGGACACTTCATAGTCCCGGGCTGATTGGGGAATTTTTTCACGTCGCGAAAAAAGCCGAGCTGATATAAGTACTTGGGATCTGCAAATTGAGATTCCAGTTATCGCCGCAATACGTTTAGAAATGCCATGAAACGTTGACATTTCTTGGTCCCGGGCTGATTGGACCATTTTTTAACAACACGTAAAATACGCAGCGGATATAAGTTCTTGGGATC
The DNA here is from genome assembly GCA_964016905.1 of Perithous albicinctus. Taxonomy (NCBI): domain Eukaryota; kingdom Metazoa; phylum Arthropoda; class Insecta; order Hymenoptera; family Ichneumonidae; genus Perithous; species Perithous albicinctus. Next base: position 5,977,126 of record OZ024696.1, on the reverse strand, counting down.
TGAAAATTGAGTTTCCTGTTATCGACGCCATACGTTTAGAAACACCATGAAACATGGTGATTTCTTGGTCCCGGGCTGATTGGAGAATTTTTTCACGAAGCGAAAAATTCCGAGTTGATATAAGTACTTGAGATCTGAAAATTGAGATTCCAGTTATCGACGACTTACATTTAGAAATGCTATGAAACGTGGACATTTATTGGTCGCGGGCTGATTGGAGTATTTTATTACGACGCGAAAAAAGCCGAGCTGATATAAGTACTTGGGATCTGAAAATTGACATTCCAGTTATCAACGCCATACATTTAGAAATGCTATGAAACGTGGACATTTCTTGGTCCCATGCTGATAGGACCATATTTTAACAGCATGTAAAATACGCAGATGATATGAGTACTTGGGATCTGAAAATTGAGATTCCAGTTATCAACGCCATACATTTAGAAATGCTATGAAACGTGGACATTTGTTGGTCCCGTGCTGATTGGACCATTTTTTAACAACACGTAAAATACGCAGCTGATATAAGTACTTGGGATCTGAAAATTGAGTTTCCAGTTATCAACGCCATGCATTTAGAAATGCTATGAAATGTGGACATTTGTTGGTCCCGTCCTGATTGGACCATTTTTTAACAACACGTAAAATACGCAGCTGATATAAGTACTTGGGATCTGAAAATTGAGTTTTCTGTTATCGACGCTATACGTTTAGAAATACCATGAAACGTGGAGATTTCTTGGTCCCGGGCTGATTGGAGAATTTTTTCACGAAGCGAAAAATTCCGAGCTGATATAAGTACTTGAGATCTGAAAATTGAGATTCCAGTTATCGACGACTTACATTTAGAAATGCTATGAAACGTGGACATTTATTGGTCGCGGGCTGATTGGGGTATTTTATCACGACGCGAAAAAAGCCGAGCTGATATAAGTACTTGGGATCTGAAAATTGAGATTCCAGTTATCGACGCCATACATTTAGAAATGCTATGAAACGTGGACATTTTTGGTCCCGTGCTGATTGGACCATTTTTTAACAACATGTCAAATACGCAGATGATATAAGTACTTGGGATCTGAAAATTGAGTTTTCTGTTATCGACGCTATACGTTTAAAAATACCATGAAACGTGGACATTTCTTGGTCCCGGGCTGATAGGGGAATTTTTTCACGACGCTAAAAATTCCGAGCTGATATAAGTACTTGAGATCTGAAAATTGAGATTCCTGTTATCGACGACATACATTTAGAAATGCTATGAAACGTGGACATTTCTTGGTCCCGTGCTGATTGGACCATTTTTTAACAGCATGTAAAATACGCAGATGATATGAGTACTTGGGATCTGAAAATTGAGATTCCTGTTATCGACGCCATACGTTTAGAAATACCATGAAACGTGGACACTTCTTGGTCCCGGTCTGATTGGGGAATTTTTTCACGACGCGAAAAATGCCGAGCTGCTATAAGTACTTGGGATCTGAGAATTGAGTTTCCAGGTAGCGACGACATACGTTTAGAAATACCATGAAACGTGGACACTCCTTAGTCCCGGGCTGATTGGGGAATTTTTTCACGACGCGAAAAAAGCCGAGCTGATATAAGTACTTGGGATCTGCAAATTGAGATTTCAGTTATCGCCGCAATACGTTTAGAAATGCCATGAAACGTTGACATTTCTTGGTCCCGGGCTGATTGGACCATTTTTTAACAACACGTAAAATACGCAGCGGATATAAGTTCTTGGGATCTGAAAATTGAGTTTTCTGTCATCGACGCTATACGTTTAGAAATACCATGAAACATGGTGATTTCTTGGTCCCGGGCTGATTGGAGAATTTTTTCACGAAGCGAAAAATTCCGAGCTGATATAAGTACTTGAGATCTGAAAATTGAGATTCCAGTTATCGACGACTTACATTTAGAAATGCTATGAAACGTGGACATTTATTGGTCGCGGGCTGATTGGGGTATTTTATCACGACGCGAAAAAAGCCGAGCTGATATAAGTACTTGGGATCTGAAAATTGACATTCCAGTTATCAACGCCATACATTTAGAAATGCTATGAAACGTGGACATTTCTTGGTCCCATGCTGATAGGACCATATTTTAACAGCATGTAAAATACGCAGATGATATGAGTACTTGGGATCTGAAAATTGAGTTTCCTGTTATCGACGCCATTCTTTTAAAAATACCATGAAACGTGGAAATTTGTTGGTCCCGGGCTGATTGGACCATTTTCTAACAACACGTAAAATACGCAGCTGATATAAGTTCTTGGGATCTGAAAATTGAGATTCCGGTTATCGACGACACACATTTAGAAATGCTATGAAATGTGGACATTTGTTGGTCCCGTGCTGATTGGACCATTTTTTAACAACACATAAAATACGCAGCTGATGTAAGTTCTTGGGATCTAAAAATTGAGTTTTCTGTTATCGACGCTATACGTTTAGAAATACCATGAAACGTGGAGATTTCTTGGTCCCGGGATGATTGGAGAATTTTTTCACGAAGCGAAACATTCCGAGCTGATATAAGTACTTGAGATCTGAAAATTGAGATTCCAGTTATCGACGACTTACATTTAGAAATGCTATGAAACGTGGACATTTATTGGTCGCGGGCTGATTGGGGTATTTTATCACGACGCGAAAAAAGCCGAGCTGATATAAGTACTTGGGATCTGAAAATTGAGATTCCGGTTATCGACGACACACATTTAGAAATGCTATGAAACGTGGACATTTGTTGGTTCCGTGCTGATTGGACCATTTTTTAACAACACGTAAAATACGCAGCTGATATAAGTACTTGGGATCTAAAAATTGAGTTTTCTGTTATCGACGCTATACGTTTAGAAATACCATGAAACGTGGACATTTCTTGGTCCCGGGCTGATTGGGGAATTTTTTCACGTCGCGAAAAAGGCCGAGCTGACATAAGTACTTGGGATATGAAAATTGAGATTCCAGTTATCAACGCCATACATTTAGAAATGCTATGAAACGTGGACATTTGTTGGTCCCGTGCTGATTGGACCATTTTTTAACAACACGTAATATACGCAGCTGATATAAGTACTTGGGATCTGAAAATTGAGTTTTCTGTTATCGACGCTATACGTTTAGAAATACCATGAAACGTGGAGATTTCTTGGTCCCGGGCTGCTTGGGGAATTTTTTCACGACGCGAAAAATGCCGAGCTGATATAAGTACTTGGGATCTGAAAATTGAGATTCCAGTTATCGACGACTTACATTTAGAAATGCTATGAAACGTGGACATTTATTGGTCGCGGGCTGATTGGGGTATTTTATCACGACGCGAAAAAAGCCGAGCTGATATAAGTACTTGGGATCTGAAAATTGACATTCCAGTTATCAACGCCATACATTTAGAAATGCTATGAAACGTGGACATTTCTTGGTCCCATGCTGATAGGACCATATTTTAACAGCATGTAAAATACGCAGATGATATGAGTACTTGGGATCTGAAAATTGAGTTTCCTGTTATCGACGCCATACTTTTAGAAATACCATGAAACGTGGACATTTGTTGGTCCGGGGCTGATTGGACCATTTTTTAACAACACGTAAAATACGCAGCTGATATAAATACTTGGGATCTGAAAATTGAGTTTCCAGTTATCAACGCCATGCATTTAGAAATGCCATGAAATGTGGACATTTGTTGGTCCCGTGCTGATTGGACCATTTTTTAACAACACGTAAAATACGCAGCTGATATAAGTACTTGGGGTCTGAAAATTGAGTTTTCTGTTATCGACGCTATACGTTTAGAAATACCATGAAACGTGGAGATTTCTTGGTCCCGGGCTGATTGGAGAATTTTTACACGAAGCGAAAAATTCCGAGCCGATATAAGTACTTGAGATCTGAAAATTGAGATTCCAGTTATCGACGACTTACATTTAGAAATGCTATGAAACGTGGACATTTATTGGTCGCGGGCTGATTGGGGTATTTTATCACGACGCGAAAAAAGCCGAGCTGATATAAGTACTTGGGATCTGAAAATTGACATTCCAGTTATCAGCGCCATACATTTAGAAATGCTATGAAACGTGGACATTTCTTGGTCCCATGCTGATAGGACCATATTTTAACAGCATGTAAAATACGCAGATGATATGAGTACTTGGGATCTGAAAATTGAGTTTTCTGTTATCGACGCTATACGTTTAAAAATACCATGACACGTGGAGATTTCTTGGTCCCGGGCTGATAGGGGAATTTTTTCACGACGCTAAAAATTCCGAGCTGATATAAGTACTTGGGATCTGAAAAATGAGATTCCTGTTATCGACGACATACATTTAGAAATGCTATGAAACGTGGACATTTCTTGGTCCCGTGCTGATTGGACCATTTTTTAACAGCATGTAAAATACGCAGATGATATGAGTACTTGGGATCTGAAAATTGAGATTCCTGTTATCGACGCCATACGTTTAGAAATACCATGAAACGTGGACACTTCTTGGTCCCGGTCTGATTGGGGAATTTTTTCACGACGCGAAAAATGCCGAGCTGCTATAAGTACTTGGGATCTGAGAATTGAGTTTCCCGGTAGCGACGACATACGTTTAGAAATACCATGAAACGTGGACACTCCTTAGTCCCGGGCTGATTGGGGAATTTTTTCACGACGCGAAAAAAGCCGAGCTGATATAAGTACTTGGGATCTGCAAATTGAGATTTCAGTTATCGCCGCAATACGTTTAGAAATGCCATGAAACGTTGACATTTCTTGGTCCCGGGCTGATTGGACCATTTTTTAACAACACGTAAAATACGCAGCGGATATAAGTTCTTGGGATCTGAAAATTGAGTTTTCTGTCATCGACGCTATACGTTTAGAAATACCATGAAATATGGTGATTTCTTGGTCCCGGGCTGATTGGAGAATTTTTTCACGAAGCGAAAAATTCCGAGCTGATATAAGTACTTGAGATCTGAAAATTGAGATTCCAGTTATCGACGACTTACATTTAGAAATGCTATGAAACGTGGAAATTTATTGGTCGCGGGCTGATTGGGGTATTTTATCACGACGCGAAAAAAGCCGAGCTGATATAAGTACTTGGGATCTGAAAATTGACATTCCAGTTATCAATGCCATACATTTAGAAATGCTATGAAACGTGGACATTTCTTGGTCCCATGCTGATAGGACCATATTTTAACAGCATGTAAAATACGCAGATGATATGAGTACTTGGGATCTGAAAATTGAGTTTCCTGTTATCGACGCCATTCTTTTAAAAATACCATGAAACGTGGACATTTGTTGGTCCCGGGCTGATTGGACCATTTTCTAACAACACGTAAAATACGCAGCTGATATAAGTTCTTGGGATCTGAAAATTGAGATTCCGGTTATCGACGACACACAATTAGAAATGCTATGAAATGTGGACATTTGTTGGTCCCGTGCTGATTGGACCATTTTTTAACAACACATAAAATACGCAGCTGATGTAAGTTCTTGGGATCTAAAAATTGAGTTTTCTGTTATCGACGCTATACGTTTAGAAATACCATGAAACGTGGAGATTTCTTGGTCCCGGGATGATTGGAGAATTTTTTCACGAAGCGAAAAATTCCGAGCTGATATAAGTACTTGAGATCTGAAAATTGAGATTCCAGTTATCGACGACTTACATTTAGAAATGCTATGAAACGTGGACATTTATTGGTCGCGGGCTGATTGGGGTATTTTATCACGACGCGAAAAAAGCCGAGCTGATATAAGTACTTGGGATCTGAAAATTGACATTCCAGTTATCAACGCCATACATTTAGAAATGCTATGAAACGTGGACATTTGTTGGTCCCGTGCTGATTGGACCATTTTTTAACAACACGTAAAATACGCAGCTGATATAAGTACTTGGGATCTGAAAATTGAGATTCCGGTTATCGACGACACACATTTAGAAATGCTATGAAACGTGGACATTTGTTGGTTCCGTGCTGATTGGACCATTTTTTAACAACACGTAAAATACGCAGCTGATATAAGTACTTGGGATCTGAAAATTGAGTTTCCAGTTATCAACGCCATGCATTTAGAAATGCTATGAAATGTGGACATTTGTTGGTCCCGTGCTGATTGGACCATTTTTTAACAACACGTAAAATACGCAGCTGATATAAGTACTTGGGATCTGAAAATTGAGTTTTCTGTTATCGACGCTATACGTTTAGAAATACCATGAAACGTGGAGATTTCTTGGTCCCGGGCTGATTGGAGAATTTTTTCACGAAGCGAAAAATTCCGAGCCGATATAAGTACTTGGGATCTGAGAATTGAGTTTCCAGGTATCGACGACATACGTTTAGAAATACCATGAAACGTGGACACTTCTTAGTCCCGGGCTGATTGGGGAATTTTTTCACGACGCGAAAAAAGCCGAGCTGATATAAGTACTTGGGATCTGAAAATTGACATTCCAGTTATCAGCGCCATACATTTAGAAATGCTATGAAACGTGGACATTTCTTGGTCTCATGCTGATAGGACCATATTTTAACAGCATGTAAAATACGCAGATGATATGAGTACTTGGGATCTGAAAATTGAGATTCCAGTTATCAACGCCATACATTTAGAAATGCTATGAAACGTGGACATTTTTGGTCCCGTGCTGATTGGACCATTTTTTAACAACATGTCAAATACGCAGATGATATGAGTACTTGGGATCTGAAAATTGAGATTCCTGTTATCGACGCCATACGTTTAGAAATACCATGAAACGTGGACACTTCTTGGTCCCTGTCTGATTGGGGAATTTTTTCACGACGCGAAAAATGCCGAGCTGCTATAAGTACTTGGGATCTGAGAATTGAGTTTCCAGGTATCGACGACATACGTTTAGAAATACCATGAAACGTGGACACTTCTTAGTCCCGGGCTGATTGGGGAATTTTTTCACGACGCGAAAAAAGCCGAGCTGATATAAGTACTTGGGATCTGCAAATTGAGATTCCAGTTATCGCCGCAATACATTTAGAAATGCCATGAAACGTTGACATTTCTTGGTCCCGGGCTGATTGGACCATTTTTTAACAACACGTAAAATACGCAGCGGATATAAGTTCTTGCGATCTGAAAATTGAGTTTCCTGTTATCGACGCCATACGTTTAGAAACACCATGAAACATGGTGATTTCTTGGTCCCGGGCTGATTGGAGAATTTTTTCACGACGCGAAAAAAGCCGAGCTGATATAAGTACTTGGGATCTGAAAATTGAGATTCCAGTTATCAACGCCATACATTTAGAAATGCTATGAAACGTGGACATTTGTTGGTCCCGTGCTGATTGGACCATTTTTTAACAACACGTAAAATACGCAGCTGATATAAGTACTTGGGATCTGAAAATTGAGTTTCCAGTTATCAACGCCATGCATTTAGAAATGCTATGAAATGTGGACATTGGTTGGTCCCGTGCTGATTGGACCATTTTTTAACAACACATAAAATACGCAGCTGATGTAAGTTCTTGGGATCTAAAATTTGAGTTTTCTGTTATCGACGCTATACGTTTAGAAATACCATGAAACGTGGAGATTTCTTGGTCCCGGACTGATTGGAGAATTTTTTCACGAAGCGAAAAATTCCGAGCTGATATAAGTACTTGAGATCTGAAAATTGAGATTCCAGTTATCGACGACTTACATTTAGAAATGCTATGAAACGTGGACATTTATTGGTCGCGGGCTGATTGGGGTATTTTATCACGACGCGAAAAAAGCCGAGCTGATATAAGTACTTGCGATCTGAAAATTGAGATTCCAGTTATCAACGCCATACATTTAGAAATGCTATGAAACGTGGACATTTTTGGTCCCGTGCTGATTGGACCATTTTTTTACAACATGTCAAATACGCAGATGATATAAGTACTTGGGATCTGAAAATTGAGTTTTCTGTTATCGACGCTATACGTTTAAAAATACCATGACACGTGGAGATTTCTTGGTCCCGGGCTGATAGGGGAATTTTTTCACGACGCTAAAAATTCCGAGCTGATATAAGTACTTGGGATCTGAAAAATGAGATTCCAGTTATCGCCGCAATACGTTTAGAAATGCCATGAAACGTTGACATTTCTTGGTCCCGGGCTGATTGGACCATTTTTTAACAACACGTAAAATACGCAGCGGATATAAGTTCTTGGGATCTGAAAATTGAGTTTCCTGTTATCGACGCCATACGTTTAGAAACACCATGAAACATGGTGATTTCTTGGTCCCGGGCTGATTGGAGAATTTTTTCACGAAGCGAAAAATTCCGAGTTGATATAAGTACTTGAGATCTGAAAATTGAGATTCCAGTTATCGACGACTTACATTTAGAAATGCTATGAAACGTGGACATTTATTGGTCGCGGGCTGATTGGAGTATTTTATTACGACGCGAAAAAAGCCGAGCTGATATAAGTACTTGGGATCTGAAAATTGACATTCCAGTTATCAACGCCATACATTTAGAAATGCTATGAAACGTGGACATTTCTTGGTCCCATGCTGATAGGACCATATTTTAACAGCATGTAAAATACGCAGATGATATGAGTACTTGGGATCTGAAAATTGAGTTTCCTGTTATCGACGCCATTCTTTTAAAAATACCATGAAACGTGGACATTTGTTGGTCCCGGGCTGATTGGACCATTTTCTAACAACACGTAAAATACGCAGCTGATATAAGTTCTTGGGATCTGAAAATTGAGATTCCGGTTATCGACGACACACATTTAGAAATGCTATGAAATGTGGACATTTGTTGGTCCCGTGCTGATTGGACCATTTTTTAACAACACATAAAATACGCAGCTGATGTAAGTTCTTGGGATCTAAAAATTGAGTTTTCTGTTATCGACGCTATACGTTTAGAAATACCATGAAACGTGGAGATTTCTTGGTCCCGGGATGATTGGAGAATTTTTTCACGAAGCGAAACATTCCGAGCTGATATAAGTACTTGAGATCTGAAAATTGAGATTCCAGTTATCGACGACTTACATTTAGAAATGCTATGAAACGTGGACATTTATTGGTCGCGGGCTGATTGGGGTATTTTATCACGACGCGAAAAAAGCCGAGCTGATATAAGTACTTGGGATCTGAAAATTGAGATTCCGGTTATCGACGACACACATTTAGAAATGCTATGAAACGTGGACATTTGTTGGTTCCGTGCTGATTGGACCATTTTTTAACAACACGTAAAATACGCAGCTGATATAAGTACTTGGGATCTAAAAATTGAGTTTTCTGTTATCGACGCTATACGTTTAGAAATACCATGAAACGTGGACATTTCTTGGTCCCGGGCTGATTGGGGAATTTTTTCACGTCGCGAAAAAGGCCGAGCTGACATAAGTACTTGGGATATGAAAATTGAGATTCCAGTTATCAACGCCATACATTTAGAAATGCTATGAAACGTGGACATTTGTTGGTCCCGTGCTGATTGGACCATTTTTTAACAACACGTAATATACGCAGCTGATATAAGTACTTGGGATCTGCAAATTGAGATTCCAGTTATCGCCGCAATACGTTTAGAAATGCCATGAAACGTTGACATTTCTTGGTCCCGGGCTGATTGGACCATTTTTTAACAACACGTAAAATACGCAGCGGATATAAGTTCTTGGGATCTGAAAATTGAGTTTCCTGTTATCGACGCCATACGTTTAGAAACACCATGAAACATGGTGATTTCTTGGTCCCGGGCTGATTGGAGAATTTTTTCACGAAGCGAAAAATTCCGAGTTGATATAAGTACTTGAGATCTGAAAATTGAGATTCCAGTTATCGACGACTTACATTTAGAAATGCTATGAAACGTGGACATTTATTGGTCGCGGGCTGATTGGAGTATTTTATTACGACGCGAAAAAAGCCGAGCTGATATAAGTACTTGGGATCTGAAAATTGACATTCCAGTTATCAACGCCATACATTTTGAAATGCTATGAAACGTGGACATTTCTTGGTCCCATGCTGATAGGACCATATTTTAACAGCATGTAAAATACGCAGATGATATGAGTACTTGGGATCTGAAAATTGAGATTCCAGTTATCAACGCCATACATTTAGAAATGCTATGAAACGTGGACATTTGTTGGTCCCGTGCTGATTGGACCATTTTTTAACAACACGTAAAATACGCAGCTGATATAAGTACTTGGGATCTGAAAATTGAGTTTCCAGTTATCAACGCCATGCATTTAGAAATGCTATGAAATGTGGACATTTGTTGGTCCCGTCCTGATTGGACCATTTTTTAACAACACGTAAAATACGCAGCTGATATAAGTACTTGGGATCTGAAAATTGAGTTTTCTGTTATCGACGCTATACGTTTAGAAATACCATGAAACGTGGAGATTTCTTGGTCCCGGGCTGATTGGAGAATTTTTTCACGAAGCGAAAAATTCCGAGCTGATATAAGTACTTGAGATCTGAAAATTGAGATTCCAGTTATCGACGACTTACATTTAGAAATGCTATGAAACGTGGACATTTATTGGTCGCGGGCTGATTGGGGTATTTTATCACGACGCGAAAAAAGCCGAGCTGATATAAGTACTTGGGATCTGAAAATTGAGATTCCAGTTATCGACGCCATACATTTAGAAATGCTATGAAACGTGGACATTTTTGGTCCCGTGCTGATTGGACCATTTTTTAACAACATGTCAAATACGCAGATGATATAAGTACTTGGGATCTGAAAATTGAGTTTTCTGTTATCGACGCTATACGTTTAGAAATACCATGAAACGTGGAGATTTCTTGGTCCCGGGATGATTGGAGAATTTTTTCACGAAGCGAAACATTCCGAGCTGATATAAGTACTTGAGATCTGAAAATTGAGATTCCAGTTATCGACGACTTACATTTAGAAATGCTATGAAACGTGGACATTTATTGGTCGCGGGCTGATTGGGCCATTTTTTAACAACACGTAAAATACGCAGCTGATATAAGTACTTGGGATCTAAAAATTGAGTTTTCTGTTATCGACGCTATACGTTTAGAAATACCATGAAACGTGGACATTTCTTGGTCCCGGGCTGATTGGGGAATTTTTTCACGTCGCGAAAAAGGCCGAGCTGACATAAGTACTTGGGATATGAAAATTGAGATTCCAGTTATCAACGCCATACATTTAGAAATGCTATGAAACGTGGACATTTGTTGGTCCCGTGCTGATTGGACCATTTTTTAACAACACGTAATATACGCAGCTGATATAAGTACTTGGGATCTGCAAATTGAGATTCCAGTTATCGCCGCAATACGTTTAGAAATGCCATGAAACGTTGACATTTCTTGGTCCCGGGCTGATTGGACCATTTTTTAACAACACGTAAAATACGCAGCGGATATAAGTTCTTGGGATCTGAAAATTGAGTTTCCTGTTATCGACGCCATACGTTTAGAAACACCATGAAACATGGTGATTTCTTGGTCCCGGGCTGATTGGAGAATTTTTTCACGAAGCGAAAAATTCCGAGTTGATATAAGTACTTGAGATCTGAAAATTGAGATTCCAGTTATCGACGACTTACATTTAGAAATGCTATGAAACGTGGACATTTATTGGTCGCGGGCTGATTGGAGTATTTTATTACGACGCGAAAAAAGCCGAGCTGATATAAGTACTTGGGATCTGAAAATTGACATTCCAGTTATCAACGCCATACATTTTGAAATGCTATGAAACGTGGACATTTCTTGGTCCCATGCTGATAGGACCATATTTTAACAGCATGTAAAATACGCAGATGATATGAGTACTTGGGATCTGAAAATTGAGATTCCAGTTATCAACGCCATACATTTAGAAATGCTATGAAACGTGGACATTTGTTGGTCCCGTGCTGATTGGACCATTTTTTAACAACACGTAAAATACGCAGCTGATATAAGTACTTGGGATCTGAAAATTGAGTTTCCAGTTATCAACGCCATGCATTTAGAAATGCTATGAAATGTGGACATTTGTTGGTCCCGTCCTGATTGGACCATTTTTTAACAACACGTAAAATACGCAGCTGATATAAGTACTTGGGATCTGAAAATTGAGTTTTCTGTTATCGACGCTATACGTTTAGAAATACCATGAAACGTGGAGATTTCTTGGTCCCGGGCTGATTGGAGAATTTTTTCACGAAGCGAAAAATTCCGAGCTGATATAAGTACTTGAGATCTGAAAATTGAGATTCCAGTTATCGACGACTTACATTTAGAAATGCTATGAAACGTGGACATTTATTGGTCGCGGGCTGATTGGGGTATTTTATCACGACGCGAAAAAAGCCGAGCTGATATAAGTACTTGGGATCTGAAAATTGAGATTCCAGTTATCGACGCCATACATTTAGAAATGCTATGAAACGTGGACATTTTTGGTCCCGTGCTGATTGGACCATTTTTTAACAACATGTCAAATACGCAGATGATATAAGTACTTGGGATCTGAAAATTGAGTTTTCTGTTATCGACGCTATACGTTTAAAAATACCATGACACGTGGAGATTTCTTGGACCCGGGCTGATAGGGGAATTTTTTCACGACGCTAAAAATTCCGAGCTGATATAAGTACTTGAGATCTGAAAATTGAGATTCCTGTTATCGACGACATACATTTAGAAATGCTATGAAACGTGGACATTTCTTGGTCCCGTGCTGATTGGACCATTTTTTAACAGCATGTAAAATACGCAGATGATATGAGTACTTGGGATCTGAAAATTGAGATTCCTGTTATCGACGCCATACGTTTAGAAATACCATGAAACGTGGACACTTCTTGGTCCCGGTCTGATTGGGGAATTTTTTCACGACGCGAAAAATGCCGAGCTGCTATAAGTACTTGGGATCTGAGAATTGAGTTTCCAGGTAGCGACGACATACGTTTAGAAATACCATGAAACGTGGACACTCCTTAGTCCCGGGCTGATTGGGGAATTTTTTCACGACGCGAAAAAAGCCGAGCTGATATAAGTACTTGGGATCTGCAAATTGAGATTTCAGTTATCGCCGCAATACGTTTAGAAATGCCATGAAACGTTGACATTTCTTGGTCCCGGGCTGATTGGACCATTTTTTAACAACACGTAAAATACGCAGCGGATATAAGTTCTTGGGATCTGAAAATTGAGTTTTCTGTCATCGACGCTATACGTTTAGAAATACCATGAAACATGGTGATTTCTTGGTCCCGGGCTGATTGGAGAATTTTTTCACGAAGCGAAAAATTCCGAGCTGATATAAGTACTTGAGATCTGAAAATTGAGATTCCAGTTATCGACGACTTACATTTAGAAATGCTATGAAACGTGGACATTTATTGGTCGCGGGCTGATTGGGGTATTTTATCACGACGCGAAAAAAGCCGAGCTGATATAAGTACTTGGGATCTGAAAATTGACATTCCAGTTATCAACGCCATACATTTAGAAATGCTATGAAACGTGGACATTTCTTGGTCCCATGCTGATAGGACCATATTTTAACAGCATGTAAAATACGCAGATGATATGAGTACTTGGGATCTGAAAATTGAGTTTCCTGTTATCGACGCCATTCTTTTAAAAATACCATGAAACGTGGACATTTGTTGGTCCCGGGCTGATTGGACCATTTTCTAACAACACGTAAAATACGCAGCTGATATAAGTTCTTGGGATCTGAAAATTGAGATTCCGGTTATCGACGACACACATTTAGAAATGCTATGAAATGTGGACATTTGTTGGTCCCGTGCTGATTGGACCATTTTTTAACAACACATAAAATACGCAGCTGATGTAAGTTCTTGGGATCTAAAAATTGAGTTTTCTGTTATCGACGCTATACGTTTAGAAATACCATGAAACGTGGAGATTTCTTGGTCCCGGGATGATTGGAGAATTTTTTCACGAAGCGAAACATTCCGAGCTGATATAAGTACTTGAGATCTGAAAATTGAGATTCCAGTTATCGACGACTTACATTTAGAAATGCTATGAAACGTGGACATTTATTGGTCGCGGGCTGATTGGGGTATTTTATCACGACGCGAAAAAAGCCGAGCTGATATAAGTACTTGGGATCTGAAAATTGAGATTCCGGTTATCGACGACACACATTTAGAAATGCTATGAAACGTGGACATTTGTTGGTTCCGTGCTGATTGGACCATTTTTTAACAACACGTAAAATACGCAGCTGATATAAGTACTTGGGATCTAAAAATTGAGTTTTCTGTTATCGACGCTATACGTTTAGAAATACCATGAAACGTGGACATTTCTTGGTCCCGGGCTGATTGGGGAATTTTTTCACGTCGCGAAAAAGGCCGAGCAGACATAAGTACTTGGGATATGAAAATTGAGATTCCAGTTATCAACGCCATACATTTAGAAATGCTATGAAACGTGGACATTTGTTGGTCCCGTGCTGATTGGACCATTTTTTAACAACACGTAATATACGCAGCTGATATAAGTACTTGGGATCTGAAAATTGAGTTTTCTGTTATCGACGCTATACGTTTAGAAATACCATGAAACGTGGAGATTTCTTGGTCCCGGGCTGCTTGGGGAATTTTTTCACGACGCGAAAAATGCCGAGCTGATATAAGTACTTGGGATCTGAAAATTGAGATTCCGGTTATCGAAGACACACATATAGAAATGCTATGAAACGTGGACATTTATTGGTCGCGGGCTAATTGGGGTATTTTATAACGACGCGAAAAAAGCCGAGCTGATATAAGTACTTGGGATCTGAAAATTGACATTCCAGTTATCAACGCCATACATTTAGAAATGCTATGAAACGTGGACATTTCTTGGTCCCATGCTGATAGGATCATATTTTAACAGCATGTAAAATACGCAGATGATATGAGTAGTTGGGATCTGAAAATTGAGTTTCCTGTTATCGACGCCATTCTTTTAAAAATACCATGAAACGTGGACATTTGTTGGTCCCGGGCTGATTGGACCATTTTCTAACAACACGTAAAATACGCAGCTGATATAAGTTCTTGGGATCTGAAAATTGAGATTCCGGTTATCGACGACACACATTTAGAAATGCTATGAAATGTGGACATTTGTTGGTCCCGTGCTGATTGGACCATTTTTTAACAACACATAAAATACGCAGCTGATGTAAGTTCTTGGGATCTAAAAATTGAGTTTTCTGTTATCGACGCTATACGTTTAGAAATACCATGAAACGTGGAGATTTCTTGGTCCCGGGATGATTGGAGAATTTTTTCACGAAGCGAAAAATTCCGAGCTGATATAAGTACTTGAGATCTGTAAATTGAGATTCCAGTTATCGACGACTTACATTTAGAAATGCTATGAAACGTGGACATTTATTGGTCGTGGGCTGATTGGGGTATTTTATCACGACGCGAAAAAAGCCGAGCTGATATAAGTACTTGGGATCTGAAAATTGAGATTCCAGTTATCAACGCCATACATTTAGAAATGCTATGAAACGTGGACATTTGTTGGTCCCGTGCTGATTGGACCATTTTTTAACAACACGTAAAATACGCAGCTGATATAAGTACTTGGGATCTGAAAATTGAGTTTTCTGTTATCGACGCTATACGTTTAGAAATACCATGAAACGTGGAGATTTCTTGGTCCCGGGCTGATAGGAGAATTTTTACACGAAGCGAAAAATTCCGAGCCGATATAAGTACTTGAGATCTGAAAATTGAGATTCCAGTTATCGACGACTTACATTTAGAAATGCTATGAAACGTGGACATTTATTGGTCGCGGGCTGATTGGGGTATTTTATCACGACGCGAAAAAAGCCGAGCTGATATAAGTACTTGGGATCTGAAAATTGACATTCCAGTTATCAGCGCCATATATTTAGAAATGCTATGAAACGTGGACATTTCTTGGTCCCATGCTGATAGGACCATATTTTAACAGCATGTAAAATACGCAGATGATATGAGTACTTGGGATCTGAAAATTGAGATTCCAGTTATCAACGCCATACATTTAGAAATGCTATGAAACGTGGACATTTTTGGTCCCGTGCTGATTGGACCATTTTTTAACAACACGTAATATACGCAGCTGATATAAGTACTTGGGATCTGAAAATTGAGATTCCGGTTATCGAAGACACACATTTAGAAATGCTATGAAACGTGGACATTTATTGGTCGCGGGCTAATTGGGGTATTTTATAACGACGCGAAAAAAGCCGAGCTGATATAAGTACTTGGGATCTGAAAATTGACATTCCAGTTATCAACGCCATACATTTAGAAATGCTATGAAACGTGGACATTTCTTGGTCCCATGCTGATAGGATCATATTTTAACAGCATGTAAAATACGCAGATGATATGAGTAGTTGGGATCTGAAAATTGAGTTTCCTGTTATCGACGCCATTCTTTTAAAAATACCATGAAACGTGGACATTTGTTGGTCCCGGGCTGATTGGACCATTTTCTAACAACACGTAAAATACGCAGCTGATATAAGTTCTTGGGATCTGAAAATTGAGATTCCGGTTATCGACGACACACATTTAGAAATGCTATGAAATGTGGACATTTGTTGGTCCCGTGCTGATTGGACCATTTTTTAACAACACATAAAATACGCAGCTGATCTAAGTTCTTGGGATCTAAAAATTGAGTTTTCTGTTATCGACGCTATACGTTTAGAAATACCATGAAACGTGGAGATTTCTTGGTCCCGGGATGATTGGAGAATTTTTTCACGAAGCGAAAAATTCCGAGCTGATATAAGTACTTGAGATCTGTAAATTGAGATTCCAGTTATCGACGACTTACATTTAGAAATGCTATGAAACGTGGACATTTATTGGTCGCGGGCTGATTGGGGTATTTTATCACGACGCGAAAAAAGCCGAGCTGATATAAGTACTTGGGATCTGAAAATTGAGATTCCAGTTATCAACGCCATACATTTAGAAATGCTATGAAACGTGGACATTTTTGGTCCCGTGCTGATTGGACCATTTTTTAACAACATGTCAAATACGCAGATGATACAAGTACTTGGGATCTGAAAATTGAGTTTTCTGTTATCGACGCTATACGTTTAAAAATACCATGACACGTGGAGATTTCTTGGTCCCGGTCTGATTGGGGAATTTTTTCACGACGCGAAAAATGCCGAGCTTCTATAAGTACTTGGGATCTGAGAATTGAGTTTCCAGGTATCGACGACATACGTTTAGAAATACCATGAAACGTGGACACTTCTTAGTCCCGGGCTGATTGGGGAATTTTTTCACGACGCGAAAAAAGCCGAGCTGATATAAGTACTTGGGATCTGCAAATTGAGATTCCAGTTATCGCCGCAATACATTTAGAAATGCCATGAAACGTTGACATTTCTTGGTCCCATGCTGATAGGATCATATTTTAACAGCATGTAAAATACGCAGATGATATGAGTAGTTGGGATCTGAAAATTGAGTTTCCTGTTATCGACGCCATTCTTTTAAAAATACCATGAAACGTGGACATTTGTTGGTCCCGGGCTGATTGGACCATTTTCTAACAACACGTAAAATACGCAGCTGATATAAGTTCTTGGGATCTGAAAATTGAGATTCCTGTTATCGACGACATACATTTAGAAATGCTATGAAACGTGGACATTTGTTGGTCCCGTGCTGATTGGACCATTTTTTAACAACACGTAATATACGCAGCTGATATAAGTACTTGGGATCTGAAAATTGAGTTTTCTGTTATCGACGCTATACGTTTAGAAATACCATGAAACGTGGAGATTTCTTGGTCCCGGGCTGCTTGGGGAATTTTTTCACGACGCGAAAAATGCCGAGCTGATATAAGTACTTGGGATCTGAAAATTGAGATTCCGGTTATCGAAGACACACATATAGAAATGCTATGAAACGTGGACATTTATTGGTCGCGGGCTAATTGGGGTATTTTATAACGACGCGAAAAAAGCCGAGCTGATATAAGTACTTGGGATCTGAAAATTGACATTCCAGTTATCAACGCCATACATTTAGAAATGCTATGAAACGTGGACATTTCTTGGTCCCATGCTGATAGGATCATATTTTAACAGCATGTAAAATACGCAGATGATATGAGTAGTTGGGATCTGAAAATTGAGTTTCCTGTTATCGACGCCATTCTTTTAAAAATACCATGAAACGTGGACATTTGTTGGTCCCGGGCTGATTGGACCATTTTCTAACAACACGTAAAATACGCAGCTGATATAAGTTCTTGGGATCTGAAAATTGAGATTCCGGTTATCGACGACACACATTTAGAAATGCTATGAAATGTGGACATTTGTTGGTCCCGTGCTGATTGGACCATTTTTTAACAACACATAAAATACGCAGCTGATGTAAGTTCTTGGGATCTAAAAATTGAGTTTTCTGTTATCGACGCTATACGTTTAGAAATACCATGAAACGTGGAGATTTCTTGGTCCCGGGATGATTGGAGAATTTTTTCACGAAGCGAAAAATTCCGAGCTGATATAAGTACTTGAGATCTGTAAATTGAGATTCCAGTTATCGACGACTTACATTTAGAAATGCTATGAAACGTGGACATTTATTGGTCGTGGGCTGATTGGGGTATTTTATCACGACGCGAAAAAAGCCGAGCTGATATAAGTACTTGGGATCTGAAAATTGAGATTCCAGTTATCAACGCCATACATTTAGAAATGCTATGAAACGTGGACATTTGTTGGTCCCGTGCTGATTGGACCATTTTTTAACAACACGTAAAATACGCAGCTGATATAAGTACTTGGGATCTGAAAATTGAGTTTTCTGTTATCGACGCTATACGTTTAGAAATACCATGAAACGTGGAGATTTCTTGGTCCCGGGCTGATAGGAGAATTTTTACACGAAGCGAAAAATTCCGAGCCGATATAAGTACTTGAGATCTGAAAATTGAGATTCCAGTTATCGACGACTTACATTTAGAAATGCTATGAAACGTGGACATTTATTGGTCGCGGGCTGATTGGGGTATTTTATCACGACGCGAAAAAAGCCGAGCTGATATAAGTACTTGGGATCTGAAAATTGACATTCCAGTTATCAGCGCCATATATTTAGAAATGCTATGAAACGTGGACATTTCTTGGTCCCATGCTGATAGGACCATATTTTAACAGCATGTAAAATACGCAGATGATATGAGTACTTGGGATCTGAAAATTGAGATTCCAGTTATCAACGCCATACATTTAGAAATGCTATGAAACGTGGACATTTTTGGTCCCGTGCTGATTGGACCATTTTTTAACAACACGTAATATACGCAGCTGATATAAGTACTTGGGATCTGAAAATTGAGATTCCGGTTATCGAAGACACACATTTAGAAATGCTATGAAACGTGGACATTTATTGGTCGCGGGCTAATTGGGGTATTTTATAACGACGCGAAAAAAGCCGAGCTGATATAAGTACTTGGGATCTGAAAATTGACATTCCAGTTATCAACGCCATACATTTAGAAATGCTATGAAACGTGGACATTTCTTGGTCCCATGCTGATAGGATCATATTTTAACAGCATGTAAAATACGCAGATGATATGAGTAGTTGGGATCTGAAAATTGAGTTTCCTGTTATCGACGCCATTCTTTTAAAAATACCATGAAACGTGGACATTTGTTGGTCCCGGGCTGATTGGACCATTTTCTAACAACACGTAAAATACGCAGCTGATATAAGTTCTTGGGATCTGAAAATTGAGATTCCGGTTATCGACGACACACATTTAGAAATGCTATGAAATGTGGACATTTGTTGGTCCCGTGCTGATTGGACCATTTTTTAACAACACATAAAATACGCAGCTGATCTAAGTTCTTGGGATCTAAAAATTGAGTTTTCTGTTATCGACGCTATACGTTTAGAAATACCATGAAACGTGGAGATTTCTTGGTCCCGGGATGATTGGAGAATTTTTTCACGAAGCGAAAAATTCCGAGCTGATATAAGTACTTGAGATCTGTAAATTGAGATTCCAGTTATCGACGACTTACATTTAGAAATGCTATGAAACGTGGACATTTATTGGTCGCGGGCT
The DNA here is from genome assembly GCA_964016905.1 of Perithous albicinctus. Taxonomy (NCBI): domain Eukaryota; kingdom Metazoa; phylum Arthropoda; class Insecta; order Hymenoptera; family Ichneumonidae; genus Perithous; species Perithous albicinctus. The sequence continues at coordinate 5,956,942 of OZ024696.1, read as the reverse complement.
GATTGGGGTATTTTATCACGACGCGAAAAAAGCCGAGCTGATATAAGTACTTGGGATCTGAAAATTGAGATTCCAGTTATCAACGCCATACATTTAGAAATGCTATGAAACGTGGACATTTTTGGTCCCGTGCTGATTGGACCATTTTTTAACAACATGTCAAATACGCAGATGATACAAGTACTTGGGATCTGAAAATTGAGTTTTCTGTTATCGACGCTATACGTTTAAAAATACCATGACACGTGGAGATTTCTTGGTCCCGGGCTGATAGGGGAATTTTTTCACGACGCTAAAAATTCCGAGCTGATATAAGTACTTGGGATCTGAAAATTGAGATTCCTGTTATCGACGACATACATTTAGAAATGCTATGAAACGTGGACATTTCTTGGTCCCGTGCTGATTGGACCATTTTTTAACAGCATGTAAAATACGCAGATGATATGAGTACTTGGGATCTGAAAATTGAGATTCCTGTTATCGACGCCATACGTTTAGAAATACCATGAAACGTGGACACTTCTTGGTCCCGGTCTGATTGGGGAATTTTTTCACGACGCGAAAAATGCCGAGCTTCTATAAGTACTTGGGATCTGAGAATTGAGTTTCCAGGTATCGACGACATACGTTTAGAAATACCATGAAACGTGGACACTTCTTAGTCCCGGGCTGATTGGGGAATTTTTTCACGACGCGAAAAAAGCCGAGCTGATATAAGTACTTGGGATCTGCAAATTGAGATTCCAGTTATCGCCGCAATACATTTAGAAATGCCATGAAACGTTGACATTTCTTGGTCCCATGCTGATAGGATCATATTTTAACAGCATGTAAAATACGCAGATGATATGAGTAGTTGGGATCTGAAAATTGAGTTTCCTGTTATCGACGCCATTCTTTTAAAAATACCATGAAACGTGGACATTTGTTGGTCCCGGGCTGATTGGACCATTTTCTAACAACACGTAAAATACGCAGCTGATATAAGTTCTTGGGATCTGAAAATTGAGATTCCGGTTATCGACGACACACATTTAGAAATGCTATGAAATGTGGACATTTGTTGGTCCCGTGCTGATTGGACCATTTTTTAACAACACATAAAATACGCAGCTGATGTAAGTTCTGGGGATCTAAAAATTGAGTTTTCTGTTATCGACGCTATACGTTTAGAAATACCATGAAACGTGGAGATTTCTTGGTCCCGGGATGATTGGAGAATTTTTTCACGAAGCGAAAAATTCCGAGCTGATATAAGTACTTGAGATCTGTAAATTGAGATTCCAGTTATCGACGACTTACATTTAGAAATGCTATGAAACGTGGACATTTATTGGTCGTGGGCTGATTGGGGTATTTTATCACGACGCGAAAAAAGCCGAGCTGATATAAGTACTTGGGATCTGAAAATTGAGATTCCAGTTATCAACGCCATACATTTAGAAATGCTATGAAACGTGGACATTTGTTGGTCCCGTGCTGATTGGACCATTTTTTAACAACACGTAAAATACGCAGCTGATATAAGTACTTGGGATCTGAAAATTGAGTTTTCTGTTATCGACGCTATACGTTTAGAAATACCATGAAACGTGGAGATTTCTTGGTCCCGGGCTGATAGGAGAATTTTTACACGAAGCGAAAAATTCCGAGCCGATATAAGTACTTGAGATCTGAAAATTGAGATTCCAGTTATCGACGACTTACATTTAGAAATGCTATGAAACGTGGACATTTATTGGTCGCGGGCTGATTGGGGTATTTTATCACGACGCGAAAAAAGCCGAGCTGATATAAGTACTTGGGATCTGAAAATTGACATTCCAGTTATCAGCGCCATATATTTAGAAATGCTATGAAACGTGGACATTTCTTGGTCCCATGCTGATAGGACCATATTTTAACAGCATGTAAAATACGCAGATGATATGAGTACTTGGGATCTGAAAATTGAGATTCCAGTTATCAACGCCATACATTTAGAAATGCTATGAAACGTGGACATTTTTGGTCCCGTGCTGATTGGACCATTTTTTAACAACACGTAATATACGCAGCTGATATAAGTACTTGGGATCTGAAAATTGAGATTCCGGTTATCGAAGACACACATTTAGAAATGCTATGAAACGTGGACATTTATTGGTCGCGGGCTAATTGGGGTATTTTATAACGACGCGAAAAAAGCCGAGCTGATATAAGTACTTGGGATCTGAAAATTGACATTCCAGTTATCAACGCCATACATTTAGAAATGCTATGAAACGTGGACATTTCTTGGTCCCATGCTGATAGGATCATATTTTAACAGCATGTAAAATACGCAGATGATATGAGTAGTTGGGATCTGAAAATTGAGTTTCCTGTTATCGACGCCATTCTTTTAAAAATACCATGAAACGTGGACATTTGTTGGTCCCGGGCTGATTGGACCATTTTCTAACAACACGTAAAATACGCAGCTGATATAAGTTCTTGGGATCTGAAAATTGAGATTCCGGTTATCGACGACACACATTTAGAAATGCTATGAAATGTGGACATTTGTTGGTCCCGTGCTGATTGGACCATTTTTTAACAACACATAAAATACGCAGCTGATCTAAGTTCTTGGGATCTAAAAATTGAGTTTTCTGTTATCGACGCTATACGTTTAGAAATACCATGAAACGTGGAGATTTCTTGGTCCCGGGATGATTGGAGAATTTTTTCACGAAGCGAAAAATTCCGAGCTGATATAAGTACTTGAGATCTGTAAATTGAGATTCCAGTTATCGACGACTTACATTTAGAAATGCTATGAAACGTGGACATTTATTGGTCGCGGGCTGATTGGGGTATTTTATCACGACGCGAAAAAAGCCGAGCTGATATAAGTACTTGGGATCTGAAAATTGAGATTCCAGTTATCAACGCCATACATTTAGAAATGCTATGAAACGTGGACATTTTTGGTCCCGTGCTGATTGGACCATTTTTTAACAACATGTCAAATACGCAGATGATACAAGTACTTGGGATCTGAAAATTGAGTTTTCTGTTATCGACGCTATACGTTTAAAAATACCATGACACGTGGAGATTTCTTGGTCCCGGGCTGATAGGGGAATTTTTTCACGACGCTAAAAATTCCGAGCTGATATAAGTACTTGGGATCTGAAAATTGAGATTCCTGTTATCGACGACATACATTTAGAAATGCTATGAAACGTGGACATTTCTTGGTCCCGTGCTGATTGGACCATTTTTTAACAGCATGTAAAATACGCAGATGATATGAGTACTTGGGATCTGAAAATTGAGATTCCTGTTATCGACGCCATACGTTTAGAAATACCATGAAACGTGGACACTTCTTGGTCCCGGTCTGATTGGGGAATTTTTTCACGACGCGAAAAATGCCGAGCTTCTATAAGTACTTGGGATCTGAGAATTGAGTTTCCAGGTATCGACGACATACGTTTAGAAATACCATGAAACGTGGACACTTCTTAGTCCCGGGCTGATTGGGGAATTTTTTCACGACGCGAAAAAAGCCGAGCTGATATAAGTACTTGGGATCTGCAAATTGAGATTCCAGTTATCGCCGCAATACATTTAGAAATGCCATGAAACGTTGACATTTCTTGGTCCCGGGCTGATTGGACCATTTTTTAACAACACGTAAAATACGCAGCGGATATAAGTTCTTGCGATCTGAAAATTGAGTTTCCTGTTATCGACGCCATACGTTTAGAAACACCATGAAACATGGTGATTTCTTGGTCCCGGGCTGATTGGAGAATTTTTTCACGAAGCGAAAAATTCCGAGCTGATATAAGTACTTGAGATCTGAAAATTGAGATTCCAGTTATCGACGACTTACATTTAGAAATGCTATGAAACGTGGACATTTGTTGGTCGCGGGCTGATTGGAGTATTTTATTACGACGCGAAAAAAGCCGAGCTGATATAAGTACTTGGGATCTGAAAATTGACATTCCAGTTATCAACGCCATACATTTAGAAATGCTATGAAACGTGGACATTTCTTGGTCCCATGCTGATAGGACCATATTTTAACAGCATGTAAAATACGCAGATGATATGAGTACTTGGGATCTGAAAATTGAGATTCCAGTTATCAACGCCATACATTTAGAAATGCTATGAAACGTGGACATTTGTTGGTCCCGTGCTGATTGGACCATTTTTTAACAACACGTAAAATACGCAGCTGATATAAGTACTTGGGATCTGAAAATTGAGTTTCCAGTTATCAACGCCATGCATTTAGAAATGCTATGAAATGTGGACATTTGTTGGTCCCGTCCTGATTGGACCATTTTTTAACAACACGTAAAATACGCAGCTGATATAAGTACTTGGGATCTGAAAATTGAGTTTTCTGTTATCGACGCTATACGTTTAGAAATACCATGAAACGTGGAGATTTCTTGGTCCCGGGCTGATATAAGTACTTGAGATCTGAAAATTGAGATTCCAGTTATCGACGACTTACATTTAGAAATGCTATGAAACGTGGACATTTATTGGTCGCGGGCTGATTGGGGTATTTTATCACGACGCGAAAAAAGCCGAGCTGATATAAGTACTTGGGATCTGAAAATTGAGATTCCAGTTATCGGCGCCATACATTTAGAAATGCTATGAAACGTGGACATTTTTGGTCCCGTGCTGATTGGACCATTTTTTAACAACATGTCAAATACGCAGATGATATAAGTACTTGGGATCTGAAAATTGAGTTTTCTGTTATCGACGCTATACGTTTAAAAATACCATGACACGTGGAGATTTCTTGGACCCGGGCTGATAGGGGAATTTTTTCACGACGCTAAAAATTCCGAGCTGATATAAGTACTTGAGATCTGAAAATTGAGATTCCTGTTATCGACGACATACATTTAGAAATGCTATGAAACGTGGACATTTCTTGGTCCCGTGCTGATTGGACCATTTTTTAACAGCATGTAAAATACGCAGATGATATGAGTACTTGGGATCTGAAAATTGAGATTCCTGTTATCGACGCCATACGTTTAGAAATACCATGAAACGTGGACACTTCTTGGTCCCGGTCTGATTGGGGAATTTTCTCACGACGCGAAAAATGCCGAGCTGCTATAAGTACTTGGGATCTGAGAATTGAGTTTCCAGGTAGCGACGACATACGTTTAGAAATACCATGAAACGTGGACACTCCTTAGTCCCGGGCTGATTGGGGAATTTTTTCACGACGCGAAAAAAGCCGAGCTGATATAAGTACTTGGGATCTGCAAATTGAGATTTCAGTTATCGCCGCAATACGTTTAGAAATGCCATGAAACGTTGACATTTCTTGGTCCCGGGCTGATTGGACCATTTTTTAACAACACGTAAAATACGCAGCGGATATAAGTTCTTGGGATCTGAAAATTGAGTTTTCTGTCATCGACGCTATACGTTTAGAAATACCATGAAACATGGTGATTTCTTGGTCCCGGGCTGATTGGAGAATTTTTTCACGAAGCGAAAAATTCCGAGCTGATATAAGTACTTGAGATCTGAAAATTGAGATTCCAGTTATCGACGACTTACATTTAGAAATGCTATGAAACGTGGACATTTATTGGTCGCGGGCTGATTGGGGTATTTTATCACGACGCGAAAAAAGCCGAGCTGATATAAGTACTTGGGATCTGAAAATTGAGATTCCGGTTATCGACGACACACATTTAGAAATGCTATGAAACGTGGACATTTGTTGGTTCCGTGCTGATTGGACCATTTTTTAACAACACGTAAAATACGCAGCTGATATAAGTACTTGGGATCTAAAAATTGAGTTTTCTGTTATCGACGCTATACGTTTAGAAATACCATGAAACGTGGACATTTCTTGGTCCCGGGCTGATTGGGGAATTTTTTCACGTCGCGAAAAAGGCCGAGCTGACATAAGTACTTGGGATATGAAAATTGAGATTCCAGTTATCAACGCCATACATTTAGAAATGCTATGAAACGTGGACATTTGTTGGTCCCGTGCTGATTGGACCATTTTTTAACAACACGTAATATACGCAGCTGATATAAGTACTTGGGATCTGAAAATTGAGTTTTCTGTTATCGACGCTATACGTTTAGAAATACCATGAAACGTGGAGATTTCTTGGTCCCGGGCTGCTTGGGGAATTTTTTCACGACGCGAAAAATGCCGAGCTGATATAAGTACTTGGGATCTGAAAATTGAGATTCCGGTTATCGAAGACACACATATAGAAATGCTATGAAACGTGGACATTTATTGGTCGCGGGCTAATTGGGGTATTTTATAACGACGCGAAAAAAGCCGAGCTGATATAAGTACTTGGGATCTGAAAATTGACATTCCAGTTATCAACGCCATACATTTAGAAATGCTATGAAACGTGGACATTTCTTGGTCCCATGCTGATAGGATCATATTTTAACAGCATGTAAAATACGCAGATGATATGAGTAGTTGGGATCTGAAAATTGAGTTTCCTGTTATCGACGCCATTCTTTTAAAAATACCATGAAACGTGGACATTTGTTGGTCCCGGGCTGATTGGACCATTTTCTAACAACACGTAAAATACGCAGCTGATATAAGTTCTTGGGATCTGAAAATTGAGATTCCGGTTATCGACGACACACATTTAGAAATGCTATGAAATGTGGACATTTGTTGGTCCCGTGCTGATTGGACCATTTTTTAACAACACATAAAATACGCAGCTGATGTAAGTTCTTGGGATCTAAAAATTGAGTTTTCTGTTATCGACGCTATACGTTTAGAAATACCATGAAACGTGGAGATTTCTTGGTCCCGGGATGATTGGAGAATTTTTTCACGAAGCGAAAAATTCCGAGCTGATATAAGTACTTGAGATCTGTAAATTGAGATTCCAGTTATCGACGACTTACATTTAGAAATGCTATGAAACGTGGACATTTATTGGTCGTGGGCTGATTGGGGTATTTTATCACGACGCGAAAAAAGCCGAGCTGATATAAGTACTTGGGATCTGAAAATTGAGATTCCAGTTATCAACGCCATACATTTAGAAATGCTATGAAACGTGGACATTTGTTGGTCCCGTGCTGATTGGACCATTTTTTAACAACACGTAAAATACGCAGCTGATATAAGTACTTGGGATCTGAAAATTGAGTTTTCTGTTATCGACGCTATACGTTTAGAAATACCATGAAACGTGGAGATTTCTTGGTCCCGGGCTGATTGGAGAATTTTTACACGAAGCGAAAAATTCCGAGCCGATATAAGTACTTGAGATCTGAAAATTGAGATTCCAGTTATCGACGACTTACATTTAGAAATGCTATGAAACGTGGACATTTATTGGTCGCGGGCTGATTGGGGTATTTTATCACGACGCGAAAAAAGCCGAGCTGATATAAGTACTTGGGATCTGAAAATTGACATTCCAGTTATCAGCGCCATATATTTAGAAATGCTATGAAACGTGGACATTTCTTGGTCCCATGCTGATAGGACCATATTTTAACAGCATGTAAAATACGCAGATGATATGAGTACTTGGGATCTGAAAATTGAGATTCCAGTTATCAACGCCATACATTTAGAAATGCTATGAAACGTGGACATTTTTGGTCCCGTGCTGATTGGACCATTTTTTAACAACACGTAATATACGCAGCTGATATAAGTACTTGGGATCTGAAAATTGAGATTCCGGTTATCGAAGACACACATTTAGAAATGCTATGAAACGTGGACATTTATTGGTCGCGGGCTAATTGGGGTATTTTATAACGACGCGAAAAAAGCCGAGCTGATATAAGTACTTGGGATCTGAAAATTGACATTCCAGTTATCAACGCCATACATTTAGAAATGCTATGAAACGTGGACATTTCTTGGTCCCATGCTGATAGGATCATATTTTAACAGCATGTAAAATACGCAGATGATATGAGTAGTTGGGATCTGAAAATTGAGTTTCCTGTTATCGACGCCATTCTTTTAAAAATACCATGAAACGTGGACATTTGTTGGTCCCGGGCTGATTGGACCATTTTCTAACAACACGTAAAATACGCAGCTGATATAAGTTCTTGGGATCTGAAAATTGAGATTCCGGTTATCGACGACACACATTTAGAAATGCTATGAAATGTGGACATTTGTTGGTCCCGTGCTGATTGGACCATTTTTTAACAACACATAAAATACGCAGCTGATCTAAGTTCTTGGGATCTAAAAATTGAGTTTTCTGTTATCGACGCTATACGTTTAGAAATACCATGAAACGTGGAGATTTCTTGGTCCCGGGATGATTGGAGAATTTTTTCACGAAGCGAAAAATTCCGAGCTGATATAAGTACTTGAGATCTGTAAATTGAGATTCCAGTTATCGACGACTTACATTTAGAAATGCTATGAAACGTGGACATTTATTGGTCGCGGGCTGATTGGGGTATTTTATCACGACGCGAAAAAAGCCGAGCTGATATAAGTACTTGGGATCTGAAAATTGACATTCCAGTTATCAACGCCATACATTTAGAATTGCTATGAAACGTGGACATTTGTTGGTCCCGTGCTGATTGGACCATTTTTTAACAACACGTAAAATACGCAGCTGATATAAGTACTTGGGATCTGAAAATTGAGATTCCAGTTATCAACGCCATACATTTAGAAATGCTATGAAACGTGGACATTTGTTGGTCCCGTGCTGATTGGACCATTTTTTAACAACACGTAAAATACGCAGCTGATATAAGTACTTGGGATCTGAAAATTGAGTTTCCTGTTATCGACGCCATACGTTTAGAAATACCATGAAACATGGTGATTTCTTGGTCCCGGGCTGATTGGAGAATTTTTTCACGAAGTGAAAAATTCCGAGCTGATATAAGTACTTGAGATCTGAAAATTGAGATTCCAGTTATCGACGACTTACATTTAGAAATGCTATGAAACGTGGACATTTATTGGTCGCGGGCTGATTGGAGTATTTTATTACGACGCGAAAAAAGCCGAGCTGATATAAGTACTTGGGATCTGAAAATTGACATTCCAGTTATCAACGCCATACATTTAGAAATGCTATGAAACGTGGACATTTCTTGGTCCCATGCTGATAGGACCATATATTAACAGCATGTAAAATACGCAGATGATATGAGTACTTGGGATCTGAAAATTGAGATTCCAGTTATCAACGCCATACATTTAGAAATGCTATGAAACGTGGACATTTGTTGGTCCCGTGCTGATTGGACCATTTTTTAACAACACGTGAAATACCCAGCTGATATAAGTACTTGGGATCTGAAAATTGAGTTTTCTGTTATCGACGCTATACGTTTAGAAATACCATGAAACGTGGACATTTCTTGGTCCCATGCTGATAGGACCATATTTTAACAGCATGTAAAATACGCAGATGATATGAGTACTTGGGATCTGAAAATTGAGTTTCCTGTTATCGACGCCATACTTTTAGAAATACCATGAAACGTGGACATTTGTTGGTCCCGGGCTGATTGGACCATTTTCTAACAACACGTAAAATACGCAGCTGATATAAGTTCTTGGGATCTGAAAATTGAGTTTCCAGTTATCAACGCCATGCATTTAGAAATGCTATGAAATGTGGACATTTGTGGGTCCCGTGCTGATTGGACCATTTTTTAACAACACGTAAAATACGCAGCTGATATAAGTACTTGGGATCTGAAAATTGAGTTTTCTGTTATCGACGCTATACGTTTAGAAATACCATGAAACGTGGACATTTCTTGGTCCCATGCTGATAGGACCATATTTTAACAGCATGTAAAATACGCAGATGATATGAGTACTTGGGATCTGAAAATTGAGTTTCCTGTTATCGACGCCATACTTTTAGAAATACCATGAAACGTGGACATTTGTTGGTCCCGGGCTGATTGGACCATTTTCTAACAACACGTAAAATACGCAGCTGATATAAGTTCTTGGGATCTGAAAATTGAGTTTCCAGTTATCAACGCCATGCATTTAGAAATGCTATGAAATGTGGACATTTGTGGGTCCCGTGCTGATTGGACCATTTTTTAACAACACGTAAAATACGCAGCTGATATAAGTACTTGGGATCTGAAAATTGAGTTTTCTGTTATCGACGATATACGTTTAGAAATACCATGAAACGTGGAGATTTCTTGGTCCCGGGCTGATTGGAGAATTTTTTCACGAAGCGAAAAATTCCGAGCTGATATAAGTACTTGAGATCTGAAAATTGAGATTCCAGTTATCGACGACTTACATTTAGAAATGCTATGAAACGTGGACATTTATTGGTCGCGGGCTGATTGGAGTATTTTATTACGACGCGAAAAAAGCCGAGCTGATATAAGTACTTGGGATCTGAAAATTGACATTCCAGTTATCAACGCCATACATTTAGAAATGCTATGAAACGTGGACATTTCTTGGTCCCATGCTGATAGGACCATATATTAACAGCATGTAAAATACGCAGATGATATGAGTACTTGGGATCTGAAAATTGAGATTCCAGTTATCAACGCCATACATTTAGAAATGCTATGAAACGTGGACATTTGTTGGTCCCGTGCTGATTGGACCATTTTTTAACAACACGTGAAATACCCAGCTGATATAAGTACTTGGGATCTGAAAATTGAGTTTTCTGTTATCGACGCTATACGTTTAGAAATACCATGAAACGTGGACATTTCTTGGTCCCATGCTGATAGGACCATATTTTAACAGCATGTAAAATACGCAGATGATATGAGTACTTGGGATCTGAAAATTGAGTTTCCTGTTATCGACGCCATACTTTTAGAAATACCATGAAACGTGGACATTTGTTGGTCCCGGGCTGATTGGACCATTTTCTAACAACACGTAAAATACGCAGCTGATATAAGTTCTTGGGATCTGAAAATTGAGTTTCCAGTTATCAACGCCATGCATTTAGAAATGCTATGAAATGTGGACATTTGTTGGTCCCGTGCTGATTGGACCATTTTTTAACAACACGTAAAATACGCAGCTGATATAAGTACTTGGGATCTGAAAATTGAGTTTTCTGTTATCGACGCTATACGTTTAGAAATACCATGAAACGTGGAGATTTCTTGATCCCGGGCTGATTGGAGAATTTTTTCACGAAGCGAAAAATTCCGAGCTGATATAAGTACTTGAGATCTGAAATATGACATTCCAGTTATCAACGCCATACATTTAGAAATGCTATGAAACGTGGACATTTCTTGGTCCCATGCTGATAGGACCATATTTTAACAGCATGTAAAATACGCAGATGATATGAGTACTTGGGATCTGAAAATTGAGATTCCAGTTATCAACGCCATACATTTAGAAATGCTATGAAACGTGGACATTTGTTGGTCCCGTGCTGATTGGACCATTTTTTAACAACACGTAAAATACGCAGCTGATATAAGTACTTGGGATCTGAAAATTGAGTTTCCAGTTATCAACGCCATGCATTTAGAAATGCTATGAAATGTGGACATTTGTTGGTCCCGTGCTGATTGGACCATTTTTTAACAACACGTAAAATACGCAGCTGATATAAGTACTTGGGATCTGAAAATTGAGTTTTCTGTTATCGACGATATACGTTTAGAAATACCATGAAACGTGGAGATTTCTTGGTCCCGGGCTGATTGGAGAATTTTTTCACGAAGCGAAAAATTCCGAGCTGATATAAGTACTTGAGATCTGAAAATTGAGATTCCAGTTATCGACGACTTACATTTAGAAATGCTATGAAACGTGGACATTTATTGGTCGCGGGCTGATTGGGGTATTTTATCACGACGCGAAAAAAGCCGAGCTGATATAAGTACTTGCGATCTGAAAATTGAGATTCCAGTTATCAACGCCATACATTTAGAAATGCTATGAAACGTGGACATTTTTGGTTCCGTGCTGATTGGACCATTTTTTAACAGCATGTAAAATACGCAGATGATATGAGTACTTGGGATCTGAAAATTGAGATTCCTGTTATCGACGCCATACGTTTAGAAATACCATGAAACGTGGACACTTCTTGGTCCCGGTCTGATTGGGGAATTTTTTCACGACGCGAAAAATGCCGAGCTGCTATAAGTACTTGGGATCTGAGAATTGAGTTTCCAGGTATCGACGACATACGTTTAGAAATACCATGAAACGTGGACACTTCTTAGTCCCGGGCTGATTGGGGAATTTTATCACGACGCGAAAAAAGTCGAGCCGATATAAGTACTTGGGATCTGCAAATTGAGATTCCAGTTATCGCCGCAATACGTTTAGAAATGCCATGAAACGTTGACATTTCTTGGTCCCGGGCTGATTGGACCATTTTTTAACAACACGTAAAATACGCAGCGGATATAAGTTCTTGGGATCTGAAAATTGAGTTTCCTGTTATCGACGCCATACGTTTAGAAATACCATGAAACATGGTGATTTCTTGGTCCCGGGCTGATTGGAGAATTTTTTCACGAAGTGAAAAATTCCGAGCTGATATAAGTACTTGAGATCTGAAAATTGAGATTCCAGTTATCGACGACTTACATTTAGAAATGCTATGAAACGTGGACATTTATTGGTCGCGGGCTGATTGGAGTATTTTATTACGACGCGAAAAAAGCCGAGCTGATATAAGTACTTGGGATCTGAAAATTGACATTCCAGTTATCAACGCCATACATTTAGAAATGCTATGAAACGTGGACATTTCTTGGTCCCATGCTGATAGGACCATATATTAACAGCATGTAAAATACGCAGATGATATGAGTACTTGGGATCTGAAAATTGAGATTCCAGTTATCAACGCCATACATTTAGAAATGCTATGAAACGTGGACATTTGTTGGTCCCGTGCTGATTGGACCATTTTTTAACAACACGTGAAATACCCAGCTGATATAAGTACTTGGGATCTGAAAATTGAGTTTTCTGTTATCGACGCTATACGTTTAGAAATACCATGAAACGTGGACATTTCTTGGTCCCATGCTGATAGGACCATATTTTAACAGCATGTAAAATACGCAGATGATATGAGTACTTGGGATCTGAAAATTGAGTTTCCTGTTATCGACGCTATACTTTTAGAAATACCATGAAACGTGGACATTTGTTGGTCCCGGGCTGATTGGACCATTTTCTAACAACACGTAAAATACGCAGCTGATATAAGTTCTTGGGATCTGAAAATTGAGTTTCCAGTTATCAACGCCATGCATTTAGAAATGCTATGAAATGTGGACATTTGTTGGTCCCGTGCTGATTGGACCATTTTTTAACAACACGTAAAATACGCAGCTGATATAAGTACTTGGGATCTGAAAATTGAGTTTTCTGTTATCGACGATATACGTTTAGAAATACCATGAAACGTGGAGATTTCTTGGTCCCGGGCTGATTGGAGAATTTTTTCACGAAGCGAAAAATTCCGAGCTGATATAAGTACTTGAGATCTGAAAATTGAGATTCCAGTTATCGACGACTTACATTTAGAAATGCTATGAAACGTGGACATTTATTGGTCGCGGGCTGATTGGGGTATTTTATCACGACGCGAAAAAAGCCGAGCTGATATAAGTACTTGCGATCTGAAAATTGAGATTCCAGTTATCAACGCCATACATTTAGAAATGCTATGAAACGTGGACATTTTTGGTCCCGTGCTGATTGGACCATTTTTTAACAACATGTCAAATACGCAGATGATATAAGTACTTGGGATCTGAAAATTGAGTTTTCTGTTATCGACGCTATACGTTTAAAAATACCATGACACGTGGAGATTTCTTGGTCCCGGGCTGATAGGGGAATTTTTTCACGACGCTAAAAATTCCGAGCTGATATAAGTACTTGGGATCTGAAAAATGAGATTCCTGTAATCGACGACATACATTTAGAAATGCTATGAAACGTGGACATTTCTTGGTCCCGTGCTGATTGGACCATTTTTTAACAGCATGTAAAATACGCAGATGATATGAGTACTTGGGATCTGAAAATTGAGATTCCTGTTATCGACGCCATACGTTTAGAAATACCATGAAACGTGGACACTTCTTGGTCCCGGTCTGATTGGGGAATTTTTTCACGACGCGAAAAATGCCGAGCTGCTATAAGTACTTGGGATCTGAGAATTGAGTTTCCAGGTATCGACGACATACGTTTAGAAATACCATGAAACGTGGACACTTCATAGTCCCGGGCTGATTGGGGAATTTTTTCACGTCGCGAAAAAAGCCGAGCTGATATAAGTACTTGGGATCTGCAAATTGAGATTCCAGTTATCGCCGCAATACGTTTAGAAATGCCATGAAACGTTGACATTTCTTGGTCCCGGGCTGATTGGACCATTTTTTAACAACACGTAAAATACGCAGCGGATATAAGTTCTTGGGATCTGAAAATTGAGTTTCCTGTTATCGACGCCATACGTTTAGAAACACCATGAAACATGGTGATTTCTTGGTCCCGGGCTGATTGGAGAATTTTTTCACGAAGCGAAAAATTCCGAGTTGATATAAGTACTTGAGATCTGAAAATTGAGATTCCAGTTATCGACGACTTACATTTAGAAATGCTATGAAACGTGGACATTTATTGGTCGCGGGCTGATTGGAGTATTTTATTACGACGCGAAAAAAGCCGAGCTGATATAAGTACTTGGGATCTGAAAATTGACATTCCAGTTATCAACGCCATACATTTAGAAATGCTATGAAACGTGGACATTTCTTGGTCCCATGCTGATAGGACCATATTTTAACAGCATGTAAAATACGCAGATGATATGAGTACTTGGGATCTGAAAATTGAGATTCCAGTTATCAACGCCATACATTTAGAAATGCTATGAAACGTGGACATTTGTTGGTCCCGTGCTGATTGGACCATTTTTTAACAACACGTAAAATACGCAGCTGATATAAGTACTTGGGATCTGAAAATTGAGTTTCCAGTTATCAACGCCATGCATTTAGAAATGCTATGAAATGTGGACATTTGTTGGTCCCGTCCTGATTGGACCATTTTTTAACAACACGTAAAATACGCAGCTGATATAAGTACTTGGGATCTGAAAATTGAGTTTTCTGTTATCGACGCTATACGTTTAGAAATACCATGAAACGTGGAGATTTCTTGGTCCCGGGCTGATTGGAGAATTTTTTCACGAAGCGAAAAATTCCGAGCTGATATAAGTACTTGAGATCTGAAAATTGAGATTCCAGTTATCGACGACTTACATTTAGAAATGCTATGAAACGTGGACATTTATTGGTCGCGGGCTGATTGGGGTATTTTATCACGACGCGAAAAAAGCCGAGCTGATATAAGTACTTGGGATCTGAAAATTGAGATTCCAGTTATCGACGCCATACATTTAGAAATGCTATGAAACGTGGACATTTTTGGTCCCGTGCTGATTGGACCATTTTTTAACAACATGTCAAATACGCAGATGATATAAGTACTTGGGATCTGAAAATTGAGTTTTCTGTTATCGACGCTATACGTTTAAAAATACCATGAAACGTGGACATTTCTTGGTCCCGGGCTGATAGGGGAATTTTTTCACGACGCTAAAAATTCCGAGCTGATATAAGTACTTGAGATCTGAAAATTGAGATTCCTGTTATCGACGACATACATTTAGAAATGCTATGAAACGTGGACATTTCTTGGTCCCGTGCTGATTGGACCATTTTTTAACAGCATGTAAAATACGCAGATGATATGAGTACTTGGGATCTGAAAATTGAGATTCCTGTTATCGACGCCATACGTTTAGAAATACCATGAAACGTGGACACTTCTTGGTCCCGGTCTGATTGGGGAATTTTTTCACGACGCGAAAAATGCCGAGCTGCTATAAGTACTTGGGATCTGAGAATTGAGTTTCCAGGTAGCGACGACATACGTTTAGAAATACCATGAAACGTGGACACTCCTTAGTCCCGGGCTGATTGGGGAATTTTTTCACGACGCGAAAAAAGCCGAGCTGATATAAGTACTTGGGATCTGCAAATTGAGATTTCAGTTATCGCCGCAATACGTTTAGAAATGCCATGAAACGTTGACATTTCTTGGTCCCGGGCTGATTGGACCATTTTTTAACAACACGTAAAATACGCAGCGGATATAAGTTCTTGGGATCTGAAAATTGAGTTTTCTGTCATCGACGCTATACGTTTAGAAATACCATGAAACATGGTGATTTCTTGGTCCCGGGCTGATTGGAGAATTTTTTCACGAAGCGAAAAATTCCGAGCTGATATAAGTACTTGAGATCTGAAAATTGAGATTCCAGTTATCGACGACTTACATTTAGAAATGCTATGAAACGTGGACATTTATTGGTCGCGGGCTGATTGGGGTATTTTATCACGACGCGAAAAAAGCCGAGCTGATATAAGTACTTGGGATCTGAAAATTGACATTCCAGTTATCAACGCCATACATTTAGAAATGCTATGAAACGTGGACATTTCTTGGTCCCATGCTGATAGGACCATATTTTAACAGCATGTAAAATACGCAGATGATATGAGTACTTGGGATCTGAAAATTGAGTTTCCTGTTATCGACGCCATTCTTTTAAAAATACCATGAAACGTGGAAATTTGTTGGTCCCGGGCTGATTGGACCATTTTCTAACAACACGTAAAATACGCAGCTGATATAAGTTCTTGGGATCTGAAAATTGAGATTCCGCTTATCGACGACACACATTTAGAAATGCTATGAAATGTGGACATTTGTTGGTCCCGTGCTGATTGGACCATTTTTTAACAACACATAAAATACGCAGCTGATGTAAGTTCTTGGGATCTAAAAATTGAGTTTTCTGTTATCGACGCTATACGTTTAGAAATACCATGAAACGTGGAGATTTCTTGGTCCCGGGATGATTGGAGAATTTTTTCACGAAGCGAAACATTCCGAGCTGATATAAGTACTTGAGATCTGAAAATTGAGATTCCAGTTATCGACGACTTACATTTAGAAATGCTATGAAACGTGGACATTTATTGGTCGCGGGCTGATTGGGGTATTTTATCACGACGCGAAAAAAGCCGAGCTGATATAAGTACTTGGGATCTGAAAATTGAGATTCCGGTTATCGACGACACACATTTAGAAATGCTATGAAACGTGGACATTTGTTGGTTCCGTGCTGATTGGACCATTTTTTAACAACACGTAAAATACGCAGCTGATATAAGTACTTGGGATCTAAAAATTGAGTTTTCTGTTATCGACGCTATACGTTTAGAAATACCATGAAACGTGGACATTTCTTGGTCCCGGGCTGATTGGGGAATTTTTTCACGTCGCGAAAAAGGCCGAGCTGACATAAGTACTTGGGATATGAAAATTGAGATTCCAGTTATCAACGCCATACATTTAGAAATGCTATGAAACGTGGACATTTGTTGGTCCCGTGCTGATTGGACCATTTTTTAACAACACGTAATATACGCAGCTGATATAAGTACTTGGGATCTGAAAATTGAGTTTTCTGTTATCGACGCTATACGTTTAGAAATACCATGAAACGTGGAGATTTCTTGGTCCCGGGCTGCTTGGGGAATTTTTTCACGACGCGAAAAATGCCGAGCTGATATAAGTACTTGGGATCTGAAAATTGAGATTCCGGTTATCGAAGACACACATATAGAAATGCTATGAAACGTGGACATTTATTGGTCGCGGGCTAATTGGGGTATTTTATAACGACGCGAAAAAAGCCGAGCTGATATAAGTACTTGGGATCTGAAAATTGACATTCCAGTTATCAACGCCATACATTTAGAAATGCTATGAAACGTGGACATTTCTTGGTCCCATGCTGATAGGATCATATTTTAACAGCATGTAAAATACGCAGATGATATGAGTAGTTGGGATCTGAAAATTGAGTTTCCTGTTATCGACGCCATTCTTTTAAAAATACCATGAAACGTGGACATTTGTTGGTCCCGGGCTGATTGGACCATTTTCTAACAACACGTAAAATACGCAGCTGATATAAGTTCTTGGGATCTGAAAATTGAGATTCCGGTTATCGACGACACACATTTAGAAATGCTATGAAATGTGGACATTTGTTGGTCCCGTGCTGATTGGACCATTTTTTAACAACACGTAAAATACGCAGCTGATATAAGTACTTGGGATCTGAAAATTGAGTTTTCTGTTATCGACGATATACGTTTAGAAATACCATGAAACGTGGAGATTTCTTGGTCCCGGGCTGATTGGAGAATTTTTTCACGAAGCGAAAAATTCCGAGCTGATATAAGTACTTGAGATCTGAAAATTGAGATTCCAGTTATCGACGACTTACATTTAGAAATGCTATGAAACGTGGACATTTATTGGTCGCGGGCTGATTGGGGTATTTTATCACGACGCGAAAAAAGCCGAGCTGATATAAGTACTTGCGATCTGAAAATTGAGATTCCAGTTATCAACGCCATACATTTAGAAATGCTATGAAACGTGGACATTTTTGGTCCCGTGCTGATTGGACCATTTTTTAACAACATGTCAAATACGCAGATGATATAAGTACTTGGGATCTGAAAATTGAGTTTTCTGTTATCGACGCTATACGTTTAAAAATACCATGACACGTGGAGATTTCTTGGTCCCGGGCTGATAGGGGAATTTTTTCACGACGCTAAAAATTCCGAGCTGATATAAGTACTTGGGATCTGAAAAATGAGATTCCTGTTATCGACGACATACATTTAGAAATGCTATGAAACGTGGACATTTCTTGGTCCCGTGCTGATTGGACCATTTTTTAACAGCATGTAAAATACGCAGATGATATGAGTACTTGGGATCTGAAAATTGAGATTCCTGTTATCGACGCCATACGTTTAGAAATACCATGAAACGTGGACACTTCTTGGTCCCGGTCTGATTGGGGAATTTTTTCACGACGCGAAAAATGCCGAGCTGCTATAAGTACTTGGGATCTGAGAATTGAGTTTCCAGGTATCGACGACATACGTTTAGAAATACCATGAAACGTGGACACTTCATAGTCCCGGGCTGATTGGGGAATTTTTTCACGTCGCGAAAAAAGCCGAGCTGATATAAGTACTTGGGATCTGCAAATTGAGATTCCAGTTATCGCCGCAATACGTTTAGAAATGCCATGAAACGTTGACATTTCTTGGTCCCGGGCTGATTGGACCATTTTTTAACAACACGTAAAATACGCAGCGGATATAAGTTCTTGGGATCTGAAAATTGAGTTTCCTGTTATCGACGCCATACGTTTAGAAACACCATGAAACATGGTGATTTCTTGGTCCCGGGCTGATTGGAGAATTTTTTCACGAAGCGAAAAATTCCGAGTTGATATAAGTACTTGAGATCTGAAAATTGAGATTCCAGTTATCGACGACTTACATTTAGAAATGCTATGAAACGTGGACATTTATTGGTCGCGGGCTGATTGGAGTATTTTATTACGACGCGAAAAAAGCCGAGCTGATATAAGTACTTGGGATCTGAAAATTGACATTCCAGTTATCAACGCCATACATTTAGAAATGCTATGAAACGTGGACATTTCTTGGTCCCATGCTGATAGGACCATATTTTAACAGCATGTAAAATACGCAGATGATATGAGTACTTGGGATCTGAAAATTGAGATTCCAGTTATCAACGCCATACATTTAGAAATGCTATGAAACGTGGACATTTGTTGGTCCCGTGCTGATTGGACCATTTTTTAACAACACGTAAAATACGCAGCTGATATAAGTACTTGGGATCTGAAAATTGAGTTTCCAGTTATCAACGCCATGCATTTAGAAATGCTATGAAATGTGGACATTTGTTGGTCCCGTCCTGATTGGACCATTTTTTAACAACACGTAAAATACGCAGCTGATATAAGTACTTGGGATCTGAAAATTGAGTTTTCTGTTATCGACGCTATACGTTTAGAAATACCATGAAACGTGGAGATTTCTTGGTCCCGGGCTGATTGGAGAATTTTTTCACGAAGCGAAAAATTCCGAGCTGATATAAGTACTTGAGATCTGAAAATTGAGATTCCAGTTATCGACGACTTACATTTAGAAATGCTATGAAACGTGGACATTTATTGGTCGCGGGCTGATTGGGGTATTTTATCACGACGCGAAAAAAGCCGAGCTGATATAAGTACTTGGGATCTGAAAATTGAGATTCCAGTTATCGACGCCATACATTTAGAAATGCTATGAAACGTGGACATTTTTGGTCCCGTGCTGATTGGACCATTTTTTAACAACATGTCAAATACGCAGATGATATAAGTACTTGGGATCTGAAAATTGAGTTTTCTGTTATCGACGCTATACGTTTAAAAATACCATGAAACGTGGACATTTCTTGGTCCCGGGCTGATAGGGGAATTTTTTCACGACGCTAAAAATTCCGAGCTGATATAAGTACTTGAGATCTGAAAATTGAGATTCCTGTTATCGACGACATACATTTAGAAATGCTATGAAACGTGGACATTTCTTGGTCCCGTGCTGATTGGACCATTTTTTAACAGCATGTAAAATACGCAGATGATATGAGTACTTGGGATCTGAAAATTGAGATTCCTGTTATCGACGCCATACGTTTAGAAATACCATGAAACGTGGACACTTCTTGGTCCCGGTCTGATTGGGGAATTTTTTCACGACGCGAAAAATGCCGAGCTGCTATAAGTACTTGGGATCTGAGAATTGAGTTTCCAGGTAGCGACGACATACGTTTAGAAATACCATGAAACGTGGACACTCCTTAGTCCCGGGCTGATTGGGGAATTTTTTCACGACGCGAAAAAAGCCGAGCTGATATAAGTACTTGGGATCTGCAAATTGAGATTTCAGTTATCGCCGCAATACGTTTAGAAATGCCATGAAACGTTGACATTTCTTGGTCCCGGGCTGATTGGACCATTTTTTAACAACACGTAAAATACGCAGCGGATATAAGTTCTTGGGATCTGAAAATTGAGTTTTCTGTCATCGACGCTATACGTTTAGAAATACCATGAAACATGGTGATTTCTTGGTCCCGGGCTGATTGGAGAATTTTTTCACGAAGCGAAAAATTCCGAGCTGATATAAGTACTTGAGATCTGAAAATTGAGATTCCAGTTATCGACGACTTACATTTAGAAATGCTATGAAACGTGGACATTTATTGGTCGCGGGCTGATTGGGGTATTTTATCACGACGCGAAAAAAGCCGAGCTGATATAAGTACTTGGGATCTGAAAATTGACATTCCAGTTATCAACGCCATACATTTAGAAATGCTATGAAACGTGGACATTTCTTGGTCCCATGCTGATAGGACCATATTTTAACAGCATGTAAAATACGCAGATGATATGAGTACTTGGGATCTGAAAATTGAGTTTCCTGTTATCGACGCCATTCTTTTAAAAATACCATGAAACGTGGAAATTTGTTGGTCCCGGGCTGATTGGACCATTTTCTAACAACACGTAAAATACGCAGCTGATATAAGTTCTTGGGATCTGAAAATTGAGATTCCGGTTATCGACGACACACATTTAGAAATGCTATGAAATGTGGACATTTGTTGGTCCCGTGCTGATTGGACCATTTTTTAACAACACATAAAATACGCAGCTGATGTAAGTTCTTGGGATCTAAAAATTGAGTTTTCTGTTATCGACGCTATACGTTTAGAAATACCATGAAACGTGGAGATTTCTTGGTCCCGGGATGATTGGAGTATTTTTTCACGAAGCGAAACATTCCGAGCTGATATAAGTACTTGAGATCTGAAAATTGAGATTCCAGTTATCGACGACTTACATTTAGAAATGCTATGAAACGTGGACATTTATTGGTCGCGGGCTGATTGGGGTATTTTATCACGACGCGAAAAAAGCCGAGCTGATATAAGTACTTGGGATCTGAAAATTGAGATTCCGGTTATCGACGACACACATTTAGAAATGCTATGAAACGTGGACATTTGTTGGTTCCGTGCTGATTGGACCATTTTTTAACAACACGTAAAATACGCAGCTGATATAAGTACTTGGGATCTAAAAATTGAGTTTTCTGTTATCGACGCTATACGTTTAGAAATACCATGAAACGTGGACATTTCTTGGTCCCGGGCTGATTGGGGAATTTTTTCACGTCGCGAAAAAGGCCGAGCTGACATAAGTACTTGGGATATTAAAATTGAGATTCCAGTTATCAACGCCATACATTTAGAAATGCTATGAAACGTGGACATTTGTTGGTCCCGTGCTGATTGGACCATTTTTTAACAACACGTAATATACGCAGCTGATATAAGTACTTGGGATCTGAAAATTGAGTTTTCTGTTATCGACGCTATACGTTTAGAAATACCATGAAACGTGGAGATTTCTTGGTCCCGGGCTGCTTGGGGAATTTTTTCACGACGCGAAAAATGCCGAGCTGATATAAGTACTTGGGATCTGAAAATTGAGATTCCAGTTATCGACGACTTACATTTAGAAATGCTATGAAACGTGGACATTTATTGGTCGCGGGCTGATTGGGGTATTTTATCACGACGCGAAAAAAGCCGAGCTGATATAAGTACTTGGGATCTGAAAATTGACATTCCAGTTATCAACGCCATACATTTAGAAATGCTATGAAACGTGGACATTTCTTGGTCCCATGCTGATAGGACCATATTTTAACAGCATGTAAAATACGCAGATGATATGAGTACTTGGGATCTGAAAATTGAGTTTCCTGTTATCGACGCCATACTTTTAGAAATACCATGAAACGTGGACATTTGTTGGTCCGGGGCTGATTGGACCATTTTTTAACAACACGTAAAATACGCAGCTGATATAAATACTTGGGATCTGAAAATTGAGTTTCCAGTTATCAACGCCATGCATTTAGAAATGCTATGAAATGTGGACATTTGTTGGTCCCGTGCTGATTGGACCATTTTTTAACAACACGTAAAATACGCAGCTGATATAAGTACTTGGGGTCTGAAAATTGAGTTTTCTGTTATCGACGCTATACGTTTAGAAATACCATGAAACGTGGAGATTTCTTGGTCCCGGGCTGATTGGAGAATTTTTACACGAAGCGAAAAATTCCGAGCCGATATAAGTACTTGAGATCTGAAAATTGAGATTCCAGTTATCGACGACTTACATTTAGAAATGCTATGAAACGTGGACATTTATTGGTCGCGGGCTGATTGGGGTATTTTATCACGACGCGAAAAAAGCCGAGCTGATATAAGTACTTGGGATCTGAAAATTGACATTCCAGTTATCAGCGCCATACATTTAGAAATGCTATGAAACGTGGACATTTCTTGGTCCCATGCTGATAGGACCATATTTTAACAGCATGTAAAATACGCAGATGATATGAGTACTTGGGATCTGAAAATTGAGTTTTCTGTTATCGACGCTATACGTTTAAAAATACCATGACACGTGGAGATTTCTTGGTCCCGGGCTGATAGGGGAATTTTTTCACGACGCTAAAAATTCCGAGCTGATATAAGTACTTGGGATCTGAAAAATGAGATTCCTGTTATCGACGACATACATTTAGAAATGCTATGAAACGTGGACATTTCTTGGTCCCGTGCTGATTGGACCATTTTTTAACAGCATGTAAAATACGCAGATGATATGAGTACTTGGGATCTGAAAATTGAGATTCCTGTTATCGACGCCATACGTTTAGAAATACCATGAAACGTGGACACTTCTTGGTCCCGGTCTGATTGGGGAATTTTTTCACGACGCGAAAAATGCCGAGCTGCTATAAGTACTTGGGATCTGAGAATTGAGTTTCCAGGTAGCGACGACATACGTTTAGAAATACCATGAAACGTGGACACTCCTTAGTCCCGGGCTGATTGGGGAATTTTTCACGACGCGAAAAAAGCCGAGCTGATATAAGTACTTGGGATCTGCAAATTGAGATTTCAGTTATCGCCGCAATACGTTTAGAAATGCCATGAAACGTTGACATTTCTTGGTCCCGGGCTGATTGGACCATTTTTTAACAACACGTAAAATACGCAGCGGATATAAGTTCTTGGGATCTGAAAATTGAGTTTTCTGTCATCGACGCTATACGTTTAGAAATACCATGAAATATGGTGATTTCTTAGTCCCGGGCTGATTGGAGAATTTTTTCACGAAGCGAAAAATTCCGAGCTGATATAAGTACTTGAGATCTGAAAATTGAGATTCCAGTTATCGACGACTTACATTTAGAAATGCTATGAAACGTGGAAATTTATTGGTCGCGGGCTGATTGGGGTATTTTATCACGACGCGAAAAAAGCCGAGCTGATATAAGTACTTGGGATCTGAAAATTGACATTCCAGTTATCAATGCCATACATTTAGAAATGCTATGAAACGTGGACATTTCTTGGTCCCATGCTGATAGGACCATATTTTAACAGCATGTAAAATACGCAGATGATATGAGTACTTGGGATCTGAAAATTGAGTTTCCTGTTATCGACGCCATTCTTTTAAAAATACCATGAAACGTGGACATTTGTTGGTCCCGGGCTGATTGGACCATTTTCTAACAACACGTAAAATACGCAGCTGATATAAGTTCTTGGGATCTGAAAATTGAGATTCCGGTTATCGACGACACACAATTAGAAATGCTATGAAATGTGGACATTTGTTGGTCCCGTGCTGATTGGACCATTTTTTAACAACACGTAAAATACGCAGCTGATATAAGTACTTGGGATCTGAAAATTGAGTTTTCTGTTATCGACGCTATACGTTTAGAAATACCATGAAACGTGGAGATTTCTTGGTCCCGGGCTGATTGGAGAATTTTTTCACGAAGCGAAAAATTCCGAGCCGATATAAGTACTTGGGATCTGAGAATTGAGTTTCCAGGTATCGACGACATACGTTTAGAAATACCATGAAACGTGGACACTTCTTAGTCCCGGGCTGATTGGGGAATTTTTTCACGACGCGAAAAAAGCCGAGCTGATATAAGTACTTGGGATCTGAAAATTGACATTCCAGTTATCAGCGCCATACATTTAGAAATGCTATGAAACGTGGACATTTCTTGGTCTCATGCTGATAGGACCATATTTTAACAGCATGTAAAATACGCAGATGATATGAGTACTTGGGATCTGAAAATTGAGATTCCAGTTATCAACGCCATACATTTAGAAATGCTATGAAACGTGGACATTTTTGGTCCCGTGCTGATTGGACCATTTTTTAACAACATGTCAAATACGCAGATGATATGAGTACTTGGGATCTGAAAATTGAGATTCCTGTTATCGACGCCATACGTTTAGAAATACCATGAAACGTGGACACTTCTTGGTCCCGGTCTGATTGGGGAATTTTTTCACGACGCGAAAAATGCCGAGCTGCTATAAGTACTTGGGATCTGAGAATTGAGTTTCCAGGTATCGACGACATACGTTTAGAAATACCATGAAACGTGGACACTTCTTAGTCCCGGGCTGATTGGGGAATTTTTTCACGACGCGAAAAAAGCCGAGCTGATATAAGTACTTGGGATCTGCAAATTGAGATTCCAGTTATCGCCGCAATACATTTAGAAATGCCATGAAACGTTGACATTTCTTGGTCCCGGGCTGATTGGACCATTTTTTAACAACACGTAAAATACGCAGCGGATATAAGTTCTTGCGATCTGAAAATTGAGTTTCCTGTTATCGACGCCATACGTTTAGAAACACCATGAAACATGGTGATTTCTTGGTCCCGGGCTGATTGGAGAATTTTTTCACGACGCGAAAAAAGCCGAGCTGATATAAGTACTTGGGATCTGAAAATTGAGATTCCAGTTATCAACGCCATACATTTAGAAATGCTATGAAACGTGGACATTTGTTGGTCCCGTGCTGATTGGACCATTTTTTAACAACACGTAAAATACGCAGCTGATATAAGTACTTGGGATCTGAAAATTGAGTTTCCAGTTATCAACGCCATGCATTTAGAAATGCTATGAAATGTGGACATTGGTTGGTCCCGTGCTGATTGGACCATTTTTTAACAACACATAAAATACGCAGCTGATGTAAGTTCTTGGGATCTAAAATTTGAGTTTTCTGTTATCGACGCTATACGTTTAGAAATACCATGAAACGTGGAGATTTCTTGGTCCCGGGCTGATTGGAGAATTTTTTCACGAAGCGAAAAATTCCGAGCTGATATAAGTACTTGAGATCTGAAAATTGAGATTCCAGTTATCGACGACTTACATTTAGAAATGCTATGAAACGTGGACATTTATTGGTCGCGGGCTGATTGGGGTATTTTATCACGACGCGAAAAAAGCCGAGCTGATATAAGTACTTGCGATCTGAAAATTGAGATTCCAGTTATCAACGGCATACATTTAGAAATGCTATGAAACGTGGACATTTTTGGTCCCGTGCTGATTGGACCATTTTTTAACAACATGTCAAATACGCAGATGATATAAGTACTTGGGATCTGAAAATTGAGTTTTCTGTTATCGACGCTATACGTTTAAAAATACCATGACACGTGGAGATTTCTTGGACCCGGGCTGATAGGGGAATTTTTTCACGACGCTAAAAATTCCGAGCTGATATAAGTACTTGAGATCTGAAAATTGAGATTCCTGTTATCGACGACATACATTTAGAAATGCTATGAAACGTGGACATTTCTTGGTCCCGTGCTGATTGGACCATTTTTTAACAGCATGTAAAATACGCAGATGATATGAGTACTTGGGATCTGAAAATTGAGATTCCTGTTATCGACGCCATACGTTTAGAAATACCATGAAACGTGGACACTTCTTGGTCCCGGTCTGATTGGGGAATTTTTTCACGACGCGAAAAATGCCGAGCTGCTATAAGTACTTGGGATCTGAGAATTGAGTTTCCAGGTAGCGACGACATACGTTTAGAAATACCATGAAACGTGGACACTCCTTAGTCCCGGGCTGATTGGGGAATTTTTTCACGACGCGAAAAAAGCCGAGCTGATATAAGTACTTGGGATCTGCAAATTGAGATTTCAGTTATCGCCGCAATACGTTTAGAAATGCCATGAAACGTTGACATTTCTTGGTCCCGGGCTGATTGGACCATTTTTTAACAACACGTAAAATACGCAGCGGATATAAGTTCTTGGGATCTGAAAATTGAGTTTTCTGTCATCGACGCTATACGTTTAGAAATACCATGAAACATGGTGATTTCTTGGTCCCGGGCTGATTGGAGAATTTTTTCACGAAGCGAAAAATTCCGAGCTGATATAAGTACTTGAGATCTGAAAATTGAGATTCCAGTTATCGACGACTTACATTTAGAAATGCTATGAAACGTGGACATTTATTGGTCGCGGGCTGATTGGGGTATTTTATCACGACGCGAAAAAAGCCGAGCTGATATAAGTACTTGGGATCTGAAAATTGACATTCCAGTTATCAACGCCATACATTTAGAAATGCTATGAAACGTGGACATTTCTTGGTCCCATGCTGATAGGACCATATTTTAACAGCATGTAAAATACGCAGATGATATGAGTACTTGGGATCTGAAAATTGAGTTTCCTGTTATCGACGCCATTCTTTTAAAAATACCATGAAACGTGGACATTTGTTGGTCCCGGGCTGATTGGACCATTTTCTAGCAACACGTAAAATACGCAGCTGATATAAGTTCTTGGGATCTGAAAATTGAGATTCCGGTTATCGACGACACACATTTAGAAATGCTATGAAATGTGGACATTTGTTGGTCCCGTGCTGATTGGACCATTTTTTAACAACACATAAAATACGCAGCTGATGTAAGTTCTTGGGATCTAAAAATTGAGTTTTCTGTTATCGACGCTATACGTTTAGAAATACCATGAAACGTGGAGATTTCTTGGTCCCGGGATGATTGGAGAATTTTTTCACGAAGCGAAACATTCCGAGCTGATATAAGTACTTGAGATCTGAAAATTGAGATTCCAGTTATCGACGACTTACATTTAGAAATGCTATGAAACGTGGACATTTATTGGTCGCGGGCTGATTGGGGTATTTTATCACGACGCGAAAAAAGCCGAGCTGATATAAGTACTTGGGATCTGAAAATTGAGATTCCGGTTATCGACGACACACATTTAGAAATGCTATGAAACGTGGACATTTGTTGGTTCCGTGCTGATTGGACCATTTTTTAACAACACGTAAAATACGCAGCTGATATAAGTACTTGGGATCTAAAAATTGAGTTTTCTGTTATCGACGCTATACGTTTAGAAATACCATGAAACGTGGACATTTCTTGGTCCCGGGCTGATTGGGGAATTTTTTCACGTCGCGAAAAAGGCCGAGCAGACATAAGTACTTGGGATATGAAAATTGAGATTCCAGTTATCAACGCCATACATTTAGAAATGCTATGAAACGTGGACATTTGTTGGTCCCGTGCTGATTGGACCATTTTTTAACAACACGTAATATACGCAGCTGATATAAGTACTTGGGATCTGAAAATTGAGTTTTCTGTTATCGACGCTATACGTTTAGAAATACCATGAAACGTGGAGATTTCTTGGTCCCGGGCTGCTTGGGGAATTTTTTCACGACGCGAAAAATGCCGAGCTGATATAAGTACTTGGGATCTGAAAATTGAGATTCCGGTTATCGAAGACACACATATAGAAATGCTATGAAACGTGGACATTTATTGGTCGCGGGCTAATTGGGGTATTTTATAACGACGCGAAAAAAGCCGAGCTGATATAAGTACTTGGGATCTGAAAATTGACATTCCAGTTATCAACGCCATACATTTAGAAATGCTATGAAACGTGGACATTTCTTGGTCCCATGCTGATAGGATCATATTTTAACAGCATGTAAAATACGCAGATGATATGAGTAGTTGGGATCTGAAAATTGAGTTTCCTGTTATCGACGCCATTCTTTTAAAAATACCATGAAACGTGGACATTTGTTGGTCCCGGGCTGATTGGACCATTTTCTAACAACACGTAAAATACGCAGCTGATATAAGTTCTTGGGATCTGAAAATTGAGATTCCGGTTATCGACGACACACATTTAGAAATGCTATGAAATGTGGACATTTGTTGGTCCCGTGCTGATTGGACCATTTTTTAACAACACATAAAATACGCAGCTGATGTAAGTTCTTGGGATCTAAAAATTGAGTTTTCTGTTATCGACGCTATACGTTTAGAAATACCATGAAACGTGGAGATTTCTTGGTCCCGGGATGATTGGAGAATTTTTTCACGAAGCGAAAAATTCCGAGCTGATATAAGTACTTGAGATCTGTAAATTGAGATTCCAGTTATCGACGACTTACATTTAGAAATGCTATGAAACGTGGACATTTATTGGTCGTGGGCTGATTGGGGTATTTTATCACGACGCGAAAAAAGCCGAGCTGATATAAGTACTTGGGATCTGAAAATTGAGATTCCAGTTATCAACGCCATACATTTAGAAATGCTATGAAACGTGGACATTTGTTGGTCCCGTGCTGATTGGACCATTTTTTAACAACACGTAAAATACGCAGCTGATATAAGTACTTGGGATCTGAAAATTGAGTTTTCTGTTATCGACGCTATACGTTTAGAAATACCATGAAACGTGGAGATTTCTTGGTCCCGGGCTGATAGGAGAATTTTTACACGAAGCGAAAAATTCCGAGCCGATATAAGTACTTGAGATCTGAAAATTGAGATTCCAGTTATCGACGACTTACATTTAGAAATGCTATGAAACGTGGACATTTATTGGTCGCGGGCTGATTGGGGTATTTTATCACGACGCGAAAAAAGCCGAGCTGATATAAGTACTTGGGATCTGAAAATTGACATTCCAGTTATCAGCGCCATATATTTAGAAATGCTATGAAACGTGGACATTTCTTGGTCCCATGCTGATAGGACCATATTTTAACAGCATGTAAAATACGCAGATGATATGAGTACTTGGGATCTGAAAATTGAGATTCCAGTTATCAACGCCATACATTTAGAAATGCTATGAAACGTGGACATTTTTGGTCCCGTGCTGATTGGACCATTTTTTAACAACACGTAATATACGCAGCTGATATAAGTACTTGGGATCTGAAAATTGAGATTCCGGTTATCGAAGACACACATTTAGAAATGCTATGAAACGTGGACATTTATTGGTCGCGGGCTAATTGGGGTATTTTATAACGACGCGAAAAAAGCCGAGCTGATATAAGTACTTGGGATCTGAAAATTGACATTCCAGTTATCAACGCCATACATTTAGAAATGCTATGAAACGTGGACATTTCTTGGTCCCATGCTGATAGGATCATATTTTAACAGCATGTAAAATACGCAGATGATATGAGTAGTTGGGATCTGAAAATTGAGTTTCCTGTTATCGACGCCATTCTTTTAAAAATACCATGAAACGTGGACATTTGTTGGTCCCGGGCTGATTGGACCATTTTCTAACAACACGTAAAATACGCAGCTGATATAAGTTCTTGGGATCTGAAAATTGAGATTCCGGTTATCGACGACACACATTTAGAAATGCTATGAAATGTGGACATTTGTTGGTCCCGTGCTGATTGGACCATTTTTTAACAACACATAAAATACGCAGCTGATCTAAGTTCTTGGGATCTAAAAATTGAGTTTTCTGTTATCGACGCTATACGTTTAGAAATACCATGAAACGTGGAGATTTCTTGGTCCCGGGATGATTGGAGAATTTTTTCACGAAGCGAAAAATTCCGAGCTGATATAAGTACTTGAGATCTGTAAATTGAGATTCCAGTTATCGACGACTTACATTTAGAAATGCTATGAAACGTGGACATTTATTGGTCGCGGGCTGATTGGGGTATTTTATCACGACGCGAAAAAAGCCGAGCTGATATAAGTACTTGGGATCTGAAAATTGAGATTCCAGTTATCAACGCCATACATTTAGAAATGCTATGAAACGTGGACATTTTTGGTCCCGTGCTGATTGGACCATTTTTTAACAACATGTCAAATACGCAGATGATACAAGTACTTGGGATCTGAAAATTGAGTTTTCTGTTATCGACGCTATACGTTTAAAAATACCATGACACGTGGAGATTTCTTGGTCCCGGGCTGATAGGGGAATTTTTTCACGACGCTAAAAATTCCGAGCTGATATAAGTACTTGGGATCTGAAAATTGAGATTCCTGTTATCGACGACATACATTTAGAAATGCTATGAAACGTGGACATTTCTTGGTCCCGTGCTGATTGGACCATTTTTTAACAGCATGTAAAATACGCAGATGATATGAGTACTTGGGATCTGAAAATTGAGATTCCTGTTATCGACGCCATACGTTTAGAAATACCATGAAACGTGGACACTTCTTGGTCCCGGTCTGATTGGGGAATTTTTTCACGACGCGAAAAATGCCGAGCTTCTATAAGTACTTGGGATCTGAGAATTGAGTTTCCAGGTATCGACGACATACGTTTAGAAATACCATGAAACGTGGACACTTCTTAGTCCCGGGCTGATTGGGGAATTTTTTCACGACGCGAAAAAAGCCGAGCTGATATAAGTACTTGGGATCTGAAAATTGACATTCCAGTTATCAGCGCCATACATTTAGAAATGCTATGAAACGTGGACATTTCTTGGTCTCATGCTGATAGGACCATATTTTAACAGCATGTAAAATACGCAGATGATATGAGTACTTGGGATCTGAAAATTGAGATTCCAGTTATCAACGCCATACATTTAGAAATGCTATGAAACGTGGACATTTTTGGTCCCGTGCTGATTGGACCATTTTTTAACAACATGTCAAATACGCAGATGATATGAGTACTTGGGATCTGAAAATTGAGATTCCTGTTATCGACGCCATACGTTTAGAAATACCATGAAACGTGGACACTTCTTGGTCCCGGTCTGATTGGGGAATTTTTTCACGACGCGAAAAATGCCGAGCTGCTATAAGTACTTGGGATCTGAGAATTGAGTTTCCAGGTATCGACGACATACGTTTAGAAATACCATGAAACGTGGACACTTCTTAGTCCCGGGCTGATTGGGGAATTTTTTCACGACGCGAAAAAAGCCGAGCTGATATAAGTACTTGGGATCTGCAAATTGAGATTCCAGTTATCGCCGCAATACATTTAGAAATGCCATGAAACGTTGACATTTCTTGGTCCCGGGCTGATTGGACCATTTTTTAACAACACGTAAAATACGCAGCGGATATAAGTTCTTGCGATCTGAAAATTGAGTTTCCTGTTATCGACGCCATACGTTTAGAAACACCATGAAACATGGTGATTTCTTGGTCCCGGGCTGATTGGAGAATTTTTTCACGACGCGAAAAAAGCCGAGCTGATATAAGTACTTGGGATCTGAAAATTGAGATTCCAGTTATCAACGCCATACATTTAGAAATGCTATGAAACGTGGACATTTGTTGGTCCCGTGCTGATTGGACCATTTTTTAACAACACGTAAAATACGCAGCTGATATAAGTACTTGGGATCTGAAAATTGAGTTTCCAGTTATCAACGCCATGCATTTAGAAATGCTATGAAATGTGGACATTGGTTGGTCCCGTGCTGATTGGACCATTTTTTAACAACACATAAAATACGCAGCTGATGTAAGTTCTTGGGATCTAAAATTTGAGTTTTCTGTTATCGACGCTATACGTTTAGAAATACCATGAAACGTGGAGATTTCTTGGTCCCGGGCTGATTGGAGAATTTTTTCACGAAGCGAAAAATTCCGAGCTGATATAAGTACTTGAGATCTGAAAATTGAGATTCCAGTTATCGACGACTTACATTTAGAAATGCTATGAAACGTGGACATTTATTGGTCGCGGGCTGATTGGGGTATTTTATCACGACGCGAAAAAAGCCGAGCTGATATAAGTACTTGCGATCTGAAAATTGAGATTCCAGTTATCAACGGCATACATTTAGAAATGCTATGAAACGTGGACATTTTTGGTCCCGTGCTGATTGGACCATTTTTTAACAACATGTCAAATACGCAGATGATATAAGTACTTGGGATCTGAAAATTGAGTTTTCTGTTATCGACGCTATACGTTTAAAAATACCATGACACGTGGAGATTTCTTGGACCCGGGCTGATAGGGGAATTTTTTCACGACGCTAAAAATTCCGAGCTGATATAAGTACTTGAGATCTGAAAATTGAGATTCCTGTTATCGACGACATACATTTAGAAATGCTATGAAACGTGGACATTTCTTGGTCCCGTGCTGATTGGACCATTTTTTAACAGCATGTAAAATACGCAGATGATATGAGTACTTGGGATCTGAAAATTGAGATTCCTGTTATCGACGCCATACGTTTAGAAATACCATGAAACGTGGACACTTCTTGGTCCCGGTCTGATTGGGGAATTTTTTCACGACGCGAAAAATGCCGAGCTGCTATAAGTACTTGGGATCTGAGAATTGAGTTTCCAGGTAGCGACGACATACGTTTAGAAATACCATGAAACGTGGACACTCCTTAGTCCCGGGCTGATTGGGGAATTTTTTCACGACGCGAAAAAAGCCGAGCTGATATAAGTACTTGGGATCTGCAAATTGAGATTTCAGTTATCGCCGCAATACGTTTAGAAATGCCATGAAACGTTGACATTTCTTGGTCCCGGGCTGATTGGACCATTTTTTAACAACACGTAAAATACGCAGCGGATATAAGTTCTTGGGATCTGAAAATTGAGTTTTCTGTCATCGACGCTATACGTTTAGAAATACCATGAAACATGGTGATTTCTTGGTCCCGGGCTGATTGGAGAATTTTTTCACGAAGCGAAAAATTCCGAGCTGATATAAGTACTTGAGATCTGAAAATTGAGATTCCAGTTATCGACGACTTACATTTAGAAATGCTATGAAACGTGGACATTTATTGGTCGCGGGCTGATTGGGGTATTTTATCACGACGCGAAAAAAGCCGAGCTGATATAAGTACTTGGGATCTGAAAATTGACATTCCAGTTATCAACGCCATACATTTAGAAATGCTATGAAACGTGGACATTTCTTGGTCCCATGCTGATAGGACCATATTTTAACAGCATGTAAAATACGCAGATGATATGAGTACTTGGGATCTGAAAATTGAGTTTCCTGTTATCGACGCCATTCTTTTAAAAATACCATGAAACGTGGACATTTGTTGGTCCCGGGCTGATTGGACCATTTTCTAACAACACGTAAAATACGCAGCTGATATAAGTTCTTGGGATCTGAAAATTGAGATTCCGGTTATCGACGACACACATTTAGAAATGCTATGAAATGTGGACATTTGTTGGTCCCGTGCTGATTGGACCATTTTTTAACAACACATAAAATACGCAGCTGATGTAAGTTCTTGGGATCTAAAAATTGAGTTTTCTGTTATCGACGCTATACGTTTAGAAATACCATGAAACGTGGAGATTTCTTGGTCCCGGGATGATTGGAGAATTTTTTCACGAAGCGAAACATTCCGAGCTGATATAAGTACTTGAGATCTGAAAATTGAGATTCCAGTTATCGACGACTTACATTTAGAAATGCTATGAAACGTGGACATTTATTGGTCGCGGGCTGATTGGGGTATTTTATCACGACGCGAAAAAAGCCGAGCTGATATAAGTACTTGGGATCTGAAAATTGAGATTCCGGTTATCGACGACACACATTTAGAAATGCTATGAAACGTGGACATTTGTTGGTTCCGTGCTGATTGGACCATTTTTTAACAACACGTAAAATACGCAGCTGATATAAGTACTTGGGATCTAAAAATTGAGTTTTCTGTTATCGACGCTATACGTTTAGAAATACCATGAAACGTGGACATTTCTTGGTCCCGGGCTGATTGGGGAATTTTTTCACGTCGCGAAAAAGGCCGAGCAGACATAAGTACTTGGGATATGAAAATTGAGATTCCAGTTATCAACGCCATACATTTAGAAATGCTATGAAACGTGGACATTTGTTGGTCCCGTGCTGATTGGACCATTTTTTAACAACACGTAATATACGCAGCTGATATAAGTACTTGGGATCTGAAAATTGAGTTTTCTGTTATCGACGCTATACGTTTAGAAATACCATGAAACGTGGAGATTTCTTGGTCCCGGGCTGCTTGGGGAATTTTTTCACGACGCGAAAAATGCCGAGCTGATATAAGTACTTGGGATCTGAAAATTGAGATTCCGGTTATCGAAGACACACATATAGAAATGCTATGAAACGTGGACATTTATTGGTCGCGGGCTAATTGGGGTATTTTATAACGACGCGAAAAAAGCCGAGCTGATATAAGTACTTGGGATCTGAAAATTGACATTCCAGTTATCAACGCCATACATTTAGAAATGCTATGAAACGTGGACATTTCTTGGTCCCATGCTGATAGGATCATATTTTAACAGCATGTAAAATACGCAGATGATATGAGTAGTTGGGATCTGAAAATTGAGTTTCCTGTTATCGACGCCATTCTTTTAAAAATACCATGAAACGTGGACATTTGTTGGTCCCGGGCTGATTGGACCATTTTCTAACAACACGTAAAATACGCAGCTGATATAAGTTCTTGGGATCTGAAAATTGAGATTCCGGTTATCGACGACACACATTTAGAAATGCTATGAAATGTGGACATTTGTTGGTCCCGTGCTGATTGGACCATTTTTTAACAACACATAAAATACGCAGCTGATGTAAGTTCTTGGGATCTAAAAATTGAGTTTTCTGTTATCGACGCTATACGTTTAGAAATACCATGAAACGTGGAGATTTCTTGGTCCCGGGATGATTGGAGAATTTTTTCACGAAGCGAAAAATTCCGAGCTGATATAAGTACTTGAGATCTGTAAATTGAGATTCCAGTTATCGACGACTTACATTTAGAAATGCTATGAAACGTGGACATTTATTGGTCGTGGGCTGATTGGGGTATTTTATCACGACGCGAAAAAAGCCGAGCTGATATAAGTACTTGGGATCTGAAAATTGAGATTCCAGTTATCAACGCCATACATTTAGAAATGCTATGAAACGTGGACATTTGTTGGTCCCGTGCTGATTGGACCATTTTTTAACAACACGTAAAATACGCAGCTGATATAAGTACTTGGGATCTGAAAATTGAGTTTTCTGTTATCGACGCTATACGTTTAGAAATACCATGAAACGTGGAGATTTCTTGGTCCCGGGCTGATAGGAGAATTTTTACACGAAGCGAAAAATTCCGAGCCGATATAAGTACTTGAGATCTGAAAATTGAGATTCCAGTTATCGACGACTTACATTTAGAAATGCTATGAAACGTGGACATTTATTGGTCGCGGGCTGATTGGGGTATTTTATCACGACGCGAAAAAAGCCGAGCTGATATAAGTACTTGGGATCTGAAAATTGACATTCCAGTTATCAGCGCCATATATTTAGAAATGCTATGAAACGTGGACATTTCTTGGTCCCATGCTGATAGGACCATATTTTAACAGCATGTAAAATACGCAGATGATATGAGTACTTGGGATCTGAAAATTGAGATTCCAGTTATCAACGCCATACATTTAGAAATGCTATGAAACGTGGACATTTTTGGTCCCGTGCTGATTGGACCATTTTTTAACAACACGTAATATACGCAGCTGATATAAGTACTTGGGATCTGAAAATTGAGATTCCGGTTATCGAAGACACACATTTAGAAATGCTATGAAACGTGGACATTTATTGGTCGCGGGCTAATTGGGGTATTTTATAACGACGCGAAAAAAGCCGAGCTGATATAAGTACTTGGGATCTGAAAATTGACATTCCAGTTATCAACGCCATACATTTAGAAATGCTATGAAACGTGGACATTTCTTGGTCCCATGCTGATAGGATCATATTTTAACAGCATGTAAAATACGCAGATGATATGAGTAGTTGGGATCTGAAAATTGAGTTTCCTGTTATCGACGCCATTCTTTTAAAAATACCATGAAACGTGGACATTTGTTGGTCCCGGGCTGATTGGACCATTTTCTAACAACACGTAAAATACGCAGCTGATATAAGTTCTTGGGATCTGAAAATTGAGATTCCGGTTATCGACGACACACATTTAGAAATGCTATGAAATGTGGACATTTGTTGGTCCCGTGCTGATTGGACCATTTTTTAACAACACATAAAATACGCAGCTGATCTAAGTTCTTGGGATCTAAAAATTGAGTTTTCTGTTATCGACGCTATACGTTTAGAAATACCATGAAACGTGGAGATTTCTTGGTCCCGGGATGATTGGAGAATTTTTTCACGAAGCGAAAAATTCCGAGCTGATATAAGTACTTGAGATCTGTAAATTGAGATTCCAGTTATCGACGACTTACATTTAGAAATGCTATGAAACGTGGACATTTATTGGTCGCGGGCTGATTGGGGTATTTTATCACGACGCGAAAAAAGCCGAGCTGATATAAGTACTTGGGATCTGAAAATTGAGATTCCAGTTATCAACGCCATACATTTAGAAATGCTATGAAACGTGGACATTTTTGGTCCCGTGCTGATTGGACCATTTTTTAACAACATGTCAAATACGCAGATGATACAAGTACTTGGGATCTGAAAATTGAGTTTTCTGTTATCGACGCTATACGTTTAAAAATACCATGACACGTGGAGATTTCTTGGTCCCGGGCTGATAGGGGAATTTTTTCACGACGCTAAAAATTCCGAGCTGATATAAGTACTTGGGATCTGAAAATTGAGATTCCTGTTATCGACGACATACATTTAGAAATGCTATGAAACGTGGACATTTCTTGGTCCCGTGCTGATTGGACCATTTTTTAACAGCATGTAAAATACGCAGATGATATGAGTACTTGGGATCTGAAAATTGAGATTCCTGTTATCGACGCCATACGTTTAGAAATACCATGAAACGTGGACACTTCTTGGTCCCGGTCTGATTGGGGAATTTTTTCACGACGCGAAAAATGCCGAGCTTCTATAAGTACTTGGGATCTGAGAATTGAGTTTCCAGGTATCGACGACATACGTTTAGAAATACCATGAAACGTGGACACTTCTTAGTCCCGGGCTGATTGGGGAATTTTTTCACGACGCGAAAAAAGCCGAGCTGATATAAGTACTTGGGATCTGCAAATTGAGATTCCAGTTATCGCCGCAATACATTTAGAAATGCCATGAAACGTTGACATTTCTTGGTCCCATGCTGATAGGATCATATTTTAACAGCATGTAAAATACGCAGATGATATGAGTAGTTGGGATCTGAAAATTGAGTTTCCTGTTATCGACGCCATTCTTTTAAAAATACCATGAAACGTGGACATTTGTTGGTCCCGGGCTGATTGGACCATTTTCTAACAACACGTAAAATACGCAGCTGATATAAGTTCTTGGGATCTGAAAATTGAGATTCCTGTTATCGACGACATACATTTAGAAATGCTATGAAACGTGGACATTTGTTGGTCCCGTGCTGATTGGACCATTTTTTAACAACACGTAATATACGCAGCTGATATAAGTACTTGGGATCTGAAAATTGAGTTTTCTGTTATCGACGCTATACGTTTAGAAATACCATGAAACGTGGAGATTTCTTGGTCCCGGGCTGCTTGGGGAATTTTTTCACGACGCGAAAAATGCCGAGCTGATATAAGTACTTGGGATCTGAAAATTGAGATTCCGGTTATCGAAGACACACATATAGAAATGCTATGAAACGTGGACATTTATTGGTCGCGGGCTAATTGGGGTATTTTATAACGACGCGAAAAAAGCCGAGCTGATATAAGTACTTGGGATCTGAAAATTGACATTCCAGTTATCAACGCCATACATTTAGAAATGCTATGAAACGTGGACATTTCTTGGTCCCATGCTGATAGGATCATATTTTAACAGCATGTAAAATACGCAGATGATATGAGTAGTTGGGATCTGAAAATTGAGTTTCCTGTTATCGACGCCATTCTTTTAAAAATACCATGAAACGTGGACATTTGTTGGTCCCGGGCTGATTGGACCATTTTCTAACAACACGTAAAATACGCAGCTGATATAAGTTCTTGGGATCTGAAAATTGAGATTCCGGTTATCGACGACACACATTTAGAAATGCTATGAAATGTGGACATTTGTTGGTCCCGTGCTGATTGGACCATTTTTTAACAACACATAAAATACGCAGCTGATGTAAGTTCTTGGGATCTAAAAATTGAGTTTTCTGTTATCGACGCTATACGTTTAGAAATACCATGAAACGTGGACATTTCTTGGTCCCGGGCTGATTGGGGAATTTTTTCACGTCGCGAAAAAGGCCGAGCTGACATAAGTACTTGGGATATGAAAATTGAGATTCCAGTTATCAACGCCATACATTTAGAAATGCTATGAAACGTGGACATTTGTTGGTCCCGTGCTGATTGGACCATTTTTTAACAACACGTAATATACGCAGCTGATATAAGTACTTGGGATCTGAAAATTGAGTTTTCTGTTATCGACGCTATACGTTTAGAAATACCATGAAACGTGGAGATTTCTTGGTCCCGGGCTGCTTGGGGAATTTTTTCACGACGCGAAAAATGCCGAGCTGATATAAGTACTTGGGATCTGAAAATTGAGATTCCGGTTATCGAAGACACACATATAGAAATGCTATGAAACGTGGACATTTATTGGTCGCGGGCTAATTGGGGTATTTTATAACGACGCGAAAAAAGCCGAGCTGATATAAGTACTTGGGATCTGAAAATTGACATTCCAGTTATCAACGCCATACATTTAGAAATGCTATGAAACGTGGACATTTCTTGGTCCCATGCTGATAGGATCATATTTTAACAGCATGTAAAATACGCAGATGATATGAGTAGTTGGGATCTGAAAATTGAGTTTCCTGTTATCGACGCCATTCTTTTAAAAATACCATGAAACGTGGACATTTGTTGGTCCCGGGCTGATTGGACCATTTTCTAACAACACGTAAAATACGCAGCTGATATAAGTTCTTGGGATCTGAAAATTGAGATTCCGGTTATCGACGACACACATTTAGAAATGCTATGAAATGTGGACATTTGTTGGTCCCGTGCTGATTGGACCATTTTTTAACAACACATAAAATACGCAGCTGATGTAAGTTCTTGGGATCTAAAAATTGAGTTTTCTGTTATCGACGCTATACGTTTAGAAATACCATGAAACGTGGAGATTTCTTGGTCCCGGGATGATTGGAGAATTTTTTCACGAAGCGAAAAATTCCGAGCTGATATAAGTACTTGAGATCTGTAAATTGAGATTCCAGTTATCGACGACTTACATTTAGAAATGCTATGAAACGTGGACATTTATTGGTCGTGGGCTGATTGGGGTATTTTATCACGACGCGAAAAAAGCCGAGCTGATATAAGTACTTGGGATCTGAAAATTGAGATTCCAGTTATCAACGCCATACATTTAGAAATGCTATGAAACGTGGACATTTGTTGGTCCCGTGCTGATTGGACCATTTTTTAACAACACGTAAAATACGC
Organism: Perithous albicinctus; assembly: GCA_964016905.1. Classification (NCBI taxonomy): domain Eukaryota; kingdom Metazoa; phylum Arthropoda; class Insecta; order Hymenoptera; family Ichneumonidae; genus Perithous; species Perithous albicinctus. The sequence continues at coordinate 5,916,195 of OZ024696.1, read as the reverse complement.
AGCTGATATAAGTACTTGGGATCTGAAAATTGAGTTTTCTGTTATCGACGCTATACGTTTAGAAATACCATGAAACGTGGAGATTTCTTGGTCCCGGGCTGATTGGAGAATTTTTACACGAAGCGAAAAATTCCGAGCCGATATAAGTACTTGAGATCTGAAAATTGAGATTCCAGTTATCGACGACTTACATTTAGAAATGCTATGAAACGTGGACATTTATTGGTCGCGGGCTGATTGGGGTATTTTATCACGACGCGAAAAAAGCCGAGCTGATATAAGTACTTGGGATCTGAAAATTGACATTCCAGTTATCAGCGCCATATATTTAGAAATGCTATGAAACGTGGACATTTCTTGGTCCCATGCTGATAGGACCATATTTTAACAGCATGTAAAATACGCAGATGATATGAGTACTTGGGATCTGAAAATTGAGATTCCAGTTATCAACGCCATACATTTAGAAATGCTATGAAACGTGGACATTTTTGGTCCCGTGCTGATTGGACCATTTTTTAACAACACGTAATATACGCAGCTGATATAAGTACTTGGGATCTGAAAATTGAGATTCCGGTTATCGAAGACACACATTTAGAAATGCTATGAAACGTGGACATTTATTGGTCGCGGGCTAATTGGGGTATTTTATAACGACGCGAAAAAAGCCGAGCTGATATAAGTACTTGGGATCTGAAAATTGACATTCCAGTTATCAACGCCATACATTTAGAAATGCTATGAAACGTGGACATTTCTTGGTCCCATGCTGATAGGATCATATTTTAACAGCATGTAAAATACGCAGATGATATGAGTAGTTGGGATCTGAAAATTGAGTTTCCTGTTATCGACGCCATTCTTTTAAAAATACCATGAAACGTGGACATTTGTTGGTCCCGGGCTGATTGGACCATTTTCTAACAACACGTAAAATACGCAGCTGATATAAGTTCTTGGGATCTGAAAATTGAGATTCCGGTTATCGACGACACACATTTAGAAATGCTATGAAATGTGGACATTTGTTGGTCCCGTGCTGATTGGACCATTTTTTAACAACACATAAAATACGCAGCTGATCTAAGTTCTTGGGATCTAAAAATTGAGTTTTCTGTTATCGACGCTATACGTTTAGAAATACCATGAAACGTGGAGATTTCTTGGTCCCGGGATGATTGGAGAATTTTTTCACGAAGCGAAAAATTCCGAGCTGATATAAGTACTTGAGATCTGTAAATTGAGATTCCAGTTATCGACGACTTACATTTAGAAATGCTATGAAACGTGGACATTTATTGGTCGCGGGCTGATTGGGGTATTTTATCACGACGCGAAAAAAGCCGAGCTGATATAAGTACTTGGGATCTGAAAATTGACATTCCAGTTATCAACGCCATACATTTAGAATTGCTATGAAACGTGGACATTTGTTGGTCCCGTGCTGATTGGACCATTTTTTAACAACACGTAAAATACGCAGCTGATATAAGTACTTGGGATCTGAAAATTGAGATTCCAGTTATCAACGCCATACATTTAGAAATGCTATGAAACGTGGACATTTGTTGGTCCCGTGCTGATTGGACCATTTTTTAACAACACGTAAAATACGCAGCTGATATAAGTACTTGGGATCTGAAAATTGAGTTTCCTGTTATCGACGCCATACGTTTAGAAATACCATGAAACATGGTGATTTCTTGGTCCCGGGCTGATTGGAGAATTTTTTCACGAAGTGAAAAATTCCGAGCTGATATAAGTACTTGAGATCTGAAAATTGAGATTCCAGTTATCGACGACTTACATTTAGAAATGCTATGAAACGTGGACATTTATTGGTCGCGGGCTGATTGGAGTATTTTATTACGACGCGAAAAAAGCCGAGCTGATATAAGTACTTGGGATCTGAAAATTGACATTCCAGTTATCAACGCCATACATTTAGAAATGCTATGAAACGTGGACATTTCTTGGTCCCATGCTGATAGGACCATATATTAACAGCATGTAAAATACGCAGATGATATGAGTACTTGGGATCTGAAAATTGAGATTCCAGTTATCAACGCCATACATTTAGAAATGCTATGAAACGTGGACATTTGTTGGTCCCGTGCTGATTGGACCATTTTTTAACAACACGTGAAATACCCAGCTGATATAAGTACTTGGGATCTGAAAATTGAGTTTTCTGTTATCGACGCTATACGTTTAGAAATACCATGAAACGTGGACATTTCTTGGTCCCATGCTGATAGGACCATATTTTAACAGCATGTAAAATACGCAGATGATATGAGTACTTGGGATCTGAAAATTGAGTTTCCTGTTATCGACGCCATACTTTTAGAAATACCATGAAACGTGGACATTTGTTGGTCCCGGGCTGATTGGACCATTTTCTAACAACACGTAAAATACGCAGCTGATATAAGTTCTTGGGATCTGAAAATTGAGTTTCCAGTTATCAACGCCATGCATTTAGAAATGCTATGAAATGTGGACATTTGTGGGTCCCGTGCTGATTGGACCATTTTTTAACAACACGTAAAATACGCAGCTGATATAAGTACTTGGGATCTGAAAATTGAGTTTTCTGTTATCGACGCTATACGTTTAGAAATACCATGAAACGTGGACATTTCTTGGTCCCATGCTGATAGGACCATATTTTAACAGCATGTAAAATACGCAGATGATATGAGTACTTGGGATCTGAAAATTGAGTTTCCTGTTATCGACGCCATACTTTTAGAAATACCATGAAACGTGGACATTTGTTGGTCCCGGGCTGATTGGACCATTTTCTAACAACACGTAAAATACGCAGCTGATATAAGTTCTTGGGATCTGAAAATTGAGTTTCCAGTTATCAACGCCATGCATTTAGAAATGCTATGAAATGTGGACATTTGTGGGTCCCGTGCTGATTGGACCATTTTTTAACAACACGTAAAATACGCAGCTGATATAAGTACTTGGGATCTGAAAATTGAGTTTTCTGTTATCGACGATATACGTTTAGAAATACCATGAAACGTGGAGATTTCTTGGTCCCGGGCTGATTGGAGAATTTTTTCACGAAGCGAAAAATTCCGAGCTGATATAAGTACTTGAGATCTGAAAATTGAGATTCCAGTTATCGACGACTTACATTTAGAAATGCTATGAAACGTGGACATTTATTGGTCGCGGGCTGATTGGAGTATTTTATTACGACGCGAAAAAAGCCGAGCTGATATAAGTACTTGGGATCTGAAAATTGACATTCCAGTTATCAACGCCATACATTTAGAAATGCTATGAAACGTGGACATTTCTTGGTCCCATGCTGATAGGACCATATATTAACAGCATGTAAAATACGCAGATGATATGAGTACTTGGGATCTGAAAATTGAGATTCCAGTTATCAACGCCATACATTTAGAAATGCTATGAAACGTGGACATTTGTTGGTCCCGTGCTGATTGGACCATTTTTTAACAACACGTGAAATACCCAGCTGATATAAGTACTTGGGATCTGAAAATTGAGTTTTCTGTTATCGACGCTATACGTTTAGAAATACCATGAAACGTGGACATTTCTTGGTCCCATGCTGATAGGACCATATTTTAACAGCATGTAAAATACGCAGATGATATGAGTACTTGGGATCTGAAAATTGAGTTTCCTGTTATCGACGCCATACTTTTAGAAATACCATGAAACGTGGACATTTGTTGGTCCCGGGCTGATTGGACCATTTTCTAACAACACGTAAAATACGCAGCTGATATAAGTTCTTGGGATCTGAAAATTGAGTTTCCAGTTATCAACGCCATGCATTTAGAAATGCTATGAAATGTGGACATTTGTTGGTCCCGTGCTGATTGGACCATTTTTTAACAACACGTAAAATACGCAGCTGATATAAGTACTTGGGATCTGAAAATTGAGTTTTCTGTTATCGACGCTATACGTTTAGAAATACCATGAAACGTGGAGATTTCTTGATCCCGGGCTGATTGGAGAATTTTTTCACGAAGCGAAAAATTCCGAGCTGATATAAGTACTTGAGATCTGAAATATGACATTCCAGTTATCAACGCCATACATTTAGAAATGCTATGAAACGTGGACATTTCTTGGTCCCATGCTGATAGGACCATATTTTAACAGCATGTAAAATACGCAGATGATATGAGTACTTGGGATCTGAAAATTGAGATTCCAGTTATCAACGCCATACATTTAGAAATGCTATGAAACGTGGACATTTGTTGGTCCCGTGCTGATTGGACCATTTTTTAACAACACGTAAAATACGCAGCTGATATAAGTACTTGGGATCTGAAAATTGAGTTTCCAGTTATCAACGCCATGCATTTAGAAATGCTATGAAATGTGGACATTTGTTGGTCCCGTGCTGATTGGACCATTTTTTAACAACACGTAAAATACGCAGCTGATATAAGTACTTGGGATCTGAAAATTGAGTTTTCTGTTATCGACGATATACGTTTAGAAATACCATGAAACGTGGAGATTTCTTGGTCCCGGGCTGATTGGAGAATTTTTTCACGAAGCGAAAAATTCCGAGCTGATATAAGTACTTGAGATCTGAAAATTGAGATTCCAGTTATCGACGACTTACATTTAGAAATGCTATGAAACGTGGACATTTATTGGTCGCGGGCTGATTGGGGTATTTTATCACGACGCGAAAAAAGCCGAGCTGATATAAGTACTTGCGATCTGAAAATTGAGATTCCAGTTATCAACGCCATACATTTAGAAATGCTATGAAACGTGGACATTTTTGGTTCCGTGCTGATTGGACCATTTTTTAACAGCATGTAAAATACGCAGATGATATGAGTACTTGGGATCTGAAAATTGAGATTCCTGTTATCGACGCCATACGTTTAGAAATACCATGAAACGTGGACACTTCTTGGTCCCGGTCTGATTGGGGAATTTTTTCACGACGCGAAAAATGCCGAGCTGCTATAAGTACTTGGGATCTGAGAATTGAGTTTCCAGGTATCGACGACATACGTTTAGAAATACCATGAAACGTGGACACTTCTTAGTCCCGGGCTGATTGGGGAATTTTATCACGACGCGAAAAAAGTCGAGCCGATATAAGTACTTGGGATCTGCAAATTGAGATTCCAGTTATCGCCGCAATACGTTTAGAAATGCCATGAAACGTTGACATTTCTTGGTCCCGGGCTGATTGGACCATTTTTTAACAACACGTAAAATACGCAGCGGATATAAGTTCTTGGGATCTGAAAATTGAGTTTCCTGTTATCGACGCCATACGTTTAGAAATACCATGAAACATGGTGATTTCTTGGTCCCGGGCTGATTGGAGAATTTTTTCACGAAGTGAAAAATTCCGAGCTGATATAAGTACTTGAGATCTGAAAATTGAGATTCCAGTTATCGACGACTTACATTTAGAAATGCTATGAAACGTGGACATTTATTGGTCGCGGGCTGATTGGAGTATTTTATTACGACGCGAAAAAAGCCGAGCTGATATAAGTACTTGGGATCTGAAAATTGACATTCCAGTTATCAACGCCATACATTTAGAAATGCTATGAAACGTGGACATTTCTTGGTCCCATGCTGATAGGACCATATATTAACAGCATGTAAAATACGCAGATGATATGAGTACTTGGGATCTGAAAATTGAGATTCCAGTTATCAACGCCATACATTTAGAAATGCTATGAAACGTGGACATTTGTTGGTCCCGTGCTGATTGGACCATTTTTTAACAACACGTGAAATACCCAGCTGATATAAGTACTTGGGATCTGAAAATTGAGTTTTCTGTTATCGACGCTATACGTTTAGAAATACCATGAAACGTGGACATTTCTTGGTCCCATGCTGATAGGACCATATTTTAACAGCATGTAAAATACGCAGATGATATGAGTACTTGGGATCTGAAAATTGAGTTTCCTGTTATCGACGCTATACTTTTAGAAATACCATGAAACGTGGACATTTGTTGGTCCCGGGCTGATTGGACCATTTTCTAACAACACGTAAAATACGCAGCTGATATAAGTTCTTGGGATCTGAAAATTGAGTTTCCAGTTATCAACGCCATGCATTTAGAAATGCTATGAAATGTGGACATTTGTTGGTCCCGTGCTGATTGGACCATTTTTTAACAACACGTAAAATACGCAGCTGATATAAGTACTTGGGATCTGAAAATTGAGTTTTCTGTTATCGACGATATACGTTTAGAAATACCATGAAACGTGGAGATTTCTTGGTCCCGGGCTGATTGGAGAATTTTTTCACGAAGCGAAAAATTCCGAGCTGATATAAGTACTTGAGATCTGAAAATTGAGATTCCAGTTATCGACGACTTACATTTAGAAATGCTATGAAACGTGGACATTTATTGGTCGCGGGCTGATTGGGGTATTTTATCACGACGCGAAAAAAGCCGAGCTGATATAAGTACTTGCGATCTGAAAATTGAGATTCCAGTTATCAACGCCATACATTTAGAAATGCTATGAAACGTGGACATTTTTGGTCCCGTGCTGATTGGACCATTTTTTAACAACATGTCAAATACGCAGATGATATAAGTACTTGGGATCTGAAAATTGAGTTTTCTGTTATCGACGCTATACGTTTAAAAATACCATGACACGTGGAGATTTCTTGGTCCCGGGCTGATAGGGGAATTTTTTCACGACGCTAAAAATTCCGAGCTGATATAAGTACTTGGGATCTGAAAAATGAGATTCCTGTAATCGACGACATACATTTAGAAATGCTATGAAACGTGGACATTTCTTGGTCCCGTGCTGATTGGACCATTTTTTAACAGCATGTAAAATACGCAGATGATATGAGTACTTGGGATCTGAAAATTGAGATTCCTGTTATCGACGCCATACGTTTAGAAATACCATGAAACGTGGACACTTCTTGGTCCCGGTCTGATTGGGGAATTTTTTCACGACGCGAAAAATGCCGAGCTGCTATAAGTACTTGGGATCTGAGAATTGAGTTTCCAGGTATCGACGACATACGTTTAGAAATACCATGAAACGTGGACACTTCATAGTCCCGGGCTGATTGGGGAATTTTTTCACGTCGCGAAAAAAGCCGAGCTGATATAAGTACTTGGGATCTGCAAATTGAGATTCCAGTTATCGCCGCAATACGTTTAGAAATGCCATGAAACGTTGACATTTCTTGGTCCCGGGCTGATTGGACCATTTTTTAACAACACGTAAAATACGCAGCGGATATAAGTTCTTGGGATCTGAAAATTGAGTTTCCTGTTATCGACGCCATACGTTTAGAAACACCATGAAACATGGTGATTTCTTGGTCCCGGGCTGATTGGAGAATTTTTTCACGAAGCGAAAAATTCCGAGTTGATATAAGTACTTGAGATCTGAAAATTGAGATTCCAGTTATCGACGACTTACATTTAGAAATGCTATGAAACGTGGACATTTATTGGTCGCGGGCTGATTGGAGTATTTTATTACGACGCGAAAAAAGCCGAGCTGATATAAGTACTTGGGATCTGAAAATTGACATTCCAGTTATCAACGCCATACATTTAGAAATGCTATGAAACGTGGACATTTCTTGGTCCCATGCTGATAGGACCATATTTTAACAGCATGTAAAATACGCAGATGATATGAGTACTTGGGATCTGAAAATTGAGATTCCAGTTATCAACGCCATACATTTAGAAATGCTATGAAACGTGGACATTTGTTGGTCCCGTGCTGATTGGACCATTTTTTAACAACACGTAAAATACGCAGCTGATATAAGTACTTGGGATCTGAAAATTGAGTTTCCAGTTATCAACGCCATGCATTTAGAAATGCTATGAAATGTGGACATTTGTTGGTCCCGTCCTGATTGGACCATTTTTTAACAACACGTAAAATACGCAGCTGATATAAGTACTTGGGATCTGAAAATTGAGTTTTCTGTTATCGACGCTATACGTTTAGAAATACCATGAAACGTGGAGATTTCTTGGTCCCGGGCTGATTGGAGAATTTTTTCACGAAGCGAAAAATTCCGAGCTGATATAAGTACTTGAGATCTGAAAATTGAGATTCCAGTTATCGACGACTTACATTTAGAAATGCTATGAAACGTGGACATTTATTGGTCGCGGGCTGATTGGGGTATTTTATCACGACGCGAAAAAAGCCGAGCTGATATAAGTACTTGGGATCTGAAAATTGAGATTCCAGTTATCGACGCCATACATTTAGAAATGCTATGAAACGTGGACATTTTTGGTCCCGTGCTGATTGGACCATTTTTTAACAACATGTCAAATACGCAGATGATATAAGTACTTGGGATCTGAAAATTGAGTTTTCTGTTATCGACGCTATACGTTTAAAAATACCATGAAACGTGGACATTTCTTGGTCCCGGGCTGATAGGGGAATTTTTTCACGACGCTAAAAATTCCGAGCTGATATAAGTACTTGAGATCTGAAAATTGAGATTCCTGTTATCGACGACATACATTTAGAAATGCTATGAAACGTGGACATTTCTTGGTCCCGTGCTGATTGGACCATTTTTTAACAGCATGTAAAATACGCAGATGATATGAGTACTTGGGATCTGAAAATTGAGATTCCTGTTATCGACGCCATACGTTTAGAAATACCATGAAACGTGGACACTTCTTGGTCCCGGTCTGATTGGGGAATTTTTTCACGACGCGAAAAATGCCGAGCTGCTATAAGTACTTGGGATCTGAGAATTGAGTTTCCAGGTAGCGACGACATACGTTTAGAAATACCATGAAACGTGGACACTCCTTAGTCCCGGGCTGATTGGGGAATTTTTTCACGACGCGAAAAAAGCCGAGCTGATATAAGTACTTGGGATCTGCAAATTGAGATTTCAGTTATCGCCGCAATACGTTTAGAAATGCCATGAAACGTTGACATTTCTTGGTCCCGGGCTGATTGGACCATTTTTTAACAACACGTAAAATACGCAGCGGATATAAGTTCTTGGGATCTGAAAATTGAGTTTTCTGTCATCGACGCTATACGTTTAGAAATACCATGAAACATGGTGATTTCTTGGTCCCGGGCTGATTGGAGAATTTTTTCACGAAGCGAAAAATTCCGAGCTGATATAAGTACTTGAGATCTGAAAATTGAGATTCCAGTTATCGACGACTTACATTTAGAAATGCTATGAAACGTGGACATTTATTGGTCGCGGGCTGATTGGGGTATTTTATCACGACGCGAAAAAAGCCGAGCTGATATAAGTACTTGGGATCTGAAAATTGACATTCCAGTTATCAACGCCATACATTTAGAAATGCTATGAAACGTGGACATTTCTTGGTCCCATGCTGATAGGACCATATTTTAACAGCATGTAAAATACGCAGATGATATGAGTACTTGGGATCTGAAAATTGAGTTTCCTGTTATCGACGCCATTCTTTTAAAAATACCATGAAACGTGGAAATTTGTTGGTCCCGGGCTGATTGGACCATTTTCTAACAACACGTAAAATACGCAGCTGATATAAGTTCTTGGGATCTGAAAATTGAGATTCCGCTTATCGACGACACACATTTAGAAATGCTATGAAATGTGGACATTTGTTGGTCCCGTGCTGATTGGACCATTTTTTAACAACACATAAAATACGCAGCTGATGTAAGTTCTTGGGATCTAAAAATTGAGTTTTCTGTTATCGACGCTATACGTTTAGAAATACCATGAAACGTGGAGATTTCTTGGTCCCGGGATGATTGGAGAATTTTTTCACGAAGCGAAACATTCCGAGCTGATATAAGTACTTGAGATCTGAAAATTGAGATTCCAGTTATCGACGACTTACATTTAGAAATGCTATGAAACGTGGACATTTATTGGTCGCGGGCTGATTGGGGTATTTTATCACGACGCGAAAAAAGCCGAGCTGATATAAGTACTTGGGATCTGAAAATTGAGATTCCGGTTATCGACGACACACATTTAGAAATGCTATGAAACGTGGACATTTGTTGGTTCCGTGCTGATTGGACCATTTTTTAACAACACGTAAAATACGCAGCTGATATAAGTACTTGGGATCTAAAAATTGAGTTTTCTGTTATCGACGCTATACGTTTAGAAATACCATGAAACGTGGACATTTCTTGGTCCCGGGCTGATTGGGGAATTTTTTCACGTCGCGAAAAAGGCCGAGCTGACATAAGTACTTGGGATATGAAAATTGAGATTCCAGTTATCAACGCCATACATTTAGAAATGCTATGAAACGTGGACATTTGTTGGTCCCGTGCTGATTGGACCATTTTTTAACAACACGTAATATACGCAGCTGATATAAGTACTTGGGATCTGAAAATTGAGTTTTCTGTTATCGACGCTATACGTTTAGAAATACCATGAAACGTGGAGATTTCTTGGTCCCGGGCTGCTTGGGGAATTTTTTCACGACGCGAAAAATGCCGAGCTGATATAAGTACTTGGGATCTGAAAATTGAGATTCCGGTTATCGAAGACACACATATAGAAATGCTATGAAACGTGGACATTTATTGGTCGCGGGCTAATTGGGGTATTTTATAACGACGCGAAAAAAGCCGAGCTGATATAAGTACTTGGGATCTGAAAATTGACATTCCAGTTATCAACGCCATACATTTAGAAATGCTATGAAACGTGGACATTTCTTGGTCCCATGCTGATAGGATCATATTTTAACAGCATGTAAAATACGCAGATGATATGAGTAGTTGGGATCTGAAAATTGAGTTTCCTGTTATCGACGCCATTCTTTTAAAAATACCATGAAACGTGGACATTTGTTGGTCCCGGGCTGATTGGACCATTTTCTAACAACACGTAAAATACGCAGCTGATATAAGTTCTTGGGATCTGAAAATTGAGATTCCGGTTATCGACGACACACATTTAGAAATGCTATGAAATGTGGACATTTGTTGGTCCCGTGCTGATTGGACCATTTTTTAACAACACGTAAAATACGCAGCTGATATAAGTACTTGGGATCTGAAAATTGAGTTTTCTGTTATCGACGATATACGTTTAGAAATACCATGAAACGTGGAGATTTCTTGGTCCCGGGCTGATTGGAGAATTTTTTCACGAAGCGAAAAATTCCGAGCTGATATAAGTACTTGAGATCTGAAAATTGAGATTCCAGTTATCGACGACTTACATTTAGAAATGCTATGAAACGTGGACATTTATTGGTCGCGGGCTGATTGGGGTATTTTATCACGACGCGAAAAAAGCCGAGCTGATATAAGTACTTGCGATCTGAAAATTGAGATTCCAGTTATCAACGCCATACATTTAGAAATGCTATGAAACGTGGACATTTTTGGTCCCGTGCTGATTGGACCATTTTTTAACAACATGTCAAATACGCAGATGATATAAGTACTTGGGATCTGAAAATTGAGTTTTCTGTTATCGACGCTATACGTTTAAAAATACCATGACACGTGGAGATTTCTTGGTCCCGGGCTGATAGGGGAATTTTTTCACGACGCTAAAAATTCCGAGCTGATATAAGTACTTGGGATCTGAAAAATGAGATTCCTGTTATCGACGACATACATTTAGAAATGCTATGAAACGTGGACATTTCTTGGTCCCGTGCTGATTGGACCATTTTTTAACAGCATGTAAAATACGCAGATGATATGAGTACTTGGGATCTGAAAATTGAGATTCCTGTTATCGACGCCATACGTTTAGAAATACCATGAAACGTGGACACTTCTTGGTCCCGGTCTGATTGGGGAATTTTTTCACGACGCGAAAAATGCCGAGCTGCTATAAGTACTTGGGATCTGAGAATTGAGTTTCCAGGTATCGACGACATACGTTTAGAAATACCATGAAACGTGGACACTTCATAGTCCCGGGCTGATTGGGGAATTTTTTCACGTCGCGAAAAAAGCCGAGCTGATATAAGTACTTGGGATCTGCAAATTGAGATTCCAGTTATCGCCGCAATACGTTTAGAAATGCCATGAAACGTTGACATTTCTTGGTCCCGGGCTGATTGGACCATTTTTTAACAACACGTAAAATACGCAGCGGATATAAGTTCTTGGGATCTGAAAATTGAGTTTCCTGTTATCGACGCCATACGTTTAGAAACACCATGAAACATGGTGATTTCTTGGTCCCGGGCTGATTGGAGAATTTTTTCACGAAGCGAAAAATTCCGAGTTGATATAAGTACTTGAGATCTGAAAATTGAGATTCCAGTTATCGACGACTTACATTTAGAAATGCTATGAAACGTGGACATTTATTGGTCGCGGGCTGATTGGAGTATTTTATTACGACGCGAAAAAAGCCGAGCTGATATAAGTACTTGGGATCTGAAAATTGACATTCCAGTTATCAACGCCATACATTTAGAAATGCTATGAAACGTGGACATTTCTTGGTCCCATGCTGATAGGACCATATTTTAACAGCATGTAAAATACGCAGATGATATGAGTACTTGGGATCTGAAAATTGAGATTCCAGTTATCAACGCCATACATTTAGAAATGCTATGAAACGTGGACATTTGTTGGTCCCGTGCTGATTGGACCATTTTTTAACAACACGTAAAATACGCAGCTGATATAAGTACTTGGGATCTGAAAATTGAGTTTCCAGTTATCAACGCCATGCATTTAGAAATGCTATGAAATGTGGACATTTGTTGGTCCCGTCCTGATTGGACCATTTTTTAACAACACGTAAAATACGCAGCTGATATAAGTACTTGGGATCTGAAAATTGAGTTTTCTGTTATCGACGCTATACGTTTAGAAATACCATGAAACGTGGAGATTTCTTGGTCCCGGGCTGATTGGAGAATTTTTTCACGAAGCGAAAAATTCCGAGCTGATATAAGTACTTGAGATCTGAAAATTGAGATTCCAGTTATCGACGACTTACATTTAGAAATGCTATGAAACGTGGACATTTATTGGTCGCGGGCTGATTGGGGTATTTTATCACGACGCGAAAAAAGCCGAGCTGATATAAGTACTTGGGATCTGAAAATTGAGATTCCAGTTATCGACGCCATACATTTAGAAATGCTATGAAACGTGGACATTTTTGGTCCCGTGCTGATTGGACCATTTTTTAACAACATGTCAAATACGCAGATGATATAAGTACTTGGGATCTGAAAATTGAGTTTTCTGTTATCGACGCTATACGTTTAAAAATACCATGAAACGTGGACATTTCTTGGTCCCGGGCTGATAGGGGAATTTTTTCACGACGCTAAAAATTCCGAGCTGATATAAGTACTTGAGATCTGAAAATTGAGATTCCTGTTATCGACGACATACATTTAGAAATGCTATGAAACGTGGACATTTCTTGGTCCCGTGCTGATTGGACCATTTTTTAACAGCATGTAAAATACGCAGATGATATGAGTACTTGGGATCTGAAAATTGAGATTCCTGTTATCGACGCCATACGTTTAGAAATACCATGAAACGTGGACACTTCTTGGTCCCGGTCTGATTGGGGAATTTTTTCACGACGCGAAAAATGCCGAGCTGCTATAAGTACTTGGGATCTGAGAATTGAGTTTCCAGGTAGCGACGACATACGTTTAGAAATACCATGAAACGTGGACACTCCTTAGTCCCGGGCTGATTGGGGAATTTTTTCACGACGCGAAAAAAGCCGAGCTGATATAAGTACTTGGGATCTGCAAATTGAGATTTCAGTTATCGCCGCAATACGTTTAGAAATGCCATGAAACGTTGACATTTCTTGGTCCCGGGCTGATTGGACCATTTTTTAACAACACGTAAAATACGCAGCGGATATAAGTTCTTGGGATCTGAAAATTGAGTTTTCTGTCATCGACGCTATACGTTTAGAAATACCATGAAACATGGTGATTTCTTGGTCCCGGGCTGATTGGAGAATTTTTTCACGAAGCGAAAAATTCCGAGCTGATATAAGTACTTGAGATCTGAAAATTGAGATTCCAGTTATCGACGACTTACATTTAGAAATGCTATGAAACGTGGACATTTATTGGTCGCGGGCTGATTGGGGTATTTTATCACGACGCGAAAAAAGCCGAGCTGATATAAGTACTTGGGATCTGAAAATTGACATTCCAGTTATCAACGCCATACATTTAGAAATGCTATGAAACGTGGACATTTCTTGGTCCCATGCTGATAGGACCATATTTTAACAGCATGTAAAATACGCAGATGATATGAGTACTTGGGATCTGAAAATTGAGTTTCCTGTTATCGACGCCATTCTTTTAAAAATACCATGAAACGTGGAAATTTGTTGGTCCCGGGCTGATTGGACCATTTTCTAACAACACGTAAAATACGCAGCTGATATAAGTTCTTGGGATCTGAAAATTGAGATTCCGGTTATCGACGACACACATTTAGAAATGCTATGAAATGTGGACATTTGTTGGTCCCGTGCTGATTGGACCATTTTTTAACAACACATAAAATACGCAGCTGATGTAAGTTCTTGGGATCTAAAAATTGAGTTTTCTGTTATCGACGCTATACGTTTAGAAATACCATGAAACGTGGAGATTTCTTGGTCCCGGGATGATTGGAGTATTTTTTCACGAAGCGAAACATTCCGAGCTGATATAAGTACTTGAGATCTGAAAATTGAGATTCCAGTTATCGACGACTTACATTTAGAAATGCTATGAAACGTGGACATTTATTGGTCGCGGGCTGATTGGGGTATTTTATCACGACGCGAAAAAAGCCGAGCTGATATAAGTACTTGGGATCTGAAAATTGAGATTCCGGTTATCGACGACACACATTTAGAAATGCTATGAAACGTGGACATTTGTTGGTTCCGTGCTGATTGGACCATTTTTTAACAACACGTAAAATACGCAGCTGATATAAGTACTTGGGATCTAAAAATTGAGTTTTCTGTTATCGACGCTATACGTTTAGAAATACCATGAAACGTGGACATTTCTTGGTCCCGGGCTGATTGGGGAATTTTTTCACGTCGCGAAAAAGGCCGAGCTGACATAAGTACTTGGGATATTAAAATTGAGATTCCAGTTATCAACGCCATACATTTAGAAATGCTATGAAACGTGGACATTTGTTGGTCCCGTGCTGATTGGACCATTTTTTAACAACACGTAATATACGCAGCTGATATAAGTACTTGGGATCTGAAAATTGAGTTTTCTGTTATCGACGCTATACGTTTAGAAATACCATGAAACGTGGAGATTTCTTGGTCCCGGGCTGCTTGGGGAATTTTTTCACGACGCGAAAAATGCCGAGCTGATATAAGTACTTGGGATCTGAAAATTGAGATTCCAGTTATCGACGACTTACATTTAGAAATGCTATGAAACGTGGACATTTATTGGTCGCGGGCTGATTGGGGTATTTTATCACGACGCGAAAAAAGCCGAGCTGATATAAGTACTTGGGATCTGAAAATTGACATTCCAGTTATCAACGCCATACATTTAGAAATGCTATGAAACGTGGACATTTCTTGGTCCCATGCTGATAGGACCATATTTTAACAGCATGTAAAATACGCAGATGATATGAGTACTTGGGATCTGAAAATTGAGTTTCCTGTTATCGACGCCATACTTTTAGAAATACCATGAAACGTGGACATTTGTTGGTCCGGGGCTGATTGGACCATTTTTTAACAACACGTAAAATACGCAGCTGATATAAATACTTGGGATCTGAAAATTGAGTTTCCAGTTATCAACGCCATGCATTTAGAAATGCTATGAAATGTGGACATTTGTTGGTCCCGTGCTGATTGGACCATTTTTTAACAACACGTAAAATACGCAGCTGATATAAGTACTTGGGGTCTGAAAATTGAGTTTTCTGTTATCGACGCTATACGTTTAGAAATACCATGAAACGTGGAGATTTCTTGGTCCCGGGCTGATTGGAGAATTTTTACACGAAGCGAAAAATTCCGAGCCGATATAAGTACTTGAGATCTGAAAATTGAGATTCCAGTTATCGACGACTTACATTTAGAAATGCTATGAAACGTGGACATTTATTGGTCGCGGGCTGATTGGGGTATTTTATCACGACGCGAAAAAAGCCGAGCTGATATAAGTACTTGGGATCTGAAAATTGACATTCCAGTTATCAGCGCCATACATTTAGAAATGCTATGAAACGTGGACATTTCTTGGTCCCATGCTGATAGGACCATATTTTAACAGCATGTAAAATACGCAGATGATATGAGTACTTGGGATCTGAAAATTGAGTTTTCTGTTATCGACGCTATACGTTTAAAAATACCATGACACGTGGAGATTTCTTGGTCCCGGGCTGATAGGGGAATTTTTTCACGACGCTAAAAATTCCGAGCTGATATAAGTACTTGGGATCTGAAAAATGAGATTCCTGTTATCGACGACATACATTTAGAAATGCTATGAAACGTGGACATTTCTTGGTCCCGTGCTGATTGGACCATTTTTTAACAGCATGTAAAATACGCAGATGATATGAGTACTTGGGATCTGAAAATTGAGATTCCTGTTATCGACGCCATACGTTTAGAAATACCATGAAACGTGGACACTTCTTGGTCCCGGTCTGATTGGGGAATTTTTTCACGACGCGAAAAATGCCGAGCTGCTATAAGTACTTGGGATCTGAGAATTGAGTTTCCAGGTAGCGACGACATACGTTTAGAAATACCATGAAACGTGGACACTCCTTAGTCCCGGGCTGATTGGGGAATTTTTCACGACGCGAAAAAAGCCGAGCTGATATAAGTACTTGGGATCTGCAAATTGAGATTTCAGTTATCGCCGCAATACGTTTAGAAATGCCATGAAACGTTGACATTTCTTGGTCCCGGGCTGATTGGACCATTTTTTAACAACACGTAAAATACGCAGCGGATATAAGTTCTTGGGATCTGAAAATTGAGTTTTCTGTCATCGACGCTATACGTTTAGAAATACCATGAAATATGGTGATTTCTTGGTCCCGGGCTGATTGGAGAATTTTTTCACGAAGCGAAAAATTCCGAGCTGATATAAGTACTTGAGATCTGAAAATTGAGATTCCAGTTATCGACGACTTACATTTAGAAATGCTATGAAACGTGGAAATTTATTGGTCGCGGGCTGATTGGGGTATTTTATCACGACGCGAAAAAAGCCGAGCTGATATAAGTACTTGGGATCTGAAAATTGACATTCCAGTTATCAATGCCATACATTTAGAAATGCTATGAAACGTGGACATTTCTTGGTCCCATGCTGATAGGACCATATTTTAACAGCATGTAAAATACGCAGATGATATGAGTACTTGGGATCTGAAAATTGAGTTTCCTGTTATCGACGCCATTCTTTTAAAAATACCATGAAACGTGGACATTTGTTGGTCCCGGGCTGATTGGACCATTTTCTAACAACACGTAAAATACGCAGCTGATATAAGTTCTTGGGATCTGAAAATTGAGATTCCGGTTATCGACGACACACAATTAGAAATGCTATGAAATGTGGACATTTGTTGGTCCCGTGCTGATTGGACCATTTTTTAACAACACGTAAAATACGCAGCTGATATAAGTACTTGGGATCTGAAAATTGAGTTTTCTGTTATCGACGCTATACGTTTAGAAATACCATGAAACGTGGAGATTTCTTGGTCCCGGGCTGATTGGAGAATTTTTTCACGAAGCGAAAAATTCCGAGCCGATATAAGTACTTGGGATCTGAGAATTGAGTTTCCAGGTATCGACGACATACGTTTAGAAATACCATGAAACGTGGACACTTCTTAGTCCCGGGCTGATTGGGGAATTTTTTCACGACGCGAAAAAAGCCGAGCTGATATAAGTACTTGGGATCTGAAAATTGACATTCCAGTTATCAGCGCCATACATTTAGAAATGCTATGAAACGTGGACATTTCTTGGTCTCATGCTGATAGGACCATATTTTAACAGCATGTAAAATACGCAGATGATATGAGTACTTGGGATCTGAAAATTGAGATTCCAGTTATCAACGCCATACATTTAGAAATGCTATGAAACGTGGACATTTTTGGTCCCGTGCTGATTGGACCATTTTTTAACAACATGTCAAATACGCAGATGATATGAGTACTTGGGATCTGAAAATTGAGATTCCTGTTATCGACGCCATACGTTTAGAAATACCATGAAACGTGGACACTTCTTGGTCCCGGTCTGATTGGGGAATTTTTTCACGACGCGAAAAATGCCGAGCTGCTATAAGTACTTGGGATCTGAGAATTGAGTTTCCAGGTATCGACGACATACGTTTAGAAATACCATGAAACGTGGACACTTCTTAGTCCCGGGCTGATTGGGGAATTTTTTCACGACGCGAAAAAAGCCGAGCTGATATAAGTACTTGGGATCTGCAAATTGAGATTCCAGTTATCGCCGCAATACATTTAGAAATGCCATGAAACGTTGACATTTCTTGGTCCCGGGCTGATTGGACCATTTTTTAACAACACGTAAAATACGCAGCGGATATAAGTTCTTGCGATCTGAAAATTGAGTTTCCTGTTATCGACGCCATACGTTTAGAAACACCATGAAACATGGTGATTTCTTGGTCCCGGGCTGATTGGAGAATTTTTTCACGACGCGAAAAAAGCCGAGCTGATATAAGTACTTGGGATCTGAAAATTGAGATTCCAGTTATCAACGCCATACATTTAGAAATGCTATGAAACGTGGACATTTGTTGGTCCCGTGCTGATTGGACCATTTTTTAACAACACGTAAAATACGCAGCTGATATAAGTACTTGGGATCTGAAAATTGAGTTTCCAGTTATCAACGCCATGCATTTAGAAATGCTATGAAATGTGGACATTGGTTGGTCCCGTGCTGATTGGACCATTTTTTAACAACACATAAAATACGCAGCTGATGTAAGTTCTTGGGATCTAAAATTTGAGTTTTCTGTTATCGACGCTATACGTTTAGAAATACCATGAAACGTGGAGATTTCTTGGTCCCGGGCTGATTGGAGAATTTTTTCACGAAGCGAAAAATTCCGAGCTGATATAAGTACTTGAGATCTGAAAATTGAGATTCCAGTTATCGACGACTTACATTTAGAAATGCTATGAAACGTGGACATTTATTGGTCGCGGGCTGATTGGGGTATTTTATCACGACGCGAAAAAAGCCGAGCTGATATAAGTACTTGCGATCTGAAAATTGAGATTCCAGTTATCAACGGCATACATTTAGAAATGCTATGAAACGTGGACATTTTTGGTCCTGTGCTGATTGGACCATTTTTTAACAACATGTCAAATACGCAGATGATATAAGTACTTGGGATCTGAAAATTGAGTTTTCTGTTATCGACGCTATACGTTTAAAAATACCATGACACGTGGAGATTTCTTGGACCCGGGCTGATAGGGGAATTTTTTCACGACGCTAAAAATTCCGAGCTGATATAAGTACTTGAGATCTGAAAATTGAGATTCCTGTTATCGACGACATACATTTAGAAATGCTATGAAACGTGGACATTTCTTGGTCCCGTGCTGATTGGACCATTTTTTAACAGCATGTAAAATACGCAGATGATATGAGTACTTGGGATCTGAAAATTGAGATTCCTGTTATCGACGCCATACGTTTAGAAATACCATGAAACGTGGACACTTCTTGGTCCCGGTCTGATTGGGGAATTTTTTCACGACGCGAAAAATGCCGAGCTGCTATAAGTACTTGGGATCTGAGAATTGAGTTTCCAGGTAGCGACGACATACGTTTAGAAATACCATGAAACGTGGACACTCCTTAGTCCCGGGCTGATTGGGGAATTTTTTCACGACGCGAAAAAAGCCGAGCTGATATAAGTACTTGGGATCTGCAAATTGAGATTTCAGTTATCGCCGCAATACGTTTAGAAATGCCATGAAACGTTGACATTTCTTGGTCCCGGGCTGATTGGACCATTTTTTAACAACACGTAAAATACGCAGCGGATATAAGTT
Source organism: Perithous albicinctus (assembly GCA_964016905.1). NCBI lineage: Eukaryota > Metazoa > Arthropoda > Insecta > Hymenoptera > Ichneumonidae > Perithous > Perithous albicinctus. The sequence goes on along the minus strand of OZ024696.1, from coordinate 5,896,075 downwards.
CTTGGGATCTGAAAATTGAGTTTTCTGTCATCGACGCTATACGTTTAGAAATACCATGAAACATGGTGATTTCTTGGTCCCGGGCTGATTGGAGAATTTTTTCACGAAGCGAAAAATTCCGAGCTGATATAAGTACTTGAGATCTGAAAATTGAGATTCCAGTTATCGACGACTTACATTTAGAAATGCTATGAAACGTGGACATTTATTGGTCGCGGGCTGATTGGGGTATTTTATCACGACGCGAAAAAAGCCGAGCTGATATAAGTACTTGGGATCTGAAAATTGACATTCCAGTTATCAACGCCATACATTTAGAAATGCTATGAAACGTGGACATTTCTTGGTCCCATGCTGATAGGACCATATTTTAACAGCATGTAAAATACGCAGATGATATGAGTACTTGGGATCTGAAAATTGAGTTTCCTGTTATCGACGCCATTCTTTTAAAAATACCATGAAACGTGGACATTTGTTGGTCCCGGGCTGATTGGACCATTTTCTAACAACACGTAAAATACGCAGCTGATATAAGTTCTTGGGATCTGAAAATTGAGATTCCGGTTATCGACGACACACATTTAGAAATGCTATGAAATGTGGACATTTGTTGGTCCCGTGCTGATTGGACCATTTTTTAACAACACATAAAATACGCAGCTGATGTAAGTTCTTGGGATCTAAAAATTGAGTTTTCTGTTATCGACGCTATACGTTTAGAAATACCATGAAACGTGGAGATTTCTTGGTCCCGGGATGATTGGAGAATTTTTTCACGAAGCGAAACATTCCGAGCTGATATAAGTACTTGAGATCTGAAAATTGAGATTCCAGTTATCGACGACTTACATTTAGAAATGCTATGAAACGTGGACATTTATTGGTCGCGGGCTGATTGGGGTATTTTATCACGACGCGAAAAAAGCCGAGCTGATATAAGTACTTGGGATCTGAAAATTGAGATTCCGGTTATCGACGACACACATTTAGAAATGCTATGAAACGTGGACATTTGTTGGTTCCGTGCTGATTGGACCATTTTTTAACAACACGTAAAATACGCAGCTGATATAAGTACTTGGGATCTAAAAATTGAGTTTTCTGTTATCGACGCTATACGTTTAGAAATACCATGAAACGTGGACATTTCTTGGTCCCGGGCTGATTGGGGAATTTTTTCACGTCGCGAAAAAGGCCGAGCAGACATAAGTACTTGGGATATGAAAATTGAGATTCCAGTTATCAACGCCATACATTTAGAAATGCTATGAAACGTGGACATTTGTTGGTCCCGTGCTGATTGGACCATTTTTTAACAACACGTAATATACGCAGCTGATATAAGTACTTGGGATCTGAAAATTGAGTTTTCTGTTATCGACGCTATACGTTTAGAAATACCATGAAACGTGGAGATTTCTTGGTCCCGGGCTGCTTGGGGAATTTTTTCACGACGCGAAAAATGCCGAGCTGATATAAGTACTTGGGATCTGAAAATTGAGATTCCGGTTATCGAAGACACACATATAGAAATGCTATGAAACGTGGACATTTATTGGTCGCGGGCTAATTGGGGTATTTTATAACGACGCGAAAAAAGCCGAGCTGATATAAGTACTTGGGATCTGAAAATTGACATTCCAGTTATCAACGCCATACATTTAGAAATGCTATGAAACGTGGACATTTCTTGGTCCCATGCTGATAGGATCATATTTTAACAGCATGTAAAATACGCAGATGATATGAGTAGTTGGGATCTGAAAATTGAGTTTCCTGTTATCGACGCCATTCTTTTAAAAATACCATGAAACGTGGACATTTGTTGGTCCCGGGCTGATTGGACCATTTTCTAACAACACGTAAAATACGCAGCTGATATAAGTTCTTGGGATCTGAAAATTGAGATTCCGGTTATCGACGACACACATTTAGAAATGCTATGAAATGTGGACATTTGTTGGTCCCGTGCTGATTGGACCATTTTTTAACAACACATAAAATACGCAGCTGATGTAAGTTCTTGGGATCTAAAAATTGAGTTTTCTGTTATCGACGCTATACGTTTAGAAATACCATGAAACGTGGAGATTTCTTGGTCCCGGGATGATTGGAGAATTTTTTCACGAAGCGAAAAATTCCGAGCTGATATAAGTACTTGAGATCTGTAAATTGAGATTCCAGTTATCGACGACTTACATTTAGAAATGCTATGAAACGTGGACATTTATTGGTCGTGGGCTGATTGGGGTATTTTATCACGACGCGAAAAAAGCCGAGCTGATATAAGTACTTGGGATCTGAAAATTGAGATTCCAGTTATCAACGCCATACATTTAGAAATGCTATGAAACGTGGACATTTGTTGGTCCCGTGCTGATTGGACCATTTTTTAACAACACGTAAAATACGCAGCTGATATAAGTACTTGGGATCTGAAAATTGAGTTTTCTGTTATCGACGCTATACGTTTAGAAATACCATGAAACGTGGAGATTTCTTGGTCCCGGGCTGATAGGAGAATTTTTACACGAAGCGAAAAATTCCGAGCCGATATAAGTACTTGAGATCTGAAAATTGAGATTCCAGTTATCGACGACTTACATTTAGAAATGCTATGAAACGTGGACATTTATTGGTCGCGGGCTGATTGGGGTATTTTATCACGACGCGAAAAAAGCCGAGCTGATATAAGTACTTGGGATCTGAAAATTGACATTCCAGTTATCAGCGCCATATATTTAGAAATGCTATGAAACGTGGACATTTCTTGGTCCCATGCTGATAGGACCATATTTTAACAGCATGTAAAATACGCAGATGATATGAGTACTTGGGATCTGAAAATTGAGATTCCAGTTATCAACGCCATACATTTAGAAATGCTATGAAACGTGGACATTTTTGGTCCCGTGCTGATTGGACCATTTTTTAACAACACGTAATATACGCAGCTGATATAAGTACTTGGGATCTGAAAATTGAGATTCCGGTTATCGAAGACACACATTTAGAAATGCTATGAAACGTGGACATTTATTGGTCGCGGGCTAATTGGGGTATTTTATAACGACGCGAAAAAAGCCGAGCTGATATAAGTACTTGGGATCTGAAAATTGACATTCCAGTTATCAACGCCATACATTTAGAAATGCTATGAAACGTGGACATTTCTTGGTCCCATGCTGATAGGATCATATTTTAACAGCATGTAAAATACGCAGATGATATGAGTAGTTGGGATCTGAAAATTGAGTTTCCTGTTATCGACGCCATTCTTTTAAAAATACCATGAAACGTGGACATTTGTTGGTCCCGGGCTGATTGGACCATTTTCTAACAACACGTAAAATACGCAGCTGATATAAGTTCTTGGGATCTGAAAATTGAGATTCCGGTTATCGACGACACACATTTAGAAATGCTATGAAATGTGGACATTTGTTGGTCCCGTGCTGATTGGACCATTTTTTAACAACACATAAAATACGCAGCTGATCTAAGTTCTTGGGATCTAAAAATTGAGTTTTCTGTTATCGACGCTATACGTTTAGAAATACCATGAAACGTGGAGATTTCTTGGTCCCGGGATGATTGGAGAATTTTTTCACGAAGCGAAAAATTCCGAGCTGATATAAGTACTTGAGATCTGTAAATTGAGATTCCAGTTATCGACGACTTACATTTAGAAATGCTATGAAACGTGGACATTTATTGGTCGCGGGCTGATTGGGGTATTTTATCACGACGCGAAAAAAGCCGAGCTGATATAAGTACTTGGGATCTGAAAATTGAGATTCCAGTTATCAACGCCATACATTTAGAAATGCTATGAAACGTGGACATTTTTGGTCCCGTGCTGATTGGACCATTTTTTAACAACATGTCAAATACGCAGATGATACAAGTACTTGGGATCTGAAAATTGAGTTTTCTGTTATCGACGCTATACGTTTAAAAATACCATGACACGTGGAGATTTCTTGGTCCCGGGCTGATAGGGGAATTTTTTCACGACGCTAAAAATTCCGAGCTGATATAAGTACTTGGGATCTGAAAATTGAGATTCCTGTTATCGACGACATACATTTAGAAATGCTATGAAACGTGGACATTTCTTGGTCCCGTGCTGATTGGACCATTTTTTAACAGCATGTAAAATACGCAGATGATATGAGTACTTGGGATCTGAAAATTGAGATTCCTGTTATCGACGCCATACGTTTAGAAATACCATGAAACGTGGACACTTCTTGGTCCCGGTCTGATTGGGGAATTTTTTCACGACGCGAAAAATGCCGAGCTTCTATAAGTACTTGGGATCTGAGAATTGAGTTTCCAGGTATCGACGACATACGTTTAGAAATACCATGAAACGTGGACACTTCTTAGTCCCGGGCTGATTGGGGAATTTTTTCACGACGCGAAAAAAGCCGAGCTGATATAAGTACTTGGGATCTGCAAATTGAGATTCCAGTTATCGCCGCAATACATTTAGAAATGCCATGAAACGTTGACATTTCTTGGTCCCATGCTGATAGGATCATATTTTAACAGCATGTAAAATACGCAGATGATATGAGTAGTTGGGATCTGAAAATTGAGTTTCCTGTTATCGACGCCATTCTTTTAAAAATACCATGAAACGTGGACATTTGTTGGTCCCGGGCTGATTGGACCATTTTCTAACAACACGTAAAATACGCAGCTGATATAAGTTCTTGGGATCTGAAAATTGAGATTCCTGTTATCGACGACATACATTTAGAAATGCTATGAAACGTGGACATTTGTTGGTCCCGTGCTGATTGGACCATTTTTTAACAACACGTAATATACGCAGCTGATATAAGTACTTGGGATCTGAAAATTGAGTTTTCTGTTATCGACGCTATACGTTTAGAAATACCATGAAACGTGGAGATTTCTTGGTCCCGGGCTGCTTGGGGAATTTTTTCACGACGCGAAAAATGCCGAGCTGATATAAGTACTTGGGATCTGAAAATTGAGATTCCGGTTATCGAAGACACACATATAGAAATGCTATGAAACGTGGACATTTATTGGTCGCGGGCTAATTGGGGTATTTTATAACGACGCGAAAAAAGCCGAGCTGATATAAGTACTTGGGATCTGAAAATTGACATTCCAGTTATCAACGCCATACATTTAGAAATGCTATGAAACGTGGACATTTCTTGGTCCCATGCTGATAGGATCATATTTTAACAGCATGTAAAATACGCAGATGATATGAGTAGTTGGGATCTGAAAATTGAGTTTCCTGTTATCGACGCCATTCTTTTAAAAATACCATGAAACGTGGACATTTGTTGGTCCCGGGCTGATTGGACCATTTTCTAACAACACGTAAAATACGCAGCTGATATAAGTTCTTGGGATCTGAAAATTGAGATTCCGGTTATCGACGACACACATTTAGAAATGCTATGAAATGTGGACATTTGTTGGTCCCGTGCTGATTGGACCATTTTTTAACAACACATAAAATACGCAGCTGATGTAAGTTCTTGGGATCTAAAAATTGAGTTTTCTGTTATCGACGCTATACGTTTAGAAATACCATGAAACGTGGACATTTCTTGGTCCCGGGCTGATTGGGGAATTTTTTCACGTCGCGAAAAAGGCCGAGCTGACATAAGTACTTGGGATATGAAAATTGAGATTCCAGTTATCAACGCCATACATTTAGAAATGCTATGAAACGTGGACATTTGTTGGTCCCGTGCTGATTGGACCATTTTTTAACAACACGTAATATACGCAGCTGATATAAGTACTTGGGATCTGAAAATTGAGTTTTCTGTTATCGACGCTATACGTTTAGAAATACCATGAAACGTGGAGATTTCTTGGTCCCGGGCTGCTTGGGGAATTTTTTCACGACGCGAAAAATGCCGAGCTGATATAAGTACTTGGGATCTGAAAATTGAGATTCCGGTTATCGAAGACACACATATAGAAATGCTATGAAACGTGGACATTTATTGGTCGCGGGCTAATTGGGGTATTTTATAACGACGCGAAAAAAGCCGAGCTGATATAAGTACTTGGGATCTGAAAATTGACATTCCAGTTATCAACGCCATACATTTAGAAATGCTATGAAACGTGGACATTTCTTGGTCCCATGCTGATAGGATCATATTTTAACAGCATGTAAAATACGCAGATGATATGAGTAGTTGGGATCTGAAAATTGAGTTTCCTGTTATCGACGCCATTCTTTTAAAAATACCATGAAACGTGGACATTTGTTGGTCCCGGGCTGATTGGACCATTTTCTAACAACACGTAAAATACGCAGCTGATATAAGTTCTTGGGATCTGAAAATTGAGATTCCGGTTATCGACGACACACATTTAGAAATGCTATGAAATGTGGACATTTGTTGGTCCCGTGCTGATTGGACCATTTTTTAACAACACATAAAATACGCAGCTGATGTAAGTTCTTGGGATCTAAAAATTGAGTTTTCTGTTATCGACGCTATACGTTTAGAAATACCATGAAACGTGGAGATTTCTTGGTCCCGGGATGATTGGAGAATTTTTTCACGAAGCGAAAAATTCCGAGCTGATATAAGTACTTGAGATCTGTAAATTGAGATTCCAGTTATCGACGACTTACATTTAGAAATGCTATGAAACGTGGACATTTATTGGTCGTGGGCTGATTGGGGTATTTTATCACGACGCGAAAAAAGCCGAGCTGATATAAGTACTTGGGATCTGAAAATTGAGATTCCAGTTATCAACGCCATACATTTAGAAATGCTATGAAACGTGGACATTTGTTGGTCCCGTGCTGATTGGACCATTTTTTAACAACACGTAAAATACGCAGCTGATATAAGTACTTGGGATCTGAAAATTGAGTTTTCTGTTATCGACGCTATACGTTTAGAAATACCATGAAACGTGGAGATTTCTTGGTCCCGGGCTGATTGGAGAATTTTTACACGAAGCGAAAAATTCCGAGCCGATATAAGTACTTGAGATCTGAAAATTGAGATTCCAGTTATCGACGACTTACATTTAGAAATGCTATGAAACGTGGACATTTATTGGTCGCGGGCTGATTGGGGTATTTTATCACGACGCGAAAAAAGCCGAGCTGATATAAGTACTTGGGATCTGAAAATTGACATTCCAGTTATCAGCGCCATATATTTAGAAATGCTATGAAACGTGGACATTTCTTGGTCCCATGCTGATAGGACCATATTTTAACAGCATGTAAAATACGCAGATGATATGAGTACTTGGGATCTGAAAATTGAGATTCCAGTTATCAACGCCATACATTTAGAAATGCTATGAAACGTGGACATTTTTGGTCCCGTGCTGATTGGACCATTTTTTAACAACACGTAATATACGCAGCTGATATAAGTACTTGGGATCTGAAAATTGAGATTCCGGTTATCGAAGACACACATTTAGAAATGCTATGAAACGTGGACATTTATTGGTCGCGGGCTAATTGGGGTATTTTATAACGACGCGAAAAAAGCCGAGCTGATATAAGTACTTGGGATCTGAAAATTGACATTCCAGTTATCAACGCCATACATTTAGAAATGCTATGAAACGTGGACATTTCTTGGTCCCATGCTGATAGGATCATATTTTAACAGCATGTAAAATACGCAGATGATATGAGTAGTTGGGATCTGAAAATTGAGTTTCCTGTTATCGACGCCATTCTTTTAAAAATACCATGAAACGTGGACATTTGTTGGTCCCGGGCTGATTGGACCATTTTCTAACAACACGTAAAATACGCAGCTGATATAAGTTCTTGGGATCTGAAAATTGAGATTCCGGTTATCGACGACACACATTTAGAAATGCTATGAAATGTGGACATTTGTTGGTCCCGTGCTGATTGGACCATTTTTTAACAACACATAAAATACGCAGCTGATCTAAGTTCTTGGGATCTAAAAATTGAGTTTTCTGTTATCGACGCTATACGTTTAGAAATACCATGAAACGTGGAGATTTCTTGGTCCCGGGATGATTGGAGAATTTTTTCACGAAGCGAAAAATTCCGAGCTGATATAAGTACTTGAGATCTGTAAATTGAGATTCCAGTTATCGACGACTTACATTTAGAAATGCTATGAAACGTGGACATTTATTGGTCGCGGGCTGATTGGGGTATTTTATCACGACGCGAAAAAAGCCGAGCTGATATAAGTACTTGGGATCTGAAAATTGACATTCCAGTTATCAACGCCATACATTTAGAATTGCTATGAAACGTGGACATTTGTTGGTCCCGTGCTGATTGGACCATTTTTTAACAACACGTAAAATACGCAGCTGATATAAGTACTTGGGATCTGAAAATTGAGATTCCAGTTATCAACGCCATACATTTAGAAATGCTATGAAACGTGGACATTTGTTGGTCCCGTGCTGATTGGACCATTTTTTAACAACACGTAAAATACGCAGCTGATATAAGTACTTGGGATCTGAAAATTGAGTTTCCTGTTATCGACGCCATACGTTTAGAAATACCATGAAACATGGTGATTTCTTGGTCCCGGGCTGATTGGAGAATTTTTTCACGAAGTGAAAAATTCCGAGCTGATATAAGTACTTGAGATCTGAAAATTGAGATTCCAGTTATCGACGACTTACATTTAGAAATGCTATGAAACGTGGACATTTATTGGTCGCGGGCTGATTGGAGTATTTTATTACGACGCGAAAAAAGCCGAGCTGATATAAGTACTTGGGATCTGAAAATTGACATTCCAGTTATCAACGCCATACATTTAGAAATGCTATGAAACGTGGACATTTCTTGGTCCCATGCTGATAGGACCATATATTAACAGCATGTAAAATACGCAGATGATATGAGTACTTGGGATCTGAAAATTGAGATTCCAGTTATCAACGCCATACATTTAGAAATGCTATGAAACGTGGACATTTGTTGGTCCCGTGCTGATTGGACCATTTTTTAACAACACGTGAAATACCCAGCTGATATAAGTACTTGGGATCTGAAAATTGAGTTTTCTGTTATCGACGCTATACGTTTAGAAATACCATGAAACGTGGACATTTCTTGGTCCCATGCTGATAGGACCATATTTTAACAGCATGTAAAATACGCAGATGATATGAGTACTTGGGATCTGAAAATTGAGTTTCCTGTTATCGACGCCATACTTTTAGAAATACCATGAAACGTGGACATTTGTTGGTCCCGGGCTGATTGGACCATTTTCTAACAACACGTAAAATACGCAGCTGATATAAGTTCTTGGGATCTGAAAATTGAGTTTCCAGTTATCAACGCCATGCATTTAGAAATGCTATGAAATGTGGACATTTGTGGGTCCCGTGCTGATTGGACCATTTTTTAACAACACGTAAAATACGCAGCTGATATAAGTACTTGGGATCTGAAAATTGAGTTTTCTGTTATCGACGCTATACGTTTAGAAATACCATGAAACGTGGACATTTCTTGGTCCCATGCTGATAGGACCATATTTTAACAGCATGTAAAATACGCAGATGATATGAGTACTTGGGATCTGAAAATTGAGTTTCCTGTTATCGACGCCATACTTTTAGAAATACCATGAAACGTGGACATTTGTTGGTCCCGGGCTGATTGGACCATTTTCTAACAACACGTAAAATACGCAGCTGATATAAGTTCTTGGGATCTGAAAATTGAGTTTCCAGTTATCAACGCCATGCATTTAGAAATGCTATGAAATGTGGACATTTGTGGGTCCCGTGCTGATTGGACCATTTTTTAACAACACGTAAAATACGCAGCTGATATAAGTACTTGGGATCTGAAAATTGAGTTTTCTGTTATCGACGATATACGTTTAGAAATACCATGAAACGTGGAGATTTCTTGGTCCCGGGCTGATTGGAGAATTTTTTCACGAAGCGAAAAATTCCGAGCTGATATAAGTACTTGAGATCTGAAAATTGAGATTCCAGTTATCGACGACTTACATTTAGAAATGCTATGAAACGTGGACATTTATTGGTCGCGGGCTGATTGGAGTATTTTATTACGACGCGAAAAAAGCCGAGCTGATATAAGTACTTGGGATCTGAAAATTGACATTCCAGTTATCAACGCCATACATTTAGAAATGCTATGAAACGTGGACATTTCTTGGTCCCATGCTGATAGGACCATATATTAACAGCATGTAAAATACGCAGATGATATGAGTACTTGGGATCTGAAAATTGAGATTCCAGTTATCAACGCCATACATTTAGAAATGCTATGAAACGTGGACATTTGTTGGTCCCGTGCTGATTGGACCATTTTTTAACAACACGTGAAATACCCAGCTGATATAAGTACTTGGGATCTGAAAATTGAGTTTTCTGTTATCGACGCTATACGTTTAGAAATACCATGAAACGTGGACATTTCTTGGTCCCATGCTGATAGGACCATATTTTAACAGCATGTAAAATACGCAGATGATATGAGTACTTGGGATCTGAAAATTGAGTTTCCTGTTATCGACGCCATACTTTTAGAAATACCATGAAACGTGGACATTTGTTGGTCCCGGGCTGATTGGACCATTTTCTAACAACACGTAAAATACGCAGCTGATATAAGTTCTTGGGATCTGAAAATTGAGTTTCCAGTTATCAACGCCATGCATTTAGAAATGCTATGAAATGTGGACATTTGTTGGTCCCGTGCTGATTGGACCATTTTTTAACAACACGTAAAATACGCAGCTGATATAAGTACTTGGGATCTGAAAATTGAGTTTTCTGTTATCGACGCTATACGTTTAGAAATACCATGAAACGTGGAGATTTCTTGATCCCGGGCTGATTGGAGAATTTTTTCACGAAGCGAAAAATTCCGAGCTGATATAAGTACTTGAGATCTGAAAATTGACATTCCAGTTATCAACGCCATACATTTAGAAATGCTATGAAACGTGGACATTTCTTGGTCCCATGCTGATAGGACCATATTTTAACAGCATGTAAAATACGCAGATGATATGAGTACTTGGGATCTGAAAATTGAGATTCCAGTTATCAACGCCATACATTTAGAAATGCTATGAAACGTGGACATTTGTTGGTCCCGTGCTGATTGGACCATTTTTTAACAACACGTAAAATACGCAGCTGATATAAGTACTTGGGATCTGAAAATTGAGTTTCCAGTTATCAACGCCATGCATTTAGAAATGCTATGAAATGTGGACATTTGTTGGTCCCGTGCTGATTGGACCATTTTTTAACAACACGTAAAATACGCAGCTGATATAAGTACTTGGGATCTGAAAATTGAGTTTTCTGTTATCGACGATATACGTTTAGAAATACCATGAAACGTGGAGATTTCTTGGTCCCGGGCTGATTGGAGAATTTTTTCACGAAGCGAAATATTCCGAGCTGATATAAGTACTTGAGATCTGAAAATTGAGATTCCAGTTATCGACGACTTACATTTAGAAATGCTATGAAACGTGGACATTTATTGGTCGCGGGCTGATTGGGGTATTTTATCACGACGCGAAAAAAGCCGAGCTGATATAAGTACTTGCGATCTGAAAATTGAGATTCCAGTTATCAACGCCATACATTTAGAAATGCTATGAAACGTGGACATTTTTGGTTCCGTGCTGATTGGACCATTTTTTAACAGCATGTAAAATACGCAGATGATATGAGTACTTGGGATCTGAAAATTGAGATTCCTGTTATCGACGCCATACGTTTAGAAATACCATGAAACGTGGACACTTCTTGGTCCCGGTCTGATTGGGGAATTTTTTCACGACGCGAAAAATGCCGAGCTGCTATAAGTACTTGGGATCTGCAAATTGAGATTCCAGTTATCGCCGCAATACGTTTAGAAATGCCATGAAACGTTGACATTTCTTGGTCCCGGGCTGATTGGACCATTTTTTAACAACACGTAAAATACGCAGCGGATATAAGTTCTTGGGATCTGAAAATTGAGTTTTCTGTCATCGACGCTATACGTTTAGAAATACCATGAAACATGGTGATTTCTTGGTCCCGGGCTGATTGGAGAATTTTTTCACGAAGCGAAAAATTCCGAGCTGATATAAGTACTTGAGATCTGAAAATTGAGATTCCAGTTATCGACGACTTACATTTAGAAATGCTATGAAACGTGGACATTTATTGGTCGCGGGCTGATTGGGGTATTTTATCACGACGCGAAAAAAGCCGAGCTGATATAAGTACTTGGGATCTGAAAATTGACATTCCAGTTATCAACGCCATACATTTAGAAATGCTATGAAACGTGGACATTTCTTGGTCCCATGCTGATAGGACCATATTTTAACAGCATGTAAAATACGCAGATGATATGAGTACTTGGGATCTGAAAATTGAGTTTCCTGTTATCGACGCCATTCTTTTAAAAATACCATGAAACGTGGAAATTTGTTGGTCCCGGGCTGATTGGACCATTTTCTAACAACACGTAAAATACGCAGCTGATATAAGTTCTTGGGATCTGAAAATTGAGATTCCGGTTATCGACGACACACATTTAGAAATGCTATGAAATGTGGACATTTGTTGGTCCCGTGCTGATTGGACCATTTTTTAACAACACATAAAATACGCAGCTGATGTAAGTTCTTGGGATCTAAAAATTGAGTTTTCTGTTATCGACGCTATACGTTTAGAAATACCATGAAACGTGGAGATTTCTTGGTCCCGGGATGATTGGAGTATTTTTTCACGAAGCGAAACATTCCGAGCTGATATAAGTACTTGAGATCTGAAAATTGAGATTCCAGTTATCGACGACTTACATTTAGAAATGCTATGAAACGTGGACATTTATTGGTCGCGGGCTGATTGGGGTATTTTATCACGACGCGAAAAAAGCCGAGCTGATATAAGTACTTGGGATCTGAAAATTGAGATTCCGGTTATCGACGACACACATTTAGAAATGCTATGAAACGTGGACATTTGTTGGTTCCGTGCTGATTGGACCATTTTTTAACAACACGTAAAATACGCAGCTGATATAAGTACTTGGGATCTAAAAATTGAGTTTTCTGTTATCGACGCTATACGTTTAGAAATACCATGAAACGTGGACATTTCTTGGTCCCGGGCTGATTGGGGAATTTTTTCACGTCGCGAAAAAGGCCGAGCTGACATAAGTACTTGGGATATGAAAATTGAGATTCCAGTTATCAACGCCATACATTTAGAAATGCCATGAAACGTTGACATTTCTTGGTCCCGGGCTGATTGGACCATTTTTTAACAACACGTAAAATACGCAGCGGATATAAGTTCTTGGGATCTGAAAATTGAGTTTTCTGTCATCGACGCTATACGTTTAGAAATACCATGAAATATGGTGATTTCTTGGTCCCGGGCTGATTGGAGAATTTTTTCACGAAGCGAAAAATTCCGAGCTGATATAAGTACTTGAGATCTGAAAATTGAGATTCCAGTTATCGACGACTTACATTTAGAAATGCTATGAAACGTGGAAATTTATTGGTCGCGGGCTGATTGGGGTATTTTATCACGACGCGAAAAAAGCCGAGCTGATATAAGTACTTGGGATCTGAAAATTGACATTCCAGTTATCAATGCCATACATTTAGAAATGCTATGAAACGTGGACATTTCTTGGTCCCATGCTGATAGGACCATATTTTAACAGCATGTAAAATACGCAGATGATATGAGTACTTGGGATCTGAAAATTGAGTTTCCTGTTATCGACGCCATTCTTTTAAAAATACCATGAAACGTGGACATTTGTTGGTCCCGGGCTGATTGGACCATTTTCTAACAACACGTAAAATACGCAGCTGATATAAGTTCTTGGGATCTGAAAATTGAGATTCCGGTTATCGACGACACACAATTAGAAATGCTATGAAATGTGGACATTTGTTGGTCCCGTGCTGATTGGACCATTTTTTAACAACACATAAAATACGCAGCTGATGTAAGTTCTTGGGATCTAAAAATTGAGTTTTCTGTTATCGACGCTATACGTTTAGAAATACCATGAAACGTGGAGATTTCTTGGTCCCGGGATGATTGGAGAATTTTTTCACGAAGCGAAAAATTCCGAGCTGATATAAGTACTTGAGATCTGAAAATTGAGATTCCAGTTATCGACGACTTACATTTAGAAATGCTATGAAACGTGGACATTTATTGGTCGCGGGCTGATTGGGGTATTTTATCACGACGCGAAAAAAGCCGAGCTGATATAAGTACTTGGGATCTGAAAATTGACATTCCAGTTATCAACGCCATACATTTAGAAATGCTATGAAACGTGGACATTTGTTGGTCCCGTGCTGATTGGACCATTTTTTAACAACACGTAAAATACGCAGCTGATATAAGTACTTGGGATCTGAAAATTGAGATTCCGGTTATCGACGACACACATTTAGAAATGCTATGAAACGTGGACATTTGTTGGTTCCGTGCTGATTGGACCATTTTTTAACAACACGTAAAATACGCAGCTGATATAAATACTTGGGATCTGAAAATTGAGTTTCCAGTTATCAACGCCATGCATTTAGAAATGCTATGAAATGTGGACATTTGTTGGTCCCGTGCTGATTGGACCATTTTTTAACAACACGTAAAATACGCAGCTGATATAAGTACTTGGGATCTGAAAATTGAGTTTTCTGTTATCGACGCTATACGTTTAGAAATACCATGAAACGTGGAGATTTCTTGGTCCCGGGCTGATTGGAGAATTTTTTCACGAAGCGAAAAATTCCGAGCCGATATAAGTACTTGGGATCTGAGAATTGAGTTTCCAGGTATCGACGACATACGTTTAGAAATACCATGAAACGTGGACACTTCTTAGTCCCGGGCTGATTGGGGAATTTTTTCACGACGCGAAAAAAGCCGAGCTGATATAAGTACTTGGGATCTGAAAATTGACATTCCAGTTATCAGCGCCATACATTTAGAAATGCTATGAAACGTGGACATTTCTTGGTCTCATGCTGATAGGACCATATTTTAACAGCATGTAAAATACGCAGATGATATGAGTACTTGGGATCTGAAAATTGAGATTCCAGTTATCAACGCCATACATTTAGAAATGCTATGAAACGTGGACATTTTTGGTCCCGTGCTGATTGGACCATTTTTTAACAACATGTCAAATACGCAGATGATATGAGTACTTGGGATCTGAAAATTGAGATTCCTGTTATCGACGCCATACGTTTAGAAATACCATGAAACGTGGACACTTCTTGGTCCCGGTCTGATTGGGGAATTTTTTCACGACGCGAAAAATGCCGAGCTGCTATAAGTACTTGGGATCTGAGAATTGAGTTTCCAGGTATCGACGACATACGTTTAGAAATACCATGAAACGTGGACACTTCTTAGTCCCGGGCTGATTGGGGAATTTTTTCACGACGCGAAAAAAGCCGAGCTGATATAAGTACTTGGGATCTGCAAATTGAGATTCCAGTTATCGCCGCAATACATTTAGAAATGCCATGAAACGTTGACATTTCTTGGTCCCGGGCTGATTGGACCATTTTTTAACAACACGTAAAATACGCAGCGGATATAAGTTCTTGCGATCTGAAAATTGAGTTTCCTGTTATCGACGCCATACGTTTAGAAACACCATGAAACATGGTGATTTCTTGGTCCCGGGCTGATTGGAGAATTTTTTCACGACGCGAAAAAAGCCGAGCTGATATAAGTACTTGGGATCTGAAAATTGAGATTCCAGTTATCAACGCCATACATTTAGAAATGCTATGAAACGTGGACATTTGTTGGTCCCGTGCTGATTGGACCATTTTTTAACAACACGTAAAATACGCAGCTGATATAAGTACTTGGGATCTGAAAATTGAGTTTCCAGTTATCAACGCCATGCATTTAGAAATGCTATGAAATGTGGACATTGGTTGGTCCCGTGCTGATTGGACCATTTTTTAACAACACATAAAATACGCAGCTGATGTAAGTTCTTGGGATCTAAAATTTGAGTTTTCTGTTATCGACGCTATACGTTTAGAAATACCATGAAACGTGGAGATTTCTTGGTCCCGGGCTGATTGGAGAATTTTTTCACGAAGCGAAAAATTCCGAGCTGATATAAGTACTTGAGATCTGAAAATTGAGATTCCAGTTATCGACGACTTACATTTAGAAATGCTATGAAACGTGGACATTTATTGGTCGCGGGCTGATTGGGGTATTTTATCACGACGCGAAAAAAGCCGAGCTGATATAAGTACTTGCGATCTGAAAATTGAGATTCCAGTTATCAACGCCATACATTTAGAAATGCTATGAAACGTGGACATTTTTGGTCCCGTGCTGATTGGACCATTTTTTAACAACATGTCAAATACGCAGATGATATAAGTACTTGGGATCTGAAAATTGAGTTTTCTGTTATCGACGCTATACGTTTAAAAATACCATGACACGTGGAGATTTCTTGGTCCCGGGCTGATAGGGGAATTTTTTCACGACGCTAAAAATTCCGAGCTGATATAAGTACTTGGGATCTGAAAAATGAGATTCCTGTTATCGACGACATACATTTAGAAATGCTATGAAACGTGGACATTTCTTGGTCCCGTGCTGATTGGACCATTTTTTAACAGCATGTAAAATACGCAGATGATATGAGTACTTGGGATCTGAAAATTGAGATTCCTGTTATCGACGCCATACGTTTAGAAATACCATGAAACGTGGACACTTCTTGGTCCCGGTCTGATTGGGGAATTTTTTCACGACGCGAAAAATGCCGAGCTGCTATAAGTACTTGGGATCTGAGAATTGAGTTTCCAGGTATCGACGACATACGTTTAGAAATACCATGAAACGTGGACACTTCATAGTCCCGGGCTGATTGGGGAATTTTTTCACGTCGCGAAAAAAGCCGAGCTGATATAAGTACTTGGGATCTGCAAATTGAGATTCCAGTTATCGCCGCAATACGTTTAGAAATGCCATGAAACGTTGACATTTCTTGGTCCCGGGCTGATTGGACCATTTTTTAACAACACGTAAAATACGCAGCGGATATAAGTTCTTGGGATCTGAAAATTGAGTTTCCTGTTATCGACGCCATACGTTTAGAAACACCATGAAACATGGTGATTTCTTGGTCCCGGGCTGATTGGAGAATTTTTTCACGAAGCGAAAAATTCCGAGTTGATATAAGTACTTGAGATCTGAAAATTGAGATTCCAGTTATCGACGACTTACATTTAGAAATGCTATGAAACGTGGACATTTATTGGTCGCGGGCTGATTGGAGTATTTTATTACGACGCGAAAAAAGCCGAGCTGATATAAGTACTTGGGATCTGAAAATTGACATTCCAGTTATCAACGCCATACATTTAGAAATGCTATGAAACGTGGACATTTCTTGGTCCCATGCTGATAGGACCATATTTTAACAGCATGTAAAATACGCAGATGATATGAGTACTTGGGATCTGAAAATTGAGTTTCCTGTTATCGACGCCATTCTTTTAAAAATACCATGAAACGTGGACATTTGTTGGTCCCGGGCTGATTGGACCATTTTCTAACAACACGTAAAATACGCAGCTGATATAAGTTCTTGGGATCTGAAAATTGAGATTCCGGTTATCGACGACACACATTTAGAAATGCTATGAAATGTGGACATTTGTTGGTCCCGTGCTGATTGGACCATTTTTTAACAACACATAAAATACGCAGCTGATGTAAGTTCTTGGGATCTAAAAATTGAGTTTTCTGTTATCGACGCTATACGTTTAGAAATACCATGAAACGTGGAGATTTCTTGGTCCCGGGATGATTGGAGAATTTTTTCACGAAGCGAAACATTCCGAGCTGATATAAGTACTTGAGATCTGAAAATTGAGATTCCAGTTATCGACGACTTACATTTAGAAATGCTATGAAACGTGGACATTTATTGGTCGCGGGCTGATTGGGGTATTTTATCACGACGCGAAAAAAGCCGAGCTGATATAAGTACTTGGGATCTGAAAATTGAGATTCCGGTTATCGACGACACACATTTAGAAATGCTATGAAACGTGGACATTTGCTGGTTCCGTGCTGATTGGACCATTTTTTAACAACACGTAAAATACGCAGCTGATATAAGTACTTGGGATCTAAAAATTGAGTTTTCTGTTATCGACGCTATACGTTTAGAAATACCATGAAACGTGGACATTTCTTGGTCCCGGGCTGATTGGGGAATTTTTTCACGTCGCGAAAAAGGCCGAGCTGACATAAGTACTTGGGATATGAAAATTGAGATTCCAGTTATCAACGCCATACATTTAGAAATGCTATGAAACGTGGACATTTGTTGGTCCCGTGCTGATTGGACCATTTTTTAACAACACGTAATATACGCAGCTGATATAAGTACTTGGGATCTGCAAATTGAGATTCCAGTTATCGCCGCAATACGTTTAGAAATGCCATGAAACGTTGACATTTCTTGGTCCCGGGCTGATTGGACCATTTTTTAACAACACGTAAAATACGCAGCGGATATAAGTTCTTGGGATCTGAAAATTGAGTTTCCTGTTATCGACGCCATACGTTTAGAAACACCATGAAACATGGTGATTTCTTGGTCCCGGGCTGATTGGAGAATTTTTTCACGAAGCGAAAAATTCCGAGTTGATATAAGTACTTGAGATCTGAAAATTGAGATTCCAGTTATCGACGACTTACATTTAGAAATGCTATGAAACGTGGACATTTATTGGTCGCGGGCTGATTGGAGTATTTTATTACGACGCGAAAAAAGCCGAGCTGATATAAGTACTTGGGATCTGAAAATTGACATTCCAGTTATCAACGCCATACATTTTGAAATGCTATGAAACGTGGACATTTCTTGGTCCCATGCTGATAGGACCATATTTTAACAGCATGTAAAATACGCAGATGATATGAGTACTTGGGATCTGAAAATTGAGATTCCAGTTATCAACGCCATACATTTAGAAATGCTATGAAACGTGGACATTTGTTGGTCCCGTGCTGATTGGACCATTTTTTAACAACACGTAAAATACGCAGCTGATATAAGTACTTGGGATCTGAAAATTGAGTTTCCAGTTATCAACGCCATGCATTTAGAAATGCTATGAAATGTGGACATTTGTTGGTCCCGTCCTGATTGGACCATTTTTTAACAACACGTAAAATACGCAGCTGATATAAGTACTTGGGATCTGAAAATTGAGTTTTCTGTTATCGACGCTATACGTTTAGAAATACCATGAAACGTGGAGATTTCTTGGTCCCGGGCTGATTGGAGAATTTTTTCACGAAGCGAAAAATTCCGAGCTGATATAAGTACTTGAGATCTGAAAATTGAGATTCCAGTTATCGACGACTTACATTTAGAAATGCTATGAAACGTGGACATTTATTGGTCGCGGGCTGATTGGGGTATTTTATCACGACGCGAAAAAAGCCGAGCTGATATAAGTACTTGGGATCTGAAAATTGAGATTCCAGTTATCGACGCCATACATTTAGAAATGCTATGAAACGTGGACATTTTTGGTCCCGTGCTGATTGGACCATTTTTTAACAACATGTCAAATACGCAGATGATATAAGTACTTGGGATCTGAAAATTGAGTTTTCTGTTATCGACGCTATACGTTTAAAAATACCATGACACGTGGAGATTTCTTGGACCCGGGCTGATAGGGGAATTTTTTCACGACGCTAAAAATTCCGAGCTGATATAAGTACTTGAGATCTGAAAATTGAGATTCCTGTTATCGACGACATACATTTAGAAATGCTATGAAACGTGGACATTTCTTGGTCCCGTGCTGATTGGACCATTTTTTAACAGCATGTAAAATACGCAGATGATATGAGTACTTGGGATCTGAAAATTGAGATTCCTGTTATCGACGCCATACGTTTAGAAATACCATGAAACGTGGACACTTCTTGGTCCCGGTCTGATTGGGGAATTTTTTCACGACGCGAAAAATGCCGAGCTGCTATAAGTACTTGGGATCTGAGAATTGAGTTTCCAGGTAGCGACGACATACGTTTAGAAATACCATGAAACGTGGACACTCCTTAGTCCCGGGCTGATTGGGGAATTTTTTCACGACGCGAAAAAAGCCGAGCTGATATAAGTACTTGGGATCTGCAAATTGAGATTTCAGTTATCGCCGCAATACGTTTAGAAATGCCATGAAACGTTGACATTTCTTGGTCCCGGGCTGATTGGACCATTTTTTAACAACACGTAAAATACGCAGCGGATATAAGTTCTTGGGATCTGAAAATTGAGTTTTCTGTCATCGACGCTATACGTTTAGAAATACCATGAAACATGGTGATTTCTTGGTCCCGGGCTGATTGGAGAATTTTTTCACGAAGCGAAAAATTCCGAGCTGATATAAGTACTTGAGATCTGAAAATTGAGATTCCAGTTATCGACGACTTACATTTAGAAATGCTATGAAACGTGGACATTTATTGGTCGCGGGCTGATTGGGGTATTTTATCACGACGCGAAAAAAGGCGAGCTGATATAAGTACTTGGGATCTGAAAATTGACATTCCAGTTATCAACGCCATACATTTAGAAATGCTATGAAACGTGGACATTTCTTGGTCCCATGCTGATAGGACCATATTTTAACAGCATGTAAAATACGCAGATGATATGAGTACTTGGGATCTGAAAATTGAGTTTCCTGTTATCGACGCCATTCTTTTAAAAATACCATGAAACGTGGACATTTGTTGGTCCCGGGCTGATTGGACCATTTTCTAACAACACGTAAAATACGCAGCTGATATAAGTTCTTGGGATCTGAAAATTGAGATTCCGGTTATCGACGACACACATTTAGAAATGCTATGAAATGTGGACATTTGTTGGTCCCGTGCTGATTGGACCATTTTTTAACAACACATAAAATACGCAGCTGATGTAAGTTCTTGGGATCTAAAAATTGAGTTTTCTGTTATCGACGCTATACGTTTAGAAATACCATGAAACGTGGAGATTTCTTGGTCCCGGGATGATTGGAGAATTTTTTCACGAAGCGAAACATTCCGAGCTGATATAAGTACTTGAGATCTGAAAATTGAGATTCCAGTTATCGACGACTTACATTTAGAAATGCTATGAAACGTGGACATTTATTGGTCGCGGGCTGATTGGGGTATTTTATCACGACGCGAAAAAAGCCGAGCTGATATAAGTACTTGGGATCTGAAAATTGAGATTCCGGTTATCGACGACACACATTTAGAAATGCTATGAAACGTGGACATTTGTTGGTTCCGTGCTGATTGGACCATTTTTTAACAACACGTAAAATACGCAGCTGATATAAGTACTTGGGATCTAAAAATTGAGTTTTCTGTTATCGACGCTATACGTTTAGAAATACCATGAAACGTGGACATTTCTTGGTCCCGGGCTGATTGGGGAATTTTTTCACGTCGCGAAAAAGGCCGAGCAGACATAAGTACTTGGGATATGAAAATTGAGATTCCAGTTATCAACGCCATACATTTAGAAATGCTATGAAACGTGGACATTTGTTGGTCCCGTGCTGATTGGACCATTTTTTAACAACACGTAATATACGCAGCTGATATAAGTACTTGGGATCTGAAAATTGAGTTTTCTGTTATCGACGCTATACGTTTAGAAATACCATGAAACGTGGAGATTTCTTGGTCCCGGGCTGCTTGGGGAATTTTTTCACGACGCGAAAAATGCCGAGCTGATATAAGTACTTGGGATCTGAAAATTGAGATTCCGGTTATCGAAGACACACATATAGAAATGCTATGAAACGTGGACATTTATTGGTCGCGGGCTAATTGGGGTATTTTATAACGACGCGAAAAAAGCCGAGCTGATATAAGTACTTGGGATCTGAAAATTGACATTCCAGTTATCAACGCCATACATTTAGAAATGCTATGAAACGTGGACATTTCTTGGTCCCATGCTGATAGGATCATATTTTAACAGCATGTAAAATACGCAGATGATATGAGTAGTTGGGATCTGAAAATTGAGTTTCCTGTTATCGACGCCATTCTTTTAAAAATACCATGAAACGTGGACATTTGTTGGTCCCGGGCTGATTGGACCATTTTCTAACAACACGTAAAATACGCAGCTGATATAAGTTCTTGGGATCTGAAAATTGAGATTCCGGTTATCGACGACACACATTTAGAAATGCTATGAAATGTGGACATTTGTTGGTCCCGTGCTGATTGGACCATTTTTTAACAACACATAAAATACGCAGCTGATGTAAGTTCTTGGGATCTAAAAATTGAGTTTTCTGTTATCGACGCTATACGTTTAGAAATACCATGAAACGTGGAGATTTCTTGGTCCCGGGATGATTGGAGAATTTTTTCACGAAGCGAAAAATTCCGAGCTGATATAAGTACTTGAGATCTGTAAATTGAGATTCCAGTTATCGACGACTTACATTTAGAAATGCTATGAAACGTGGACATTTATTGGTCGTGGGCTGATTGGGGTATTTTATCACGACGCGAAAAAAGCCGAGCTGATATAAGTACTTGGGATCTGAAAATTGAGATTCCAGTTATCAACGCCATACATTTAGAAATGCTATGAAACGTGGACATTTGTTGGTCCCGTGCTGATTGGACCATTTTTTAACAACACGTAAAATACGCAGCTGATATAAGTACTTGGGATCTGAAAATTGAGTTTTCTGTTATCGACGCTATACGTTTAGAAATACCATGAAACGTGGAGATTTCTTGGTCCCGGGCTGATAGGAGAATTTTTACACGAAGCGAAAAATTCCGAGCCGATATAAGTACTTGAGATCTGAAAATTGAGATTCCAGTTATCGACGACTTACATTTAGAAATGCTATGAAACGTGGACATTTATTGGTCGCGGGCTGATTGGGGTATTTTATCACGACGCGAAAAAAGCCGAGCTGATATAAGTACTTGGGATCTGAAAATTGACATTCCAGTTATCAGCGCCATATATTTAGAAATGCTATGAAACGTGGACATTTCTTGGTCCCATGCTGATAGGACCATATTTTAACAGCATGTAAAATACGCAGATGATATGAGTACTTGGGATCTGAAAATTGAGATTCCAGTTATCAACGCCATACATTTAGAAATGCTATGAAACGTGGACATTTTTGGTCCCGTGCTGATTGGACCATTTTCTAACAACACGTAATATACGCAGCTGATATAAGTACTTGGGATCTGAAAATTGAGATTCCGGTTATCGAAGACACACATTTAGAAATGCTATGAAACGTGGACATTTATTGGTCGCGGGCTAATTGGGGTATTTTATAACGACGCGAAAAAAGCCGAGCTGAT
Organism: Perithous albicinctus; assembly: GCA_964016905.1. Lineage (NCBI taxonomy): Eukaryota > Metazoa > Arthropoda > Insecta > Hymenoptera > Ichneumonidae > Perithous > Perithous albicinctus. Next base: position 5,872,600 of record OZ024696.1, on the reverse strand, counting down.
ATAAGTACTTGGGATCTGAAAATTGACATTCCAGTTATCAACGCCATACATTTAGAAATGCTATGAAACGTGGACATTTCTTGGTCCCATGCTGATAGGATCATATTTTAACAGCATGTAAAATACGCAGATGATATGAGTAGTTGGGATCTGAAAATTGAGTTTCCTGTTATCGACGCCATTCTTTTAAAAATACCATGAAACGTGGACATTTGTTGGTCCCGGGCTGATTGGACCATTTTCTAACAACACGTAAAATACGCAGCTGATATAAGTTCTTGGGATCTGAAAATTGAGATTCCGGTTATCGACGACACACATTTAGAAATGCTATGAAATGTGGACATTTGTTGGTCCCGTGCTGATTGGACCATTTTTTAACAACACATAAAATACGCAGCTGATGTAAGTTCTTGGGATCTAAAAATTGAGTTTTCTGTTATCGACGCTATACGTTTAGAAATACCATGAAACGTGGAGATTTCTTGGTCCCGGGATGATTGGAGAATTTTTTCACGAAGCGAAAAATTCCGAGCTGATATAAGTACTTGAGATCTGTAAATTGAGATTCCAGTTATCGACGACTTACATTTAGAAATGCTATGAAACGTGGACATTTATTGGTCGTGGGCTGATTGGGGTATTTTATCACGACGCGAAAAAAGCCGAGCTGATATAAGTACTTGGGATCTGAAAATTGAGATTCCAGTTATCAACGCCATACATTTAGAAATGCTATGAAACGTGGACATTTGTTGGTCCCGTGCTGATTGGACCATTTTTTAACAACACGTAAAATACGCAGCTGATATAAGTACTTGGGATCTGAAAATTGAGTTTTCTGTTATCGACGCTATACGTTTAGAAATACCATGAAACGTGGAGATTTCTTGGTCCCGGGCTGATAGGAGAATTTTTACACGAAGCGAAAAATTCCGAGCCGATATAAGTACTTGAGATCTGAAAATTGAGATTCCAGTTATCGACGACTTACATTTAGAAATGCTATGAAACGTGGACATTTATTGGTCGCGGGCTGATTGGGGTATTTTATCACGACGCGAAAAAAGCCGAGCTGATATAAGTACTTGGGATCTGAAAATTGACATTCCAGTTATCAGCGCCATATATTTAGAAATGCTATGAAACGTGGACATTTCTTGGTCCCATGCTGATAGGACCATATTTTAACAGCATGTAAAATACGCAGATGATATGAGTACTTGGGATCTGAAAATTGAGATTCCAGTTATCAACGCCATACATTTAGAAATGCTATGAAACGTGGACATTTTTGGTCCCGTGCTGATTGGACCATTTTCTAACAACACGTAATATACGCAGCTGATATAAGTACTTGGGATCTGAAAATTGAGATTCCGGTTATCGAAGACACACATTTAGAAATGCTATGAAACGTGGACATTTATTGGTCGCGGGCTAATTGGGGTATTTTATAACGACGCGAAAAAAGCCGAGCTGATATAAGTACTTGGGATCTGAAAATTGACATTCCAGTTATCAACGCCATACATTTAGAAATGCTATGAAACGTGGACATTTCTTGGTCCCATGCTGATAGGATCATATTTTAACAGCATGTAAAATACGCAGATGATATGAGTAGTTGGGATCTGAAAATTGAGTTTCCTGTTATCGACGCCATTCTTTTAAAAATACCATGAAACGTGGACATTTGTTGGTCCCGGGCTGATTGGACCATTTTCTAACAACACGTAAAATACGCAGCTGATATAAGTTCTTGGGATCTGAAAATTGAGATTCCGGTTATCGACGACACACATTTAGAAATGCTATGAAATGTGGACATTTGTTGGTCCCGTGCTGATTGGACCATTTTTTAACAACACATAAAATACGCAGCTGATCTAAGTTCTTGGGATCTAAAAATTGAGTTTTCTGTTATCGACGCTATACGTTTAGAAATACCATGAAACGTGGAGATTTCTTGGTCCCGGGATGATTGGAGAATTTTTTCACGAAGCGAAAAATTCCGAGCTGATATAAGTACTTGAGATCTGTAAATTGAGATTCCAGTTATCGACGACTTACATTTAGAAATGCTATGAAACGTGGACATTTATTGGTCGCGGGCTGATTGGGGTATTTTATCACGACGCGAAAAAAGCCGAGCTGATATAAGTACTTGGGATCTGAAAATTGAGATTCCAGTTATCAACGCCATACATTTAGAAATGCTATGAAACGTGGACATTTTTGGTCCCGTGCTGATTGGACCATTTTTTAACAACATGTCAAATACGCAGATGATACAAGTACTTGGGATCTGAAAATTGAGTTTTCTGTTATCGACGCTATACGTTTAAAAATACCATGACACGTGGAGATTTCTTGGTCCCGGGCTGATAGGGGAATTTTTTCACGACGCTAAAAATTCCGAGCTGATATAAGTACTTGGGATCTGAAAATTGAGATTCCTGTTATCGACGACATACATTTAGAAATGCTATGAAACGTGGACATTTCTTGGTCCCGTGCTGATTGGACCATTTTTTAACAGCATGTAAAATACGCAGATGATATGAGTACTTGGGATCTGAAAATTGAGATTCCTGTTATCGACGCCATACGTTTAGAAATACCATGAAACGTGGACACTTCTTGGTCCCGGTCTGATTGGGGAATTTTTTCACGACGCGAAAAATGCCGAGCTTCTATAAGTACTTGGGATCTGAGAATTGAGTTTCCAGGTATCGACGACATACGTTTAGAAATACCATGAAACGTGGACACTTCTTAGTCCCGGGCTGATTGGGGAATTTTTTCACGACGCGAAAAAAGCCGAGCTGATATAAGTACTTGGGATCTGCAAATTGAGATTCCAGTTATCGCCGCAATACATTTAGAAATGCCATGAAACGTTGACATTTCTTGGTCCCATGCTGATAGGATCATATTTTAACAGCATGTAAAATACGCAGATGATATGAGTAGTTGGGATCTGAAAATTGAGTTTCCTGTTATCGACGCCATTCTTTTAAAAATACCATGAAACGTGGACATTTGTTGGTCCCGGGCTGATTGGACCATTTTCTAACAACACGTAAAATACGCAGCTGATATAAGTTCTTGGGATCTGAAAATTGAGATTCCGGTTATCGACGACACACATTTAGAAATGCTATGAAATGTGGACATTTGTTGGTCCCGTGCTGATTGGACCATTTTTTAACAACACATAAAATACGCAGCTGATGTAAGTTCTTGGGATCTAAAAATTGAGTTTTCTGTTATCGACGCTATACGTTTAGAAATACCATGAAACGTGGAGATTTCTTGGTCCCGGGATGATTGGAGAATTTTTTCACGAAGCGAAAAATTCCGAGCTGATATAAGTACTTGAGATCTGTAAATTGAGATTCCAGTTATCGACGACTTACATTTAGAAATGCTATGAAACGTGGACATTTATTGGTCGTGGGCTGATTGGGGTATTTTATCACGACGCGAAAAAAGCCGAGCTGATATAAGTACTTGGGATCTGAAAATTGAGATTCCAGTTATCAACGCCATACATTTAGAAATGCTATGAAACGTGGACATTTGTTGGTCCCGTGCTGATTGGACCATTTTTTAACAACACGTAAAATACGCAGCTGATATAAGTACTTGGGATCTGAAAATTGAGTTTTCTGTTATCGACGCTATACGTTTAGAAATACCATGAAACGTGGAGATTTCTTGGTCCCGGGCTGATAGGAGAATTTTTACACGAAGCGAAAAATTCCGAGCCGATATAAGTACTTGAGATCTGAAAATTGAGATTCCAGTTATCGACGACTTACATTTAGAAATGCTATGAAACGTGGACATTTATTGGTCGCGGGCTGATTGGGGTATTTTATCACGACGCGAAAAAAGCCGAGCTGATATAAGTACTTGGGATCTGAAAATTGACATTCCAGTTATCAGCGCCATATATTTAGAAATGCTATGAAACGTGGACATTTCTTGGTCCCATGCTGATAGGACCATATTTTAACAGCATGTAAAATACGCAGATGATATGAGTACTTGGGATCTGAAAATTGAGATTCCAGTTATCAACGCCATACATTTAGAAATGCTATGAAACGTGGACATTTTTGGTCCCGTGCTGATTGGACCATTTTTTAACAACACGTAATATACGCAGCTGATATAAGTACTTGGGATCTGAAAATTGAGATTCCGGTTATCGAAGACACACATTTAGAAATGCTATGAAACGTGGACATTTATTGGTCGCGGGCTAATTGGGGTATTTTATAACGACGCGAAAAAAGCCGAGCTGATATAAGTACTTGGGATCTGAAAATTGACATTCCAGTTATCAACGCCATACATTTAGAAATGCTATGAAACGTGGACATTTCTTGGTCCCATGCTGATAGGATCATATTTTAACAGCATGTAAAATACGCAGATGATATGAGTAGTTGGGATCTGAGAATTGAGTTTCCAGGTATCGACGACATACGTTTAGAAATACCATGAAACGTGGACACTTCATAGTCCCGGGCTGATTGGGGAATTTTTTCACGTCGCGAAAAAAGCCGAGCTGATATAAGTACTTGGGATCTGCAAATTGAGATTCCAGTTATCGCCGCAATACGTTTAGAAATGCCATGAAACGTTGACATTTCTTGGTCCCGGGCTGATTGGACCATTTTTTAACAACACGTAAAATACGCAGCGGATATAAGTTCTTGGGATCTGAAAATTGAGTTTCCTGTTATCGACGCCATACGTTTAGAAACACCATGAAACATGGTGATTTCTTGGTCCCGGGCTGATTGGAGAATTTTTTCACGAAGCGAAAAATTCCGAGTTGATATAAGTACTTGAGATCTGAAAATTGAGATTCCAGTTATCGACGACTTACATTTAGAAATGCTATGAAACGTGGACATTTATTGGTCGCGGGCTGATTGGAGTATTTTATTACGACGCGAAAAAAGCCGAGCTGATATAAGTACTTGGGATCTGAAAATTGACATTCCAGTTATCAACGCCATACATTTAGAAATGCTATGAAACGTGGACATTTCTTGGTCCCATGCTGATAGGACCATATTTTAACAGCATGTAAAATACGCAGATGATATGAGTACTTGGGATCTGAAAATTGAGATTCCAGTTATCAACGCCATACATTTAGAAATGCTATGAAACGTGGACATTTGTTGGTCCCGTGCTGATTGGACCATTTTTTAACAACACGTAAAATACGCAGCTGATATAAGTACTTGGGATCTGAAAATTGAGTTTCCAGTTATCAACGCCATGCATTTAGAAATGCTATGAAATGTGGACATTTGTTGGTCCCGTCCTGATTGGACCATTTTTTAACAACACGTAAAATACGCAGCTGATATAAGTACTTGGGATCTGAAAATTGAGTTTTCTGTTATCGACGCTATACGTTTAGAAATACCATGAAACGTGGAGATTTCTTGGTCCCGGGCTGATTGGAGAATTTTTTCACGAAGCGAAAAATTCCGAGCTGATATAAGTACTTGAGATCTGAAAATTGAGATTCCAGTTATCGACGACTTACATTTAGAAATGCTATGAAACGTGGACATTTATTGGTCGCGGGCTGATTGGGGTATTTTATCACGACGCGAAAAAAGCCGAGCTGATATAAGTACTTGGGATCTGAAAATTGACATTCCAGATATCAACGCCATACATTTAGAAATGCTATGAAACGTGGACATTTCTTGGTCCCATGCTGATAGGACCATATTTTAACAGCATGTAAAATACGCAGATGATATGAGTACTTGGGATCTGAAAATTGAGTTTCCTGTTATCGACGCCATTCTTTTAAAAATACCATGAAACGTGGACATTTGTTGGTCCCGGGCTGATTGGACCATTTTCTAACAACACGTAAAATACGCAGCTGATATAAGTTCTTGGGATCTGAAAATTGAGATTCCGGTTATCGACGACACACATTTAGAAATGCTATGAAATGTGGACATTTGTTGGTCCCGTGCTGATTGGACCATTTTTTAACAACACATAAAATACGCAGCTGATGTAAGTTCTTGGGATCTAAAAATTGAGTTTTCTGTTATCGACGCTATACGTTTAGAAATACCATGAAACGTGGAGATTTCTTGGTCCCGGGATGATTGGAGAATTTTTTCACGAAGCGAAACATTCCGAGCTGATATAAGTACTTGAGATCTGAAAATTGAGATTCCAGTTATCGACGACTTACATTTAGAAATGCTATGAAACGTGGACATTTATTGGTCGCGGGCTGATTGGGGTATTTTATCACGACGCGAAAAAAGCCGAGCTGATATAAGTACTTGGGATCTGAAAATTGAGATTCCGGTTATCGACGACACACATTTAGAAATGCTATGAAACGTGGACATTTGTTGGTTCCGTGCTGATTGGACCATTTTTTAACAACACGTAAAATACGCAGCTGATATAAGTACTTGGGATCTGAAAATTGAGATTCCTGTTATCGACGCCATACGTTTAGAAATACCATGAAACGTGGACACTTCTTGGTCCCGGTCTGATTGGGGAATTTTTTCACGACGCGAAAAATGCCGAGCTGCTATAAGTACTTGGGATCTGAAAAATGAGATTCCTGTTATCGACGACATACATTTAGAAATGCTATGAAACGTGGACATTTCTTGGTCCCGTGCTGATTGGACCATTTTTTAACAGCATGTAAAATACGCAGATGATATGAGTACTTGGGATCTGAAAATTGAGATTCCTGTTATCGACGCCATACGTTTAGAAATACCATGAAACGTGGACACTTCTTGGTCCCGGTCTGATTGGGGAATTTTTTCACGACGCGAAAAATGCCGAGCTGCTATAAGTACTTGGGATCTGAGAATTGAGTTTCCAGGTATCGACGACATACGTTTAGAAATACCATGAAACGTGGACACTTCATAGTCCCGGGCTGATTGGGGAATTTTTTCACGTCGCGAAAAAAGCCGAGCTGATATAAGTACTTGGGATCTGCAAATTGAGATTCCAGTTATCGCCGCAATACGTTTAGAAATGCCATGAAACGTTGACATTTCTTGGTCCCGGGCTGATTGGACCATTTTTTAACAACACGTAAAATACGCAGCGGATATAAGTTCTTGGGATCTGAAAATTGAGTTTCCTGTTATCGACGCCATACGTTTAGAAACACCATGAAACATGGTGATTTCTTGGTCCCGGGCTGATTGGAGAATTTTTTCACGAAGCGAAAAATTCCGAGTTGATATAAGTACTTGAGATCTGAAAATTGAGATTCCAGTTATCGACGACTTACATTTAGAAATGCTATGAAACGTGGACATTTATTGGTCGCGGGCTGATTGGAGTATTTTATTACGACGCGAAAAAAGCCGAGCTGATATAAGTACTTGGGATCTGAAAATTGACATTCCAGTTATCAACGCCATACATTTAGAAATGCTATGAAACGTGGACATTTCTTGGTCCCATGCTGATAGGACCATATTTTAACAGCATGTAAAATACGCAGATGATATGAGTACTTGGGATCTGAAAATTGAGATTCCAGTTATCAACGCCATACATTTAGAAATGCTATGAAACGTGGACATTTGTTGGTCCCGTGCTGATTGGACCATTTTTTAACAACACGTAAAATACGCAGCTGATATAAGTACTTGGGATCTGAAAATTGAGTTTCCAGTTATCAACGCCATGCATTTAGAAATGCTATGAAATGTGGACATTTGTTGGTCCCGTCCTGATTGGACCATTTTTTAACAACACGTAAAATACGCAGCTGATATAAGTACTTGGGATCTGAAAATTGAGTTTTCTGTTATCGACGCTATACGTTTAGAAATACCATGAAACGTGGAGATTTCTTGGTCCCGGGCTGATTGGAGAATTTTTTCACGAAGCGAAAAATTCCGAGCTGATATAAGTACTTGAGATCTGAAAATTGAGATTCCAGTTATCGACGACTTACATTTAGAAATGCTATGAAACGTGGACATTTATTGGTCGCGGGCTGATTGGGGTATTTTATCACGACGCGAAAAAAGCCGAGCTGATATAAGTACTTGGGATCTGAAAATTGAGATTCCAGTTATCGACGCCATACATTTAGAAATGCTATGAAACGTGGACATTTTTGGTCCCGTGCTGATTGGACCATTTTTTAACAACATGTCAAATACGCAGATGATATAAGTACTTGGGATCTGAAAATTGAGTTTTCTGTTATCGACGCTATACGTTTAAAAATACCATGAAACGTGGACATTTCTTGGTCCCGGGCTGATAGGGGAATTTTTTCACGACGCTAAAAATTCCGAGCTGATATAAGTACTTGAGATCTGAAAATTGAGATTCCTGTTATCGACGACATACATTTAGAAATGCTATGAAACGTGGACATTTCTTGGTCCCGTGCTGATTGGACCATTTTTTAACAGCATGTAAAATACGCAGATGATATGAGTACTTGGGATCTGAAAATTGAGATTCCTGTTATCGACGCCATACGTTTAGAAATACCATGAAACGTGGACACTTCTTGGTCCCGGTCTGATTGGGGAATTTTTTCACGACGCGAAAAATGCCGAGCTGCTATAAGTACTTGGGATCTGAGAATTGAGTTTCCAGGTAGCGACGACATACGTTTAGAAATACCATGAAACGTGGACACTCCTTAGTCCCGGGCTGATTGGGGAATTTTTTCACGACGCGAAAAAAGCCGAGCTGATATAAGTACTTGGGATCTGCAAATTGAGATTTCAGTTATCGCCGCAATACGTTTAGAAATGCCATGAAACGTTGACATTTCTTGGTCCCGGGCTGATTGGACCATTTTTTAACAACACGTAAAATACGCAGCGGATATAAGTTCTTGGGATCTGAAAATTGAGTTTTCTGTCATCGACGCTATACGTTTAGAAATACCATGAAACATGGTGATTTCTTGGTCCCGGGCTGATTGGAGAATTTTTTCACGAAGCGAAAAATTCCGAGCTGATATAAGTACTTGAGATCTGAAAATTGAGATTCCAGTTATCGACGACTTACATTTAGAAATGCTATGAAACGTGGACATTTATTGGTCGCGGGCTGATTGGGGTATTTTATCACGACGCGAAAAAAGCCGAGCTGATATAAGTACTTGGGATCTGAAAATTGACATTCCAGTTATCAACGCCATACATTTAGAAATGCTATGAAACGTGGACATTTCTTGGTCCCATGCTGATAGGACCATATTTTAACAGCATGTAAAATACGCAGATGATATGAGTACTTGGGATCTGAAAATTGAGTTTCCTGTTATCGACGCCATTCTTTTAAAAATACCATGAAACGTGGAAATTTGTTGGTCCCGGGCTGATTGGACCATTTTCTAACAACACGTAAAATACGCAGCTGATATAAGTTCTTGGGATCTGAAAATTGAGATTCCGGTTATCGACGACACACATTTAGAAATGCTATGAAATGTGGACATTTGTTGGTCCCGTGCTGATTGGACCATTTTTTAACAACACATAAAATACGCAGCTGATGTAAGTTCTTGGGATCTAAAAATTGAGTTTTCTGTTATCGACGCTATACGTTTAGAAATACCATGAAACGTGGAGATTTCTTGGTCCCGGGATGATTGGAGAATTTTTTCACGAAGCGAAACATTCCGAGCTGATATAAGTACTTGAGATCTGAAAATTGAGATTCCAGTTATCGACGACTTACATTTAGAAATGCTATGAAACGTGGACATTTATTGGTCGCGGGCTGATTGGGGTATTTTATCACGACGCGAAAAAAGCCGAGCTGATATAAGTACTTGGGATCTGAAAATTGAGATTCCGGTTATCGACGACACACATTTAGAAATGCTATGAAACGTGGACATTTGTTGGTTCCGTGCTGATTGGACCATTTTTTAACAACACGTAAAATACGCAGCTGATATAAGTACTTGGGATCTAAAAATTGAGTTTTCTGTTATCGACGCTATACGTTTAGAAATACCATGAAACGTGGACATTTCTTGGTCCCGGGCTGATTGGGGAATTTTTTCACGTCGCGAAAAAGGCCGAGCTGACATAAGTACTTGGGATATGAAAATTGAGATTCCAGTTATCAACGCCATACATTTAGAAATGCTATGAAACGTGGACATTTGTTGGTCCCGTGCTGATTGGACCATTTTTTAACAACACGTAATATACGCAGCTGATATAAGTACTTGGGATCTGAAAATTGAGTTTTCTGTTATCGACGCTATACGTTTAGAAATACCATGAAACGTGGAGATTTCTTGGTCCCGGGCTGCTTGGGGAATTTTTTCACGACGCGAAAAATGCCGAGCTGATATAAGTACTTGGGATCTGAAAATTGAGATTCCAGTTATCGACGACTTACATTTAGAAATGCTATGAAACGTGGACATTTATTGGTCGCGGGCTGATTGGGGTATTTTATCACGACGCGAAAAAAGCCGAGCTGATATAAGTACTTGGGATCTGAAAATTGACATTCCAGTTATCAACGCCATACATTTAGAAATGCTATGAAACGTGGACATTTCTTGGTCCCATGCTGATAGGACCATATTTTAACAGCATGTAAAATACGCAGATGATATGAGTACTTGGGATCTGAAAATTGAGTTTCCTGTTATCGACGCCATACTTTTAGAAATACCATGAAACGTGGACATTTGTTGGTCCGGGGCTGATTGGACCATTTTTTAACAACACGTAAAATACGCAGCTGATATAAATACTTGGGATCTGAAAATTGAGTTTCCAGTTATCAACGCCATGCATTTAGAAATGCTATGAAATGTGGACATTTGTTGGTCCCGTGCTGATTGGACCATTTTTTAACAACACGTAAAATACGCAGCTGATATAAGTACTTGGGGTCTGAAAATTGAGTTTTCTGTTATCGACGCTATACGTTTAGAAATACCATGAAACGTGGAGATTTCTTGGTCCCGGGCTGATTGGAGAATTTTTACACGAAGCGAAAAATTCCGAGCCGATATAAGTACTTGAGATCTGAAAATTGAGATTCCAGTTATCGACGACTTACATTTAGAAATGCTATGAAACGTGGACATTTATTGGTCGCGGGCTGATTGGGGTATTTTATCACGACGCGAAAAAAGCCGAGCTGATATAAGTACTTGGGATCTGAAAATTGACATTCCAGTTATCAGCGCCATACATTTAGAAATGCTATGAAACGTGGACATTTCTTGGTCCCATGCTGATAGGACCATATTTTAACAGCATGTAAAATACGCAGATGATATGAGTACTTGGGATCTGAAAATTGAGTTTTCTGTTATCGACGCTATACGTTTAAAAATACCATGACACGTGGAGATTTCTTGGTCCCGGGCTGATAGGGGAATTTTTTCACGACGCTAAAAATTCCGAGCTGATATAAGTACTTGGGATCTGAAAAATGAGATTCCTGTTATCGACGACATACATTTAGAAATGCTATGAAACGTGGACATTTCTTGGTCCCGTGCTGATTGGACCATTTTTTAACAGCATGTAAAATACGCAGATGATATGAGTACTTGGGATCTGAAAATTGAGATTCCAGTTATCAACGCCATACATTTAGAAATGCTATGAAACGTGGACATTTTTGGTCCCGTGCTGATTGGACCATTTTTTAACAACACGTAATATACGCAGCTGATATAAGTACTTGGGATCTGAAAATTGAGTTTCCTGTTATCGACGCCATACGTTTAGAAACACCATGAAACATGGTGATTTCTTGGTCCCGGGCTGATTGGAGAATTTTTTCACGAAGCGAAAAATTCCGAGTTGATATAAGTACTTGAGATCTGAAAATTGAGATTCCAGTTATCGACGACTTACATTTAGAAATGCTATGAAACGTGGACATTTATTGGTCGCGGGCTGATTGGAGTATTTTATTACGACGCGAAAAAAGCCGAGCTGATATAAGTACTTGGGATCTGAAAATTGACATTCCAGTTATCAACGCCATACATTTAGAAATGCTATGAAACGTGGACATTTCTTGGTCCCATGCTGATAGGACCATATTTTAACAGCATGTAAAATACGCAGATGATATGAGTACTTGGGATCTGAAAATTGAGATTCCAGTTATCAACGCCATACATTTAGAAATGCTATGAAACGTGGACATTTGTTGGTCCCGTGCTGATTGGACCATTTTTTAACAACACGTAAAATACGCAGCTGATATAAGTACTTGGGATCTGAAAATTGAGTTTCCAGTTATCAACGCCATGCATTTAGAAATGCTATGAAATGTGGACATTTGTTGGTCCCGTCCTGATTGGACCATTTTTTAACAACACGTAAAATACGCAGCTGATATAAGTACTTGGGATCTGAAAATTGAGTTTTCTGTTATCGACGCTATACGTTTAGAAATACCATGAAACGTGGAGATTTCTTGGTCCCGGGCTGATTGGAGAATTTTTTCACGAAGCGAAAAATTCCGAGCTGATATAAGTACTTGAGATCTGAAAATTGAGATTCCAGTTATCGACGACTTACATTTAGAAATGCTATGAAACGTGGACATTTATTGGTCGCGGGCTGATTGGGGTATTTTATCACGACGCGAAAAAAGCCGAGCTGATATAAGTACTTGGGATCTGAAAATTGAGATTCCAGTTATCGACGCCATACATTTAGAAATGCTATGAAACGTGGACATTTTTGGTCCCGTGCTGATTGGACCATTTTTTAACAACATGTCAAATACGCAGATGATATAAGTACTTGGGATCTGAAAATTGAGTTTTCTGTTATCGACGCTATACGTTTAAAAATACCATGAAACGTGGACATTTCTTGGTCCCGGGCTGATAGGGGAATTTTTTCACGACGCTAAAAATTCCGAGCTGATATAAGTACTTGAGATCTGAAAATTGAGATTCCTGTTATCGACGACATACATTTAGAAATGCTATGAAACGTGGACATTTCTTGGTCCCGTGCTGATTGGACCATTTTTTAACAGCATGTAAAATACGCAGATGATATGAGTACTTGGGATCTGAAAATTGAGATTCCTGTTATCGACGCCATACGTTTAGAAATACCATGAAACGTGGACACTTCTTGGTCCCGGTCTGATTGGGGAATTTTTTCACGACGCGAAAAATGCCGAGCTGCTATAAGTACTTGGGATCTGAGAATTGAGTTTCCAGGTAGCGACGACATACGTTTAGAAATACCATGAAACGTGGACACTCCTTAGTCCCGGGCTGATTGGGGAATTTTTTCACGACGCGAAAAAAGCCGAGCTGATATAAGTACTTGGGATCTGCAAATTGAGATTTCAGTTATCGCCGCAATACGTTTAGAAATGCCATGAAACGTTGACATTTCTTGGTCCCGGGCTGATTGGACCATTTTTTAACAACACGTAAAATACGCAGCGGATATAAGTTCTTGGGATCTGAAAATTGAGTTTTCTGTCATCGACGCTATACGTTTAGAAATACCATGAAACATGGTGATTTCTTGGTCCCGGGCTGATTGGAGAATTTTTTCACGAAGCGAAAAATTCCGAGCTGATATAAGTACTTGAGATCTGAAAATTGAGATTCCAGTTATCGACGACTTACATTTAGAAATGCTATGAAACGTGGACATTTATTGGTCGCGGGCTGATTGGGGTATTTTATCACGACGCGAAAAAAGCCGAGCTGATATAAGTACTTGGGATCTGAAAATTGACATTCCAGTTATCAACGCCATACATTTAGAAATGCTATGAAACGTGGACATTTCTTGGTCCCATGCTGATAGGACCATATTTTAACAGCATGTAAAATACGCAGATGATATGAGTACTTGGGATCTGAAAATTGAGTTTCCTGTTATCGACGCCATTCTTTTAAAAATACCATGAAACGTGGAAATTTGTTGGTCCCGGGCTGATTGGACCATTTTCTAACAACACGTAAAATACGCAGCTGATATAAGTTCTTGGGATCTGAAAATTGAGATTCCGGTTATCGACGACACACATTTAGAAATGCTATGAAATGTGGACATTTGTTGGTCCCGTGCTGATTGGACCATTTTTTAACAACACATAAAATACGCAGCTGATGTAAGTTCTTGGGATCTAAAAATTGAGTTTTCTGTTATCGACGCTATACGTTTAGAAATACCATGAAACGTGGAGATTTCTTGGTCCCGGGATGATTGGAGAATTTTTTCACGAAGCGAAACATTCCGAGCTGATATAAGTACTTGAGATCTGAAAATTGAGATTCCAGTTATCGACGACTTACATTTAGAAATGCTATGAAACGTGGACATTTATTGGTCGCGGGCTGATTGGGGTATTTTATCACGACGCGAAAAAAGCCGAGCTGATATAAGTACTTGGGATCTGAAAATTGAGATTCCGGTTATCGACGACACACATTTAGAAATGCTATGAAACGTGGACATTTGTTGGTTCCGTGCTGATTGGACCATTTTTTAACAACACGTAAAATACGCAGCTGATATAAGTACTTGGGATCTAAAAATTGAGTTTTCTGTTATCGACGCTATACGTTTAGAAATACCATGAAACGTGGACATTTCTTGGTCCCGGGCTGATTGGGGAATTTTTTCACGTCGCGAAAAAGGCCGAGCTGACATAAGTACTTGGGATATGAAAATTGAGATTCCAGTTATCAACGCCATACATTTAGAAATGCTATGAAACGTGGACATTTGTTGGTCCCGTGCTGATTGGACCATTTTTTAACAACACGTAATATACGCAGCTGATATAAGTACTTGGGATCTGAAAATTGAGTTTTCTGTTATCGACGCTATACGTTTAGAAATACCATGAAACGTGGAGATTTCTTGGTCCCGGGCTGCTTGGGGAATTTTTTCACGACGCGAAAAATGCCGAGCTGATATAAGTACTTGGGATCTGAAAATTGAGATTCCAGTTATCGACGACTTACATTTAGAAATGCTATGAAACGTGGACATTTATTGGTCGCGGGCTGATTGGGGTATTTTATCACGACGCGAAAAAAGCCGAGCTGATATAAGTACTTGGGATCTGAAAATTGACATTCCAGTTATCAACGCCATACATTTAGAAATGCTATGAAACGTGGACATTTCTTGGTCCCATGCTGATAGGACCATATTTTAACAGCATGTAAAATACGCAGATGATATGAGTACTTGGGATCTGAAAATTGAGTTTCCTGTTATCGACGCCATACTTTTAGAAATACCATGAAACGTGGACATTTGTTGGTCCGGGGCTGATTGGACCATTTTTTAACAACACGTAAAATACGCAGCTGATATAAATACTTGGGATCTGAAAATTGAGTTTCCAGTTATCAACGCCATGCATTTAGAAATGCTATGAAATGTGGACATTTGTTGGTCCCGTGCTGATTGGACCATTTTTTAACAACACGTAAAATACGCAGCTGATATAAGTACTTGGGGTCTGAAAATTGAGTTTTCTGTTATCGACGCTATACGTTTAGAAATACCATGAAACGTGGAGATTTCTTGGTCCCGGGCTGATTGGAGAATTTTTACACGAAGCGAAAAATTCCGAGCCGATATAAGTACTTGAGATCTGAAAATTGAGATTCCAGTTATCGACGACTTACATTTAGAAATGCTATGAAACGTGGACATTTATTGGTCGCGGGCTGATTGGGGTATTTTATCACGACGCGAAAAAAGCCGAGCTGATATAAGTACTTGGGATCTGAAAATTGACATTCCAGTTATCAGCGCCATACATTTAGAAATGCTATGAAACGTGGACATTTCTTGGTCCCATGCTGATAGGACCATATTTTAACAGCATGTAAAATACGCAGATGATATGAGTACTTGGGATCTGAAAATTGAGTTTTCTGTTATCGACGCTATACGTTTAAAAATACCATGACACGTGGAGATTTCTTGGTCCCGGGCTGATAGGGGAATTTTTTCACGACGCTAAAAATTCCGAGCTGATATAAGTACTTGGGATCTGAAAAATGAGATTCCTGTTATCGACGACATACATTTAGAAATGCTATGAAACGTGGACATTTCTTGGTCCCGTGCTGATTGGACCATTTTTTAACAGCATGTAAAATACGCAGATGATATGAGTACTTGGGATCTGAAAATTGAGATTCCAGTTATCAACGCCATACATTTAGAAATGCTATGAAACGTGGACATTTTTGGTCCCGTGCTGATTGGACCATTTTTTAACAACACGTAATATACGCAGCTGATATAAGTACTTGGGATCTGAAAATTGAGATTCCGGTTATCGAAGACACACATTTAGAAATGCTATGAAACGTGGACATTTATTGGTCGCGGGCTAATTGGGGTATTTTATAACGACGCGAAAAAAGCCGAGCTGATATAAGTACTTGGGATCTGAAAATTGACATTCCAGTTATCAACGCCATACATTTAGAAATGCTATGAAACGTGGACATTTCTTGGTCCCATGCTGATAGGATCATATTTTAACAGCATGTAAAATACGCAGATGATATGAGTAGTTGGGATCTGAAAATTGAGTTTCCTGTTATCGACGCCATTCTTTTAAAAATACCATGAAACGTGGACATTTGTTGGTCCCGGGCTGATTGGACCATTTTCTAACAACACGTAAAATACGCAGCTGATATAAGTTCTTGGGATCTGAAAATTGAGATTCCGGTTATCGACGACACACATTTAGAAATGCTATGAAATGTGGACATTTGTTGGTCCCGTGCTGATTGGACCATTTTTTAACAACACATAAAATACGCAGCTGATCTAAGTTCTTGGGATCTAAAAATTGAGTTTTCTGTTATCGACGCTATACGTTTAGAAATACCATGAAACGTGGAGATTTCTTGGTCCCGGGATGATTGGAGAATTTTTTCACGAAGCGAAAAATTCCGAGCTGATATAAGTACTTGAGATCTGTAAATTGAGATTCCAGTTATCGACGACTTACATTTAGAAATGCTATGAAACGTGGACATTTATTGGTCGCGGGCTGATTGGGGTATTTTATCACGACGCGAAAAAAGCCGAGCTGATATAAGTACTTGGGATCTGAAAATTGAGATTCCAGTTATCAACGCCATACATTTAGAAATGCTATGAAACGTGGACATTTTTGGTCCCGTGCTGATTGGACCATTTTTTAACAACATGTCAAATACGCAGATGATACAAGTACTTGGGATCTGAAAATTGAGTTTTCTGTTATCGACGCTATACGTTTAAAAATACCATGACACGTGGAGATTTCTTGGTCCCGGGCTGATAGGGGAATTTTTTCACGACGCTAAAAATTCCAAGCTGATATAAGTACTTGGGATCTGAAAATTGAGATTCCTGTTATCGACGACATACATTTAGAAATGCTATGAAACGTGGACATTTCTTGGTCCCGTGCTGATTGGACCATTTTTTAACAGCATGTAAAATACGCAGATGATATGAGTACTTGGGATCTGAAAATTGAGATTCCTGTTATCGACGCCATACGTTTAGAAACACCATGAAACATGGTGATTTCTTGGTCCCGGGCTGATTGGAGAATTTTTTCACGAAGCGAAAAATTCCGAGCTGATATAAGTACTTGAGATCTGAAAATTGAGATTCCAGTTATCGACGACTTACATTTAGAAATGCTATGAAACGTGGACATTTGTTGGTCGCGGGCTGATTGGAGTATTTTATTACGACGCGAAAAAAGCCGAGCTGATATAAGTACTTGGGATCTGAAAATTGACATTCCAGTTATCAACGCCATACATTTAGAAATGCTATGAAACGTGGACATTTCTTGGTCCCATGCTGATAGGACCATATTTTAACAGCATGTAAAATACGCAGATGATATGAGTACTTGGGATCTGAAAATTGAGATTCCAGTTATCAACGCCATACATTTAGAAATGCTATGAAACGTGGACATTTGTTGGTCCCGTGCTGATTGGACCATTTTTTAACAACACGTAAAATACGCAGCTGATATAAGTACTTGGGATCTGAAAATTGAGTTTCCAGTTATCAACGCCATGCATTTAGAAATGCTATGAAATGTGGACATTTGTTGGTCCCGTCCTGATTGGACCATTTTTTAACAACACGTAAAATACGCAGCTGATATAAGTACTTGGGATCTGAAAATTGAGTTTTCTGTTATCGACGCTATACGTTTAGAAATACCATGAAACGTGGAGATTTCTTGGTCCCGGGCTGATATAAGTACTTGAGATCTGAAAATTGAGATTCCAGTTATCGACGACTTACATTTAGAAATGCTATGAAACGTGGACATTTATTGGTCGCGGGCTGATTGGGGTATTTTATCACGACGCGAAAAAATCCGAGCTGATATAAGTACTTGGGATCTGAAAATTGAGATTCCAGTTATCGACGCCATACATTTAGAAATGCTATGAAACGTGGACATTTTTGGTCCCGTGCTGATTGGACCATTTTTTAACAACATGTCAAATACGCAGATGATATAAGTACTTGGGATCTGAAAATTGAGTTTTCTGTTATCGACGCTATACGTTTAAAAATACCATGACACGTGGAGATTTCTTGGACCCGGGCTGATAGGGGAATTTTTTCACGACGCTAAAAATTCCGAGCTGATATAAGTACTTGAGATCTGAAAATTGAGATTCCTGTTATCGACGACATACATTTAGAAATGCTATGAAACGTGGACATTTCTTGGTCCCGTGCTGATTGGACCATTTTTTAACAGCATGTAAAATACGCAGATGATATGAGTACTTGGGATCTGAAAATTGAGATTCCTGTTATCGACGCCATACGTTTAGAAATACCATGAAACGTGGACACTTCTTGGTCCCGGTCTGATTGGGGAATTTTTTCACGACGCGAAAAATGCCGAGCTGCTATAAGTACTTGGGATCTGAGAATTGAGTTTCCAGGTAGCGACGACATACGTTTAGAAATACCATGAAACGTGGACACTCCTTAGTCCCGGGCTGATTGGGGAATTTTTTCACGACGCGAAAAAAGCCGAGCTGATATAAGTACTTGGGATCTGCAAATTGAGATTTCAGTTATCGCCGCAATACGTTTAGAAATGCCATGAAACGTTGACATTTCTTGGTCCCGGGCTGATTGGACCATTTTTTAACAACACGTAAAATACGCAGCGGATATAAGTTCTTGGGATCTGAAAATTGAGTTTTCTGTCATCGACGCTATACGTTTAGAAATACCATGAAACATGGTGATTTCTTGGTCCCGGGCTGATTGGAGAATTTTTTCACGAAGCGAAAAATTCCGAGCTGATATAAGTACTTGAGATCTGAAAATTGAGATTCCAGTTATCGACGACTTACATTTAGAAATGCTATGAAACGTGGACATTTATTGGTCGCGGGCTGATTGGGGTATTTTATCACGACGCGAAAAAAGCCGAGCTGATATAAGTACTTGGGATCTGAAAATTGACATTCCAGTTATCAACGCCATACATTTAGAAATGCTATGAAACGTGGACATTTCTTGGTCCCATGCTGATAGGACCATATTTTAACAGCATGTAAAATACGCAGATGATATGAGTACTTGGGATCTGAAAATTGAGTTTCCTGTTATCGACGCCATTCTTTTAAAAATACCATGAAACGTGGACATTTGTTGGTCCCGGGCTGATTGGACCATTTTCTAACAACACGTAAAATACGCAGCTGATATAAGTTCTTGGGATCTGAAAATTGAGATTCCGGTTATCGACGACACACATTTAGAAATGCTATGAAATGTGGACATTTGTTGGTCCCGTGCTGATTGGACCATTTTTTAACAACACATAAAATACGCAGCTGATGTAAGTTCTTGGGATCTAAAAATTGAGTTTTCTGTTATCGACGCTATACGTTTAGAAATACCATGAAACGTGGAGATTTCTTGGTCCCGGGATGATTGGAGAATTTTTTCACGAAGCGAAAAATTCCGAGCTGATATAAGTACTTGAGATCTGAAAATTGAGATTCCAGTTATCGACGACTTACATTTAGAAATGCTATGAAACGTGGACATTTATTGGTCGCGGGCTGATTGGGGTATTTTATCACGACGCGAAAAAAGCCGAGCTGATATAAGTACTTGGGATCTGAATATTGAGATTCCCGTTATCGACGACACACATTTAGAAATGCTATGAAACGTGGACATTTGTTGGTTCCGTGCTGATTGGACCATTTTTTAACAACACGTAAAATACGCAGCTGATATAAGTACTTGGGATCTAAAAATTGAGTTTTCTGTTATCGACGCTATACGTTTAGAAATACCATGAAACGTGGACATTTCTTGGTCCCGGGCTGATTGGGGAATTTTTTCACGTCGCGAAAAAGGCCGAGCTGACATAAGTACTTGGGATATGAAAATTGAGATTCCAGTTATCAACGCCATACATTTAGAAATGCTATGAAACGTGGACATTTGTTGGTCCCGTGCTGATTGGACCATTTTTTAACAACACGTAATATACGCAGCTGATATAAGTACTTGGGATCTGAAAATTGAGTTTTCTGTTATCGACGCTATACGTTTAGAAATACCATGAAACGTGGAGATTTCTTGGTCCCGGGCTGCTTGGGGAATTTTTTCACGACGCGAAAAATGCCGAGCTGATATAAGTACTTGGGATCTGAAAATTGAGATTCCGGTTATCGAAGACACACATATAGAAATGCTATGAAACGTGGACATTTATTGGTCGCGGGCTAATTGGGGTATTTTATAACGACGCGAAAAAAGCCGAGCTGATATAAGTACTTGGGATCTGAAAATTGACATTCCAGTTATCAACGCCATACATTTAGAAATGCTATGAAACGTGGACATTTCTTGGTCCCATGCTGATAGGATCATATTTTAACAGCATGTAAAATACGCAGATGATATGAGTAGTTGGGATCTGAAAATTGAGTTTCCTGTTATCGACGCCATTCTTTTAAAAATACCATGAAACGTGGACATTTGTTGGTCCCGGGCTGATTGGACCATTTTCTAACAACACGTAAAATACGCAGCTGATATAAGTACTTGGGATCTGAAAATTGAGATTCCAGTTATCAACGCCATACATTTAGAAATGCTATGAAACGTGGACATTTGTTGGTCCCGTGCTGATTGGACCATTTTTTAACAACACGTAAAATACGCAGCTGATATAAGTACTTGGGATCTGAAAATTGAGTTTCCTGTTATCGACGCCATACGTTTAGAAATACCATGAAACATGGTGATTTCTTGGTCCCGGGCTGATTGGAGAATTTTTTCACGAAGTGAAAAATTCCGAGCTGATATAAGTACTTGAGATCTGAAAATTGAGATTCCAGTTATCGACGACTTACATTTAGAAATGCTATGAAACGTGGACATTTATTGGTCGCGGGCTGATTGGAGTATTTTATTACGACGCGAAAAAAGCCGAGCTGATATAAGTACTTGGGATCTGAAAATTGACATTCCAGTTATCAACGCCATACATTTAGAAATGCTATGAAACGTGGACATTTCTTGGTCCCATGCTGATAGGACCATATATTAACAGCATGTAAAATACGCAGATGATATGAGTACTTGGGATCTGAAAATTGAGATTCCAGTTATCAACGCCATACATTTAGAAATGCTATGAAACGTGGACATTTGTTGGTCCCGTGCTGATTGGACCATTTTTTAACAACACGTGAAATACCCAGCTGATATAAGTACTTGGGATCTGAAAATTGAGTTTTCTGTTATCGACGCTATACGTTTAGAAATACCATGAAACGTGGACATTTCTTGGTCCCATGCTGATAGGACCATATTTTAACAGCATGTAAAATACGCAGATGATATGAGTACTTGGGATCTGAAAATTGAGTTTCCTGTTATCGACGCCATACTTTTAGAAATACCATGAAACGTGGACATTTGTTGGTCCCGGGCTGATTGGACCATTTTCTAACAACACGTAAAATACGCAGCTGATATAAGTTCTTGGGATCTGAAAATTGAGTTTCCAGTTATCAACGCCATGCATTTAGAAATGCTATGAAATGTGGACATTTGTGGGTCCCGTGCTGATTGGACCATTTTTTAACAACACGTAAAATACGCAGCTGATATAAGTACTTGGGATCTGAAAATTGAGTTTTCTGTTATCGACGATATACGTTTAGAAATACCATGAAACGTGGAGATTTCTTGGTCCCGGGCTGATTGGAGAATTTTTTCACGAAGCGAAAAATTCCGAGCTGATATAAGTACTTGAGATCTGAAAATTGAGATTCCAGTTATCGACGACTTACATTTAGAAATGCTATGAAACGTGGACATTTATTGGTCGCGGGCTGATTGGGGTATTTTATCACGACGCGAAAAAAGCCGAGCTGATATAAGTACTTGCGATCTGAAAATTGAGATTCCAGTTATCAACGCCATACATTTAGAAATGCTATGAAACGTGGACATTTTTGGTCCCGTGCTGATTGGACCATTTTTTAACAACATGTCAAATACGCAGATGATATAAGTACTTGGGATCTGAAAATTGAGTTTTCTGTTATCGACGCTATACGTTTAAAAATACCATGACACGTGGAGATTTCTTGGTCCCGGGCTGATAGGGGAATTTTTTCACGACGCTAAAAATTCCGAGCTGATATAAGTACTTGGGATCTGAAAAATGAGATTCCTGTTATCGACGACATACATTTAGAAATGCTATGAAACGTGGACATTTCTTGGTCCCGTGCTGATTGGACCATTTTTTAACAGCATGTAAAATACGCAGATGATATGAGTACTTGGGATCTGAAAATTGAGATTCCTGTTATCGACGCCATACGTTTAGAAATACCATGAAACGTGGACACTTCTTGGTCCCGGTCTGATTGGGGAATTTTTTCACGACGCGAAAAATGCCGAGCTGCTATAAGTACTTGGGATCTGAGAATTGAGTTTCCAGGTATCGACGACATACGTTTAGAAATACCATGAAACGTGGACACTTCATAGTCCCGGGCTGATTGGGGAATTTTTTCACGTCGCGAAAAAAGCCGAGCTGATATAAGTACTTGGGATCTGCAAATTGAGATTCCAGTTATCGCCGCAATACGTTTAGAAATGCCATGAAACGTTGACATTTCTTGGTCCCGGGCTGATTGGACCATTTTTTAACAACACGTAAAATACGCAGCGGATATAAGTTCTTGGGATCTGAAAATTGAGTTTCCTGTTATCGACGCCATACGTTTAGAAACACCATGAAACATGGTGATTTCTTGGTCCCGGGCTGATTGGAGAATTTTTTCACGAAGCGAAAAATTCCGAGTTGATATAAGTACTTGAGATCTGAAAATTGAGATTCCAGTTATCGACGACTTACATTTAGAAATGCTATGAAACGTGGACATTTATTGGTCGCGGGCTGATTGGAGTATTTTATTACGACGCGAAAAAAGCCGAGCTGATATAAGTACTTGGGATCTGAAAATTGACATTCCAGTTATCAACGCCATACATTTAGAAATGCTATGAAACGTGGACATTTCTTGGTCCCATGCTGATAGGACCATATTTTAACAGCATGTAAAATACGCAGATGATATGAGTACTTGGGATCTGAAAATTGAGATTCCAGTTATCAACGCCATACATTTAGAAATGCTATGAAACGTGGACATTTGTTGGTCCCGTGCTGATTGGACCATTTTTTAACAACACGTAAAATACGCAGCTGATATAAGTACTTGGGATCTGAAAATTGAGTTTCCAGTTATCAACGCCATGCATTTAGAAATGCTATGAAATGTGGACATTTGTTGGTCCCGTCCTGATTGGACCATTTTTTAACAACACGTAAAATACGCAGCTGATATAAGTACTTGGGATCTGAAAATTGAGTTTTCTGTTATCGACGCTATACGTTTAGAAATACCATGAAACGTGGAGATTTCTTGGTCCCGGGCTGATTGGAGAATTTTTTCACGAAGCGAAAAATTCCGAGCTGATATAAGTACTTGAGATCTGAAAATTGAGATTCCAGTTATCGACGACTTACATTTAGAAATGCTATGAAACGTGGACATTTATTGGTCGCGGGCTGATTGGGGTATTTTATCACGACGCGAAAAAAGCCGAGCTGATATAAGTACTTGGGATCTGAAAATTGAGATTCCAGTTATCGACGCCATACATTTAGAAATGCTATGAAACGTGGACATTTTTGGTCCCGTGCTGATTGGACCATTTTTTAACAACATGTCAAATACGCAGATGATATAAGTACTTGGGATCTGAAAATTGAGTTTTCTGTTATCGACGCTATACGTTTAAAAATACCATGACACGTGGAGATTTCTTGGACCCGGGCTGATAGGGGAATTTTTTCACGACGCTAAAAATTCCGAGCTGATATAAGTACTTGAGATCTGAAAATTGAGATTCCTGTTATCGACGACATACATTTAGAAATGCTATGAAACGTGGACATTTCTTGGTCCCGTGCTGATTGGACCATTTTTTAACAGCATGTAAAATACGCAGATGATATGAGTACTTGGGATCTGAAAATTGAGATTCCTGTTATCGACGCCATACGTTTAGAAATACCATGAAACGTGGACACTTCTTGGTCCCGGTCTGATTGGGGAATTTTTTCACGACGCGAAAAATGCCGAGCTGCTATAAGTACTTGGGATCTGAGAATTGAGTTTCCAGGTAGCGACGACATACGTTTAGAAATACCATGAAACGTGGACACTCCTTAGTCCCGGGCTGATTGGGGAATTTTTTCACGACGCGAAAAAAGCCGAGCTGATATAAGTACTTGGGATCTGCAAATTGAGATTTCAGTTATCGCCGCAATACGTTTAGAAATGCCATGAAACGTTGACATTTCTTGGTCCCGGGCTGATTGGACCATTTTTTAACAACACGTAAAATACGCAGCGGATATAAGTTCTTGGGATCTGAAAATTGAGTTTTCTGTCATCGACGCTATACGTTTAGAAATACCATGAAACATGGTGATTTCTTGGTCCCGGGCTGATTGGAGAATTTTTTCACGAAGCGAAAAATTCCGAGCTGATATAAGTACTTGAGATCTGAAAATTGAGATTCCAGTTATCGACGACTTACATTTAGAAATGCTATGAAACGTGGACATTTATTGGTCGCGGGCTGATTGGGGTATTTTATCACGACGCGAAAAAAGCCGAGCTGATATAAGTACTTGGGATCTGAAAATTGACATTCCAGTTATCAACGCCATACATTTAGAAATGCTATGAAACGTGGACATTTCTTGGTCCCATGCTGATAGGACCATATTTTAACAGCATGTAAAATACGCAGATGATATGAGTACTTGGGATCTGAAAATTGAGTTTCCTGTTATCGACGCCATTCTTTTAAAAATACCATGAAACGTGGACATTTGTTGGTCCCGGGCTGATTGGACCATTTTCTAACAACACGTAAAATACGCAGCTGATATAAGTTCTTGGGATCTGAAAATTGAGATTCCGGTTATCGACGACACACATTTAGAAATGCTATGAAATGTGGACATTTGTTGGTCCCGTGCTGATTGGACCATTTTTTAACAACACATAAAATACGCAGCTGATGTAAGTTCTTGGGATCTAAAAATTGAGTTTTCTGTTATCGACGCTATACGTTTAGAAATACCATGAAACGTGGAGATTTCTTGGTCCCGGGATGATTGGAGAATTTTTTCACGAAGCGAAACATTCCGAGCTGATATAAGTACTTGAGATCTGAAAATTGAGATTCCAGTTATCGACGACTTACATTTAGAAATGCTATGAAACGTGGACATTTATTGGTCGCGGGCTGATTGGGGTATTTTATCACGACGCGAAAAAAGCCGAGCTGATATAAGTACTTGGGATCTGAAAATTGAGATTCCGGTTATCGACGACACACATTTAGAAATGCTATGAAACGTGGACATTTGTTGGTTCCGTGCTGATTGGACCATTTTTTAACAACACGTAAAATACGCAGCTGATATAAGTACTTGGGATCTGAAAATTGAGATTCCTGTTATCGACGCCATACGTTTAGAAATACCATGAAACGTGGACACTTCTTGGTCCCGGTCTGATTGGGGAATTTTTTCACGACGCGAAAAATGCCGAGCTGCTATAAGTACTTGGGATCTGAGAATTGAGTTTCCAGGTATCGACGACATACGTTTAGAAATACCATGAAACGTGGACACTTCATAGTCCCGGGCTGATTGGGGAATTTTTTCACGTCGCGAAAAAAGCCGAGCTGATATAAGTACTTGGGATCTGCAAATTGAGATTCCAGTTATCGCCGCAATACGTTTAGAAATGCCATGAAACGTTGACATTTCTTGGTCCCGGGCTGATTGGACCATTTTTTAACAACACGTAAAATACGCAGCGGATATAAGTTCTTGGGATCTGAAAATTGAGTTTCCTGTTATCGACGCCATACGTTTAGAAACACCATGAAACATGGTGATTTCTTGGTCCCGGGCTGATTGGAGAATTTTTTCACGAAGCGAAAAATTCCGAGTTGATATAAGTACTTGAGATCTGAAAATTGAGATTCCAGTTATCGACGACTTACATTTAGAAATGCTATGAAACGTGGACATTTATTGGTCGCGGGCTGATTGGAGTATTTTATTACGACGCGAAAAAAGCCGAGCTGATATAAGTACTTGGGATCTGAAAATTGACATTCCAGTTATCAACGCCATACATTTAGAAATGCTATGAAACGTGGACATTTCTTGGTCCCATGCTGATAGGACCATATTTTAACAGCATGTAAAATACGCAGATGATATGAGTACTTGGGATCTGAAAATTGAGATTCCAGTTATCAACGCCATACATTTAGAAATGCTATGAAACGTGGACATTTGTTGGTCCCGTGCTGATTGGACCATTTTTTAACAACACGTAAAATACGCAGCTGATATAAGTACTTGGGATCTGAAAATTGAGTTTCCAGTTATCAACGCCATGCATTTAGAAATGCTATGAAATGTGGACATTTGTTGGTCCCGTCCTGATTGGACCATTTTTTAACAACACGTAAAATACGCAGCTGATATAAGTACTTGGGATCTGAAAATTGAGTTTTCTGTTATCGACGCTATACGTTTAGAAATACCATGAAACGTGGAGATTTCTTGGTCCCGGGCTGATTGGAGAATTTTTTCACGAAGCGAAAAATTCCGAGCTGATATAAGTACTTGAGATCTGAAAATTGAGATTCCAGTTATCGACGACTTACATTTAGAAATGCTATGAAACGTGGACATTTATTGGTCGCGGGCTGATTGGGGTATTTTATCACGACGCGAAAAAAGCCGAGCTGATATAAGTACTTGGGATCTGAAAATTGAGATTCCAGTTATCGACGCCATACATTTAGAAATGCTATGAAACGTGGACATTTTTGGTCCCGTGCTGATTGGACCATTTTTTAACAACATGTCAAATACGCAGATGATATAAGTACTTGGGATCTGAAAATTGAGTTTTCTGTTATCGACGCTATACGTTTAAAAATACCATGAAACGTGGACATTTCTTGGTCCCGGGCTGATAGGGGAATTTTTTCACGACGCTAAAAATTCCGAGCTGATATAAGTACTTGAGATCTGAAAATTGAGATTCCTGTTATCGACGACATACATTTAGAAATGCTATGAAACGTGGACATTTCTTGGTCCCGTGCTGATTGGACCATTTTTTAACAGCATGTAAAATACGCAGATGATATGAGTACTTGGGATCTGAAAATTGAGATTCCTGTTATCGACGCCATACGTTTAGAAATACCATGAAACGTGGACACTTCTTGGTCCCGGTCTGATTGGGGAATTTTTTCACGACGCGAAAAATGCCGAGCTGCTATAAGTACTTGGGATCTGAGAATTGAGTTTCCAGGTAGCGACGACATACGTTTAGAAATACCATGAAACGTGGACACTCCTTAGTCCCGGGCTGATTGGGGAATTTTTTCACGACGCGAAAAAAGCCGAGCTGATATAAGTACTTGGGATCTGCAAATTGAGATTTCAGTTATCGCCGCAATACGTTTAGAAATGCCATGAAACGTTGACATTTCTTGGTCCCGGGCTGATTGGACCATTTTTTAACAACACGTAAAATACGCAGCGGATATAAGTTCTTGGGATCTGAAAATTGAGTTTTCTGTCATCGACGCTATACGTTTAGAAATACCATGAAACATGGTGATTTCTTGGTCCCGGGCTGATTGGAGAATTTTTTCACGAAGCGAAAAATTCCGAGCTGATATAAGTACTTGAGATCTGAAAATTGAGATTCCAGTTATCGACGACTTACATTTAGAAATGCTATGAAACGTGGACATTTATTGGTCGCGGGCTGATTGGGGTATTTTATCACGACGCGAAAAAAGCCGAGCTGATATAAGTACTTGGGATCTGAAAATTGACATTCCAGTTATCAACGCCATACATTTAGAAATGCTATGAAACGTGGACATTTCTTGGTCCCATGCTGATAGGACCATATTTTAACAGCATGTAAAATACGCAGATGATATGAGTACTTGGGATCTGAAAATTGAGTTTCCTGTTATCGACGCCATTCTTTTAAAAATACCATGAAACGTGGAAATTTGTTGGTCCCGGGCTGATTGGACCATTTTCTAACAACACGTAAAATACGCAGCTGATATAAGTACTTGGGATCTGAAAATTGAGATTCCGGTTATCGACGACACACATTTAGAAATGCTATGAAACGTGGACATTTGTTGGTTCCGTGCTGATTGGACCATTTTTTAACAACACGTAAAATACGCAGCTGATATAAGTACTTGGGATCTAAAAATTGAGTTTTCTGTTATCGACGCTATACGTTTAGAAATACCATGAAACGTGGACATTTCTTGGTCCCGGGCTGATTGGGGAATTTTTTCACGTCGCGAAAAAGGCCGAGCTGACATAAGTACTTGGGATATGAAAATTGAGATTCCAGTTATCAACGCCATACATTTAGAAATGCTATGAAACGTGGACATTTGTTGGTCCCGTGCTGATTGGACCATTTTTTAACAACACGTAATATACGCAGCTGATATAAGTTCTTGGGATCTGAAAATTGAGATTCCGGTTATCGACGACACACATTTAGAAATGCTATGAAATGTGGACATTTGTTGGTCCCGTGCTGATTGGACCATTTTTTAACAACACATAAAATACGCAGCTGATGTAAGTTCTTGGGATCTAAAAATTGAGTTTTCTGTTATCGACGCTATACGTTTAGAAATACCATGAAACGTGGAGATTTCTTGGTCCCGGGATGATTGGAGAATTTTTTCACGAAGCGAAACATTCCGAGCTGATATAAGTACTTGAGATCTGAAAATTGAGATTCCAGTTATCGACGACTTACATTTAGAAATGCTATGAAACGTGGACATTTATTGGTCGCGGGCTGATTGGGGTATTTTATCACGACGCGAAAAAAGCCGAGCTGATATAAGTACTTGGGATCTGAAAATTGAGATTCCGGTTATCGACGACACACATTTAGAAATGCTATGAAACGTGGACATTTGTTGGTTCCGTGCTGATTGGACCATTTTTTAACAACACGTAAAATACGCAGCTGATATAAGTACTTGGGATCTAAAAATTGAGTTTTCTGTTATCGACGCTATACGTTTAGAAATACCATGAAACGTGGACATTTCTTGGTCCCGGGCTGATTGGGGAATTTTTTCACGTCGCGAAAAAGGCCGAGCTGACATAAGTACTTGGGATATGAAAATTGAGATTCCAGTTATCAACGCCATACATTTAGAAATGCTATGAAACGTGGACATTTGTTGGTCCCGTGCTGATTGGACCATTTTTTAACAACACGTAATATACGCAGCTGATATAAGTACTTGGGATCTGAAAATTGAGTTTTCTGTTATCGACGCTATACGTTTAGAAATACCATGAAACGTGGAGATTTCTTGGTCCCGGGCTGCTTGGGGAATTTTTTCACGACGCGAAAAATGCCGAGCTGATATAAGTACTTGGGATCTGAAAATTGAGATTCCAGTTATCGACGACTTACATTTAGAAATGCTATGAAACGTGGACATTTATTGGTCGCGGGCTGATTGGGGTATTTTATCACGACGCGAAAAAAGCCGAGCTGATATAAGTACTTGGGATCTGAAAATTGACATTCCAGTTATCAACGCCATACATTTAGAAATGCTATGAAACGTGGACATTTCTTGGTCCCATGCTGATAGGACCATATTTTAACAGCATGTAAAATACGCAGATGATATGAGTACTTGGGATCTGAAAATTGAGTTTCCTGTTATCGACGCCATACTTTTAGAAATACCATGAAACGTGGACATTTGTTGGTCCGGGGCTGATTGGACCATTTTTTAACAACACGTAAAATACGCAGCTGATATAAATACTTGGGATCTGAAAATTGAGTTTCCAGTTATCAACGCCATGCATTTAGAAATGCTATGAAATGTGGACATTTGTTGGTCCCGTGCTGATTGGACCATTTTTTAACAACACGTAAAATACGCAGCTGATATAAGTACTTGGGGTCTGAAAATTGAGTTTTCTGTTATCGACGCTATACGTTTAGAAATACCATGAAACGTGGAGATTTCTTGGTCCCGGGCTGATTGGAGAATTTTTACACGAAGCGAAAAATTCCGAGCCGATATAAGTACTTGAGATCTGAAAATTGAGATTCCAGTTATCGACGACTTACATTTAGAAATGCTATGAAACGTGGACATTTATTGGTCGCGGGCTGATTGGGGTATTTTATCACGACGCGAAAAAAGCCGAGCTGATATAAGTACTTGGGATCTGAAAATTGACATTCCAGTTATCAGCGCCATACATTTAGAAATGCTATGAAACGTGGACATTTCTTGGTCCCATGCTGATAGGACCATATTTTAACAGCATGTAAAATACGCAGATGATATGAGTACTTGGGATCTGAAAATTGAGTTTTCTGTTATCGACGCTATACGTTTAAAAATACCATGACACGTGGAGATTTCTTGGTCCCGGGCTGATAGGGGAATTTTTTCACGACGCTAAAAATTCCGAGCTGATATAAGTACTTGGGATCTGAAAAATGAGATTCCTGTTATCGACGACATACATTTAGAAATGCTATGAAACGTGGACATTTCTTGGTCCCGTGCTGATTGGACCATTTTTTAACAGCATGTAAAATACGCAGATGATATGAGTACTTGGGATCTGAAAATTGAGATTCCAGTTATCAACGCCATACATTTAGAAATGCTATGAAACGTGGACATTTTTGGTCCCGTGCTGATTGGACCATTTTTTAACAACACGTAATATACGCAGCTGATATAAGTACTTGGGATCTGAAAATTGAGTTTCCTGTTATCGACGCCATACGTTTAGAAACACCATGAAACATGGTGATTTCTTGGTCCCGGGCTGATTGGAGAATTTTTTCACGAAGCGAAAAATTCCGAGTTGATATAAGTACTTGAGATCTGAAAATTGAGATTCCAGTTATCGACGACTTACATTTAGAAATGCTATGAAACGTGGACATTTATTGGTCGCGGGCTGATTGGAGTATTTTATTACGACGCGAAAAAAGCCGAGCTGATATAAGTACTTGGGATCTGAAAATTGACATTCCAGTTATCAACGCCATACATTTAGAAATGCTATGAAACGTGGACATTTCTTGGTCCCATGCTGATAGGACCATATTTTAACAGCATGTAAAATACGCAGATGATATGAGTACTTGGGATCTGAAAATTGAGATTCCAGTTATCAACGCCATACATTTAGAAATGCTATGAAACGTGGACATTTGTTGGTCC
Source organism: Perithous albicinctus (assembly GCA_964016905.1). Lineage (NCBI taxonomy): Eukaryota > Metazoa > Arthropoda > Insecta > Hymenoptera > Ichneumonidae > Perithous > Perithous albicinctus. The sequence continues at coordinate 5,840,570 of OZ024696.1, read as the reverse complement.
CGTGCTGATTGGACCATTTTTTAACAACACGTAAAATACGCAGCTGATATAAGTACTTGGGATCTGAAAATTGAGTTTCCAGTTATCAACGCCATGCATTTAGAAATGCTATGAAATGTGGACATTTGTTGGTCCCGTCCTGATTGGACCATTTTTTAACAACACGTAAAATACGCAGCTGATATAAGTACTTGGGATCTGAAAATTGAGTTTTCTGTTATCGACGCTATACGTTTAGAAATACCATGAAACGTGGAGATTTCTTGGTCCCGGGCTGATTGGAGAATTTTTTCACGAAGCGAAAAATTCCGAGCTGATATAAGTACTTGAGATCTGAAAATTGAGATTCCAGTTATCGACGACTTACATTTAGAAATGCTATGAAACGTGGACATTTATTGGTCGCGGGCTGATTGGGGTATTTTATCACGACGCGAAAAAAGCCGAGCTGATATAAGTACTTGGGATCTGAAAATTGAGATTCCAGTTATCGACGCCATACATTTAGAAATGCTATGAAACGTGGACATTTTTGGTCCCGTGCTGATTGGACCATTTTTTAACAACATGTCAAATACGCAGATGATATAAGTACTTGGGATCTGAAAATTGAGTTTTCTGTTATCGACGCTATACGTTTAAAAATACCATGAAACGTGGACATTTCTTGGTCCCGGGCTGATAGGGGAATTTTTTCACGACGCTAAAAATTCCGAGCTGATATAAGTACTTGAGATCTGAAAATTGAGATTCCTGTTATCGACGACATACATTTAGAAATGCTATGAAACGTGGACATTTCTTGGTCCCGTGCTGATTGGACCATTTTTTAACAGCATGTAAAATACGCAGATGATATGAGTACTTGGGATCTGAAAATTGAGATTCCTGTTATCGACGCCATACGTTTAGAAATACCATGAAACGTGGACACTTCTTGGTCCCGGTCTGATTGGGGAATTTTTTCACGACGCGAAAAATGCCGAGCTGCTATAAGTACTTGGGATCTGAGAATTGAGTTTCCAGGTAGCGACGACATACGTTTAGAAATACCATGAAACGTGGACACTCCTTAGTCCCGGGCTGATTGGGGAATTTTTTCACGACGCGAAAAAAGCCGAGCTGATATAAGTACTTGGGATCTGCAAATTGAGATTTCAGTTATCGCCGCAATACGTTTAGAAATGCCATGAAACGTTGACATTTCTTGGTCCCGGGCTGATTGGACCATTTTTTAACAACACGTAAAATACGCAGCGGATATAAGTTCTTGGGATCTGAAAATTGAGTTTTCTGTCATCGACGCTATACGTTTAGAAATACCATGAAACATGGTGATTTCTTGGTCCCGGGCTGATTGGAGAATTTTTTCACGAAGCGAAAAATTCCGAGCTGATATAAGTACTTGAGATCTGAAAATTGAGATTCCAGTTATCGACGACTTACATTTAGAAATGCTATGAAACGTGGACATTTATTGGTCGCGGGCTGATTGGGGTATTTTATCACGACGCGAAAAAAGCCGAGCTGATATAAGTACTTGGGATCTGAAAATTGACATTCCAGTTATCAACGCCATACATTTAGAAATGCTATGAAACGTGGACATTTCTTGGTCCCATGCTGATAGGACCATATTTTAACAGCATGTAAAATACGCAGATGATATGAGTACTTGGGATCTGAAAATTGAGTTTCCTGTTATCGACGCCATTCTTTTAAAAATACCATGAAACGTGGAAATTTGTTGGTCCCGGGCTGATTGGACCATTTTCTAACAACACGTAAAATACGCAGCTGATATAAGTTCTTGGGATCTGAAAATTGAGATTCCGGTTATCGACGACACACATTTAGAAATGCTATGAAATGTGGACATTTGTTGGTCCCGTGCTGATTGGACCATTTTTTAACAACACATAAAATACGCAGCTGATGTAAGTTCTTGGGATCTAAAAATTGAGTTTTCTGTTATCGACGCTATACGTTTAGAAATACCATGAAACGTGGAGATTTCTTGGTCCCGGGATGATTGGAGAATTTTTTCACGAAGCGAAACATTCCGAGCTGATATAAGTACTTGAGATCTGAAAATTGAGATTCCAGTTATCGACGACTTACATTTAGAAATGCTATGAAACGTGGACATTTATTGGTCGCGGGCTGATTGGGGTATTTTATCACGACGCGAAAAAAGCCGAGCTGATATAAGTACTTGGGATCTGAAAATTGAGATTCCGGTTATCGACGACACACATTTAGAAATGCTATGAAACGTGGACATTTGTTGGTTCCGTGCTGATTGGACCATTTTTTAACAACACGTAAAATACGCAGCTGATATAAGTACTTGGGATCTAAAAATTGAGTTTTCTGTTATCGACGCTATACGTTTAGAAATACCATGAAACGTGGACATTTCTTGGTCCCGGGCTGATTGGGGAATTTTTTCACGTCGCGAAAAAGGCCGAGCTGACATAAGTACTTGGGATATGAAAATTGAGATTCCAGTTATCAACGCCATACATTTAGAAATGCTATGAAACGTGGACATTTGTTGGTCCCGTGCTGATTGGACCATTTTTTAACAACACGTAATATACGCAGCTGATATAAGTACTTGGGATCTGAAAATTGAGTTTTCTGTTATCGACGCTATACGTTTAGAAATACCATGAAACGTGGAGATTTCTTGGTCCCGGGCTGCTTGGGGAATTTTTTCACGACGCGAAAAATGCCGAGCTGATATAAGTACTTGGGATCTGAAAATTGAGATTCCAGTTATCGACGACTTACATTTAGAAATGCTATGAAACGTGGACATTTATTGGTCGCGGGCTGATTGGGGTATTTTATCACGACGCGAAAAAAGCCGAGCTGATATAAGTACTTGGGATCTGAAAATTGACATTCCAGTTATCAACGCCATACATTTAGAAATGCTATGAAACGTGGACATTTCTTGGTCCCATGCTGATAGGACCATATTTTAACAGCATGTAAAATACGCAGATGATATGAGTACTTGGGATCTGAAAATTGAGTTTCCTGTTATCGACGCCATACTTTTAGAAATACCATGAAACGTGGACATTTGTTGGTCCGGGGCTGATTGGACCATTTTTTAACAACACGTAAAATACGCAGCTGATATAAATACTTGGGATCTGAAAATTGAGTTTCCAGTTATCAACGCCATGCATTTAGAAATGCTATGAAATGTGGACATTTGTTGGTCCCGTGCTGATTGGACCATTTTTTAACAACACGTAAAATACGCAGCTGATATAAGTACTTGGGGTCTGAAAATTGAGTTTTCTGTTATCGACGCTATACGTTTAGAAATACCATGAAACGTGGAGATTTCTTGGTCCCGGGCTGATTGGAGAATTTTTACACGAAGCGAAAAATTCCGAGCCGATATAAGTACTTGAGATCTGAAAATTGAGATTCCAGTTATCGACGACTTACATTTAGAAATGCTATGAAACGTGGACATTTATTGGTCGCGGGCTGATTGGGGTATTTTATCACGACGCGAAAAAAGCCGAGCTGATATAAGTACTTGGGATCTGAAAATTGACATTCCAGTTATCAGCGCCATACATTTAGAAATGCTATGAAACGTGGACATTTCTTGGTCCCATGCTGATAGGACCATATTTTAACAGCATGTAAAATACGCAGATGATATGAGTACTTGGGATCTGAAAATTGAGTTTTCTGTTATCGACGCTATACGTTTAAAAATACCATGACACGTGGAGATTTCTTGGTCCCGGGCTGATAGGGGAATTTTTTCACGACGCTAAAAATTCCGAGCTGATATAAGTACTTGGGATCTGAAAAATGAGATTCCTGTTATCGACGACATACATTTAGAAATGCTATGAAACGTGGACATTTCTTGGTCCCGTGCTGATTGGACCATTTTTTAACAGCATGTAAAATACGCAGATGATATGAGTACTTGGGATCTGAAAATTGAGATTCCAGTTATCAACGCCATACATTTAGAAATGCTATGAAACGTGGACATTTTTGGTCCCGTGCTGATTGGACCATTTTTTAACAACACGTAATATACGCAGCTGATATAAGTACTTGGGATCTGAAAATTGAGATTCCGGTTATCGAAGACACACATTTAGAAATGCTATGAAACGTGGACATTTATTGGTCGCGGGCTAATTGGGGTATTTTATAACGACGCGAAAAAAGCCGAGCTGATATAAGTACTTGGGATCTGAAAATTGACATTCCAGTTATCAACGCCATACATTTAGAAATGCTATGAAACGTGGACATTTCTTGGTCCCATGCTGATAGGATCATATTTTAACAGCATGTAAAATACGCAGATGATATGAGTAGTTGGGATCTGAAAATTGAGTTTCCTGTTATCGACGCCATTCTTTTAAAAATACCATGAAACGTGGACATTTGTTGGTCCCGGGCTGATTGGACCATTTTCTAACAACACGTAAAATACGCAGCTGATATAAGTTCTTGGGATCTGAAAATTGAGATTCCGGTTATCGACGACACACATTTAGAAATGCTATGAAATGTGGACATTTGTTGGTCCCGTGCTGATTGGACCATTTTTTAACAACACATAAAATACGCAGCTGATCTAAGTTCTTGGGATCTAAAAATTGAGTTTTCTGTTATCGACGCTATACGTTTAGAAATACCATGAAACGTGGAGATTTCTTGGTCCCGGGATGATTGGAGAATTTTTTCACGAAGCGAAAAATTCCGAGCTGATATAAGTACTTGAGATCTGTAAATTGAGATTCCAGTTATCGACGACTTACATTTAGAAATGCTATGAAACGTGGACATTTATTGGTCGCGGGCTGATTGGGGTATTTTATCACGACGCGAAAAAAGCCGAGCTGATATAAGTACTTGGGATCTGAAAATTGAGATTCCAGTTATCAACGCCATACATTTAGAAATGCTATGAAACGTGGACATTTTTGGTCCCGTGCTGATTGGACCATTTTTTAACAACATGTCAAATACGCAGATGATACAAGTACTTGGGATCTGAAAATTGAGTTTTCTGTTATCGACGCTATACGTTTAAAAATACCATGACACGTGGAGATTTCTTGGTCCCGGGCTGATAGGGGAATTTTTTCACGACGCTAAAAATTCCAAGCTGATATAAGTACTTGGGATCTGAAAATTGAGATTCCTGTTATCGACGACATACATTTAGAAATGCTATGAAACGTGGACATTTCTTGGTCCCGTGCTGATTGGACCATTTTTTAACAGCATGTAAAATACGCAGATGATATGAGTACTTGGGATCTGAAAATTGAGATTCCTGTTATCGACGCCATACGTTTAGAAACACCATGAAACATGGTGATTTCTTGGTCCCGGGCTGATTGGAGAATTTTTTCACGAAGCGAAAAATTCCGAGCTGATATAAGTACTTGAGATCTGAAAATTGAGATTCCAGTTATCGACGACTTACATTTAGAAATGCTATGAAACGTGGACATTTGTTGGTCGCGGGCTGATTGGAGTATTTTATTACGACGCGAAAAAAGCCGAGCTGATATAAGTACTTGGGATCTGAAAATTGACATTCCAGTTATCAACGCCATACATTTAGAAATGCTATGAAACGTGGACATTTCTTGGTCCCATGCTGATAGGACCATATTTTAACAGCATGTAAAATACGCAGATGATATGAGTACTTGGGATCTGAAAATTGAGATTCCAGTTATCAACGCCATACATTTAGAAATGCTATGAAACGTGGACATTTGTTGGTCCCGTGCTGATTGGACCATTTTTTAACAACACGTAAAATACGCAGCTGATATAAGTACTTGGGATCTGAAAATTGAGTTTCCAGTTATCAACGCCATGCATTTAGAAATGCTATGAAATGTGGACATTTGTTGGTCCCGTCCTGATTGGACCATTTTTTAACAACACGTAAAATACGCAGCTGATATAAGTACTTGGGATCTGAAAATTGAGTTTTCTGTTATCGACGCTATACGTTTAGAAATACCATGAAACGTGGAGATTTCTTGGTCCCGGGCTGATATAAGTACTTGAGATCTGAAAATTGAGATTCCAGTTATCGACGACTTACATTTAGAAATGCTATGAAACGTGGACATTTATTGGTCGCGGGCTGATTGGGGTATTTTATCACGACGCGAAAAAATCCGAGCTGATATAAGTACTTGGGATCTGAAAATTGAGATTCCAGTTATCGACGCCATACATTTAGAAATGCTATGAAACGTGGACATTTTTGGTCCCGTGCTGATTGGACCATTTTTTAACAACATGTCAAATACGCAGATGATATAAGTACTTGGGATCTGAAAATTGAGTTTTCTGTTATCGACGCTATACGTTTAAAAATACCATGACACGTGGAGATTTCTTGGACCCGGGCTGATAGGGGAATTTTTTCACGACGCTAAAAATTCCGAGCTGATATAAGTACTTGAGATCTGAAAATTGAGATTCCTGTTATCGACGACATACATTTAGAAATGCTATGAAACGTGGACATTTCTTGGTCCCGTGCTGATTGGACCATTTTTTAACAGCATGTAAAATACGCAGATGATATGAGTACTTGGGATCTGAAAATTGAGATTCCTGTTATCGACGCCATACGTTTAGAAATACCATGAAACGTGGACACTTCTTGGTCCCGGTCTGATTGGGGAATTTTTTCACGACGCGAAAAATGCCGAGCTGCTATAAGTACTTGGGATCTGAGAATTGAGTTTCCAGGTAGCGACGACATACGTTTAGAAATACCATGAAACGTGGACACTCCTTAGTCCCGGGCTGATTGGGGAATTTTTTCACGACGCGAAAAAAGCCGAGCTGATATAAGTACTTGGGATCTGCAAATTGAGATTTCAGTTATCGCCGCAATACGTTTAGAAATGCCATGAAACGTTGACATTTCTTGGTCCCGGGCTGATTGGACCATTTTTTAACAACACGTAAAATACGCAGCGGATATAAGTTCTTGGGATCTGAAAATTGAGTTTTCTGTCATCGACGCTATACGTTTAGAAATACCATGAAACATGGTGATTTCTTGGTCCCGGGCTGATTGGAGAATTTTTTCACGAAGCGAAAAATTCCGAGCTGATATAAGTACTTGAGATCTGAAAATTGAGATTCCAGTTATCGACGACTTACATTTAGAAATGCTATGAAACGTGGACATTTATTGGTCGCGGGCTGATTGGGGTATTTTATCACGACGCGAAAAAAGCCGAGCTGATATAAGTACTTGGGATCTGAAAATTGACATTCCAGTTATCAACGCCATACATTTAGAAATGCTATGAAACGTGGACATTTCTTGGTCCCATGCTGATAGGACCATATTTTAACAGCATGTAAAATACGCAGATGATATGAGTACTTGGGATCTGAAAATTGAGTTTCCTGTTATCGACGCCATTCTTTTAAAAATACCATGAAACGTGGACATTTGTTGGTCCCGGGCTGATTGGACCATTTTCTAACAACACGTAAAATACGCAGCTGATATAAGTTCTTGGGATCTGAAAATTGAGATTCCGGTTATCGACGACACACATTTAGAAATGCTATGAAATGTGGACATTTGTTGGTCCCGTGCTGATTGGACCATTTTTTAACAACACATAAAATACGCAGCTGATGTAAGTTCTTGGGATCTAAAAATTGAGTTTTCTGTTATCGACGCTATACGTTTAGAAATACCATGAAACGTGGAGATTTCTTGGTCCCGGGATGATTGGAGAATTTTTTCACGAAGCGAAAAATTCCGAGCTGATATAAGTACTTGAGATCTGAAAATTGAGATTCCAGTTATCGACGACTTACATTTAGAAATGCTATGAAACGTGGACATTTATTGGTCGCGGGCTGATTGGGGTATTTTATCACGACGCGAAAAAAGCCGAGCTGATATAAGTACTTGGGATCTGAATATTGAGATTCCCGTTATCGACGACACACATTTAGAAATGCTATGAAACGTGGACATTTGTTGGTTCCGTGCTGATTGGACCATTTTTTAACAACACGTAAAATACGCAGCTGATATAAGTACTTGGGATCTAAAAATTGAGTTTTCTGTTATCGACGCTATACGTTTAGAAATACCATGAAACGTGGACATTTCTTGGTCCCGGGCTGATTGGGGAATTTTTTCACGTCGCGAAAAAGGCCGAGCTGACATAAGTACTTGGGATATGAAAATTGAGATTCCAGTTATCAACGCCATACATTTAGAAATGCTATGAAACGTGGACATTTGTTGGTCCCGTGCTGATTGGACCATTTTTTAACAACACGTAATATACGCAGCTGATATAAGTACTTGGGATCTGAAAATTGAGTTTTCTGTTATCGACGCTATACGTTTAGAAATACCATGAAACGTGGAGATTTCTTGGTCCCGGGCTGCTTGGGGAATTTTTTCACGACGCGAAAAATGCCGAGCTGATATAAGTACTTGGGATCTGAAAATTGAGATTCCGGTTATCGAAGACACACATATAGAAATGCTATGAAACGTGGACATTTATTGGTCGCGGGCTAATTGGGGTATTTTATAACGACGCGAAAAAAGCCGAGCTGATATAAGTACTTGGGATCTGAAAATTGACATTCCAGTTATCAACGCCATACATTTAGAAATGCTATGAAACGTGGACATTTCTTGGTCCCATGCTGATAGGATCATATTTTAACAGCATGTAAAATACGCAGATGATATGAGTAGTTGGGATCTGAAAATTGAGTTTCCTGTTATCGACGCCATTCTTTTAAAAATACCATGAAACGTGGACATTTGTTGGTCCCGGGCTGATTGGACCATTTTCTAACAACACGTAAAATACGCAGCTGATATAAGTTCTTGGGATCTGAAAATTGAGATTCCGGTTATCGACGACACACATTTAGAAATGCTATGAAATGTGGACATTTGTTGGTCCCGTGCTGATTGGACCATTTTTTAACAACACATAAAATACGCAGCTGATGTAAGTTCTTGGGATCTAAAAATTGAGTTTTCTGTTATCGACGCTATACGTTTAGAAATACCATGAAACGTGGAGATTTCTTGGTCCCGGGATGATTGGAGAATTTTTTCACGAAGCGAAAAATTCCGAGCTGATATAAGTACTTGAGATCTGTAAATTGAGATTCCAGTTATCGACGACTTACATTTAGAAATGCTATGAAACGTGGACATTTATTGGTCGTGGGCTGATTGGGGTATTTTATCACGACGCGAAAAAAGCCGAGCTGATATAAGTACTTGGGATCTGAAAATTGAGATTCCAGTTATCAACGCCATACATTTAGAAATGCTATGAAACGTGGACATTTGTTGGTCCCGTGCTGATTGGACCATTTTTTAACAACACGTAAAATACGCAGCTGATATAAGTACTTGGGATCTGAAAATTGAGTTTTCTGTTATCGACGCTATACGTTTAGAAATACCATGAAACGTGGAGATTTCTTGGTCCCGGGCTGATTGGAGAATTTTTACACGAAGCGAAAAATTCCGAGCCGATATAAGTACTTGAGATCTGAAAATTGAGATTCCAGTTATCGACGACTTACATTTAGAAATGCTATGAAACGTGGACATTTATTGGTCGCGGGCTGATTGGGGTATTTTATCACGACGCGAAAAAAGCCGAGCTGATATAAGTACTTGGGATCTGAAAATTGACATTCCAGTTATCAGCGCCATATATTTAGAAATGCTATGAAACGTGGACATTTCTTGGTCCCATGCTGATAGGACCATATTTTAACAGCATGTAAAATACGCAGATGATATGAGTACTTGGGATCTGAAAATTGAGATTCCAGTTATCAACGCCATACATTTAGAAATGCTATGAAACGTGGACATTTTTGGTCCCGTGCTGATTGGACCATTTTTTAACAACACGTAATATACGCAGCTGATATAAGTACTTGGGATCTGAAAATTGAGATTCCGGTTATCGAAGACACACATTTAGAAATGCTATGAAACGTGGACATTTATTGGTCGCGGGCTAATTGGGGTATTTTATAACGACGCGAAAAAAGCCGAGCTGATATAAGTACTTGGGATCTGAAAATTGACATTCCAGTTATCAACGCCATACATTTAGAAATGCTATGAAACGTGGACATTTCTTGGTCCCATGCTGATAGGATCATATTTTAACAGCATGTAAAATACGCAGATGATATGAGTAGTTGGGATCTGAAAATTGAGTTTCCTGTTATCGACGCCATTCTTTTAAAAATACCATGAAACGTGGACATTTGTTGGTCCCGGGCTGATTGGACCATTTTCTAACAACACGTAAAATACGCAGCTGATATAAGTTCTTGGGATCTGAAAATTGAGATTCCGGTTATCGACGACACACATTTAGAAATGCTATGAAATGTGGACATTTGTTGGTCCCGTGCTGATTGGACCATTTTTTAACAACACATAAAATACGCAGCTGATCTAAGTTCTTGGGATCTAAAAATTGAGTTTTCTGTTATCGACGCTATACGTTTAGAAATACCATGAAACGTGGAGATTTCTTGGTCCCGGGATGATTGGAGAATTTTTTCACGAAGCGAAAAATTCCGAGCTGATATAAGTACTTGAGATCTGTAAATTGAGATTCCAGTTATCGACGACTTACATTTAGAAATGCTATGAAACGTGGACATTTATTGGTCGCGGGCTGATTGGGGTATTTTATCACGACGCGAAAAAAGCCGAGCTGATATAAGTACTTGGGATCTGAAAATTGACATTCCAGTTATCAACGCCATACATTTAGAATTGCTATGAAACGTGGACATTTGTTGGTCCCGTGCTGATTGGACCATTTTTTAACAACACGTAAAATACGCAGCTGATATAAGTACTTGGGATCTGAAAATTGAGATTCCAGTTATCAACGCCATACATTTAGAAATGCTATGAAACGTGGACATTTGTTGGTCCCGTGCTGATTGGACCATTTTTTAACAACACGTAAAATACGCAGCTGATATAAGTACTTGGGATCTGAAAATTGAGTTTCCTGTTATCGACGCCATACGTTTAGAAATACCATGAAACATGGTGATTTCTTGGTCCCGGGCTGATTGGAGAATTTTTTCACGAAGTGAAAAATTCCGAGCTGATATAAGTACTTGAGATCTGAAAATTGAGATTCCAGTTATCGACGACTTACATTTAGAAATGCTATGAAACGTGGACATTTATTGGTCGCGGGCTGATTGGAGTATTTTATTACGACGCGAAAAAAGCCGAGCTGATATAAGTACTTGGGATCTGAAAATTGACATTCCAGTTATCAACGCCATACATTTAGAAATGCTATGAAACGTGGACATTTCTTGGTCCCATGCTGATAGGACCATATATTAACAGCATGTAAAATACGCAGATGATATGAGTACTTGGGATCTGAAAATTGAGATTCCAGTTATCAACGCCATACATTTAGAAATGCTATGAAACGTGGACATTTGTTGGTCCCGTGCTGATTGGACCATTTTTTAACAACACGTGAAATACCCAGCTGATATAAGTACTTGGGATCTGAAAATTGAGTTTTCTGTTATCGACGCTATACGTTTAGAAATACCATGAAACGTGGACATTTCTTGGTCCCATGCTGATAGGACCATATTTTAACAGCATGTAAAATACGCAGATGATATGAGTACTTGGGATCTGAAAATTGAGTTTCCTGTTATCGACGCCATACTTTTAGAAATACCATGAAACGTGGACATTTGTTGGTCCCGGGCTGATTGGACCATTTTCTAACAACACGTAAAATACGCAGCTGATATAAGTTCTTGGGATCTGAAAATTGAGTTTCCAGTTATCAACGCCATGCATTTAGAAATGCTATGAAATGTGGACATTTGTGGGTCCCGTGCTGATTGGACCATTTTTTAACAACACGTAAAATACGCAGCTGATATAAGTACTTGGGATCTGAAAATTGAGTTTTCTGTTATCGACGATATACGTTTAGAAATACCATGAAACGTGGAGATTTCTTGGTCCCGGGCTGATTGGAGAATTTTTTCACGAAGCGAAAAATTCCGAGCTGATATAAGTACTTGAGATCTGAAAATTGAGATTCCAGTTATCGACGACTTACATTTAGAAATGCTATGAAACGTGGACATTTATTGGTCGCGGGCTGATTGGGGTATTTTATCACGACGCGAAAAAAGCCGAGCTGATATAAGTACTTGCGATCTGAAAATTGAGATTCCAGTTATCAACGCCATACATTTAGAAATGCTATGAAACGTGGACATTTTTGGTCCCGTGCTGATTGGACCATTTTTTAACAACATGTCAAATACGCAGATGATATAAGTACTTGGGATCTGAAAATTGAGTTTTCTGTTATCGACGCTATACGTTTAAAAATACCATGACACGTGGAGATTTCTTGGTCCCGGGCTGATAGGGGAATTTTTTCACGACGCTAAAAATTCCGAGCTGATATAAGTACTTGGGATCTGAAAAATGAGATTCCTGTTATCGACGACATACATTTAGAAATGCTATGAAACGTGGACATTTCTTGGTCCCGTGCTGATTGGACCATTTTTTAACAGCATGTAAAATACGCAGATGATATGAGTACTTGGGATCTGAAAATTGAGATTCCTGTTATCGACGCCATACGTTTAGAAATACCATGAAACGTGGACACTTCTTGGTCCCGGTCTGATTGGGGAATTTTTTCACGACGCGAAAAATGCCGAGCTGCTATAAGTACTTGGGATCTGAGAATTGAGTTTCCAGGTATCGACGACATACGTTTAGAAATACCATGAAACGTGGACACTTCATAGTCCCGGGCTGATTGGGGAATTTTTTCACGTCGCGAAAAAAGCCGAGCTGATATAAGTACTTGGGATCTGCAAATTGAGATTCCAGTTATCGCCGCAATACGTTTAGAAATGCCATGAAACGTTGACATTTCTTGGTCCCGGGCTGATTGGACCATTTTTTAACAACACGTAAAATACGCAGCGGATATAAGTTCTTGGGATCTGAAAATTGAGTTTCCTGTTATCGACGCCATACGTTTAGAAACACCATGAAACATGGTGATTTCTTGGTCCCGGGCTGATTGGAGAATTTTTTCACGAAGCGAAAAATTCCGAGTTGATATAAGTACTTGAGATCTGAAAATTGAGATTCCAGTTATCGACGACTTACATTTAGAAATGCTATGAAACGTGGACATTTATTGGTCGCGGGCTGATTGGAGTATTTTATTACGACGCGAAAAAAGCCGAGCTGATATAAGTACTTGGGATCTGAAAATTGACATTCCAGTTATCAACGCCATACATTTAGAAATGCTATGAAACGTGGACATTTCTTGGTCCCATGCTGATAGGACCATATTTTAACAGCATGTAAAATACGCAGATGATATGAGTACTTGGGATCTGAAAATTGAGATTCCAGTTATCAACGCCATACATTTAGAAATGCTATGAAACGTGGACATTTGTTGGTCCCGTGCTGATTGGACCATTTTTTAACAACACGTAAAATACGCAGCTGATATAAGTACTTGGGATCTGAAAATTGAGTTTCCAGTTATCAACGCCATGCATTTAGAAATGCTATGAAATGTGGACATTTGTTGGTCCCGTCCTGATTGGACCATTTTTTAACAACACGTAAAATACGCAGCTGATATAAGTACTTGGGATCTGAAAATTGAGTTTTCTGTTATCGACGCTATACGTTTAGAAATACCATGAAACGTGGAGATTTCTTGGTCCCGGGCTGATTGGAGAATTTTTTCACGAAGCGAAAAATTCCGAGCTGATATAAGTACTTGAGATCTGAAAATTGAGATTCCAGTTATCGACGACTTACATTTAGAAATGCTATGAAACGTGGACATTTATTGGTCGCGGGCTGATTGGGGTATTTTATCACGACGCGAAAAAAGCCGAGCTGATATAAGTACTTGGGATCTGAAAATTGAGATTCCAGTTATCGACGCCATACATTTAGAAATGCTATGAAACGTGGACATTTTTGGTCCCGTGCTGATTGGACCATTTTTTAACAACATGTCAAATACGCAGATGATATAAGTACTTGGGATCTGAAAATTGAGTTTTCTGTTATCGACGCTATACGTTTAAAAATACCATGACACGTGGAGATTTCTTGGACCCGGGCTGATAGGGGAATTTTTTCACGACGCTAAAAATTCCGAGCTGATATAAGTACTTGAGATCTGAAAATTGAGATTCCTGTTATCGACGACATACATTTAGAAATGCTATGAAACGTGGACATTTCTTGGTCCCGTGCTGATTGGACCATTTTTTAACAGCATGTAAAATACGCAGATGATATGAGTACTTGGGATCTGAAAATTGAGATTCCTGTTATCGACGCCATACGTTTAGAAATACCATGAAACGTGGACACTTCTTGGTCCCGGTCTGATTGGGGAATTTTTTCACGACGCGAAAAATGCCGAGCTGCTATAAGTACTTGGGATCTGAGAATTGAGTTTCCAGGTAGCGACGACATACGTTTAGAAATACCATGAAACGTGGACACTCCTTAGTCCCGGGCTGATTGGGGAATTTTTTCACGACGCGAAAAAAGCCGAGCTGATATAAGTACTTGGGATCTGCAAATTGAGATTTCAGTTATCGCCGCAATACGTTTAGAAATGCCATGAAACGTTGACATTTCTTGGTCCCGGGCTGATTGGACCATTTTTTAACAACACGTAAAATACGCAGCGGATATAAGTTCTTGGGATCTGAAAATTGAGTTTTCTGTCATCGACGCTATACGTTTAGAAATACCATGAAACATGGTGATTTCTTGGTCCCGGGCTGATTGGAGAATTTTTTCACGAAGCGAAAAATTCCGAGCTGATATAAGTACTTGAGATCTGAAAATTGAGATTCCAGTTATCGACGACTTACATTTAGAAATGCTATGAAACGTGGACATTTATTGGTCGCGGGCTGATTGGGGTATTTTATCACGACGCGAAAAAAGCCGAGCTGATATAAGTACTTGGGATCTGAAAATTGACATTCCAGTTATCAACGCCATACATTTAGAAATGCTATGAAACGTGGACATTTCTTGGTCCCATGCTGATAGGACCATATTTTAACAGCATGTAAAATACGCAGATGATATGAGTACTTGGGATCTGAAAATTGAGTTTCCTGTTATCGACGCCATTCTTTTAAAAATACCATGAAACGTGGACATTTGTTGGTCCCGGGCTGATTGGACCATTTTCTAACAACACGTAAAATACGCAGCTGATATAAGTTCTTGGGATCTGAAAATTGAGATTCCGGTTATCGACGACACACATTTAGAAATGCTATGAAATGTGGACATTTGTTGGTCCCGTGCTGATTGGACCATTTTTTAACAACACATAAAATACGCAGCTGATGTAAGTTCTTGGGATCTAAAAATTGAGTTTTCTGTTATCGACGCTATACGTTTAGAAATACCATGAAACGTGGAGATTTCTTGGTCCCGGGATGATTGGAGAATTTTTTCACGAAGCGAAACATTCCGAGCTGATATAAGTACTTGAGATCTGAAAATTGAGATTCCAGTTATCGACGACTTACATTTAGAAATGCTATGAAACGTGGACATTTATTGGTCGCGGGCTGATTGGGGTATTTTATCACGACGCGAAAAAAGCCGAGCTGATATAAGTACTTGGGATCTGAAAATTGAGATTCCGGTTATCGACGACACACATTTAGAAATGCTATGAAACGTGGACATTTGTTGGTTCCGTGCTGATTGGACCATTTTTTAACAACACGTAAAATACGCAGCTGATATAAGTACTTGGGATCTGAAAATTGAGATTCCTGTTATCGACGCCATACGTTTAGAAATACCATGAAACGTGGACACTTCTTGGTCCCGGTCTGATTGGGGAATTTTTTCACGACGCGAAAAATGCCGAGCTGCTATAAGTACTTGGGATCTGAGAATTGAGTTTCCAGGTATCGACGACATACGTTTAGAAATACCATGAAACGTGGACACTTCATAGTCCCGGGCTGATTGGGGAATTTTTTCACGTCGCGAAAAAAGCCGAGCTGATATAAGTACTTGGGATCTGCAAATTGAGATTCCAGTTATCGCCGCAATACGTTTAGAAATGCCATGAAACGTTGACATTTCTTGGTCCCGGGCTGATTGGACCATTTTTTAACAACACGTAAAATACGCAGCGGATATAAGTTCTTGGGATCTGAAAATTGAGTTTCCTGTTATCGACGCCATACGTTTAGAAACACCATGAAACATGGTGATTTCTTGGTCCCGGGCTGATTGGAGAATTTTTTCACGAAGCGAAAAATTCCGAGTTGATATAAGTACTTGAGATCTGAAAATTGAGATTCCAGTTATCGACGACTTACATTTAGAAATGCTATGAAACGTGGACATTTATTGGTCGCGGGCTGATTGGAGTATTTTATTACGACGCGAAAAAAGCCGAGCTGATATAAGTACTTGGGATCTGAAAATTGACATTCCAGTTATCAACGCCATACATTTAGAAATGCTATGAAACGTGGACATTTCTTGGTCCCATGCTGATAGGACCATATTTTAACAGCATGTAAAATACGCAGATGATATGAGTACTTGGGATCTGAAAATTGAGATTCCAGTTATCAACGCCATACATTTAGAAATGCTATGAAACGTGGACATTTGTTGGTCCCGTGCTGATTGGACCATTTTTTAACAACACGTAAAATACGCAGCTGATATAAGTACTTGGGATCTGAAAATTGAGTTTCCAGTTATCAACGCCATGCATTTAGAAATGCTATGAAATGTGGACATTTGTTGGTCCCGTCCTGATTGGACCATTTTTTAACAACACGTAAAATACGCAGCTGATATAAGTACTTGGGATCTGAAAATTGAGTTTTCTGTTATCGACGCTATACGTTTAGAAATACCATGAAACGTGGAGATTTCTTGGTCCCGGGCTGATTGGAGAATTTTTTCACGAAGCGAAAAATTCCGAGCTGATATAAGTACTTGAGATCTGAAAATTGAGATTCCAGTTATCGACGACTTACATTTAGAAATGCTATGAAACGTGGACATTTATTGGTCGCGGGCTGATTGGGGTATTTTATCACGACGCGAAAAAAGCCGAGCTGATATAAGTACTTGGGATCTGAAAATTGAGATTCCAGTTATCGACGCCATACATTTAGAAATGCTATGAAACGTGGACATTTTTGGTCCCGTGCTGATTGGACCATTTTTTAACAACATGTCAAATACGCAGATGATATAAGTACTTGGGATCTGAAAATTGAGTTTTCTGTTATCGACGCTATACGTTTAAAAATACCATGAAACGTGGACATTTCTTGGTCCCGGGCTGATAGGGGAATTTTTTCACGACGCTAAAAATTCCGAGCTGATATAAGTACTTGAGATCTGAAAATTGAGATTCCTGTTATCGACGACATACATTTAGAAATGCTATGAAACGTGGACATTTCTTGGTCCCGTGCTGATTGGACCATTTTTTAACAGCATGTAAAATACGCAGATGATATGAGTACTTGGGATCTGAAAATTGAGATTCCTGTTATCGACGCCATACGTTTAGAAATACCATGAAACGTGGACACTTCTTGGTCCCGGTCTGATTGGGGAATTTTTTCACGACGCGAAAAATGCCGAGCTGCTATAAGTACTTGGGATCTGAGAATTGAGTTTCCAGGTAGCGACGACATACGTTTAGAAATACCATGAAACGTGGACACTCCTTAGTCCCGGGCTGATTGGGGAATTTTTTCACGACGCGAAAAAAGCCGAGCTGATATAAGTACTTGGGATCTGCAAATTGAGATTTCAGTTATCGCCGCAATACGTTTAGAAATGCCATGAAACGTTGACATTTCTTGGTCCCGGGCTGATTGGACCATTTTTTAACAACACGTAAAATACGCAGCGGATATAAGTTCTTGGGATCTGAAAATTGAGTTTTCTGTCATCGACGCTATACGTTTAGAAATACCATGAAACATGGTGATTTCTTGGTCCCGGGCTGATTGGAGAATTTTTTCACGAAGCGAAAAATTCCGAGCTGATATAAGTACTTGAGATCTGAAAATTGAGATTCCAGTTATCGACGACTTACATTTAGAAATGCTATGAAACGTGGACATTTATTGGTCGCGGGCTGATTGGGGTATTTTATCACGACGCGAAAAAAGCCGAGCTGATATAAGTACTTGGGATCTGAAAATTGACATTCCAGTTATCAACGCCATACATTTAGAAATGCTATGAAACGTGGACATTTCTTGGTCCCATGCTGATAGGACCATATTTTAACAGCATGTAAAATACGCAGATGATATGAGTACTTGGGATCTGAAAATTGAGTTTCCTGTTATCGACGCCATTCTTTTAAAAATACCATGAAACGTGGAAATTTGTTGGTCCCGGGCTGATTGGACCATTTTCTAACAACACGTAAAATACGCAGCTGATATAAGTACTTGGGATCTGAAAATTGAGATTCCGGTTATCGACGACACACATTTAGAAATGCTATGAAACGTGGACATTTGTTGGTTCCGTGCTGATTGGACCATTTTTTAACAACACGTAAAATACGCAGCTGATATAAGTACTTGGGATCTAAAAATTGAGTTTTCTGTTATCGACGCTATACGTTTAGAAATACCATGAAACGTGGACATTTCTTGGTCCCGGGCTGATTGGGGAATTTTTTCACGTCGCGAAAAAGGCCGAGCTGACATAAGTACTTGGGATATGAAAATTGAGATTCCAGTTATCAACGCCATACATTTAGAAATGCTATGAAACGTGGACATTTGTTGGTCCCGTGCTGATTGGACCATTTTTTAACAACACGTAATATACGCAGCTGATATAAGTACTTGGGATCTGAAAATTGAGTTTTCTGTTATCGACGCTATACGTTTAGAAATACCATGAAACGTGGAGATTTCTTGGTCCCGGGCTGCTTGGGGAATTTTTTCACGACGCGAAAAATGCCGAGCTGATATAAGTACTTGGGATCTGAAAATTGAGATTCCGGTTATCGAAGACACACATATAGAAATGCTATGAAACGTGGACATTTATTGGTCGCGGGCTAATTGGGGTATTTTATAACGACGCGAAAAAAGCCGAGCTGTTATAAGTACTTGGGATCTGAAAATTGACATTCCAGTTATCAACGCCATACATTTAGAAATGCTATGAAACGTGGACATTTCTTGGTCCCATGCTGATAGGACCATATTTTAACAGCATGTAAAATACGCAGATGATATGAGTACTTGGGATCTGAAAATTGAGTTTCCTGTTATCGACGCCATTCTTTTAAAAATACCATGAAACGTGGACATTTGTTGGTCCCGGGCTGATTGGACCATTTTCTAACAACACGTAAAATACGCAGCTGATATAAGTTCTTGGGATCTGAAAATTGAGATTCCGGTTATCGACGACACACATTTAGAAATGCTATGAAATGTGGACATTTGTTGGTCCCGTGCTGATTGGACCATTTTTTAACAACACATAAAATACGCAGCTGATGTAAGTTCTTGGGATCTAAAAATTGAGTTTTCTGTTATCGACGCTATACGTTTAGAAATACCATGAAACGTGGAGATTTCTTGGTCCCGGGATGATTGGAGAATTTTTTCACGAAGCGAAAAATTCCGAGCTGATATAAGTACTTGAGATCTGAAAATTGAGATTCCAGTTATCGACGACTTACATTTAGAAATGCTATGAAACGTGGACATTTATTGGTCGCGGGCTGATTGGGGTATTTTATCACGACGCGAAAAAAGCCGAGCTGATATAAGTACTTGGGATCTGAATATTGAGATTCCCGTTATCGACGACACACATTTAGAAATGCTATGAAACGTGGACATTTGTTGGTTCCGTGCTGATTGGACCATTTTTTAACAACACGTAAAATACGCAGCTGATATAAGTACTTGGGATCTAAAAATTGAGTTTTCTGTTATCGACGCTATACGTTTAGAAATACCATGAAACGTGGACATTTCTTGGTCCCGGGCTGATTGGGGAATTTTTTCACGTCGCGAAAAAGGCCGAGCTGACATAAGTACTTGGGATATGAAAATTGAGATTCCAGTTATCAACGCCATACATTTAGAAATGCTATGAAACGTGGACATTTGTTGGTCCCGTGCTGATTGGACCATTTTTTAACAACACGTAATATACGCAGCTGATATAAGTACTTGGGATCTGAAAATTGAGTTTTCTGTTATCGACGCTATACGTTTAGAAATACCATGAAACGTGGAGATTTCTTGGTCCCGGGCTGCTTGGGGAATTTTTTCACGACGCGAAAAATGCCGAGCTGATATAAGTACTTGGGATCTGAAAATTGAGATTCCGGTTATCGAAGACATACATATAGAAATGCTATGAAACGTGGACATTTATTGGTCGCGGGCTAATTGGGGTATTTTATAACGACGCGAAAAAAGCCGAGCTGATATAAGTACTTGGGATCTGAAAATTGACATTCCAGTTATCAACGCCATACATTTAGAAATGCTATGAAACGTGGACATTTCTTGGTCCCATGCTGATAGGATCATATTTTAACAGCATGTAAAATACGCAGATGATATGAGTAGTTGGGATCTGAAAATTGAGTTTCCTGTTATCGACGCCATTCTTTTAAAAATACCATGAAACGTGGACATTTGTTGGTCCCGGGCTGATTGGACCATTTTCTAACAACACGTAAAATACGCAGCTGATATAAGTTCTTGGGATCTGAAAATTGAGATTCCGGTTATCGACGACACACATTTAGAAATGCTATGAAATGTGGACATTTGTTGGTCCCGTGCTGATTGGACCATTTTTTAACAACACATAAAATACGCAGCTGATGTAAGTTCTTGGGATCTAAAAATTGAGTTTTCTGTTATCGACGCTATACGTTTAGAAATACCATGAAACGTGGAGATTTCTTGGTCCCGGGATGATTGGAGAATTTTTTCACGAAGCGAAAAATTCCGAGCTGATATAAGTACTTGAGATCTGTAAATTGAGATTCCAGTTATCGACGACTTACATTTAGAAATGCTATGAAACGTGGACATTTATTGGTCGTGGGCTGATTGGGGTATTTTATCACGACGCGAAAAAAGCCGAGCTGATATAAGTACTTGGGATCTGAAAATTGAGATTCCAGTTATCAACGCCATACATTTAGAAATGCTATGAAACGTGGACATTTGTTGGTCCCGTGCTGATTGGACCATTTTTTAACAACACGTAAAATACGCAGCTGATATAAGTACTTGGGATCTGAAAATTGAGTTTTCTGTTATCGACGCTATACGTTTAGAAATACCATGAAACGTGGAGATTTCTTGGTCCCGGGCTGATTGGAGAATTTTTACACGAAGCGAAAAATTCCGAGCCGATATAAGTACTTGAGATCTGAAAATTGAGATTCCAGTTATCGACGACTTACATTTAGAAATGCTATGAAACGTGGACATTTATTGGTCGCGGGCTGATTGGGGTATTTTATCACGACGCGAAAAAAGCCGAGCTGATATAAGTACTTGGGATCTGAAAATTGACATTCCAGTTATCAGCGCCATATATTTAGAAATGCTATGAAACGTGGACATTTCTTGGTCCCATGCTGATAGGACCATATTTTAACAGCATGTAAAATACGCAGATGATATGAGTACTTGGGATCTGAAAATTGAGATTCCAGTTATCAACGCCATACATTTAGAAATGCTATGAAACGTGGACATTTTTGGTCCCGTGCTGATTGGACCATTTTTTAACAACACGTAATATACGCAGCTGATATAAGTACTTGGGATCTGAAAATTGAGATTCCGGTTATCGAAGACACACATTTAGAAATGCTATGAAACGTGGACATTTATTGGTCGCGGGCTAATTGGGGTATTTTATAACGACGCGAAAAAAGCCGAGCTGATATAAGTACTTGGGATCTGAAAATTGACATTCCAGTTATCAACGCCATACATTTAGAAATGCTATGAAACGTGGACATTTCTTGGTCCCATGCTGATAGGATCATATTTTAACAGCATGTAAAATACGCAGATGATATGAGTAGTTGGGATCTGAAAATTGAGTTTCCTGTTATCGACGCCATTCTTTTAAAAATACCATGAAACGTGGACATTTGTTGGTCCCGGGCTGATTGGACCATTTTCTAACAACACGTAAAATACGCAGCTGATATAAGTTCTTGGGATCTGAAAATTGAGATTCCGGTTATCGACGACACACATTTAGAAATGCTATGAAATGTGGACATTTGTTGGTCCCGTGCTGATTGGACCATTTTTTAACAACACATAAAATACGCAGCTGATCTAAGTT
Organism: Perithous albicinctus; assembly: GCA_964016905.1. Lineage (NCBI taxonomy): Eukaryota > Metazoa > Arthropoda > Insecta > Hymenoptera > Ichneumonidae > Perithous > Perithous albicinctus. Next base: position 5,818,018 of record OZ024696.1, on the reverse strand, counting down.
CTTGGGATCTAAAAATTGAGTTTTCTGTTATCGACGCTATACGTTTAGAAATACCATGAAACGTGGAGATTTCTTGGTCCCGGGATGATTGGAGAATTTTTTCACGAAGCGAAAAATTCCGAGCTGATATAAGTACTTGAGATCTGTAAATTGAGATTCCAGTTATCGACGACTTACATTTAGAAATGCTATGAAACGTGGACATTTATTGGTCGCGGGCTGATTGGGGTATTTTATCACGACGCGAAAAAAGCCGAGCTGATATAAGTACTTGGGATCTGAAAATTGACATTCCAGTTATCAACGCCATACATTTAGAATTGCTATGAAACGTGGACATTTGTTGGTCCCGTGCTGATTGGACCATTTTTTAACAACACGTAAAATACGCAGCTGATATAAGTACTTGGGATCTGAAAATTGAGATTCCAGTTATCAACGCCATACATTTAGAAATGCTATGAAACGTGGACATTTGTTGGTCCCGTGCTGATTGGACCATTTTTTAACAACACGTAAAATACGCAGCTGATATAAGTACTTGGGATCTGAAAATTGAGTTTCCTGTTATCGACGCCATACGTTTAGAAATACCATGAAACATGGTGATTTCTTGGTCCCGGGCTGATTGGAGAATTTTTTCACGAAGTGAAAAATTCCGAGCTGATATAAGTACTTGAGATCTGAAAATTGAGATTCCAGTTATCGACGACTTACATTTAGAAATGCTATGAAACGTGGACATTTATTGGTCGCGGGCTGATTGGAGTATTTTATTACGACGCGAAAAAAGCCGAGCTGATATAAGTACTTGGGATCTGAAAATTGACATTCCAGTTATCAACGCCATACATTTAGAAATGCTATGAAACGTGGACATTTCTTGGTCCCATGCTGATAGGACCATATATTAACAGCATGTAAAATACGCAGATGATATGAGTACTTGGGATCTGAAAATTGAGATTCCAGTTATCAACGCCATACATTTAGAAATGCTATGAAACGTGGACATTTGTTGGTCCCGTGCTGATTGGACCATTTTTTAACAACACGTGAAATACCCAGCTGATATAAGTACTTGGGATCTGAAAATTGAGATTCCAGTTATCAACGCCATACATTTAGAAATACCATGAAACGTGGACATTTCTTGGTCCCATGCTGATAGGACCATATTTTAACAGCATGTAAAATACGCAGATGATATGAGTACTTGGGATCTGAAAATTGAGTTTCCTGTTATCGACGCCATACTTTTAGAAATACCATGAAACGTGGACATTTGTTGGTCCCGGGCTGATTGGACCATTTTCTAACAACACGTAAAATACGCAGCTGATATAAGTTCTTGGGATCTGAAAATTGAGTTTCCAGTTATCAACGCCATGCATTTAGAAATGCTATGAAATGTGGACATTTGTGGGTCCCGTGCTGATTGGACCATTTTTTAACAACACGTAAAATACGCAGCTGATATAAGTACTTGGGATCTGAAAATTGAGTTTTCTGTTATCGACGATATACGTTTAGAAATACCATGAAACGTGGAGATTTCTTGGTCCCGGGCTGATTGGAGAATTTTTTCACGAAGCGAAAAATTCCGAGCTGATATAAGTACTTGAGATCTGAAAATTGAGATTCCAGTTATCGACGACTTACATTTAGAAATGCTATGAAACGTGGACATTTATTGGTCGCGGGCTGATTGGGGTATTTTATCACGACGCGAAAAAAGCCGAGCTGATATAAGTACTTGCGATCTGAAAATTGAGATTCCAGTTATCAACGCCATACATTTAGAAATGCTATGAAACGTGGACATTTTTGGTCCCGTGCTGATTGGACCATTTTTTAACAACATGTCAAATACGCAGATGATATAAGTACTTGGGATCTGAAAATTGAGTTTTCTGTTATCGACGCTATACGTTTAAAAATACCATGACACGTGGAGATTTCTTGGTCCCGGGCTGATAGGGGAATTTTTTCACGACGCTAAAAATTCCGAGCTGATATAAGTACTTGGGATCTGAAAAATGAGATTCCTGTTATCGACGACATACATTTAGAAATGCTATGAAACGTGGACATTTCTTGGTCCCGTGCTGATTGGACCATTTTTTAACAGCATGTAAAATACGCAGATGATATGAGTACTTGGGATCTGAAAATTGAGATTCCTGTTATCGACGCCATACGTTTAGAAATACCATGAAACGTGGACACTTCTTGGTCCCGGTCTGATTGGGGAATTTTTTCACGACGCGAAAAATGCCGAGCTGCTATAAGTACTTGGGATCTGAGAATTGAGTTTCCAGGTATCGACGACATACGTTTAGAAATACCATGAAACGTGGACACTTCATAGTCCCGGGCTGATTGGGGAATTTTTTCACGTCGCGAAAAAAGCCGAGCTGATATAAGTACTTGGGATCTGCAAATTGAGATTCCAGTTATCGCCGCAATACGTTTAGAAATGCCATGAAACGTTGACATTTCTTGGTCCCGGGCTGATTGGACCATTTTTTAACAACACGTAAAATACGCAGCGGATATAAGTTCTTGGGATCTGAAAATTGAGTTTCCTGTTATCGACGCCATACGTTTAGAAACACCATGAAACATGGTGATTTCTTGGTCCCGGGCTGATTGGAGAATTTTTTCACGAAGCGAAAAATTCCGAGTTGATATAAGTACTTGAGATCTGAAAATTGAGATTCCAGTTATCGACGACTTACATTTAGAAATGCTATGAAACGTGGACATTTATTGGTCGCGGGCTGATTGGAGTATTTTATTACGACGCGAAAAAAGCCGAGCTGATATAAGTACTTGGGATCTGAAAATTGACATTCCAGTTATCAACGCCATACATTTAGAAATGCTATGAAACGTGGACATTTGTTGGTCCCGTGCTGATTGGACCATTTTTTAACAACACGTAAAATACGCAGCTGATATAAGTACTTGGGATCTGAAAATTGAGTTTCCAGTTATCAACGCCATGCATTTAGAAATGCTATGAAATGTGGACATTTGTTGGTCCCGTCCTGATTGGACCATTTTTTAACAACACGTAAAATACGCAGCTGATATAAGTACTTGGGATCTGAAAATTGAGTTTTCTGTTATCGACGCTATACGTTTAGAAATACCATGAAACGTGGAGATTTCTTGGTCCCGGGCTGATTGGAGAATTTTTTCACGAAGCGAAAAATTCCGAGCTGATATAAGTACTTGAGATCTGAAAATTGAGATTCCAGTTATCGACGACTTACATTTAGAAATGCTATGAAACGTGGACATTTATTGGTCGCGGGCTGATTGGGGTATTTTATCACGACGCGAAAAAAGCCGAGCTGATATAAGTACTTGGGATCTGAAAATTGAGATTCCAGTTATCGACGCCATACATTTAGAAATGCTATGAAACGTGGACATTTTTGGTCCCGTGCTGATTGGACCATTTTTTAACAACATGTCAAATACGCAGATGATATAAGTACTTGGGATCTGAAAATTGAGTTTTCTGTTATCGACGCTATACGTTTAAAAATACCATGACACGTGGAGATTTCTTGGACCCGGGCTGATAGGGGAATTTTTTCACGACGCTAAAAATTCCGAGCTGATATAAGTACTTGAGATCTGAAAATTGAGATTCCTGTTATCGACGACATACATTTAGAAATGCTATGAAACGTGGACATTTCTTGGTCCCGTGCTGATTGGACCATTTTTTAACAGCATGTAAAATACGCAGATGATATGAGTACTTGGGATCTGAAAATTGAGATTCCTGTTATCGACGCCATACGTTTAGAAATACCATGAAACGTGGACACTTCTTGGTCCCGGTCTGATTGGGGAATTTTTTCACGACGCGAAAAATGCCGAGCTGCTATAAGTACTTGGGATCTGAGAATTGAGTTTCCAGGTAGCGACGACATACGTTTAGAAATACCATGAAACGTGGACACTCCTTAGTCCCGGGCTGATTGGGGAATTTTTTCACGACGCGAAAAAAGCCGAGCTGATATAAGTACTTGGGATCTGCAAATTGAGATTTCAGTTATCGCCGCAATACGTTTAGAAATGCCATGAAACGTTGACATTTCTTGGTCCCGGGCTGATTGGACCATTTTTTAACAACACGTAAAATACGCAGCGGATATAAGTTCTTGGGATCTGAAAATTGAGTTTTCTGTCATCGACGCTATACGTTTAGAAATACCATGAAACATGGTGATTTCTTGGTCCCGGGCTGATTGGAGAATTTTTTCACGAAGCGAAAAATTCCGAGCTGATATAAGTACTTGAGATCTGAAAATTGAGATTCCAGTTATCGACGACTTACATTTAGAAATGCTATGAAACGTGGACATTTATTGGTCGCGGGCTGATTGGGGTATTTTATCACGACGCGAAAAAAGCCGAGCTGATATAAGTACTTGGGATCTGAAAATTGACATTCCAGTTATCAACGCCATACATTTAGAAATGCTATGAAACGTGGACATTTCTTGGTCCCATGCTGATAGGACCATATTTTAACAGCATGTAAAATACGCAGATGATATGAGTACTTGGGATCTGAAAATTGAGTTTCCTGTTATCGACGCCATTCTTTTAAAAATACCATGAAACGTGGACATTTGTTGGTCCCGGGCTGATTGGACCATTTTCTAACAACACGTAAAATACGCAGCTGATATAAGTTCTTGGGATCTGAAAATTGAGATTCCGGTTATCGACGACACACATTTAGAAATGCTATGAAATGTGGACATTTGTTGGTCCCGTGCTGATTGGACCATTTTTTAACAACACATAAAATACGCAGCTGATGTAAGTTCTTGGGATCTAAAAATTGAGTTTTCTGTTATCGACGCTATACGTTTAGAAATACCATGAAACGTGGAGATTTCTTGGTCCCGGGATGATTGGAGAATTTTTTCACGAAGCGAAACATTCCGAGCTGATATAAGTACTTGAGATCTGAAAATTGAGATTCCAGTTATCGACGACTTACATTTAGAAATGCTATGAAACGTGGACATTTATTGGTCGCGGGCTGATTGGGGTATTTTATCACGACGCGAAAAAAGCCGAGCTGATATAAGTACTTGGGATCTGAAAATTGAGATTCCGGTTATCGACGACACACATTTAGAAATGCTATGAAACGTGGACATTTGTTGGTTCCGTGCTGATTGGACCATTTTTTAACAACACGTAAAATACGCAGCTGATATAAGTACTTGGGATCTGAAAATTGAGATTCCTGTTATCGACGCCATACGTTTAGAAATACCATGAAACGTGGACACTTCTTGGTCCCGGTCTGATTGGGGAATTTTTTCACGACGCGAAAAATGCCGAGCTGCTATAAGTACTTGGGATCTGAGAATTGAGTTTCCAGGTATCGACGACATACGTTTAGAAATACCATGAAACGTGGACACTTCATAGTCCCGGGCTGATTGGGGAATTTTTTCACGTCGCGAAAAAAGCCGAGCTGATATAAGTACTTGGGATCTGCAAATTGAGATTCCAGTTATCGCCGCAATACGTTTAGAAATGCCATGAAACGTTGACATTTCTTGGTCCCGGGCTGATTGGACCATTTTTTAACAACACGTAAAATACGCAGCGGATATAAGTTCTTGGGATCTGAAAATTGAGTTTCCTGTTATCGACGCCATACGTTTAGAAACACCATGAAACATGGTGATTTCTTGGTCCCGGGCTGATTGGAGAATTTTTTCACGAAGCGAAAAATTCCGAGTTGATATAAGTACTTGAGATCTGAAAATTGAGATTCCAGTTATCGACGACTTACATTTAGAAATGCTATGAAACGTGGACATTTATTGGTCGCGGGCTGATTGGAGTATTTTATTACGACGCGAAAAAAGCCGAGCTGATATAAGTACTTGGGATCTGAAAATTGACATTCCAGTTATCAACGCCATACATTTAGAAATGCTATGAAACGTGGACATTTCTTGGTCCCATGCTGATAGGACCATATTTTAACAGCATGTAAAATACGCAGATGATATGAGTACTTGGGATCTGAAAATTGAGATTCCAGTTATCAACGCCATACATTTAGAAATGCTATGAAACGTGGACATTTGTTGGTCCCGTGCTGATTGGACCATTTTTTAACAACACGTAAAATACGCAGCTGATATAAGTACTTGGGATCTGAAAATTGAGTTTCCAGTTATCAACGCCATGCATTTAGAAATGCTATGAAATGTGGACATTTGTTGGTCCCGTCCTGATTGGACCATTTTTTAACAACACGTAAAATACGCAGCTGATATAAGTACTTGGGATCTGAAAATTGAGTTTTCTGTTATCGACGCTATACGTTTAGAAATACCATGAAACGTGGAGATTTCTTGGTCCCGGGCTGATTGGAGAATTTTTTCACGAAGCGAAAAATTCCGAGCTGATATAAGTACTTGAGATCTGAAAATTGAGATTCCAGTTATCGACGACTTACATTTAGAAATGCTATGAAACGTGGACATTTATTGGTCGCGGGCTGATTGGGGTATTTTATCACGACGCGAAAAAAGCCGAGCTGATATAAGTACTTGGGATCTGAAAATTGAGATTCCAGTTATCGACGCCATACATTTAGAAATGCTATGAAACGTGGACATTTTTGGTCCCGTGCTGATTGGACCATTTTTTAACAACATGTCAAATACGCAGATGATATAAGTACTTGGGATCTGAAAATTGAGTTTTCTGTTATCGACGCTATACGTTTAAAAATACCATGAAACGTGGACATTTCTTGGTCCCGGGCTGATAGGGGAATTTTTTCACGACGCTAAAAATTCCGAGCTGATATAAGTACTTGAGATCTGAAAATTGAGATTCCTGTTATCGACGACATACATTTAGAAATGCTATGAAACGTGGACATTTCTTGGTCCCGTGCTGATTGGACCATTTTTTAACAGCATGTAAAATACGCAGATGATATGAGTACTTGGGATCTGAAAATTGAGATTCCTGTTATCGACGCCATACGTTTAGAAATACCATGAAACGTGGACACTTCTTGGTCCCGGTCTGATTGGGGAATTTTTTCACGACGCGAAAAATGCCGAGCTGCTATAAGTACTTGGGATCTGAGAATTGAGTTTCCAGGTAGCGACGACATACGTTTAGAAATACCATGAAACGTGGACACTCCTTAGTCCCGGGCTGATTGGGGAATTTTTTCACGACGCGAAAAAAGCCGAGCTGATATAAGTACTTGGGATCTGCAAATTGAGATTTCAGTTATCGCCGCAATACGTTTAGAAATGCCATGAAACGTTGACATTTCTTGGTCCCGGGCTGATTGGACCATTTTTTAACAACACGTAAAATACGCAGCGGATATAAGTTCTTGGGATCTGAAAATTGAGTTTTCTGTCATCGACGCTATACGTTTAGAAATACCATGAAACATGGTGATTTCTTGGTCCCGGGCTGATTGGAGAATTTTTTCACGAAGCGAAAAATTCCGAGCTGATATAAGTACTTGAGATCTGAAAATTGAGATTCCAGTTATCGACGACTTACATTTAGAAATGCTATGAAACGTGGACATTTATTGGTCGCGGGCTGATTGGGGTATTTTATCACGACGCGAAAAAAGCCGAGCTGATATAAGTACTTGGGATCTGAAAATTGACATTCCAGTTATCAACGCCATACATTTAGAAATGCTATGAAACGTGGACATTTCTTGGTCCCATGCTGATAGGACCATATTTTAACAGCATGTAAAATACGCAGATGATATGAGTACTTGGGATCTGAAAATTGAGTTTCCTGTTATCGACGCCATTCTTTTAAAAATACCATGAAACGTGGAAATTTGTTGGTCCCGGGCTGATTGGACCATTTTCTAACAACACGTAAAATACGCAGCTGATATAAGTACTTGGGATCTGAAAATTGAGATTCCGGTTATCGACGACACACATTTAGAAATGCTATGAAACGTGGACATTTGTTGGTTCCGTGCTGATTGGACCATTTTTTAACAACACGTAAAATACGCAGCTGATATAAGTACTTGGGATCTAAAAATTGAGTTTTCTGTTATCGACGCTATACGTTTAGAAATACCATGAAACGTGGACATTTCTTGGTCCCGGGCTGATTGGGGAATTTTTTCACGTCGCGAAAAAGGCCGAGCTGACATAAGTACTTGGGATATGAAAATTGAGATTCCAGTTATCAACGCCATACATTTAGAAATGCTATGAAACGTGGACATTTGTTGGTCCCGTGCTGATTGGACCATTTTTTAACAACACGTAATATACGCAGCTGATATAAGTACTTGGGATCTGAAAATTGAGTTTTCTGTTATCGACGCTATACGTTTAGAAATACCATGAAACGTGGAGATTTCTTGGTCCCGGGCTGCTTGGGGAATTTTTTCACGACGCGAAAAATGCCGAGCTGATATAAGTACTTGGGATCTGAAAATTGAGATTCCGGTTATCGAAGACACACATATAGAAATGCTATGAAACGTGGACATTTATTGGTCGCGGGCTAATTGGGGTATTTTATAACGACGCGAAAAAAGCCGAGCTGATATAAGTACTTGGGATCTGAAAATTGACATTCCAGTTATCAACGCCATACATTTAGAAATGCTATGAAACGTGGACATTTCTTGGTCCCATGCTGATAGGATCATATTTTAACAGCATGTAAAATACGCAGATGATATGAGTAGTTGGGATCTGAAAATTGAGTTTCCTGTTATCGACGCCATTCTTTTAAAAATACCATGAAACGTGGACATTTGTTGGTCCCGGGCTGATTGGACCATTTTCTAACAACACGTAAAATACGCAGCTGATATAAGTTCTTGGGATCTGAAAATTGAGATTCCGGTTATCGACGACACACATTTAGAAATGCTATGAAATGTGGACATTTGTTGGTCCCGTGCTGATTGGACCATTTTTTAACAACACGTAAAATACGCAGCTGATATAAGTACTTGGGATCTGAAAATTGAGTTTTCTGTTATCGACGATATACGTTTAGAAATACCATGAAACGTGGAGATTTCTTGGTCCCGGGCTGATTGGAGAATTTTTTCACGAAGCGAAAAATTCCGAGCTGATATAAGTACTTGAGATCTGAAAATTGAGATTCCAGTTATCGACGACTTACATTTAGAAATGCTATGAAACGTGGACATTTATTGGTCGCGGGCTGATTGGGGTATTTTATCACGACGCGAAAAAAGCCGAGCTGATATAAGTACTTGCGATCTGAAAATTGAGATTCCAGTTATCAACGCCATACATTTAGAAATGCTATGAAACGTGGACATTTTTGGTCCCGTGCTGATTGGACCATTTTTTAACAACATGTCAAATACGCAGATGATATAAGTACTTGGGATCTGAAAATTGAGTTTTCTGTTATCGACGCTATACGTTTAAAAATACCATGACACGTGGAGATTTCTTGGTCCCGGGCTGATAGGGGAATTTTTTCACGACGCTAAAAATTCCGAGCTGATATAAGTACTTGGGATCTGAAAAATGAGATTCCTGTTATCGACGACATACATTTAGAAATGCTATGAAACGTGGACATTTCTTGGTCCCGTGCTGATTGGACCATTTTTTAACAGCATGTAAAATACGCAGATGATATGAGTACTTGGGATCTGAAAATTGAGATTCCTGTTATCGACGCCATACGTTTAGAAATACCATGAAACGTGGACACTTCTTGGTCCCGGTCTGATTGGGGAATTTTTTCACGACGCGAAAAATGCCGAGCTGCTATAAGTACTTGGGATCTGAGAATTGAGTTTCCAGGTATCGACGACATACGTTTAGAAATACCATGAAACGTGGACACTTCATAGTCCCGGGCTGATTGGGGAATTTTTTCACGTCGCGAAAAAAGCCGAGCTGATATAAGTACTTGGGATCTGCAAATTGAGATTCCAGTTATCGCCGCAATACGTTTAGAAATGCCATGAAACGTTGACATTTCTTGGTCCCGGGCTGATTGGACCATTTTTTAACAACACGTAAAATACGCAGCGGATATAAGTTCTTGGGATCTGAAAATTGAGTTTCCTGTTATCGACGCCATACGTTTAGAAACACCATGAAACATGGTGATTTCTTGGTCCCGGGCTGATTGGAGAATTTTTTCACGAAGCGAAAAATTCCGAGTTGATATAAGTACTTGAGATCTGAAAATTGAGATTCCAGTTATCGACGACTTACATTTAGAAATGCTATGAAACGTGGACATTTATTGGTCGCGGGCTGATTGGAGTATTTTATTACGACGCGAAAAAAGCCGAGCTGATATAAGTACTTGGGATCTGAAAATTGACATTCCAGTTATCAACGCCATACATTTAGAAATGCTATGAAACGTGGACATTTCTTGGTCCCATGCTGATAGGACCATATTTTAACAGCATGTAAAATACGCAGATGATATGAGTACTTGGGATCTGAAAATTGAGATTCCAGTTATCAACGCCATACATTTAGAAATGCTATGAAACGTGGACATTTGTTGGTCCCGTGCTGATTGGACCATTTTTTAACAACACGTAAAATACGCAGCTGATATAAGTACTTGGGATCTGAAAATTGAGTTTCCAGTTATCAACGCCATGCATTTAGAAATGCTATGAAATGTGGACATTTGTTGGTCCCGTCCTGATTGGACCATTTTTTAACAACACGTAAAATACGCAGCTGATATAAGTACTTGGGATCTGAAAATTGAGTTTTCTGTTATCGACGCTATACGTTTAGAAATACCATGAAACGTGGAGATTTCTTGGTCCCGGGCTGATTGGAGAATTTTTTCACGAAGCGAAAAATTCCGAGCTGATATAAGTACTTGAGATCTGAAAATTGAGATTCCAGTTATCGACGACTTACATTTAGAAATGCCATGAAACGTGGACATTTATTGGTCGCGGGCTGATTGGGGTATTTTATCACGACGCGAAAAAAGCCGAGCTGATATAAGTACTTGGGATCTGAAAATTGACATTCCAGTTATCAACGCCATACATTTAGAAATGCTATGAAACGTGGACATTTCTTGGTCCCATGCTGATAGGACCATATTTTAACAGCATGTAAAATACGCAGATGATATGAGTACTTGGGATCTGAAAATTGAGATTCCAGTTATCAACGCCATACATTTAGAAATGCTATGAAACGTGGACATTTCTTGGTCCCGGGCTGATTGGACCATTTTTTAACAACACGTAAAATACGCAGCTGATATAAGTACTTGGGATCTGAAAATTGAGTTTCCAGTTATCAACGCCATGCATTTAGAAATGCTATGAAATGTGGACATTTGTTGGTCCCGTCCTGATTGGACCATTTTTTAACAACACGTAAAATACGCAGCTGATATAAGTACTTGGGATCTGAAAATTGAGTTTTCTGTTATCGACGCTATACGTTTAGAAATACCATGAAACGTGGAGATTTCTTGGTCCCGGGCTGATTGGAGAATTTTTTCACGAAGCGAAAAATTCCGAGCTGATATAAGTACTTGAGATCTGAAAATTGAGATTCCAGTTATCGACGACTTACATTTAGAAATGCCATGAAACGTGGACATTTATTGGTCGCGGGCTGATTGGGGTATTTTATCACGACGCGAAAAAAGCCGAGCTGATATAAGTACTTGGGATCTGAAAATTGAGATTCCAGTTATCGACGCCATACATTTAGAAATGCTATGAAACGTGGACATTTTTGGTCCCGTGCTGATTGGACCATTTTTTAACAACATGTCAAAAACGCAGATGATATAAGTACTTGGGATCTGAAAATTGAGTTTTCTGTTATCGACGCTATACGTTTAAAAATACCATGAAACGTGGACATTTCTTGGTCCCGGGCTGATAGGGGAATTTTTTCACGACGCTAAAAATTCCGAGCTGATATAAGTACTTGAGATCTGAAAATTGAGATTCCTGTTATCGACGACATACATTTAGAAATGCTATGAAACGTGGACATTTCTTGGTCCCGTGCTGATTGGACCATTTTTTAACAGCATGTAAAATACGCAGATGATATGAGTACTTGGGATCTGAAAATTGAGATTCCTGTTATCGACGCCATACGTTTAGAAATACCATGAAACGTGGACACTTCTTGGTCCCGGTCTGATTGGGGAATTTTTTCACGACGCGAAAAATGCCGAGCTGCTATAAGTACTTGGGATCTGAGAATTGAGTTTCCAGGTAGCGACGACATACGTTTAGAAATACCATGAAACGTGGACACTCCTTAGTCCCGGGCTGATTGGGGAATTTTTTCACGACGCGAAAAAAGCCGAGCTGATATAAGTACTTGGGATCTGCAAATTGAGATTTCAGTTATCGCCGCAATACGTTTAGAAATGCCATGAAACGTTGACATTTCTTGGTCCCGGGCTGATTGGACCATTTTTTAACAACACGTAAAATACGCAGCGGATATAAGTTCTTGGGATCTGAAAATTGAGTTTTCTGTCATCGACGCTATACGTTTAGAAATACCATGAAACATGGTGATTTCTTGGTCCCGGGCTGATTGGAGAATTTTTTCACGAAGCGAAAAATTCCGAGCTGATATAAGTACTTGAGATCTGAAAATTGAGATTCCAGTTATCGACGACTTACATTTAGAAATGCTATGAAACGTGGACATTTATTGGTCGCGGGCTGATTGGGGTATTTTATCACGACGCGAAAAAAGCCGAGCTGATATAAGTACTTGGGATCTGAAAATTGACATTCCAGTTATCAACGCCATACATTTAGAAATGCTATGAAACGTGGACATTTCTTGGTCCCATGCTGATAGGACCATATTTTAACAGCATGTAAAATACGCAGATGATATGAGTACTTGGGATCTGAAAATTGAGTTTCCTGTTATCGACGCCATTCTTTTAAAAATACCATGAAACGTGGAAATTTGTTGGTCCCGGGCTGATTGGACCATTTTCTAACAACACGTAAAATACGCAGCTGATATAAGTTCTTGGGATCTGAAAATTGAGATTCCGGTTATCGACGACACACATTTAGAAATGCTATGAAATGTGGACATTTGTTGGTCCCGTGCTGATTGGACCATTTTTTAACAACACATAAAATACGCAGCTGATGTAAGTTCTTGGGATCTAAAAATTGAGTTTTCTGTTATCGACGCTATACGTTTAGAAATACCATGAAACGTGGAGATTTCTTGGTCCCGGGATGATTGGAGAATTTTTTCACGAAGCGAAACATTCCGAGCTGATATAAGTACTTGAGATCTGAAAATTGAGATTCCAGTTATCGACGACTTACATTTAGAAATGCTATGAAACGTGGACATTTATTGGTCGCGGGCTGATTGGGGTATTTTATCACGACGCGAAAAAAGCCGAGCTGATATAAGTACTTGGGATCTGAAAATTGAGATTCCGGTTATCGACGACACACATTTAGAAATGCTATGAAACGTGGACATTTGTTGGTTCCGTGCTGATTGGACCATTTTTTAACAACACGTAAAATACGCAGCTGATATAAGTACTTGGGATCTAAAAATTGAGTTTTCTGTTATCGACGCTATACGTTTAGAAATACCATGAAACGTGGACATTTCTTGGTCCCGGGCTGATTGGGGAATTTTTTCACGTCGCGAAAAAGGCCGAGCTGACATAAGTACTTGGGATATGAAAATTGAGATTCCAGTTATCAACGCCATACATTTAGAAATGCTATGAAACGTGGACATTTGTTGGTCCCGTGCTGATTGGACCATTTTTTAACAACACGTAATATACGCAGCTGATATAAGTACTTGGGATCTGAAAATTGAGTTTTCTGTTATCGACGCTATACGTTTAGAAATACCATGAAACGTGGAGATTTCTTGGTCCCGGGCTGCTTGGGGAATTTTTTCACGACGCGAAAAATGCCGAGCTGATATAAGTACTTGGGATCTGAAAATTGAGATTCCAGTTATCGACGACTTACATTTAGAAATGCTATGAAACGTGGACATTTATTGGTCGCGGGCTGATTGGGGTATTTTATCACGACGCGAAAAAAGCCGAGCTGATATAAGTACTTGGGATCTGAAAATTGACATTCCAGTTATCAACGCCATACATTTAGAAATGCTATGAAACGTGGACATTTCTTGGTCCCATGCTGATAGGACCATATTTTAACAGCATGTAAAATACGCAGATGATATGAGTACTTGGGATCTGAAAATTGAGTTTCCTGTTATCGACGCCATACTTTTAGAAATACCATGAAACGTGGACATTTGTTGGTCCGGGGCTGATTGGACCATTTTTTAACAACACGTAAAATACGCAGCTGATATAAATACTTGGGATCTGAAAATTGAGTTTCCAGTTATCAACGCCATGCATTTAGAAATGCTATGAAATGTGGACATTTGTTGGTCCCGTGCTGATTGGACCATTTTTTAACAACACGTAAAATACGCAGCTGATATAAGTACTTGGGGTCTGAAAATTGAGTTTTCTGTTATCGACGCTATACGTTTAGAAATACCATGAAACGTGGAGATTTCTTGGTCCCGGGCTGATTGGAGAATTTTTACACGAAGCGAAAAATTCCGAGCCGATATAAGTACTTGAGATCTGAAAATTGAGATTCCAGTTATCGACGACTTACATTTAGAAATGCTATGAAACGTGGACATTTATTGGTCGCGGGCTGATTGGGGTATTTTATCACGACGCGAAAAAAGCCGAGCTGATATAAGTACTTGGGATCTGAAAATTGACATTCCAGTTATCAGCGCCATACATTTAGAAATGCTATGAAACGTGGACATTTCTTGGTCCCATGCTGATAGGACCATATTTTAACAGCATGTAAAATACGCAGATGATATGAGTACTTGGGATCTGAAAATTGAGTTTTCTGTTATCGACGCTATACGTTTAAAAATACCATGACACGTGGAGATTTCTTGGTCCCGGGCTGATAGGGGAATTTTTTCACGACGCTAAAAATTCCGAGCTGATATAAGTACTTGGGATCTGAAAAATGAGATTCCTGTTATCGACGACATACATTTAGAAATGCTATGAAACGTGGACATTTCTTGGTCCCGTGCTGATTGGACCATTTTTTAACAGCATGTAAAATACGCAGATGATATGAGTACTTGGGATCTGAAAATTGAGATTCCTGTTATCGACGCCATACGTTTAGAAATACCATGAAACGTGGACACTTCTTGGTCCCGGTCTGATTGGGGAATTTTTTCACGACGCGAAAAATGCCGAGCTGCTATAAGTACTTGGGATCTGAGAATTGAGTTTCCAGGTAGCGACGACATACGTTTAGAAATACCATGAAACGTGGACACTCCTTAGTCCCGGGCTGATTGGGGAATTTTTTCACGACGCGAAAAAAGCCGAGCTGATATAAGTACTTGGGATCTGCAAATTGAGATTTCAGTTATCGCCGCAATACGTTTAGAAATGCCATGAAACGTTGACATTTCTTGGTCCCGGGCTGATTGGACCATTTTTTAACAACACGTAAAATACGCAGCGGATATAAGTTCTTGGGATCTGAAAATTGAGTTTTCTGTCATCGACGCTATACGTTTAGAAATACCATGAAATATGGTGATTTCTTGGTCCCGGGCTGATTGGAGAATTTTTTCACGAAGCGAAAAATTCCGAGCTGATATAAGTACTTGAGATCTGAAAATTGAGATTCCAGTTATCGACGACTTACATTTAGAAATGCTATGAAACGTGGAAATTTATTGGTCGCGGGCTGATTGGGGTATTTTATCACGACGCGAAAAAAGCCGAGCTGATATAAGTACTTGGGATCTGAAAATTGACATTCCAGTTATCAATGCCATACATTTAGAAATGCTATGAAACGTGGACATTTCTTGGTCCCATGCTGATAGGACCATATTTTAACAGCATGTAAAATACGCAGATGATATGAGTACTTGGGATCTGAAAATTGAGTTTCCTGTTATCGACGCCATTCTTTTAAAAATACCATGAAACGTGGACATTTGTTGGTCCCGGGCTGATTGGACCATTTTCTAACAACACGTAAAATACGCAGCTGATATAAGTTCTTGGGATCTGAAAATTGAGATTCCGGTTATCGACGACACACAATTAGAAATGCTATGAAATGTGGACATTTGTTGGTCCCGTGCTGATTGGACCATTTTTTAACAACACATAAAATACGCAGCTGATGTAAGTTCTTGGGATCTAAAAATTGAGTTTTCTGTTATCGACGCTATACGTTTAGAAATACCATGAAACGTGGAGATTTCTTGGTCCCGGGATGATTGGAGAATTTTTTCACGAAGCGAAAAATTCCGAGCTGATATAAGTACTTGAGATCTGAAAATTGAGATTCCAGTTATCGACGACTTACATTTAGAAATGCTATGAAACGTGGACATTTATTGGTCGCGGGCTGATTGGGGTATTTTATCACGACGCGAAAAAAGCCGAGCTGATATAAGTACTTGGGATCTGAAAATTGACATTCCAGTTATCAACGCCATACATTTAGAAATGCTATGAAACGTGGACATTTGTTGGTCCCGTGCTGATTGGACCATTTTTTAACAACACGTAAAATACGCAGCTGATATAAGTACTTGGGATCTGAAAATTGAGATTCCGGTTATCGACGACACACATTTAGAAATGCTATGAAACGTGGACATTTGTTGGTTCCGTGCTGATTGGACCATTTTTTAACAACACGTAAAATACGCAGCTGATATAAGTACTTGGGATCTGAAAATTGAGTTTCCAGTTATCAACGCCATGCATTTAGAAATGCTATGAAATGTGGACATTTGTTGGTCCCGTGCTGATTGGACCATTTATTAACAACACGTAAAATACGCAGCTGATATAAGTACTTGGGATCTGAAAATTGAGTTTTCTGTTATCGACGCTATACGTTTAGAAATACCATGAAACGTGGAGATTTCTTGGTCCCGGGCTGATTGGAGAATTTTTTCACGAAGCGAAAAATTCCGAGCCGATATAAGTACTTGGGATCTGAGAATTGAGTTTCCAGGTATCGACGACATACGTTTAGAAATACCATGAAACGTGGACACTTCTTAGTCCCGGGCTGATTGGGGAATTTTTTCACGACGCGAAAAAAGCCGAGCTGATATAAGTACTTGGGATCTGAAAATTGACATTCCAGTTATCAGCGCCATACATTTAGAAATGCTATGAAACGTGGACATTTCTTGGTCTCATGCTGATAGGACCATATTTTAACAGCATGTAAAATACGCAGATGATATGAGTACTTGGGATCTGAAAATTGAGATTCCAGTTATCAACGCCATACATTTAGAAATGCTATGAAACGTGGACATTTATTGGTCGCGGGCTGATTGGGGTATTTTATCACGACGCGAAAAAAGCCGAGCTGATATAAGTACTTGGGATCTGAAAATTGAGATTCCAGTTATCGACGCCATACATTTAGAAATGCTATGAAACGTGGACATTTTTGGTCCCGTGCTGATTGGACCATTTTTTAACAACATGTCAAATACGCAGATGATATAAGTACTTGGGATCTGAAAATTGAGTTTTCTGTTATCGACGCTATACGTTTAAAAATACCATGACACGTGGAGATTTCTTGGACCCGGGCTGATAGGGGAATTTTTTCACGACGCTAAAAATTCCGAGCTGATATAAGTACTTGAGATCTGAAAATTGAGATTCCTGTTATCGACGACATACATTTAGAAATGCTATGAAACGTGGACATTTCTTGGTCCCGTGCTGATTGGACCATTTTTTAACAGCATGTAAAATACGCAGATGATATGAGTACTTGGGATTTGAAAATTGAGATTCCTGTTATCGACGCCATACGTTTAGAAATACCATGAAACGTGGACACTTCTTGGTCCCGGTCTGATTGGGGAATTTTTTCACGACGCGAAAAATGCCGAGCTGCTATAAGTACTTGGGATCTGAGAATTGAGTTTCCAGGTAGCGACGACATACGTTTAGAAATACCATGAAACGTGGACACTCCTTAGTCCCGGGCTGATTGGGGAATTTTTTCACGACGCGAAAAAAGCCGAGCTGATATAAGTACTTGGGATCTGCAAATTGAGATTTCAGTTATCGCCGCAATACGTTTAGAAATGCCATGAAACGTTGACATTTCTTGGTCCCGGGCTGATTGGACCATTTTTTAACAACACGTAAAATACGCAGCGGATATAAGTTCTTGGGATCTGAAAATTGAGTTTTCTGTCATCGACGCTATACGTTTAGAAATACCATGAAACATGGTGATTTCTTGGTCCCGGGCTGATTGGAGAATTTTTTCACGAAGCGAAAAATTCCGAGCTGATATAAGTACTTGAGATCTGAAAATTGAGATTCCAGTTATCGACGACTTACATTTAGAAATGCTATGAAACGTGGACATTTATTGGTCGCGGGCTGATTGGGGTATTTTATCACGACGCGAAAAAAGGCGAGCTGATATAAGTACTTGGGATCTGAAAATTGACATTCCAGTTATCAACGCCATACATTTAGAAATGCTATGAAACGTGGACATTTCTTGGTCCCATGCTGATAGGACCATATTTTAACAGCATGTAAAATACGCAGATGATATGAGTACTTGGGATCTGAAAATTGAGTTTCCTGTTATCGACGCCATTCTTTTAAAAATACCATGAAACGTGGACATTTGTTGGTCCCGGGCTGATTGGACCATTTTCTAACAACACGTAAAATACGCAGCTGATATAAGTTCTTGGGATCTGAAAATTGAGATTCCGGTTATCGACGACACACATTTAGAAATGCTATGAAATGTGGACATTTGTTGGTCCCGTGCTGATTGGACCATTTTTTAACAACACATAAAATACGCAGCTGATGTAAGTTCTTGGGATCTAAAAATTGAGTTTTCTGTTATCGACGCTATACGTTTAGAAATACCATGAAACGTGGAGATTTCTTGGTCCCGGGATGATTGGAGAATTTTTTCACGAAGCGAAACATTCCGAGCTGATATAAGTACTTGAGATCTGAAAATTGAGATTCCAGTTATCGACGACTTACATTTAGAAATGCTATGAAACGTGGACATTTATTGGTCGCGGGCTGATTGGGGTATTTTATCACGACGCGAAAAAAGCCGAGCTGATATAAGTACTTGGGATCTGAAAATTGAGATTCCGGTTATCGACGACACACATTTAGAAATGCTATGAAACGTGGACATTTGTTGGTTCCGTGCTGATTGGACCATTTTTTAACAACACGTAAAATACGCAGCTGATATAAGTACTTGGGATCTAAAAATTGAGTTTTCTGTTATCGACGCTATACGTTTAGAAATACCATGAAACGTGGACATTTCTTGGTCCCGGGCTGATTGGGGAATTTTTTCACGTCGCGAAAAAGGCCGAGCAGACATAAGTACTTGGGATATGAAAATTGAGATTCCAGTTATCAACGCCATACATTTAGAAATGCTATGAAACGTGGACATTTGTTGGTCCCGTGCTGATTGGACCATTTTTTAACAACACGTAATATACGCAGCTGATATAAGTACTTGGGATCTGAAAATTGAGTTTTCTGTTATCGACGCTATACGTTTAGAAATACCATGAAACGTGGAGATTTCTTGGTCCCGGGCTGCTTGGGGAATTTTTTCACGACGCGAAAAATGCCGAGCTGATATAAGTACTTGGGATCTGAAAATTGAGATTCCGGTTATCGAAGACACACATATAGAAATGCTATGAAACGTGGACATTTATTGGTCGCGGGCTAATTGGGGTATTTTATAACGACGCGAAAAAAGCCGAGCTGATATAAGTACTTGGGATCTGAAAATTGACATTCCAGTTATCAACGCCATACATTTAGAAATGCTATGAAACGTGGACATTTCTTGGTCCCATGCTGATAGGATCATATTTTAACAGCATGTAAAATACGCAGATGATATGAGTAGTTGGGATCTGAAAATTGAGTTTCCTGTTATCGACGCCATTCTTTTAAAAATACCATGAAACGTGGACATTTGTTGGTCCCGGGCTGATTGGACCATTTTCTAACAACACGTAAAATACGCAGCTGATATAAGTTCTTGGGATCTGAAAATTGAGATTCCGGTTATCGACGACACACATTTAGAAATGCTATGAAATGTGGACATTTGTTGGTCCCGTGCTGATTGGACCATTTTTTAACAACACATAAAATACGCAGCTGATGTAAGTTCTTGGGATCTAAAAATTGAGTTTTCTGTTATCGACGCTATACGTTTAGAAATACCATGAAACGTGGAGATTTCTTGGTCCCGGGATGATTGGAGAATTTTTTCACGAAGCGAAAAATTCCGAGCTGATATAAGTACTTGAGATCTGTAAATTGAGATTCCAGTTATCGACGACTTACATTTAGAAATGCTATGAAACGTGGACATTTATTGGTCGTGGGCTGATTGGGGTATTTTATCACGACGCGAAAAAAGCCGAGCTGATATAAGTACTTGGGATCTGAAAATTGAGATTCCAGTTATCAACGCCATACATTTAGAAATGCTATGAAACGTGGACATTTGTTGGTCCCGTGCTGATTGGACCATTTTTTAACAACACGTAAAATACGCAGCTGATATAAGTACTTGGGATCTGAAAATTGAGTTTTCTGTTATCGACGCTATACGTTTAGAAATACCATGAAACGTGGAGATTTCTTGGTCCCGGGCTGATAGGAGAATTTTTACACGAAGCGAAAAATTCCGAGCCGATATAAGTACTTGAGATCTGAAAATTGAGATTCCAGTTATCGACGACTTACATTTAGAAATGCTATGAAACGTGGACATTTATTGGTCGCGGGCTGATTGGGGTATTTTATCACGACGCGAAAAAAGCCGAGCTGATATAAGTACTTGGGATCTGAAAATTGACATTCCAGTTATCAGCGCCATATATTTAGAAATGCTATGAAACGTGGACATTTCTTGGTCCCATGCTGATAGGACCATATTTTAACAGCATGTAAAATACGCAGATGATATGAGTACTTGGGATCTGAAAATTGAGATTCCAGTTATCAACGCCATACATTTAGAAATGCTATGAAACGTGGACATTTTTGGTCCCGTGCTGATTGGACCATTTTTTAACAACACGTAATATACGCAGCTGATATAAGTACTTGGGATCTGAAAATTGAGATTCCGGCTATCGAAGACACACATTTAGAAATGCTATGAAACGTGGACATTTATTGGTCGCGGGCTAATTGGGGTATTTTATAACGACGCGAAAAAAGCCGAGCTGATATAAGTACTTGGGATCTGAAAATTGACATTCCAGTTATCAACGCCATACATTTAGAAATGCTATGAAACGTGGACATTTCTTGGTCCCATGCTGATAGGATCATATTTTAACAGCATGTAAAATACGCAGATGATATGAGTAGTTGGGATCTGAAAATTGAGTTTCCTGTTATCGACGCCATTCTTTTAAAAATACCATGAAACGTGGACATTTGTTGGTCCCGGGCTGATTGGACCATTTTCTAACAACACGTAAAATACGCAGCTGGTATAAGTTCTTGGGATCTGAAAATTGAGATTCCGGTTATCGACGACACACATTTAGAAATGCTATGAAATGTGGACATTTGTTGGTCCCGTGCTGATTGGACCATTTTTTAACAACACATAAAATACGCAGCTGATCTAAGTTCTTGGGATCTAAAAATTGAGTTTTCTGTTATCGACGCTATACGTTTAGAAATACCATGAAACGTGGAGATTTCTTGGTCCCGGGATGATTGGAGAATTTTTTCACGAAGCGAAAAATTCCGAGCTGATATAAGTACTTGAGATCTGTAAATTGAGATTCCAGTTATCGACGACTTACATTTAGAAATGCTATGAAACGTGGACATTTATTGGTCGCGGGCTGATTGGGGTATTTTATCACGACGCGAAAAAAGCCGAGCTGATATAAGTACTTGGGATCTGAAAATTGAGATTCCAGTTATCAACGCCATACATTTAGAAATGCTATGAAACGTGGACATTTTTGGTCCCGTGCTGATTGGACCATTTTTTAACAACATGTCAAATACGCAGATGATACAAGTACTTGGGATCTGAAAATTGAGTTTTCTGTTATCGACGCTATACGTTTAAAAATACCATGACACGTGGAGATTTCTTGGTCCCGGGCTGATAGGGGAATTTTTTCACGACGCTAAAAATTCCGAGCTGATATAAGTACTTGGGATCTGAAAATTGAGATTCCTGTTATCGACGACATACATTTAGAAATGCTATGAAACGTGGACATTTCTTGGTCCCGTGCTGATTGGACCATTTTTTAACAGCATGTAAAATACGCAGATGATATGAGTACTTGGGATCTGAAAATTGAGATTCCTGTTATCGACGCCATACGTTTAGAAATACCATGAAACGTGGACACTTCTTGGTCCCGGTCTGATTGGGGAATTTTTTCACGACGCGAAAAATGCCGAGCTTCTATAAGTACTTGGGATCTGAGAATTGAGTTTCCAGGTATCGACGACATACGTTTAGAAATACCATGAAACGTGGACACTTCTTAGTCCCGGGCTGATTGGGGAATTTTTTCACGACGCGAAAAAAGCCGAGCTGATATAAGTACTTGGGATCTGCAAATTGAGATTCCAGTTATCGCCGCAATACATTTAGAAATGCCATGAAACGTTGACATTTCTTGGTCCCATGCTGATAGGATCATATTTTAACAGCATGTAAAATACGCAGATGATATGAGTAGTTGGGATCTGAAAATTGAGTTTCCTGTTATCGACGCCATTCTTTTAAAAATACCATGAAACGTGGACATTTGTTGGTCCCGGGCTGATTGGACCATTTTCTAACAACACGTAAAATACGCAGCTGATATAAGTTCTTGGGATCTGAAAATTGAGATTCCGGTTATCGACGACACACATTTAGAAATGCTATGAAATGTGGACATTTGTTGGTCCCGTGCTGATTGGACCATTTTTTAACAACACATAAAATACGCAGCTGATGTAAGTTCTTGGGATCTAAAAATTGAGTTTTCTGTTATCGACGCTATACGTTTAGAAATACCATGAAACGTGGAGATTTCTTGGTCCCGGGATGATTGGAGAATTTTTTCACGAAGCGAAAAATTCCGAGCTGATATAAGTACTTGAGATCTGTAAATTGAGATTCCAGTTATCGACGACTTACATTTAGAAATGCTATGAAACGTGGACATTTATTGGTCGTGGGCTGATTGGGGTATTTTATCACGACGCGAAAAAAGCCGAGCTGATATAAGTACTTGGGATCTGAAAATTGAGATTCCAGTTATCAACGCCATACATTTAGAAATGCTATGAAACGTGGACATTTGTTGGTCCCGTGCTGATTGGACCATTTTTTAACAACACGTAAAATACGCAGCTGATATAAGTACTTGGGATCTGAAAATTGAGTTTTCTGTTATCGACGCTATACGTTTAGAAATACCATGAAACGTGGAGATTTCTTGGTCCCGGGCTGATAGGAGAATTTTTACACGAAGCGAAAAATTCCGAGCCGATATAAGTACTTGAGATCTGAAAATTGAGATTCCAGTTATCGACGACTTACATTTAGAAATGCTATGAAACGTGGACATTTATTGGTCGCGGGCTGATTGGGGTATTTTATCACGACGCGAAAAAAGCCGAGCTGATATAAGTACTTGGGATCTGAAAATTGACATTCCAGTTATCAGCGCCATATATTTAGAAATGCTATGAAACGTGGACATTTCTTGGTCCCATGCTGATAGGACCATATTTTAACAGCATGTAAAATACGCAGATGATATGAGTACTTGGGATCTGAAAATTGAGATTCCAGTTATCAACGCCATACATTTAGAAATGCTATGAAACGTGGACATTTTTGGTCCCGTGCTGATTGGACCATTTTTTAACAACACGTAATATACGCAGCTGATATAAGTACTTGGGATCTGAAAATTGAGATTCCGGTTATCGAAGACACACATTTAGAAATGCTATGAAACGTGGACATTTATTGGTCGCGGGCTAATTGGGGTATTTTATAACGACGCGAAAAAAGCCGAGCTGATATAAGTACTTGGGATCTGAAAATTGACATTCCAGTTATCAACGCCATACATTTAGAAATGCTATGAAACGTGGACATTTCTTGGTCCCATGCTGATAGGATCATATTTTAACAGCATGTAAAATACGCAGATGATATGAGTAGTTGGGATCTGAAAATTGAGTTTCCTGTTATCGACGCCATTCTTTTAAAAATACCATGAAACGTGGACATTTGTTGGTCCCGGGCTGATTGGACCATTTTCTAACAACACGTAAAATACGCAGCTGATATAAGTTCTTGGGATCTGAAAATTGAGATTCCGGTTATCGACGACACACATTTAGAAATGCTATGAAATGTGGACATTTGTTGGTCCCGTGCTGATTGGACCATTTTTTAACAACACATAAAATACGCAGCTGATCTAAGTTCTTGGGATCTAAAAATTGAGTTTTCTGTTATCGGCGCTATACGTTTAGAAATACCATGAAACGTGGAGATTTCTTGGTCCCGGGATGATTGGAGAATTTTTTCACGAAGCGAAAAATTCCGAGCTGATATAAGTACTTGAGATCTGTAAATTGAGATTCCAGTTATCGACGACTTACATTTAGAAATGCTATGAAACGTGGACATTTATTGGTCGCGGGCTGATTGGGGTATTTTATCACGACGCGAAAAAAGCCGAGCTGATATAAGTACTTGGGATCTGAAAATTGAGATTCCAGTTATCAACGCCATACATTTAGAAATGCTATGAAACGTGGACATTTTTGGTCCCGTGCTGATTGGACCATTTTTTAACAACATGTCAAATACGCAGATGATACAAGTACTTGGGATCTGAAAATTGAGTTTTCTGTTATCGACGCTATACGTTTAAAAATACCATGACACGTGGAGATTTCTTGGTCCCGGGCTGATAGGGGAATTTTTTCACGACGCTAAAAATTCCGAGCTGATATAAGTACTTGGGATCTGAAAATTGAGATTCCTGTTATCGACGACATACATTTAGAAATGCTATGAAACGTGGACATTTCTTGGTCCCGTGCTGATTGGACCATTTTTTAACAGCATGTAAAATACGCAGATGATATGAGTACTTGGGATCTGAAAATTGAGATTCCTGTTATCGACGCCATACGTTTAGAAACACCATGAAACATGGTGATTTCTTGGTCCCGGGCTGATTGGAGAATTTTTTCACGAAGCGAAAAATTCCGAGCTGATATAAGTACTTGAGATCTGAAAATTGAGATTCCAGTTATCGACGACTTACATTTAGAAATGCTATGAAACGTGGACATTTGTTGGTCGCGGGCTGATTGGAGTATTTTATTACGACGCGAAAAAAGCCGAGCTGATATAAGTACTTGGGATCTGAAAATTGACATTCCAGTTATCAACGCCATACATTTAGAAATGCTATGAAACGTGGACATTTCTTGGTCCCATGCTGATAGGACCATATTTTAACAGCATGTAAAATACGCAGATGATATGAGTACTTGGGATCTGAAAATTGAGATTCCAGTTATCAACGCCATACATTTAGAAATGCTATGAAACGTGGACATTTGTTGGTCCCGTGCTGATTGGACCATTTTTTAACAACACGTAAAATACGCAGCTGATATAAGTACTTGGGATCTGAAAATTGAGTTTCCAGTTATCAACGCCATGCATTTAGAAATGCTATGAAATGTGGACATTTGTTGGTCCCGTCCTGATTGGACCATTTTTTAACAACACGTAAAATACGCAGCTGATATAAGTACTTGGGATCTGAAAATTGAGTTTTCTGTTATCGACGCTATACGTTTAGAAATACCATGAAACGTGGAGATTTCTTGGTCCCGGGCTGATATAAGTACTTGAGATCTGAAAATTGAGATTCCAGTTATCGACGACTTACATTTAGAAATGCTATGAAACGTGGACATTTATTGGTCGCGGGCTGATTGGGGTATTTTATCACGACGCGAAAAAAGCCGAGCTGATATAAGTACTTGGGATCTGAAAATTGAGATTCCAGTTATCGACGCCATACATTTAGAAATGCTATGAAACGTGGACATTTTTGGTCCCGTGCTGATTGGACCATTTTTTAACAACATGTCAAATACGCAGATGATATAAGTACTTGGGATCTGAAAATTGAGTTTTCTGTTATCGACGCTATACGTTTAAAAATACCATGACACGTGGAGATTTCTTGGACCCGGGCTGATAGGGGAATTTTTTCACGACGCTAAAAATTCCGAGCTGATATAAGTACTTGAGATCTGAAAATTGAGATTCCTGTTATCGACGACATACATTTAGAATGCTATGAAACGTGGACATTTCTTGGTCCCGTGCTGATTGGACCATTTTTTAACAGCATGTAAAATACGCAGATGATATGAGTACTTGGGATCTGAAAATTGAGATTCCTGTTATCGACGCCATACGTTTAGAAATACCATGAAACGTGGACACTTCTTGGTCCCGGTCTGATTGGGGAATTTTTTCACGACGCGAAAAATGCCGAGCTGCTATAAGTACTTGGGATCTGAGAATTGAGTTTCCAGGTAGCGACGACATACGTTTAGAAATACCATGAAACGTGGACACTCCTTAGTCCCGGGCTGATTGGGGAATTTTTTCACGACGCGAAAAAAGCCGAGCTGATATAAGTACTTGGGATCTGCAAATTGAGATTTCAGTTATCGCCGCAATACGTTTAGAAATGCCATGAAACGTTGACATTTCTTGGTCCCGGGCTGATTGGACCATTTTTTAACAACACGTAAAATACGCAGCGGATATAAGTTCTTGGGATCTGAAAATTGAGTTTTCTGTCATCGACGCTATACGTTTAGAAATACCATGAAACATGGTGATTTCTTGGTCCCGGGCTGATTGGAGAATTTTTTCACGAAGCGAAAAATTCCGAGCTGATATAAGTACTTGAGATCTGAAAATTGAGATTCCAGTTATCGACGACTTACATTTAGAAATGCTATGAAACGTGGACATTTATTGGTCGCGGGCTGATTGGGGTATTTTATCACGACGCGAAAAAAGCCGAGCTGATATAAGTACTTGGGATCTGAAAATTGACATTCCAGTTATCAACGCCATACATTTAGAAATGCTATGAAACGTGGACATTTCTTGGTCCCATGCTGATAGGACCATATTTTAACAGCATGTAAAATACGCAGATGATATGAGTACTTGGGATCTGAAAATTGAGTTTCCTGTTATCGACGCCATTCTTTTAAAAATACCATGAAACGTGGACATTTGTTGGTCCCGGGCTGATTGGACCATTTTCTAACAACACGTAAAATACGCAGCTGATATAAGTTCTTGGGATCTGAAAATTGAGATTCCGGTTATCGACGACACACATTTAGAAATGCTATGAAATGTGGACATTTGTTGGTCCCGTGCTGATTGGACCATTTTTTAACAACACATAAAATACGCAGCTGATGTAAGTTCTTGGGATCTAAAAATTGAGTTTTCTGTTATCGACGCTATACGTTTAGAAATACCATGAAACGTGGAGATTTCTTGGTCCCGGGATGATTGGAGAATTTTTTCACGAAGCGAAAAATTCCGAGCTGATATAAGTACTTGAGATCTGAAAATTGAGATTCCAGTTATCGACGACTTACATTTAGAAATGCTATGAAACGTGGACATTTATTGGTCGCGGGCTGATTGGGGTATTTTATCACGACGCGAAAAAAGCCGAGCTGATATAAGTACTTGGGATCTGAAAATTGAGATTCCCGTTATCGACGACACACATTTAGAAATGCTATGAAACGTGGACATTTGTTGGTTCCGTGCTGATTGGACCATTTTTTAACAACACGTAAAATACGCAGCTGATATAAGTACTTGGGATCTAAAAATTGAGTTTTCTGTTATCGACGCTATACGTTTAGAAATACCATGAAACGTGGACATTTCTTGGTCCCGGGCTGATTGGGGAATTTTTTCACGTCGCGAAAAAGGCCGAGCTGACATAAGTACTTGGGATATGAAAATTGAGATTCCAGTTATCAACGCCATACATTTAGAAATGCTATGAAACGTGGACATTTGTTGGTCCCGTGCTGATTGGACCATTTTTTAACAACACGTAATATACGCAGCTGATATAAGTACTTGGGATCTGAAAATTGAGTTTTCTGTTATCGACGCTATACGTTTAGAAATACCATGAAACGTGGAGATTTCTTGGTCCCGGGCTGCTTGGGGAATTTTTTCACGACGCGAAAAATGCCGAGCTGATATAAGTACTTGGGATCTGAAAATTGAGATTCCGGTTATCGAAGACACACATATAGAAATGCTATGAAACGTGGACATTTATTGGTCGCGGGCTAATTGGGGTATTTTATAACGACGCGAAAAAAGCCGAGCTGATATAAGTACTTGGGATCTGAAAATTGACATTCCAGTTATCAACGCCATACATTTAGAAATGCTATGAAACGTGGACATTTCTTGGTCCCATGCTGATAGGATCATATTTTAACAGCATGTAAAATACGCAGATGATATGAGTAGTTGGGATCTGAAAATTGAGTTTCCTGTTATCGACGCCATTCTTTTAAAAATACCATGAAACGTGGACATTTGTTGGTCCCGGGCTGATTGGACCATTTTCTAACAACACGTAAAATACGCAGCTGATATAAGTTCTTGGGATCTGAAAATTGAGATTCCGGTTATCGACGACACACATTTAGAAATGCTATGAAATGTGGACATTTGTTGGTCCCGTGCTGATTGGACCATTTTTTAACAACACATAAAATACGCAGCTGATGTAAGTTCTTGGGATCTAAAAATTGAGTTTTCTGTTATCGACGCTATACGTTTAGAAATACCATGAAACGTGGAGATTTCTTGGTCCCGGGATGATTGGAGAATTTTTTCACGAAGCGAAAAATTCCGAGCTGATATAAGTACTTGAGATCTGTAAATTGAGATTCCAGTTATCGACGACTTACATTTAGAAATGCTATGAAACGTGGACATTTATTGGTCGTGGGCTGATTGGGGTATTTTATCACGACGCGAAAAAAGCCGAGCTGATATAAGTACTTGGGATCTGAAAATTGAGATTCCAGTTATCAACGCCATACATTTAGAAATGCTATGAAACGTGGACATTTGTTGGTCCCGTGCTGATTGGACCATTTTTTAACAACACGTAAAATACGCAGCTGATATAAGTACTTGGGATCTGAAAATTGAGTTTTCTGTTATCGACGCTATACGTTTAGAAATACCATGAAACGTGGAGATTTCTTGGTCCCGGGCTGATTGGAGAATTTTTACACGAAGCGAAAAATTCCGAGCCGATATAAGTACTTGAGATCTGAAAATTGAGATTCCAGTTATCGACGACTTACATTTAGAAATGCTATGAAACGTGGACATTTATTGGTCGCGGGCTGATTGGGGTATTTTATCACGACGCGAAAAAAGCCGAGCTGATATAAGTACTTGGGATCTGAAAATTGACATTCCAGTTATCAGCGCCATATATTTAGAAATGCTATGAAACGTGGACATTTCTTGGTCCCATGCTGATAGGACCATATTTTAACAGCATGTAAAATACGCAGATGATATGAGTACTTGGGATCTGAAAATTGAGATTCCAGTTATCAACGCCATACATTTAGAAATGCTATGAAACGTGGACATTTTTGGTCCCGTGCTGATTGGACCATTTTTTAACAACACGTAATATACGCAGCTGATATAAGTACTTGGGATCTGAAAATTGAGATTCCGGTTATCGAAGACACACATTTAGAAATGCTATGAAACGTGGACATTTATTGGTCGCGGGCTAATTGGGGTATTTTATAACGACGCGAAAAAAGCCGAGCTGATATAAGTACTTGGGATCTGAAAATTGACATTCCAGTTATCAACGCCATACATTTAAAAATACCATGAAACGTGGACATTTGTTGGTCCCGGGCTGATTGGACCATTTTCTAACAACACGTAAAATACGCAGCTGATATAAGTTCTTGGGATCTGAAAATTGAGATTCCGGTTATCGACGACACACATTTAGAAATGCTATGAAATGTGGACATTTGTTGGTCCCGTGCTGATTGGACCATTTTTTAACAACACATAAAATACGCAGCTGATCTAAGTTCTTGGGATCTAAAAATTGAGTTTTCTGTTATCGACGCTATACGTTTAGAAATACCATGAAACGTGGAGATTTCTTGGTCCCGGGATGATTGGAGAATTTTTTCACGAAGCGAAAAATTCCGAGCTGATATAAGTACTTGAGATCTGTAAATTGAGATTCCAGTTATCGACGACTTACATTTAGAAATGCTATGAAACGTGGACATTTATTGGTCGCGGGCTGATTGGGGTATTTTATCACGACGCGAAAAAAGCCGAGCTGATATAAGTACTTGGGATCTGAAAATTGACATTCCAGTTATCAACGCCATACATTTAGAATTGCTATGAAACGTGGACATTTGTTGGTCCCGTGCTGATTGGACCATTTTTTAACAACACGTAAAATACGCAGCTGATATAAGTACTTGGGATCTGAAAATTGAGATTCCAGTTATCAACGCCATACATTTAGAAATGCTATGAAACGTGGACATTTGTTGGTCCCGTGCTGATTGGACCATTTTTTAACAACACGTAAAATACGCAGCTGATATAAGTACTTGGGATCTGAAAATTGAGTTTCCTGTTATCGACGCCATACGTTTAGAAATACCATGAAACATGGTGATTTCTTGGTCCCGGGCTGATTGGAGAATTTTTTCA
The DNA here is from genome assembly GCA_964016905.1 of Perithous albicinctus. Taxonomy (NCBI): domain Eukaryota; kingdom Metazoa; phylum Arthropoda; class Insecta; order Hymenoptera; family Ichneumonidae; genus Perithous; species Perithous albicinctus. Next base: position 5,786,916 of record OZ024696.1, on the reverse strand, counting down.
CGAAGTGAAAAATTCCGAGCTGATATAAGTACTTGAGATCTGAAAATTGAGATTCCAGTTATCGACGACTTACATTTAGAAATGCTATGAAACGTGGACATTTATTGGTCGCGGGCTGATTGGAGTATTTTATTACGACGCGAAAAAAGCCGAGCTGATATAAGTACTTGGGATCTGAAAATTGACATTCCAGTTATCAACGCCATACATTTAGAAATGCTATGAAACGTGGACATTTCTTGGTCCCATGCTGATAGGACCATATATTAACAGCATGTAAAATACGCAGATGATATGAGTACTTGGGATCTGAAAATTGAGATTCCAGTTATCAACGCCATACATTTAGAAATGCTATGAAACGTGGACATTTGTTGGTCCCGTGCTGATTGGACCATTTTTTAACAACACGTGAAATACCCAGCTGATATAAGTACTTGGGATCTGAAAATTGAGTTTTCTGTTATCGACGCTATACGTTTAGAAATACCATGAAACGTGGACATTTCTTGGTCCCATGCTGATAGGACCATATTTTAACAGCATGTAAAATACGCAGATGATATGAGTACTTGGGATCTGAAAATTGAGTTTCCTGTTATCGACGCCATACTTTTAGAAATACCATGAAACGTGGACATTTGTTGGTCCCGGGCTGATTGGACCATTTTCTAACAACACGTAAAATACGCAGCTGATATAAGTTCTTGGGATCTGAAAATTGAGTTTCCAGTTATCAACGCCATGCATTTAGAAATGCTATGAAATGTGGACATTTGTGGGTCCCGTGCTGATTGGACCATTTTTTAACAACACGTAAAATACGCAGCTGATATAAGTACTTGGGATCTGAAAATTGAGTTTTCTGTTATCGACGATATACGTTTAGAAATACCATGAAACGTGGAGATTTCTTGGTCCCGGGCTGATTGGAGAATTTTTTCACGAAGCGAAAAATTCCGAGCTGATATAAGTACTTGAGATCTGAAAATTGAGATTCCAGTTATCGACGACTTACATTTAGAAATGCTATGAAACGTGGACATTTATTGGTCGCGGGCTGATTGGGGTATTTTATCACGACGCGAAAAAAGCCGAGCTGATATAAGTACTTGCGATCTGAAAATTGAGATTCCAGTTATCAACGCCATACATTTAGAAATGCTATGAAACGTGGACATTTTTGGTCCCGTGCTGATTGGACCATTTTTTAACAACATGTCAAATACGCAGATGATATAAGTACTTGGGATCTGAAAATTGAGTTTTCTGTTATCGACGCTATACGTTTAAAAATACCATGACACGTGGAGATTTCTTGGTCCCGGGCTGATAGGGGAATTTTTTCACGACGCTAAAAATTCCGAGCTGATATAAGTACTTGGGATCTGAAAAATGAGATTCCTGTTATCGACGACATACATTTAGAAATGCTATGAAACGTGGACATTTCTTGGTCCCGTGCTGATTGGACCATTTTTTAACAGCATGTAAAATACGCAGATGATATGAGTACTTGGGATCTGAAAATTGAGATTCCTGTTATCGACGCCATACGTTTAGAAATACCATGAAACGTGGACACTTCTTGGTCCCGGTCTGATTGGGGAATTTTTTCACGACGCGAAAAATGCCGAGCTGCTATAAGTACTTGGGATCTGAGAATTGAGTTTCCAGGTATCGACGACATACGTTTAGAAATACCATGAAACGTGGACACTTCATAGTCCCGGGCTGATTGGGGAATTTTTTCACGTCGCGAAAAAAGCCGAGCTGATATAAGTACTTGGGATCTGCAAATTGAGATTCCAGTTATCGCCGCAATACGTTTAGAAATGCCATGAAACGTTGACATTTCTTGGTCCCGGGCTGATTGGACCATTTTTTAACAACACGTAAAATACGCAGCGGATATAAGTTCTTGGGATCTGAAAATTGAGTTTCCTGTTATCGACGCCATACGTTTAGAAACACCATGAAACATGGTGATTTCTTGGTCCCGGGCTGATTGGAGAATTTTTTCACGAAGCGAAAAATTCCGAGTTGATATAAGTACTTGAGATCTGAAAATTGAGATTCCAGTTATCGACGACTTACATTTAGAAATGCTATGAAACGTGGACATTTATTGGTCGCGGGCTGATTGGAGTATTTTATTACGACGCGAAAAAAGCCGAGCTGATATAAGTACTTGGGATCTGAAAATTGACATTCCAGTTATCAACGCCATACATTTAGAAATGCTATGAAACGTGGACATTTCTTGGTCCCATGCTGATAGGACCATATTTTAACAGCATGTAAAATACGCAGATGATATGAGTACTTGGGATCTGAAAATTGAGATTCCAGTTATCAACGCCATACATTTAGAAATGCTATGAAACGTGGACATTTGTTGGTCCCGTGCTGATTGGACCATTTTTTAACAACACGTAAAATACGCAGCTGATATAAGTACTTGGGATCTGAAAATTGAGTTTCCAGTTATCAACGCCATGCATTTAGAAATGCTATGAAATGTGGACATTTGTTGGTCCCGTCCTGATTGGACCATTTTTTAACAACACGTAAAATACGCAGCTGATATAAGTACTTGGGATCTGAAAATTGAGTTTTCTGTTATCGACGCTATACGTTTAGAAATACCATGAAACGTGGAGATTTCTTGGTCCCGGGCTGATTGGAGAATTTTTTCACGAAGCGAAAAATTCCGAGCTGATATAAGTACTTGAGATCTGAAAATTGAGATTCCAGTTATCGACGACTTACATTTAGAAATGCTATGAAACGTGGACATTTATTGGTCGCGGGCTGATTGGGGTATTTTATCACGACGCGAAAAAAGCCGAGCTGATATAAGTACTTGGGATCTGAAAATTGAGATTCCAGTTATCGACGCCATACATTTAGAAATGCTATGAAACGTGGACATTTTTGGTCCCGTGCTGATTGGACCATTTTTTAACAACATGTCAAATACGCAGATGATATAAGTACTTGGGATCTGAAAATTGAGTTTTCTGTTATCGACGCTATACGTTTAAAAATACCATGACACGTGGAGATTTCTTGGACCCGGGCTGATAGGGGAATTTTTTCACGACGCTAAAAATTCCGAGCTGATATAAGTACTTGAGATCTGAAAATTGAGATTCCTGTTATCGACGACATACATTTAGAAATGCTATGAAACGTGGACATTTCTTGGTCCCGTGCTGATTGGACCATTTTTTAACAGCATGTAAAATACGCAGATGATATGAGTACTTGGGATCTGAAAATTGAGATTCCTGTTATCGACGCCATACGTTTAGAAATACCATGAAACGTGGACACTTCTTGGTCCCGGTCTGATTGGGGAATTTTTTCACGACGCGAAAAATGCCGAGCTGCTATAAGTACTTGGGATCTGAGAATTGAGTTTCCAGGTAGCGACGACATACGTTTAGAAATACCATGAAACGTGGACACTCCTTAGTCCCGGGCTGATTGGGGAATTTTTTCACGACGCGAAAAAAGCCGAGCTGATATAAGTACTTGGGATCTGCAAATTGAGATTTCAGTTATCGCCGCAATACGTTTAGAAATGCCATGAAACGTTGACATTTCTTGGTCCCGGGCTGATTGGACCATTTTTTAACAACACGTAAAATACGCAGCGGATATAAGTTCTTGGGATCTGAAAATTGAGTTTTCTGTCATCGACGCTATACGTTTAGAAATACCATGAAACATGGTGATTTCTTGGTCCCGGGCTGATTGGAGAATTTTTTCACGAAGCGAAAAATTCCGAGCTGATATAAGTACTTGAGATCTGAAAATTGAGATTCCAGTTATCGACGACTTACATTTAGAAATGCTATGAAACGTGGACATTTATTGGTCGCGGGCTGATTGGGGTATTTTATCACGACGCGAAAAAAGCCGAGCTGATATAAGTACTTGGGATCTGAAAATTGACATTCCAGTTATCAACGCCATACATTTAGAAATGCTATGAAACGTGGACATTTCTTGGTCCCATGCTGATAGGACCATATTTTAACAGCATGTAAAATACGCAGATGATATGAGTACTTGGGATCTGAAAATTGAGTTTCCTGTTATCGACGCCATTCTTTTAAAAATACCATGAAACGTGGACATTTGTTGGTCCCGGGCTGATTGGACCATTTTCTAACAACACGTAAAATACGCAGCTGATATAAGTTCTTGGGATCTGAAAATTGAGATTCCGGTTATCGACGACACACATTTAGAAATGCTATGAAATGTGGACATTTGTTGGTCCCGTGCTGATTGGACCATTTTTTAACAACACATAAAATACGCAGCTGATGTAAGTTCTTGGGATCTAAAAATTGAGTTTTCTGTTATCGACGCTATACGTTTAGAAATACCATGAAACGTGGAGATTTCTTGGTCCCGGGATGATTGGAGAATTTTTTCACGAAGCGAAACATTCCGAGCTGATATAAGTACTTGAGATCTGAAAATTGAGATTCCAGTTATCGACGACTTACATTTAGAAATGCTATGAAACGTGGACATTTATTGGTCGCGGGCTGATTGGGGTATTTTATCACGACGCGAAAAAAGCCGAGCTGATATAAGTACTTGGGATCTGAAAATTGAGATTCCGGTTATCGACGACACACATTTAGAAATGCTATGAAACGTGGACATTTGTTGGTTCCGTGCTGATTGGACCATTTTTTAACAACACGTAAAATACGCAGCTGATATAAGTACTTGGGATCTAAAAATTGAGTTTTCTGTTATCGACGCTATACGTTTAGAAATACCATGAAACGTGGACATTTCTTGGTCCCGGGCTGATTGGGGAATTTTTTCACGTCGCGAAAAAGGCCGAGCAGACATAAGTACTTGGGATATGAAAATTGAGATTCCAGTTATCAACGCCATACATTTAGAAATGCTATGAAACGTGGACATTTGTTGGTCCCGTGCTGATTGGACCATTTTTTAACAACACGTAATATACGCAGCTGATATAAGTACTTGGGATCTGAAAATTGAGTTTTCTGTTATCGACGCTATACGTTTAGAAATACCATGAAACGTGGAGATTTCTTGGTCCCGGGCTGCTTGGGGAATTTTTTCACGACGCGAAAAATGCCGAGCTGATATAAGTACTTGGGATCTGAAAATTGAGATTCCGGTTATCGAAGACACACATATAGAAATGCTATGAAACGTGGACATTTATTGGTCGCGGGCTAATTGGGGTATTTTATAACGACGCGAAAAAAGCCGAGCTGATATAAGTACTTGGGATCTGAAAATTGACATTCCAGTTATCAACGCCATACATTTAGAAATGCTATGAAACGTGGACATTTCTTGGTCCCATGCTGATAGGATCATATTTTAACAGCATGTAAAATACGCAGATGATATGAGTAGTTGGGATCTGAAAATTGAGTTTCCTGTTATCGACGCCATTCTTTTAAAAATACCATGAAACGTGGACATTTGTTGGTCCCGGGCTGATTGGACCATTTTCTAACAACACGTAAAATACGCAGCTGATATAAGTTCTTGGGATCTGAAAATTGAGATTCCGGTTATCGACGACACACATTTAGAAATGCTATGAAATGTGGACATTTGTTGGTCCCGTGCTGATTGGACCATTTTTTAACAACACATAAAATACGCAGCTGATGTAAGTTCTTGGGATCTAAAAATTGAGTTTTCTGTTATCGACGCTATACGTTTAGAAATACCATGAAACGTGGAGATTTCTTGGTCCCGGGATGATTGGAGAATTTTTTCACGAAGCGAAAAATTCCGAGCTGATATAAGTACTTGAGATCTGTAAATTGAGATTCCAGTTATCGACGACTTACATTTAGAAATGCTATGAAACGTGGACATTTATTGGTCGTGGGCTGATTGGGGTATTTTATCACGACGCGAAAAAAGCCGAGCTGATATAAGTACTTGGGATCTGAAAATTGAGATTCCAGTTATCAACGCCATACATTTAGAAATGCTATGAAACGTGGACATTTGTTGGTCCCGTGCTGATTGGACCATTTTTTAACAACACGTAAAATACGCAGCTGATATAAGTACTTGGGATCTGAAAATTGAGTTTTCTGTTATCGACGCTATACGTTTAGAAATACCATGAAACGTGGAGATTTCTTGGTCCCGGGCTGATAGGAGAATTTTTACACGAAGCGAAAAATTCCGAGCCGATATAAGTACTTGAGATCTGAAAATTGAGATTCCAGTTATCGACGACTTACATTAAGAAATGCTATGAAACGTGGACATTTATTGGTCGCGGGCTGATTGGGGTATTTTATCACGACGCGAAAAAAGCCGAGCTGATATAAGTACTTGGGATCTGAAAATTGACATTCCAGTTATCAGCGCCATATATTTAGAAATGCTATGAAACGTGGACATTTCTTGGTCCCATGCTGATAGGACCATATTTTAACAGCATGTAAAATACGCAGATGATATGAGTACTTGGGATCTGAAAATTGAGATTCCAGTTATCAACGCCATACATTTAGAAATGCTATGAAACGTGGACATTTTTGGTCCCGTGCTGATTGGACCATTTTTTAACAACACGTAATATACGCAGCTGATATAAGTACTTGGGATCTGAAAATTGAGATTCCGGTTATCGAAGACACACATTTAGAAATGCTACGAAACGTGGACATTTATTGGTCGCGGGCTAATTGGGGTATTTTATAACGACGCGAAAAAAGCCGAGCTGATATAAGTACTTGGGATCTGAAAATTGACATTCCAGTTATCAACGCCATACATTTAGAAATGCTATGAAACGTGGACATTTCTTGGTCCCATGCTGATAGGATCATATTTTAACAGCATGTAAAATACGCAGATGATATGAGTAGTTGGGATCTGAAAATTGAGTTTCCTGTTATCGACGCCATTCTTTTAAAAATACCATGAAACGTGGACATTTGTTGGTCCCGGGCTGATTGGACCATTTTCTAACAACACCTAAAATACGCAGCTGATATAAGTTCTTGGGATCTGAAAATTGAGATTCCGGTTATCGACGACACACATTTAGAAATGCTATGAAATGTGGACATTTGTTGGTCCCGTGCTGATTGGACCATTTTTTAACAACACATAAAATACGCAGCTGATCTAAGTTCTTGGGATCTAAAAATTGAGTTTTCTGTTATCGACGCTATACGTTTAGAAATACCATGAAACGTGGAGATTTCTTGGTCCCGGGATGATTGGAGAATTTTTTCACGAAGCGAAAAATTCCGAGTTGATATAAGTACTTGAGATCTGAAAATTGAGATTCCAGTTATCGACGACTTACATTTAGAAATGCTATGAAACGTGGACATTTATTGGTCGCGGGCTGATTGGAGTATTTTATTACGACGCGAAAAAAGCCGAGCTGATATAAGTACTTGGGATCTGAAAATTGACATTCCAGTTATCAACGCCATACATTTAGAAATGCTATGAAACGTGGACATTTCTTGGTCCCATGCTGATAGGACCATATTTTAACAGCATGTAAAATACGCAGATGATATGAGTACTTGGGATCTGAAAATTGAGATTCCAGTTATCAACGCCATGCATTTAGAAATGCTATGAAATGTGGACATTTGTTGGTCCCGTCCTGATTGGACCATTTTTTAACAACACGTAAAATACGCAGCTGATATAAGTACTTGGGATCTGAAAATTGAGTTTTCTGTTATCGACGCTATACGTTTAGAAATACCATGAAACGTGGAGATTTCTTGGTCCCGGGCTGATTGGAGAATTTTTTCACGAAGCGAAAAATTCCGAGCTGATATAAGTACTTGAGATCTGAAAATTGAGATTCCAGTTATCGACGACTTACATTTAGAAATGCTATGAAACGTGGACATTTATTGGTCGCGGGCTGATTGGGGTATTTTATCACGACGCGAAAAAAGCCGAGCTGATATAAGTACTTGGGATCTGAAAATTGAGATTCCAGTTATCGACGCCATACATTTAGAAATGCTATGAAACGTGGACATTTTTGGTCCCGTGCTGATTGGACCATTTTTTAACAACATGTCAAATACGCAGATGATATAAGTACTTGGGATCTGAAAATTGAGTTTTCTGTTATCGACGCTATACGTTTAAAAATACCATGACACGTGGAGATTTCTTGGACCCGGGCTGATAGGGGAATTTTTTCACGACGCTAAAAATTCCGAGCTGATATAAGTACTTGAGATCTGAAAATTGAGATTCCTGTTATCGACGACATACATTTAGAAATGCTATGAAACGTGGACATTTCTTGGTCCCGTGCTGATTGGACCATTTTTTAACAGCATGTAAAATACGCAGATGATATGAGTACTTGGGATCTGAAAATTGAGATTCCTGTTATCGACGCCATACGTTTAGAAATACCATGAAACGTGGACACTTCTTGGTCCCGGTCTGATTGGGGAATTTTTTCACGACGCGAAAAATGCCGAGCTGCTATAAGTACTTGGGATCTGAGAATTGAGTTTCCAGGTAGCGACGACATACGTTTAGAAATACCATGAAACGTGGACACTCCTTAGTCCCGGGCTGATTGGGGAATTTTTTCACGACGCGAAAAAAGCCGAGCTGATATAAGTACTTGGGATCTGCAAATTGAGATTTCAGTTATCGCCGCAATACGTTTAGAAATGCCATGAAACGTTGACATTTCTTGGTCCCGGGCTGATTGGACCATTTTTTAACAACACGTAAAATACGCAGCGGATATAAGTTCTTGGGATCTGAAAATTGAGTTTTCTGTCATCGACGCTATACGTTTAGAAATACCATGAAACATGGTGATTTCTTGGTCCCGGGCTGATTGGAGAATTTTTTCACGAAGCGAAAAATTCCGAGCTGATATAAGTACTTGAGATCTGAAAATTGAGATTCCAGTTATCGACGACTTACATTTAGAAATGCTATGAAACGTGGACATTTATTGGTCGCGGGCTGATTGGGGTATTTTATCACGACGCGAAAAAAGCCGAGCTGATATAAGTACTTGGGATCTGAAAATTGACATTCCAGTTATCAACGCCATACATTTAGAAATGCTATGAAACGTGGACATTTCTTGGTCCCATGCTGATAGGACCATATTTTAACAGCATGTAAAATACGCAGATGATATGAGTACTTGGGATCTGAAAATTGAGTTTCCTGTTATCGACGCCATTCTTTTAAAAATACCATGAAACGTGGACATTTGTTGGTCCCGGGCTGATTGGACCATTTTCTAACAACACGTAAAATACGCAGCTGATATAAGTTCTTGGGATCTGAAAATTGAGATTCCGGTTATCGACGACACACATTTAGAAATGCTATGAAATGTGGACATTTGTTGGTCCCGTGCTGATTGGACCATTTTTTAACAACACATAAAATACGCAGCTGATGTAAGTACTTGGGATCTGAAAATTGAGTTTCCTGTTATCGACGCCATTCTTTTAAAAATACCATGAAACGTGGACATTTGTTGGTCCCGGGCTGATTGGACCATTTTCTAACAACATGTAAAATACGCAGCTGATATAAGTTCTTGGGATCTGAAAATTGAGATTCCGGTTATCGACGACACACATTTAGAAATGCTATGAAACGTGGACATTTATTGGTCGCGGGCTGATTGGGGTATTTTATCACGACGCGAAAAAAGCCGAGCTGATATAAGTACTTGGGATCTGAAAATTGACATTCCAGTTATCAACGCCATACATTTAGAATTGCTATGAAACGTGGACATTTGTTGGTCCCGTGCTGATTGGACCATTTTTTAACAACACGTAAAATACGCAGCTGATATAAGTACTTGGGATCTGAAAATTGAGATTCCAGTTATCAACGCCATACATTTAGAAATGCTATGAAACGTGGACATTTGTTGGTCCCGTGCTGATTGGACCATTTTTTAACAACACGTAAAATACGCAGCTGATATAAGTACTTGGGATCTGAAATTTGAGTTTTCTGTTATCGACGCTATACGTTTAGAAATACCATGAAACGTGGAGATTTCTTGGTCCCGGGCTGATTGGAGAATTTTTTCACGAAGCGAAAAATTCCGAGCTGATATAAGTACTTGAGATCTGAAAATTGAGATTCCAGTTATCGACGACTTACATTTAGAAATGCTATGAAACGTGGACATTTATTGGTCGCGGGCTGATTGGGGTATTTTATCACGACGCGAAAAAAGCCGAGCTGATATAAGTACTTGGGATCTGAAAATTGACATTCCAGTTATCAACGCCATACATTTAGAAATGCTATGAAACGTGGACATTTCTTGGTCCCATGCTGATAGGACCATATTTTAACAGCATGTAAAATACGCAGATGATATGAGTACTTGGGATCTGAAAATTGAGTTTCCTGTTATCGACGCCATACTTTTAGAAATACCATGAAACGTGGACATTTGTTGGTCCGGGGCTGATTGGACCATTTTTTAACAACACGTAAAATACGCAGCTGATATAAATACTTGGGATCTGAAAATTGAGTTTCCAGTTATCAACGCCATGCATTTAGAAATGCTATGAAATGTGGACATTTGTTGGTCCCGTGCTGATTGGACCATTTTTTAACAACACGTAAAATACGCAGCTGATATAAGTACTTGGGATCTGAAAATTGAGTTTTCTGTTATCGACGCTATACGTTTAGAAATACCATGAAACGTGGAGATTTCTTGGTCCCGGGCTGATTGGAGAATTTTTTCACGAAGCGAAAAATTCCGAGCTGATATAAGTACTTGAGATCTGAAAATTGAGATTCCAGTTATCGACGACTTACATTTAGAAATGCTATGAAACGTGGACATTTATTGGTCGCGGGCTGATTGGGGTATTTTATCACGACGCGAAAAAAGCCGAGCTGATATAAGTACTTGGGATCTGAAAATTGAAATTCCAGTTATCGACGCCATACATTTAGAAATGCTATGAAACGTGGACATTTTTGGTCCCGTGCTGATTGGACCATTTTTTAACAACATGTCAAATACGCAGATGATATAAGTACTTGGGATCTGAAAATTGAGTTTTCTGTTATCGACGCTATACGTTTAAAAATACCATGACACGTGGAGATTTCTTGGACCCGGGCTGATAGGGGAATTTTTTCACGACGCTAAAAATTCCGAGCTGATATAAGTACTTGAGATCTGAAAATTGAGATTCCTGTTATCGACGACATACATTTAGAAATGCTATGAAACGTGGACATTTCTTGGTCCCGTGCTGATTGGACCATTTTTTAACAGCATGTAAAATACGCAGATGATATGAGTACTTGGGATCTGAAAATTGAGATTCCTGTTATCGACGCCATACGTTTAGAAATACCATGAAACGTGGACACTTCTTGGTCCCGGTCTGATTGGGGAATTTTTTCACGACGCGAAAAATGCCGAGCTGCTATAAGTACTTGGGATCTGAGAATTGAGTTTCCAGGTAGCGACGACATACGTTTAGAAATACCATGAAACGTGGACACTCCTTAGTCCCGGGCTGATTGGGGAATTTTTTCACGACGCGAAAAAAGCCGAGCTGATATAAGTACTTGGGATCTGCAAATTGAGATTTCAGTTATCGCCGCAATACGTTTAGAAATGCCATGAAACGTTGACATTTCTTGGTCCCGGGCTGATTGGACCATTTTTTAACAACACGTAAAATACGCAGCGGATATAAGTTCTTGGGATCTGAAAATTGAGTTTTCTGTCATCGACGCTATACGTTTAGAAATACCATGAAACATGGTGATTTCTTGGTCCCGGGCTGATTGGAGAATTTTTTCACGAAGCGAAAAATTCCGAGCTGATATAAGTACTTGAGATCTGAAAATTGAGATTCCAGTTATCGACGACTTACATTTAGAAATGCTATGAAACGTGGACATTTATTGGTCGCGGGCTGATTGGGGTATTTTATCACGACGCGAAAAAAGCCGAGCTGATATAAGTACTTGGGATCTGAAAATTGACATTCCAGTTATCAACGCCATACATTTAGAAATGCTATGAAACGTGGACATTTCTTGGTCCCATGCTGATAGGACCATATTTTAACAGCATGTAAAATACGCAGATGATATGAGTACTTGGGATCTGAAAATTGAGTTTCCTGTTATCGACGCCATTCTTTTAAAAATACCATGAAACGTGGACATTTGTTGGTCCCGGGCTGATTGGACCATTTTCTAACAACACGTAAAATACGCAGCTGATATAAGTTCTTGGGATCTGAAAATTGAGATTCCGGTTATCGACGACACACATTTAGAAATGCTATGAAATGTGGACATTTGTTGGTCCCGTGCTGATTGGACCATTTTTTAACAACACATAAAATACGCAGCTGATGTAAGTTCTTGGGATCTAAAAATTGAGTTTTCTGTTATCGACGCTATACGTTTAGAAATACCATGAAACGTGGAGATTTCTTGGTCCCGGGATCATTGGAGAATTTTTTCACGAAGCGAAAAATTCCGAGCTGATATAAGTACTTGAGATCTGAAAATTGAGATTCCAGTTATCGACGACTTACATTTAGAAATGCTATGAAACGTGGACATTTATTGGTCGCGGGCTGATTGGGGTATTTTATCACGACGCGAAAAAAGCCGAGCTGATATAAGTACTTGGGATCTGAAAATTGAGATTCCGGTTATCGACGACACACATTTAGAAATGCTATGAAACGTGGACATTTGTTGGTTCCGTGCTGATTGGACCATTTTTTAACAACACGTAAAATACGCAGCTGATATAAGTACTTGGGATCTAAAAATTGAGTTTTCTGTTATCGACGCTATACGTTTAGAAATACCATGAAACGTGGACATTTCTTGGTCCCGGGCTGATTGGGGAATTTTTTCACGTCGCGAAAAAGGCCGAGCTGACATAAGTACTTGGGATATGAAAATTGAGATTCCAGTTATCAACGCCATACATTTAGAAATGCTATGAAACGTGGACATTTGTTGGTCCCGTGCTGATTGGACCATTTTTTAACAACACGTAATATACGCAGCTGATATAAGTACTTGGGATCTGAAAATTGAGTTTTCTGTTATCGACGCTATACGTTTAGAAATACCATGAAACGTGGAGATTTCTTGGTCCCGGGCTGCTTGGGGAATTTTTTCACGACGCGAAAAATGCCGAGCTGATATAAGTACTTGGGATCTGAAAATTGAGATTCCGGTTATCGAAGACACACATATAGAAATGCTATGAAACGTGGACATTTATTGGTCGCGGGCTAATTGGGGTATTTTATAACGACGCGAAAAAAGCCGAGCTGATATAAGTACTTGGGATCTGAAAATTGACATTCCAGTTATCAACGCCATACATTTAGAAATGCTATGAAACGTGGACATTTCTTGGTCCCATGCTGATAGGATCATATTTTAACAGCATGTAAAATACGCAGATGATATGAGTAGTTGGGATCTGAAAATTGAGTTTCCTGTTATCGACGCCATTCTTTTAAAAATACCATGAAACGTGGACATTTGTTGGTCCCGGGCTGATTGGACCATTTTCTAACAACACGTAAAATACGCAGCTGATATAAGTTCTTGGGATCTGAAAATTGAGATTCCGGTTATCGACGACACACATTTAGAAATGCTATGAAATGTGGACATTTGTTGGTCCCGTGCTGATCGGACCATTTTTTAACAACACATAAAATACGCAGCTGATGTAAGTTCTTGGGATCTAAAAATTGAGTTTTCTGTTATCGACGCTATACGTTTAGAAATACCATGAAACGTGGAGATTTCTTGGTCCCGGGATGATTGGAGAATTTTTTCACGAAGCGAAAAATTCCGAGCTGATATAAGTACTTGAGATCTGTAAATTGAGATTCCAGTTATCGACGACTTACATTTAGAAATGCTATGAAACGTGGACATTTATTGGTCGTGGGCTGATTGGGGTATTTTATCACGACGCGAAAAAAGCCGAGCTGATATAAGTACTTGGGATCTGAAAATTGACATTCCAGTTATCAACGCCATACATTTAGAATTGCTATGAAACGTGGACATTTGTTGGTCCCGTGCTGATTGGACCATTTTTTAACAACACGTAAAATACGCAGCTGATATAAGTACTTGGGATCTGAAAATTGAGATTCCAGTTATCAACGCCATACATTTAGAAATGCTATGAAACGTGGACATTTGTTGGTCCCGTGCTGATTGGACCATTTTTTAACAACACGTAAAATACGCAGCTGATATAAGTACTTGGGATCTGAAATTTGAGTTTTCTGTTATCGACGCTATACGTTTAGAAATACCATGAAACGTGGAGATTTCTTGGTCCCGGGCTGATTGGAGAATTTTTTCACGAAGCGAAAAATTCCGAGCTGATATAAGTACTTGAGATCTGAAAATTGAGATTCCAGTTATCGACGACTTACATTTAGAAATGCTATGAAACGTGGACATTTATTGGTCGCGGGCTGATTGGGGTATTTTATCACGACGCGAAAAAAGCCGAGCTGATATAAGTACTTGGGATCTGAAAATTGACATTCCAGTTATCAACGCCATACATTTAGAAATGCTATGAAACGTGGACATTTCTTGGTCCCATGCTGATAGGACCATATTTTAACAGCATGTAAAATACGCAGATGATATGAGTACTTGGGATCTGAAAATTGAGTTTCCTGTTATCGACGCCATACTTTTAGAAATACCATGAAACGTGGACATTTGTTGGTCCGGGGCTGATTGGACCATTTTTTAACAACACGTAAAATACGCAGCTGATATAAATACTTGGGATCTGAAAATTGAGTTTCCAGTTATCAACGCCATGCATTTAGAAATGCTATGAAATGTGGACATTTGTTGGTCCCGTGCTGATTGGACCATTTTTTAACAACACGTAAAATACGCAGCTGATATAAGTACTTGGGGTCTGAAAATTGAGTTTTCTGTTATCGACGCTATACGTTTAGAAATACCATGAAACGTGGAGATTTCTTGGTCCCGGGCTGATTGGAGAATTTTTACACGAAGCGAAAAATTCCGAGCCGATATAAGTACTTGAGATCTGAAAATTGAGATTCCAGTTATCGACGACTTACATTTAGAAATGCTATGAAACGTGGACATTTATTGGTCGCGGGCTGATTGGGGTATTTTATCACGACGCGAAAAAAGCCGAGCTGATATAAGTACTTGGGATCTGAAAATTGACATTCCAGTTATCAGCGCCATACATTTAGAAATGCTATGAAACGTGGACATTTCTTGGTCCCATGCTGATAGGACCATATTTTAACAGCATGTAAAATACGCAGATGATATGAGTACTTGGGATCTGAAAATTGAGATTCCAGTTATCAACGCCATACATTTAGAAATGCTATGAAACGTGGACATTTTTGGTCCCGTGCTGATTGGACCATTTTTTAACAACATGTCAAATACGCAGATGATATAAGTACTTGGGATCTGAAAATTGAGTTTTCTGTTATCGACGCTATACGTTTAAAAATACCATGACACGTGGAGATTTCTTGGTCCCGGGCTGATAGGGGAATTTTTTCACGACGCTAAAAATTCCGAGCTGATATAAGTACTTGGGATCTGAAAAATGAGATTCCTGTTATCGACGACATACATTTAGAAATGCTATGAAACGTGGACATTTCTTGGTCCCGTGCTGATTGGACCATTTTTTAACAGCATGTAAAATACGCAGATGATATGAGTACTTGGGATCTGAAAATTGAGATTCCTGTTATCGACGCCATACGTTTAGAAATACCATGAAACGTGGACACTTCTTGGTCCCGGTCTGATTGGGGAATTTTTTCACGACGCGAAAAATGCCGAGCTGCTATAAGTACTTGGGATCTGAGAATTGAGTTTCCAGGTATCGACGACATACGTTTAGAAATACCATGAAACGTGGACACTTCATAGTCCCGGGCTGATTGGGGAATTTTTTCACGTCGCGAAAAAAGCCGAGCTGATATAAGTACTTGGGATCTGCAAATTGAGATTCCAGTTATCGCCGCAATACGTTTAGAAATGCCATGAAACGTTGACATTTCTTGGTCCCGGGCTGATTGGACCATTTTTTAACAACACGTAAAATACGCAGCGGATATAAGTTCTTGGGATCTGAAAATTGAGTTTCCTGTTATCGACGCCATACGTTTAGAAACACCATGAAACATGGTGATTTCTTGGTCCCGGGCTGATTGGAGAATTTTTTCACGAAGCGAAAAATTCCGAGTTGATATAAGTACTTGAGATCTGAAAATTGAGATTCCAGTTATCGACGACTTACATTTAGAAATGCTATGAAACGTGGACATTTATTGGTCGCGGGCTGATTGGAGTATTTTATTACGACGCGAAAAAAGCCGAGCTGATATAAGTACTTGGGATCTGAAAATTGACATTCCAGTTATCAACGCCATACATTTAGAAATGCTATGAAACGTGGACATTTCTTGGTCCCATGCTGATAGGACCATATTTTAACAGCATGTAAAATACGCAGATGATATGAGTACTTGGGATCTGAAAATTGAGATTCCAGTTATCAACGCCATACATTTAGAAATGCTATGAAACGTGGACATTTGTTGGTCCCGTGCTGATTGGACCATTTTTTAACAACACGTAATATACGCAGCTGATATAAGTACTTGGGATCTTTAAATTGAGATTCCAGTTATCAACGCCATACATATAGAAATGCTATGAAACGTGGACATTTATTGGTCGCGGGCTAATTGGGGTATTTTATAACGACGCGAAAAAAGCCGAGCTGATATAAGTACTTGGGATCTGAAAATTGACATTCCAGTTATCAACGCCATACATTTAGAAATGCTATGAAACGTGGACATTTCTTGGTCCCATGCTGATAGGATCATATTTTAACAGCATGTAAAATACGCAGATGATATGAGTAGTTGGGATCTGAAAATTGAGTTTCCTGTTATCGACGCCATTCTTTTAAAAATACCATGAAACGTGGACATTTGTTGGTCCCGGGCTGATTGGACCATTTTCTAACAACACGTAAAATACGCAGCTGATATAAGTTCTTGGGATCTGAAAATTGAGATTCCGGTTATCGACGACACACATTTAGAAATGCTATGAAATGTGGACATTTGTTGGTCCCGTGCTGATTGGACCATTTTTTAACAACACATAAAATACGCAGCTGATGTAAGTTCTTGGGATCTAAAAATTGAGTTTTCTGTTATCGACGCTATACGTTTAGAAATACCATGAAACGTGGAGATTTCTTGGTCCCGGGATGATTGGAGAATTTTTTCACGAAGCGAAAAATTCCGAGCTGATATAAGTACTTGAGATCTGTAAATTGAGATTCCAGTTATCGACGACTTACATTTAGAAATGCTATGAAACGTGGACATTTATTGGTCGTGGGCTGATTGGGGTATTTTATCACGACGCGAAAAAAGCCGAGCTGATATAAGTACTTGGGATCTGAAAATTGAGATTCCAGTTATCAACGCCATACATTTAGAAATGCTATGAAACGTGGACATTTGTTGGTCCCGTGCTGATTGGACCATTTTTTAACAACACGTAAAATACGCAGCTGATATAAGTACTTGGGATCTGAAAATTGAGTTTTCTGTTATCGACGCTATACGTTTAGAAATACCATGAAACGTGGAGATTTCTTGGTCCCGGGCTGATTGGAGAATTTTTACACGAAGCGAAAAATTCCGAGCCGATATAAGTACTTGAGATCTGAAAATTGAGATTCCAGTTATCGACGACTTACATTTAGAAATGCTATGAAACGTGGACATTTATTGGTCGCGGGCTGATTGGGGTATTTTATCACGACGCGAAAAAAGCCGAGCTGATATAAGTACTTGGGATCTGAAAATTGACATTCCAGTTATCAGCGCCATATATTTAGAAATGCTATGAAACGTGGACATTTCTTGGTCCCATGCTGATAGGACCATATTTTAACAGCATGTAAAATACGCAGATGATATGAGTACTTGGGATCTGAAAATTGAGATTCCAGTTATCAACGCCATACATTTAGAAATGCTATGAAACGTGGACATTTTTGGTCCCGTGCTGATTGGACCATTTTTTAACAACACGTAATATACGCAGCTGATATAAGTACTTGGGATCTGAAAATTGAGATTCCGGTTATCGAAGACACACATTTAGAAATGCTATGAAACGTGGACATTTATTGGTCGCGGGCTAATTGGGGTATTTTATAACGACGCGAAAAAAGCCGAGCTGATATAAGTACTTGGGATCTGAAAATTGACATTCCAGTTATCAACGCCATACATTTAGAAATGCTATGAAACGTGGACATTTCATGGTCCCATGCTGATAGGATCATATTTTAACAGCATGTAAAATACGCAGATGATATGAGTAGTTGGGATCTGAAAATTGAGTTTCCTGTTATCGACGCCATTCTTTTAAAAATACCATGAAACGTGGACATTTGTTGGTCCCGGGCTGATTGGACCATTTTCTAACAACACGTAAAATACGCAGCTGATATAAGTTCTTGGGATCTGAAAATTGAGATTCCGGTTATCGACGACACACATTTAGAAATGCTATGAAATGTGGACATTTGTTGGTCCCGTGCTGATTGGACCATTTTTTAACAACACATAAAATACGCAGCTGATCTAAGTTCTTGGGATCTAAAAATTGAGTTTTCTGTTATCGACGCTATACGTTTAGAAATACCATGAAACGTGGAGATTTCTTGGTCCCGGGATGATTGGAGAATTTTTTCACGAAGCGAAAAATTCCGAGCTGATATAAGTACTTGAGATCTGTAAATTGAGATTCCAGTTATCGACGACTTACATTTAGAAATGCTATGAAACGTGGACATTTATTGGTCGCGGGCTGATTGGGGTATTTTATCACGACGCGAAAAAAGCCGAGCTGATATAAGTACTTGGGATCTGAAAATTGACATTCCAGTTATCAACGCCATACATTTAGAATTGCTATGAAACGTGGACATTTGTTGGTCCCGTGCTGATTGGACCATTTTTTAACAACACGTAAAATACGCAGCTGATATAAGTACTTGGGATCTTTAAATTGAGATTCCAGTTATCAACGCCATACATTTAGAAATGCTATGAAACGTGGACATTTGTTGGTCCCGTGCTGATTGGACCATTTTTTAACAACACGTAAAATACGCAGCTGATATAAGTACTTGGGATCTGAAATTTGAGTTTTCTGTTATCGACGCTATACGTTTAGAAATACCATGAAACGTGGAGATTTCTTGGTCCCGGGCTGATTGGAGAATTTTTTCACGAAGCGAAAAATTCCGAGCTGATATAAGTACTTGAGATCTGAAAATTGAGATTCCAGTTATCGACGACTTACATTTAGAAATGCTATGAAACGTGGACATTTATTGGTCGCGGGCTGATTGGGGTATTTTATCACGACGCGAAAAAAGCCGAGCTGATATAAGTACTTGGGATCTGAAAATTGACATTCCAGTTATCAACGCCATACATTTAGAAATGCTATGAAACGTGGACATTTCTTGGTCCCATGCTGATAGGACCATATTTTAACAGCATGTAAAATACGCAGATGATATGAGTACTTGGGATCTGAAAATTGAGTTTCCTGTTATCGACGCCATACTTTTAGAAATACCATGAAACGTGGACATTTGTTGGTCCGGGGCTGATTGGACCATTTTTTAACAACACGTAAAATACGCAGCTGATATAAATACTTGGGATCTGAAAATTGAGTTTCCAGTTATCAACGCCATGCATTTAGAAATGCTATGAAATGTGGACATTTGTTGGTCCCGTGCTGATTGGACCATTTTTTAACAACACGTAAAATACGCAGCTGATATAAGTACTTGGGGTCTGAAAATTGAGTTTTCTGTTATCGACGCTATACGTTTAGAAATACCATGAAACGTGGAGATTTCTTGGTCCCGGGCTGATTGGAGAATTTTTACACGAAGCGAAAAATTCCGAGCCGATATAAGTACTTGAGATCTGAAAATTGAGATTCCAGTTATCGACGACTTACATTTAGAAATGCTATGAAACGTGGACATTTATTGGTCGCGGGCTGATTGGGGTATTTTATCACGACGCGAAAAAAGCCGAGCTGATATAAGTACTTGGGATCTGAAAATTGACATTCCAGTTATCAGCGCCATACATTTAGAAATGCTATGAAACGTGGACATTTCTTGGTCCCATGCTGATTGGACCATTTTTTAACAACATGTCAAATACGCAGATGATATAAGTACTTGGGATCTGAAAATTGAGTTTTCTGTTATCGACGCTATACGTTTAAAAATACCATGACACGTGGAGATTTCTTGGACCCGGGCTGATAGGGGAATTTTTTCACGACGCTAAAAATTCCGAGCTGATATAAGTACTTGAGATCTGAAAATTGAGATTCCTGTTATCGACGACATACATTTAGAAATGCTATGAAACGTGGACATTTCTTGGTCCCGTGCTGATTGGACCATTTTTTAACAGCATGTAAAATACGCAGATGATATGAGTACTTGGGATCTGAAAATTGAGATTCCTGTTATCGACGCCATACGTTTAGAAATACCATGAAACGTGGACACTTCTTGGTCCCGGTCTGATTGGGGAATTTTTTCACGACGCGAAAAATGCCGAGCTGCTATAAGTACTTGGGATCTGAGAATTGAGTTTCCAGGTAGCGACGACATACGTTTAGAAATACCATGAAACGTGGACACTCCTTAGTCCCGGGCTGATTGGGGAATTTTTTCACGACGCGAAAAAAGCCGAGCTGATATAAGTACTTGGGATCTGCAAATTGAGATTTCAGTTATCGCCGCAATACGTTTAGAAATGCCATGAAACGTTGACATTTCTTGGTCCCGGGCTGATTGGACCATTTTTTAACAACACGTAAAATACGCAGCGGATATAAGTTCTTGGGATCTGAAAATTGAGTTTTCTGTCATCGACGCTATACGTTTAGAAATACCATGAAACATGGTGATTTCTTGGTCCCGGGCTGATTGGAGAATTTTTTCACGAAGCGAAAAATTCCGAGCTGATATAAGTACTTGAGATCTGAAAATTGAGATTCCAGTTATCGACGACTTACATTTAGAAATGCTATGAAACGTGGACATTTATTGGTCGCGGGCTGATTGGGGTATTTTATCACGACGCGAAAAAAGGCGAGCTGATATAAGTACTTGGGATCTGAAAATTGACATTCCAGTTAT
The DNA here is from genome assembly GCA_964016905.1 of Perithous albicinctus. Classification (NCBI taxonomy): domain Eukaryota; kingdom Metazoa; phylum Arthropoda; class Insecta; order Hymenoptera; family Ichneumonidae; genus Perithous; species Perithous albicinctus. The sequence goes on along the minus strand of OZ024696.1, from coordinate 5,765,531 downwards.
CAACGCCATACATTTAGAAATGCTATGAAACGTGGACATTTCTTGGTCCCATGCTGATAGGACCATATTTTAACAGCATGTAAAATACGCAGATGATATGAGTACTTGGGATCTGAAAATTGAGTTTCCTGTTATCGACGCCATTCTTTTAAAAATACCATGAAACGTGGACATTTGTTGGTCCCGGGCTGATTGGACCATTTTCTAACAACACGTAAAATACGCAGCTGATATAAGTTCTTGGGATCTGAAAATTGAGATTCCGGTTATCGACGACACACATTTAGAAATGCTATGAAATGTGGACATTTGTTGGTCCCGTGCTGATTGGACCATTTTTTAACAACACATAAAATACGCAGCTGATGTAATTTCTTGGGATCTAAAAATTGAGTTTTCTGTTATCGACGCTATACGTTTAGAAATACCATGAAACGTGGAGATTTCTTGGTCCCGGGATGATTGGAGAATTTTTTCACGAAGCGAAACATTCCGAGCTGATATAAGTACTTGAGATCTGAAAATTGAGATTCCAGTTATCGACGACTTACATTTAGAAATGCTATGAAACGTGGACATTTATTGGTCGCGGGCTGATTGGGGTATTTTATCACGACGCGAAAAAAGCCGAGCTGATATAAGTACTTGGGATCTGAAAATTGAGATTCCGGTTATCGACGACACACATTTAGAAATGCTATGAAACGTGGACATTTGTTGGTTCCGTGCTGATTGGACCATTTTTTAACAACACGTAAAATACGCAGCTGATATAAGTACTTGGGATCTAAAAATTGAGTTTTCTGTTATCGACGCTATACGTTTAGAAATACCATGAAACGTGGACATTTCTTGGTCCCGGGCTGATTGGGGAATTTTTTCACGTCGCGAAAAAGGCCGAGCAGACATAAGTACTTGGGATATGAAAATTGAGATTCCAGTTATCAACGCCATACATTTAGAAATGCTATGAAACGTGGACATTTGTTGGTCCCGTGCTGATTGGACCATTTTTTAACAACACGTAATATACGCAGCTGATATAAGTACTTGGGATCTGAAAATTGAGTTTTCTGTTATCGACGCTATACGTTTAGAAATACCATGAAACGTGGAGATTTCTTGGTCCCGGGCTGCTTGGGGAATTTTTTCACGACGCGAAAAATGCCGAGCTGATATAAGTACTTGGGATCTGAAAATTGAGATTCCGGTTATCGAAGACACACATATAGAAATGCTATGAAACGTGGACATTTATTGGTCGCGGGCTAATTGGGGTATTTTATAACGACGCGAAAAAAGCCGAGCTGATATAAGTACTTGGGATCTGAAAATTGACATTCCAGTTATCAACGCCATACATTTAGAAATGCTATGAAACGTGGACATTTCTTGGTCCCATGCTGATAGGATCATATTTTAACAGCATGTAAAATACGCAGATGATATGAGTAGTTGGGATCTGAAAATTGAGTTTCCTGTTATCGACGCCATTCTTTTAAAAATACCATGAAACGTGGACATTTGTTGGTCCCGGGCTGATTGGACCATTTTCTAACAACACGTAAAATACGCAGCTGATATAAGTTCTTGGGATCTGAAAATTGAGATTCCGGTTATCGACGACACACATTTAGAAATGCTATGAAATGTGGACATTTGTTGGTCCCGTGCTGATTGGACCATTTTTTAACAACACATAAAATACGCAGCTGATGTAAGTTCTTGGGATCTAAAAATTGAGTTTTCTGTTATCGACGCTATACGTTTAGAAATACCATGAAACGTGGAGATTTCTTGGTCCCGGGATGATTGGAGAATTTTTTCACGAAGCGAAAAATTCCGAGCTGATATAAGTACTTGAGATCTGTAAATTGAGATTCCAGTTATCGACGACTTACATTTAGAAATGCTATGAAACGTGGACATTTATTGGTCGTGGGCTGATTGGGGTATTTTATCACGACGCGAAAAAAGCCGAGCTGATATAAGTACTTGGGATCTGAAAATTGAGATTCCAGTTATCAACGCCATACATTTAGAAATGCTATGAAACGTGGACATTTGTTGGTCCCGTGCTGATTGGACCATTTTTTAACAACACGTAAAATACGCAGCTGATATAAGTACTTGGGATCTGAAAATTGAGTTTTCTGTTATCGACGCTATACGTTTAGAAATACCATGAAACGTGGAGATTTCTTGGTCCCGGGCTGATAGGAGAATTTTTACACGAAGCGAAAAATTCCGAGCCGATATAAGTACTTGAGATCTGAAAATTGAGATTCCAGTTATCGACGACTTACATTTAGAAATGCTATGAAACGTGGACATTTATTGGTCGCGGGCTGATTGGGGTATTTTATCACGACGCGAAAAAAGCCGAGCTGATATAAGTACTTGGGATCTGAAAATTGACATTCCAGTTATCAGCGCCATATATTTAGAAATGCTATGAAACGTGGACATTTCTTGGTCCCATGCTGATAGGACCATATTTTAACAGCATGTAAAATACGCAGATGATATGAGTACTTGGGATCTGAAAATTGAGATTCCAGTTATCAACGCCATACATTTAGAAATGCTATGAAACGTGGACATTTTTGGTCCCGTGCTGATTGGACCATTTTTTAACAACACGTAATATACGCAGCTGATATAAGTACTTGGGATCTGAAAATTGAGATTCCGGTTATCGAAGACACACATTTAGAAATGCTATGAAACGTGGACATTTATTGGTCGCGGGCTAATTGGGGTATTTTATAACGACGCGAAAAAAGCCGAGCTGATATAAGTACTTGGGATCTGAAAATTGACATTCCAGTTATCAACGCCATACATTTAGAAATGCTATGAAACGTGGACATTTCTTGGTCCCATGCTGATAGGATCATATTTTAACAGCATGTAAAATACGCAGATGATATGAGTAGTTGGGATCTGAAAATTGAGTTTCCTGTTATCGACGCCATTCTTTTAAAAATACCATGAAACGTGGACATTTGTTGGTCCCGGGCTGATTGGACCATTTTCTAACAACACGTAAAATACGCAGCTGATATAAGTTCTTGGGATCTGAAAATTGAGATTCCGGTTATCGACGACACACATTTAGAAATGCTATGAAATGTGGACATTTGTTGGTCCCGTGCTGATTGGACCATTTTTTAACAACACATAAAATACGCAGCTGATCTAAGTTCTTGGGATCTAAAAATTGAGTTTTCTGTTATCGACGCTATACGTTTAGAAATACCATGAAACGTGGAGATTTCTTGGTCCCGGGATGATTGGAGAATTTTTTCACGAAGCGAAAAATTCCGAGCTGATATAAGTACTTGAGATCTGTAAATTGAGATTCCAGTTATCGACGACTTACATTTAGAAATGCTATGAAACGTGGACATTTATTGGTCGCGGGCTGATTGGGGTATTTTATCACGACGCGAAAAAAGCCGAGCTGATATAAGTACTTGGGATCTGAAAATTGAGATTCCAGTTATCAACGCCATACATTTAGAAATGCTATGAAACGTGGACATTTTTGGTCCCGTGCTGATTGGACCATTTTTTAACAACATGTCAAATACGCAGATGATACAAGTACTTGGGATCTGAAAATTGAGTTTTCTGTTATCGACGCTATACGTTTAAAAATACCATGACACGTGGAGATTTCTTGGTCCCGGGCTGATAGGGGAATTTTTTCACGACGCTAAAAATTCCGAGCTGATATAAGTACTTGGGATCTGAAAATTGAGATTCCTGTTATCGACGACATACATTTAGAAATGCTATGAAACGTGGACATTTCTTGGTCCCGTGCTGATTGGACCATTTTTTAACAGCATGTAAAATACGCAGATGATATGAGTACTTGGGATCTGAAAATTGAGATTCCTGTTATCGACGCCATACGTTTAGAAATACCATGAAACGTGGACACTTCTTGGTCCCGGTCTGATTGGGGAATTTTTTCACGACGCGAAAAATGCCGAGCTTCTATAAGTACTTGGGATCTGAGAATTGAGTTTCCAGGTATCGACGACATACGTTTAGAAATACCATGAAACGTGGACACTTCTTAGTCCCGGGCTGATTGGGGAATTTTTTCACGACGCGAAAAAAGCCGAGCTGATATAAGTACTTGGGATCTGCAAATTGAGATTCCAGTTATCGCCGCAATACATTTAGAAATGCCATGAAACGTTGACATTTCTTGGTCCCATGCTGATAGGATCATATTTTAACAGCATGTAAAATACGCAGATGATATGAGTAGTTGGGATCTGAAAATTGAGTTTCCTGTTATCGACGCCATTCTTTTAAAAATACCATGAAACGTGGACATTTGTTGGTCCCGGGCTGATTGGACCATTTTCTAACAACACGTAAAATACGCAGCTGATATAAGTTCTTGGGATCTGAAAATTGAGATTCCGGTTATCGACGACACACATTTAGAAATGCTATGAAATGTGGACATTTGTTGGTCCCGTGCTGATTGGACCATTTTTTAACAACACATAAAATACGCAGCTGATGTAAGTTCTTGGGATCTAAAAATTGAGTTTTCTGTTATCGACGCTATACGTTTAGAAATACCATGAAACGTGGAGATTTCTTGGTCCCGGGATGATTGGAGAATTTTTTCACGAAGCGAAAAATTCCGAGCTGATATAAGTACTTGAGATCTGTAAATTGAGATTCCAGTTATCGACGACTTACATTTAGAAATGCTATGAAACGTGGACATTTATTGGTCGTGGGCTGATTGGGGTATTTTATCACGACGCGAAAAAAGCCGAGCTGATATAAGTACTTGGGATCTGAAAATTGAGATTCGAGTTATCAACGCCATACATTTAGAAATGCTATGAAACGTGGACATTTGTTGGTCCCGTGCTGATTGGACCATTTTTTAACAACACGTAAAATACGCAGCTGATATAAGTACTTGGGATCTGAAAATTGAGTTTTCTGTTATCGACGCTATACGTTTAGAAATACCATGAAACGTGGAGATTTCTTGGTCCCGGGCTGATAGGAGAATTTTTACACGAAGCGAAAAATTCCGAGCCGATATAAGTACTTGAGATCTGAAAATTGAGATTCCAGTTATCGACGACTTACATTTAGAAATGCTATGAAACGTGGACATTTATTGGTCGCGGGCTGATTGGGGTATTTTATCACGACGCGAAAAAAGCCGAGCTGATATAAGTACTTGGGATCTGAAAATTGACATTCCAGTTATCAGCGCCATATATTTAGAAATGCTATGAAACGTGGACATTTCTTGGTCCCATGCTGATAGGACCATATTTTAACAGCATGTAAAATACGCAGATGATATGAGTACTTGGGATCTGAAAATTGAGATTCCAGTTATCAACGCCATACATTTAGAAATGCTATGAAACGTGGACATTTTTGGTCCCGTGCTGATTGGACCATTTTTTAACAACACGTAATATACGCAGCTGATATAAGTACTTGGGATCTGAAAATTGAGATTCCGGTTATCGAAGACACACATTTAGAAATGCTATGAAACGTGGACATTTATTGGTCGCGGGCTAATTGGGGTATTTTATAACGACGCGAAAAAAGCCGAGCTGATATAAGTACTTGGGATCTGAAAATTGACATTCCAGTTATCAACGCCATACATTTAGAAATGCTATGAAACGTGGACATTTCTTGGTCCCATGCTGATAGGATCATATTTTAACAGCATGTAAAATACGCAGATGATATGAGTAGTTGGGATCTGAAAATTGAGTTTCCTGTTATCGACGCCATTCTTTTAAAAATACCATGAAACGTGGACATTTGTTGGTCCCGGGCTGATTGGACCATTTTCTAACAACACATAAAATACGCAGCTGATATAAGTTCTTGGGATCTGAAAATTGAGATTCCGGTTATCGACGACACACATTTAGAAATGCTATGAAATGTGGACATTTGTTGGTCCCGTGCTGATTGGACCATTTTTTAACAACACATAAAATACGCAGCTGATGTAAGTTCTTGGGATCTAAAAATTGAGTTTTCTGTTATCGACGCTATACGTTTAGAAATACCATGAAACGTGGAGATTTCTTGGTCCCGGGATGATTGGAGAATTTTTTCACGAAGCGAAAAATTCCGAGCTGATATAAGTACTTGAGATCTGTAAATTGAGATTCCAGTTATCGACGACTTACATTTAGAAATGCTATGAAACGTGGACATTTATTGGTCGTGGGCTGATTGGGGTATTTTATCACGACGCGAAAAAAGCCGAGCTGATATAAGTACTTGGGATCTGAAAATTGAGATTCCAGTTATCAACGCCATACATTTAGAAATGCTATGAAACGTGGACATTTGTTGGTCCCGTGCTGATTGGACCATTTTTTAACAACACGTAAAATACGCAGCTGATATAAGTACTTGGGATCTGAAAATTGAGTTTTCTGTTATCGACGCTATACGTTTAGAAATACCATGAAACGTGGAGATTTCTTGGTCCCGGGCTGATAGGAGAATTTTTACACGAAGCGAAAAATTCCGAGCCGATATAAGTACTTGAGATCTGAAAATTGAGATTCCAGTTATCGACGACTTACATTTAGAAATGCTATGAAACGTGGACATTTATTGGTCGCGGGCTGATTGGGGTATTTTATCACGACGCGAAAAAAGCCGAGCTGATATAAGTACTTGGGATCTGAAAATTGACATTCCAGTTATCAGCGCCATATATTTAGAAATGCTATGAAACGTGGACATTTCTTGGTCCCATGCTGATAGGACCATATTTTAACAGCATGTAAAATACGCAGATGATATGAGTACTTGGGATCTGAAAATTGAGATTCCAGTTATCAACGCCATACATTTAGAAATGCTATGAAACGTGGACATTTTTGGTCCCGTGCTGATTGGACCATTTTTTAACAACACGTAATATACGCAGCTGATATAAGTACTTGGGATCTGAAAATTGAGATTCCGGTTATCGAAGACACACATTTAGAAATGCTATGAAACGTGGACATTTATTGGTCGCGGGCTAATTGGGGTATTTTATAACGACGCGAAAAAAGCCGAGCTGATATAAGTACTTGGGATCTGAAAATTGAGATTCCAGTTATCAACGCCATACATTTAGAAATGCTATGAAACGTGGACATTTTTGGTCCCGTGCTGATTGGACCATTTTTTAACAACATGTCAAATACGCAGATGATACAAGTACTTGGGATCTGAAAATTGAGTTTTCTGTTATCGACGCTATACGTTTAAAAATACCATGACACGTGGAGATTTCTTGGTCCCGGGCTGATAGGGGAATTTTTTCACGACGCTAAAAATTCCGAGCTGATATAAGTACTTGGGATCTGAAAATTGAGATTCCTGTTATCGACGACATACATTTAGAAATGCTATGAAACGTGGACATTTCTTGGTCCCGTGCTGATTGGACCATTTTTTAACAGCATGTAAAATACGCAGATGATATGAGTACTTGGGATCTGAAAATTGAGATTCCTGTTATCGACGCCATACGTTTAGAAACACCATGAAACATGGTGATTTCTTGGTCCCGGGCTGATTGGAGAATTTTTTCACGAAGCGAAAAATTCCGAGCTGATATAAGTACTTGAGATCTGAAAATTGAGATTCCAGTTATCGACGACTTACATTTAGAAATGCTATGAAACGTGGACATTTGTTGGTCGCGGGCTGATTGGAGTATTTTATTACGACGCGAAAAAAGCCGAGCTGATATAAGTACTTGGGATCTGAAAATTGACATTCCAGTTATCAACGCCATACATTTAGAAATGCTATGAAACGTGGACATTTCTTGGTCCCATGCTGATAGGACCATATTTTAACAGCATGTAAAATACGCAGATGATATGAGTACTTGGGATCTGAAAATTGAGATTCCAGTTATCAACGCCATACATTTAGAAATGCTATGAAACGTGGACATTTGTTGGTCCCGTGCTGATTGGACCATTTTTTAACAACACGTAAAATACGCAGCTGATATAAGTACTTGGGATCTGAAAATTGAGTTTCCAGTTATCAACGCCATGCATTTAGAAATGCTATGAAATGTGGACATTTGTTGGTCCCGTCCTGATTGGACCATTTTTTAACAACACGTAAAATACGCAGCTGATATAAGTACTTGGGATCTGAAAATTGAGTTTTCTGTTATCGACGCTATACGTTTAGAAATACCATGAAACGTGGAGATTTCTTGGTCCCGGGCTGATATAAGTACTTGAGATCTGAAAATTGAGATTCCAGTTATCGACGACTTACATTTAGAAATGCTATGAAACGTGGACATTTATTGGTCGCGGGCTGATTGGGGTATTTTATCACGACGCGAAAAAAGCCGAGCTGATATAAGTACTTGGGATCTGAAAATTGAGATTCCAGTTATCGACGCCATACATTTAGAAATGCTATGAAACGTGGACATTTTTGGTCCCGTGCTGATTGGACCATTTTTTAACAACATGTCAAATACGCAGATGATATAAGTACTTGGGATCTGAAAATTGAGTTTTCTGTTATCGACGCTATACGTTTAAAAATACCATGACACGTGGAGATTTCTTGGACCCGGGCTGATAGGGGAATTTTTTCACGACGCTAAAAATTCCGAGCTGATATAAGTACTTGAGATCTGAAAATTGAGATTCCTGTTATCGACGACATACATTTAGAAATGCTATGAAACGTGGACATTTCTTGGTCCCGTGCTGATTGGACCATTTTTTAACAGCATGTAAAATACGCAGATGATATGAGTACTTGGGATCTGAAAATTGAGATTCCTGTTATCGACGCCATACGTTTAGAAATACCATGAAACGTGGACACTTCTTGGTCCCGGTCTGATTGGGGAATTTTTTCACGACGCGAAAAATGCCGAGCTGCTATAAGTACTTGGGATCTGAGAATTGAGTTTCCAGGTAGCGACGACATACGTTTAGAAATACCATGAAACGTGGACACTCCTTAGTCCCGGGCTGATTGGGGAATTTTTTCACGACGCGAAAAAAGCCGAGCTGATATAAGTACTTGGGATCTGCAAATTGAGATTTCAGTTATCGCCGCAATACGTTTAGAAATGCCATGAAACGTTGACATTTCTTGGTCCCGGGCTGATTGGACCATTTTTTAACAACACGTAAAATACGCAGCGGATATAAGTTCTTGGGATCTGAAAATTGAGTTTTCTGTCATCGACGCTATACGTTTAGAAATACCATGAAACATGGTGATTTCTTGGTCCCGGGCTGATTGGAGAATTTTTTCACGAAGCGAAAAATTCCGAGCTGATATAAGTACTTGAGATCTGAAAATTGAGATTCCAGTTATCGACGACTTACATTTAGAAATGCTATGAAACGTGGACATTTATTGGTCGCGGGCTGATTGGGGTATTTTATCACGACGCGAAAAAAGCCGAGCTGATATAAGTACTTGGGATCTGAAAATTGACATTCCAGTTATCAACGCCATACATTTAGAAATGCTATGAAACGTGGACATTTCTTGGTCCCATGCTGATAGGACCATATTTTAACAGCATGTAAAATACGCAGATGATATGAGTACTTGGGATCTGAAAATTGAGTTTCCTGTTATCGACGCCATTCTTTTAAAAATACCATGAAACGTGGACATTTGTTGGTCCCGGGCTGATTGGACCATTTTCTAACAACACGTAAAATACGCAGCTGATATAAGTTCTTGGGATCTGAAAATTGAGATTCCGGTTATCGACGACACACATTTAGAAATGCTATGAAATGTGGACATTTGTTGGTCCCGTGCTGATTGGACCATTTTTTAACAACACATAAAATACGCAGCTGATGTAAGTTCTTGGGATCTAAAAATTGAGTTTTCTGTTATCGACGCTATACGTTTAGAAATACCATGAAACGTGGAGATTTCTTGGTCCCGGGATGATTGGAGAATTTTTTCACGAAGCGAAAAATTCCGAGCTGATATAAGTACTTGAGATCTGAAAATTGAGATTCCAGTTATCGACGACTTACATTTAGAAATGCTATGAAACGTGGACATTTATTGGTCGCGGGCTGATTGGGGTATTTTATCACGACGCGAAAAAAGCCGAGCTGATATAAGTACTTGGGATCTGAAAATTGAGATTCCCGTTATCGACGACACACATTTAGAAATGCTATGAAACGTGGACATTTGTTGGTTCCGTGCTGATTGGACCATTTTTTAACAACACGTAAAATACGCAGCTGATATAAGTACTTGGGATCTAAAAATTGAGTTTTCTGTTATCGACGCTATACGTTTAGAAATACCATGAAACGTGGACATTTCTTGGTCCCGGGCTGATTGGGGAATTTTTTCACGTCGCGAAAAAGGCCGAGCTGACATAAGTACTTGGGATATGAAAATTGAGATTCCAGTTATCAACGCCATACATTTAGAAATGCTATGAAACGTGGACATTTGTTGGTCCCGTGCTGATTGGACCATTTTTTAACAACACGTAATATACGCAGCTGATATAAGTACTTGGGATCTGAAAATTGAGTTTTCTGTTATCGACGCTATACGTTTAGAAATACCATGAAACGTGGAGATTTCTTGGTCCCGGGCTGCTTGGGGAATTTTTTCACGACGCGAAAAATGCCGAGCTGATATAAGTACTTGGGATCTGAAAATTGAGATTCCGGTTATCGAAGACACACATATAGAAATGCTATGAAACGTGGACATTTATTGGTCGCGGGCTAATTGGGGTATTTTATAACGACGCGAAAAAAGCCGAGCTGATATAAGTACTTGGGATCTGAAAATTGACATTCCAGTTATCAACGCCATACATTTAGAAATGCTATGAAACGTGGACATTTCTTGGTCCCATGCTGATAGGATCATATTTTAACAGCATGTAAAATACGCAGATGATATGAGTAGTTGGGATCTGAAAATTGAGTTTCCTGTTATCGACGCCATTCTTTTAAAAATACCATGAAACGTGGACATTTGTTGGTCCCGGGCTGATTGGACCATTTTCTAACAACACGTAAAATACGCAGCTGATATAAGTTCTTGGGATCTGAAAATTGAGATTCCGGTTATCGACGACACACATTTAGAAATGCTATGAAATGTGGACATTTGTTGGTCCCGTGCTGATTGGACCATTTTTTAACAACACATAAAATACGCAGCTGATGTAAGTTCTTGGGATCTAAAAATTGAGTTTTCTGTTATCGACGCTATACGTTTAGAAATACCATGAAACGTGGAGATTTCTTGGTCCCGGGATGATTGGAGAATTTTTTCACGAAGCGAAAAATTCCGAGCTGATATAAGTACTTGAGATCTGTAAATTGAGATTCCAGTTATCGACGACTTACATTTAGAAATGCTATGAAACGTGGACATTTATTGGTCGTGGGCTGATTGGGGTATTTTATCACGACGCGAAAAAAGCCGAGCTGATATAAGTACTTGGGATCTGAAAATTGAGATTCCAGTTATCAACGCCATACATTTAGAAATGCTATGAAACGTGGACATTTGTTGGTCCCGTGCTGATTGGACCATTTTTTAACAACACGTAAAATACGCAGCTGATATAAGTACTTGGGATCTGAAAATTGAGTTTTCTGTTATCGACGCTATACGTTTAGAAATACCATGAAACGTGGAGATTTCTTGGTCCCGGGCTGATTGGAGAATTTTTACACGAAGCGAAAAATTCCGAGCCGATATAAGTACTTGAGATCTGAAAATTGAGATTCCAGTTATCGACGACTTACATTTAGAAATGCTATGAAACGTGGACATTTATTGGTCGCGGGCTGATTGGGGTATTTTATCACGACGCGAAAAAAGCCGAGCTGATATAAGTACTTGGGATCTGAAAATTGACATTCCAGTTATCAGCGCCATATATTTAGAAATGCTATGAAACGTGGACATTTCTTGGTCCCATGCTGATAGGACCATATTTTAACAGCATGTAAAATACGCAGATGATATGAGTACTTGGGATCTGAAAATTGAGATTCCAGTTATCAACGCCATACATTTAGAAATGCTATGAAACGTGGACATTTTTGGTCCCGTGCTGATTGGACCATTTTTTAACAACACGTAATATACGCAGCTGATATAAGTACTTGGGATCTGAAAATTGAGATTCCGGTTATCGAAGACACACATTTAGAAATGCTATGAAACGTGGACATTTATTGGTCGCGGGCTAATTGGGGTATTTTATAACGACGCGAAAAAAGCCGAGCTGATATAAGTACTTGGGATCTGAAAATTGACATTCCAGTTATCAACGCCATACATTTAGAAATGCTATGAAACGTGGACATTTCTTGGTCCCATGCTGATAGGATCATATTTTAACAGCATGTAAAATACGCAGATGATATGAGTAGTTGGGATCTGAAAATTGAGTTTCCTGTTATCGACGCCATTCTTTTAAAAATACCATGAAACGTGGACATTTGTTGGTCCCGGGCTGATTGGACCATTTTCTAACAACACGTAAAATACGCAGCTGATATAAGTTCTTGGGATCTGAAAATTGAGATTCCGGTTATCGACGACACACATTTAGAAATGCTATGAAATGTGGACATTTGTTGGTCCCGTGCTGATTGGACCATTTTTTAACAACACATAAAATACGCAGCTGATCTAAGTTCTTGGGATCTAAAAATTGAGTTTTCTGTTATCGACGCTATACGTTTAGAAATACCATGAAACGTGGAGATTTCTTGGTCCCGGGATGATTGGAGAATTTTTTCACGAAGCGAAAAATTCCGAGCTGATATAAGTACTTGAGATCTGTAAATTGAGATTCCAGTTATCGACGACTTACATTTAGAAATGCTATGAAACGTGGACATTTATTGGTCGCGGGCTGATTGGGGTATTTTATCACGACGCGAAAAAAGCCGAGCTGATATAAGTACTTGGGATCTGAAAATTGACATTCCAGTTATCAACGCCATACATTTAGAATTGCTATGAAACGTGGACATTTGTTGGTCCCGTGCTGATTGGACCATTTTTTAACAACACGTAAAATACGCAGCTGATATAAGTACTTGGGATCTGAAAATTGAGATTCCAGTTATCAACGCCATACATTTAGAAATGCTATGAAACGTGGACATTTGTTGGTCCCGTGCTGATTGGACCATTTTTTAACAACACGTAAAATACGCAGCTGATATAAGTACTTGGGATCTGAAAATTGAGTTTCCTGTTATCGACGCCATACGTTTAGAAATACCATGAAACATGGTGATTTCTTGGTCCCGGGCTGATTGGAGAATTTTTTCACGAAGTGAAAAATTCCGAGCTGATATAAGTACTTGAGATCTGAAAATTGAGATTCCAGTTATCGACGACTTACATTTAGAAATGCTATGAAACGTGGACATTTATTGGTCGCGGGCTGATTGGAGTATTTTATTACGACGCGAAAAAAGCCGAGCTGATATAAGTACTTGGGATCTGAAAATTGACATTCCAGTTATCAACGCCATACATTTAGAAATGCTATGAAACGTGGACATTTCTTGGTCCCATGCTGATAGGACCATATATTAACAGCATGTAAAATACGCAGATGATATGAGTACTTGGGATCTGAAAATTGAGATTCCAGTTATCAACGCCATACATTTAGAAATGCTATGAAACGTGGACATTTGTTGGTCCCGTGCTGATTGGACCATTTTTTAACAACACGTGAAATACCCAGCTGATATAAGTACTTGGGATCTGAAAATTGAGTTTTCTGTTATCGACGCTATACGTTTAGAAATACCATGAAACGTGGACATTTCTTGGTCCCATGCTGATAGGACCATATTTTAACAGCATGTAAAATACGCAGATGATATGAGTACTTGGGATCTGAAAATTGAGTTTCCTGTTATCGACGCCATACTTTTAGAAATACCATGAAACGTGGACATTTGTTGGTCCCGGGCTGATTGGACCATTTTCTAACAACACGTAAAATACGCAGCTGATATAAGTTCTTGGGATCTGAAAATTGAGTTTCCAGTTATCAACGTCATGCATTTAGAAATGCTATGAAATGTGGACATTTGTGGGTCCCGTGCTGATTGGACCATTTTTTAACAACACGTAAAATACGCAGCTGATATAAGTACTTGGGATCTGAAAATTGAGTTTTCTGTTATCGACGATATACGTTTAGAAATACCATGAAACGTGGAGATTTCTTGGTCCCGGGCTGATTGGAGAATTTTTTCACGAAGCGAAAAATTCCGAGCTGATATAAGTACTTGAGATCTGAAAATTGAGATTCCAGTTATCGACGACTTACATTTAGAAATGCTATGAAACGTGGACATTTATTGGTCGCGGGCTGATTGGGGTATTTTATCACGACGCGAAAAAAGCCGAGCTGATATAAGTACTTGCGATCTGAAAATTGAGATTCCAGTTATCAACGCCATACATTTAGAAATGCTATGAAACGTGGACATTTTTGGTCCCGTGCTGATTGGACCATTTTTTAACAACATGTCAAATACGCAGATGATATAAGTACTTGGGATCTGAAAATTGAGTTTTCTGTTATCGACGCTATACGTTTAAAAATACCATGACACGTGGAGATTTCTTGGTCCCGGGCTGATAGGGGAATTTTTTCACGACGCTAAAAATTCCGAGCTGATATAAGTACTTGGGATCTGAAAAATGAGATTCCTGTTATCGACGACATACATTTAGAAATGCTATGAAACGTGGACATTTCTTGGTCCCGTGCTGATTGGACCATTTTTTAACAGCATGTAAAATACGCAGATGATATGAGTACTTGGGATCTGAAAATTGAGATTCCTGTTATCGACGCCATACGTTTAGAAATACCATGAAACGTGGACATTTGTTGGTCCCGTGCTGATTGGACCATTTTTTAACAACACGTAAAATACGCAGCTGATATAAGTACTTGGGATCTGAAAATTGAGTTTTCTGTTATCGACGCTATACGTTTAGAAATACCATGAAACGTGGAGATTTCTTGGTCCCGGGCTGATTGGAGAATTTTTACACGAAGCGAAAAATTCCGAGCTGATATAAGTACTTGGGATCTGAAAATTGACATTCCAGTTATCAGCGCCATATATTTAGAAATGCTATGAAACGTGGACATTTCTTGGTCCCATGCTGATAGGACCATATTTTAACAGCATGTAAAATACGCAGATGATATGAGTACTTGGGATCTGAAAATTGAGATTCCAGTTATCAACGCCATACATTTAGAAATGCTATGAAACGTGGACATTTTTGGTCCCGTGCTGATTGGACCATTTTTTAACAACACGTAATATACGCAGCTGATATAAGTACTTGGGATCTGAAAATTGAGATTCCGGTTATCGAAGACACACATTTAGAAATGCTATGAAACGTGGACATTTATTGGTCGCGGGCTAATTGGGGTATTTTATAACGACGCGAAAAAAGCCGAGCTGATATAAGTACTTGGGATCTGAAAATTGACATTCCAGTTATCAACGCCATACATTTAGAAATGCTATGAAACGTGGACATTTCTTGGTCCCATGCTGATAGGATCATATTTTAACAGCATGTAAAATACGCAGATGATATGAGTAGTTGGGATCTGAAAATTGAGTTTCCTGTTATCGACGCCATTCTTTTAAAAATACCATGAAACGTGGACATTTGTTGGTCCCGGGCTGATTGGACCATTTTCTAACAACACGTAAAATACGCAGCTGATATAAGTTCTTGGGATCTGAAAATTGAGATTCCGGTTATCGACGACACACATTTAGAAATGCTATGAAATGTGGACATTTGTTGGTCCCGTGCTGATTGGACCATTTTTTAACAACACATAAAATACGCAGCTGATCTAAGTTCTTGGGATCTAAAAATTGAGTTTTCTGTTATCGACGCTATACGTTTAGAAATACCATGAAACGTGGAGATTTCTTGGTCCCGGGATGATTGGAGAATTTTTTCACGAAGCGAAAAATTCCGAGCTGATATAAGTACTTGAGATCTGTAAATTGAGATTCCAGTTATCGACGACTTACATTTAGAAATGCTATGAAACGTGGACATTTATTGGTCGCGGGCTGATTGGGGTATTTTATCACGACGCGAAAAAAGCCGAGCTGATATAAGTACTTGGGATCTGAAAATTGACATTCCAGTTATCAACGCCATACATTTAGAATTGCTATGAAACGTGGACATTTGTTGGTCCCGTGCTGATTGGACCATTTTTTAACAACACGTAAAATACGCAGCTGATATAAGTACTTGGGATCTGAAAATTGAGATTCCAGTTATCAACGCCATACATTTAGAAATGCTATGAAACGTGGACATTTGTTGGTCCCGTGCTGATTGGACCATTTTTTAACAACACGTAAAATACGCAGCTGATATAAGTACTTGGGATCTGAAAATTGAGTTTCCTGTTATCGACGCCATACGTTTAGAAATACCATGAAACATGGTGATTTCTTGGTCCCGGGCTGATTGGAGAATTTTTTCACGAAGTGAAAAATTCCGAGCTGATATAAGTACTTGAGATCTGAAAATTGAGATTCCAGTTATCGACGACTTACATTTAGAAATGCTATGAAACGTGGACATTTATTGGTCGCGGGCTGATTGGAGTATTTTATTACGACGCGAAAAAAGCCGAGCTGATATAAGTACTTGGGATCTGAAAATTGACATTCCAGTTATCAACGCCATACATTTAGAAATGCTATGAAACGTGGACATTTCTTGGTCCCATGCTGATAGGACCATATATTAACAGCATGTAAAATACGCAGATGATATGAGTACTTGGGATCTGAAAATTGAGATTCCAGTTATCAACGCCATACATTTAGAAATGCTATGAAACGTGGACATTTGTTGGTCCCGTGCTGATTGGACCATTTTTTAACAACACGTGAAATACCCAGCTGATATAAGTACTTGGGATCTGAAAATTGAGTTTTCTGTTATCGACGCTATACGTTTAGAAATACCATGAAACGTGGACATTTCTTGGTCCCATGCTGATAGGACCATATTTTAACAGCATGTAAAATACGCAGATGATATGAGTACTTGGGATCTGAAAATTGAGTTTCCTGTTATCGACGCCATACTTTTAGAAATACCATGAAACGTGGACATTTGTTGGTCCCGGGCTGATTGGACCATTTTCTAACAACACGTAAAATACGCAGCTGATATAAGTTCTTGGGATCTGAAAATTGAGTTTCCAGTTATCAACGCCATGCATTTAGAAATGCTATGAAATGTGGACATTTGTGGGTCCCGTGCTGATTGGACCATTTTTTAACAACACGTAAAATACGCAGCTGATATAAGTACTTGGGATCTGAAAATTGAGTTTTCTGTTATCGACGATATACGTTTAGAAATACCATGAAACGTGGAGATTTCTTGGTCCCGGGCTGATTGGAGAATTTTTTCACGAAGCGAAAAATTCCGAGCTGATATAAGTACTTGAGATCTGAAAATTGAGATTCCAGTTATCGACGACTTACATTTAGAAATGCTATGAAACGTGGACATTTATTGGTCGCGGGCTGATTGGGGTATTTTATCACGACGCGAAAAAAGCCGAGCTGATATAAGTACTTGCGATCTGAAAATTGAGATTCCAGTTATCAACGCCATACATTTAGAAATGCTATGAAACGTGGACATTTTTGGTCCCGTGCTGATTGGACCATTTTTTAACAACATGTCAAATACGCAGATGATATAAGTACTTGGGATCTGAAAATTGAGTTTTCTGTTATCGACGCTATACGTTTAAAAATACCATGACACGTGGAGATTTCTTGGTCCCGGGCTGATAGGGGAATTTTTTCACGACGCTAAAAATTCCGAGCTGATATAAGTACTTGGGATCTGAAAAATGAGATTCCTGTTATCGACGACATACATTTAGAAATGCTATGAAACGTGGACATTTCTTGGTCCCGTGCTGATTGGACCATTTTTTAACAGCATGTAAAATACGCAGATGATATGAGTACTTGGGATCTGAAAATTGAGATTCCTGTTATCGACGCCATACGTTTAGAAATACCATGAAACGTGGACACTTCTTGGTCCCGGTCTGATTGGGGAATTTTTTCACGACGCGAAAAATGCCGAGCTGCTATAAGTACTTGGGATCTGAGAATTGAGTTTCCAGGTATCGACGACATACGTTTAGAAATACCATGAAACGTGGACACTTCATAGTCCCGGGCTGATTGGGGAATTTTTTCACGTCGCGAAAAAAGCCGAGCTGATATAAGTACTTGGGATCTGCAAATTGAGATTCCAGTTATCGCCGCAATACGTTTAGAAATGCCATGAAACGTTGACATTTCTTGGTCCCGGGCTGATTGGACCATTTTTTAACAACACGTAAAATACGCAGCGGATATAAGTTCTTGGGATCTGAAAATTGAGTTTCCTGTTATCGACGCCATACGTTTAGAAACACCATGAAACATGGTGATTTCTTGGTCCCGGGCTGATTGGAGAATTTTTTCACGAAGCGAAAAATTCCGAGTTGATATAAGTACTTGAGATCTGAAAATTGAGATTCCAGTTATCGACGACTTACATTTAGAAATGCTATGAAACGTGGACATTTATTGGTCGCGGGCTGATTGGAGTATTTTATTACGACGCGAAAAAAGCCGAGCTGATATAAGTACTTGGGATCTGAAAATTGACATTCCAGTTATCAACGCCATACATTTAGAAATGCTATGAAACGTGGACATTTCTTGGTCCCATGCTGATAGGACCATATTTTAACAGCATGTAAAATACGCAGATGATATGAGTACTTGGGATCTGAAAATTGAGATTCCAGTTATCAACGCCATACATTTAGAAATGCTATGAAACGTGGACATTTGTTGGTCCCGTGCTGATTGGACCATTTTTTAACAACACGTAAAATACGCAGCTGATATAAGTACTTGGGATCTGAAAATTGAGTTTCCAGTTATCAACGCCATGCATTTAGAAATGCTATGAAATGTGGACATTTGTTGGTCCCGTCCTGATTGGACCATTTTTTAACAACACGTAAAATACGCAGCTGATATAAGTACTTGGGATCTGAAAATTGAGTTTTCTGTTATCGACGCTATACGTTTAGAAATACCATGAAACGTGGAGATTTCTTGGTCCCGGGCTGATTGGAGAATTTTTTCACGAAGCGAAAAATTCCGAGCTGATATAAGTACTTGAGATCTGAAAATTGAGATTCCAGTTATCGACGACTTACATTTAGAAATGCTATGAAACGTGGACATTTATTGGTCGCGGGCTGATTGGGGTATTTTATCACGACGCGAAAAAAGCCGAGCTGATATAAGTACTTGGGATCTGAAAATTGAGATTCCAGTTATCGACGCCATACATTTAGAAATGCTATGAAACGTGGACATTTTTGGTCCCGTGCTGATTGGACCATTTTTTAACAACATGTCAAATACGCAGATGATATAAGTACTTGGGATCTGAAAATTGAGTTTTCTGTTATCGACGCTATACGTTTAAAAATACCATGACACGTGGAGATTTCTTGGACCCGGGCTGATAGGGGAATTTTTTCACGACGCTAAAAATTCCGAGCTGATATAAGTACTTGAGATCTGAAAATTGAGATTCCTGTTATCGACGACATACATTTAGAAATGCTATGAAACGTGGACATTTCTTGGTCCCGTGCTGATTGGACCATTTTTTAACAGCATGTAAAATACGCAGATGATATGAGTACTTGGGATCTGAAAATTGAGATTCCTGTTATCGACGCCATACGTTTAGAAATACCATGAAACGTGGACACTTCTTGGTCCCGGTCTGATTGGGGAATTTTTTCACGACGCGAAAAATGCCGAGCTGCTATAAGTACTTGGGATCTGAGAATTGAGTTTCCAGGTAGCGACGACATACGTTTAGAAATACCATGAAACGTGGACACTCCTTAGTCCCGGGCTGATTGGGGAATTTTTTCACGACGCGAAAAAAGCCGAGCTGATATAAGTACTTGGGATCTGCAAATTGAGATTTCAGTTATCGCCGCAATACGTTTAGAAATGCCATGAAACGTTGACATTTCTTGGTCCCGGGCTGATTGGACCATTTTTTAACAACACGTAAAATACGCAGCGGATATAAGTTCTTGGGATCTGAAAATTGAGTTTTCTGTCATCGACGCTATACGTTTAGAAATACCATGAAACATGGTGATTTCTTGGTCCCGGGCTGATTGGAGAATTTTTTCACGAAGCGAAAAATTCCGAGCTGATATAAGTACTTGAGATCTGAAAATTGAGATTCCAGTTATCGACGACTTACATTTAGAAATGCTATGAAACGTGGACATTTATTGGTCGCGGGCTGATTGGGGTATTTTATCACGACGCGAAAAAAGCCGAGCTGATATAAGTACTTGGGATCTGAAAATTGACATTCCAGTTATCAACGCCATACATTTAGAAATGCTATGAAACGTGGACATTTCTTGGTCCCATGCTGATAGGACCATATTTTAACAGCATGTAAAATACGCAGATGATATGAGTACTTGGGATCTGAAAATTGAGTTTCCTGTTATCGACGCCATTCTTTTAAAAATACCATGAAACGTGGACATTTGTTGGTCCCGGGCTGATTGGACCATTTTCTAACAACACGTAAAATACGCAGCTGATATAAGTTCTTGGGATCTGAAAATTGAGATTCCGGTTATCGACGACACACATTTAGAAATGCTATGAAATGTGGACATTTGTTGGTCCCGTGCTGATTGGACCATTTTTTAACAACACATAAAATACGCAGCTGATGTAAGTTCTTGGGATCTAAAAATTGAGTTTTCTGTTATCGACGCTATACGTTTAGAAATACCATGAAACGTGGAGATTTCTTGGTCCCGGGATGATTGGAGAATTTTTTCACGAAGCGAAACATTCCGAGCTGATATAAGTACTTGAGATCTGAAAATTGAGATTCCAGTTATCGACGACTTACATTTAGAAATGCTATGAAACGTGGACATTTATTGGTCGCGGGCTGATTGGGGTATTTTATCACGACGCGAAAAAAGCCGAGCTGATATAAGTACTTGGGATCTGAAAATTGAGATTCCGGTTATCGACGACACACATTTAGAAATGCTATGAAACGTGGACATTTGTTGGTTCCGTGCTGATTGGACCATTTTTTAACAACACGTAAAATACGCAGCTGATATAAGTACTTGGGATCTAAAAATTGAGTTTTCTGTTATCGACGCTATACGTTTAGAAATACCATGAAACGTGGACATTTCTTGGTCCCGGGCTGATTGGGGAATTTTTTCACGTCGCGAAAAAGGCCGAGCAGACATAAGTACTTGGGATATGAAAATTGAGATTCCAGTTATCAACGCCATACATTTAGAAATGCTATGAAACGTGGACATTTGTTGGTCCCGTGCTGATTGGACCATTTTTTAACAACACGTAATATACGCAGCTGATATAAGTACTTGGGATCTGAAAATTGAGTTTTCTGTTATCGACGCTATACGTTTAGAAATACCATGAAACGTGGAGATTTCTTGGTCCCGGGCTGCTTGGGGAATTTTTTCACGACGCGAAAAATGCCGAGCTGATATAAGTACTTGGGATCTGAAAATTGAGATTCCGGTTATCGAAGACACACATATAGAAATGCTATGAAACGTGGACATTTATTGGTCGCGGGCTAATTGGGGTATTTTATAACGACGCGAAAAAAGCCGAGCTGATATAAGTACTTGGGATCTGAAAATTGACATTCCAGTTATCAACGCCATACATTTAGAAATGCTATGAAACGTGGACATTTCTTGGTCCCATGCTGATAGGATCATATTTTAACAGCATGTAAAATACGCAGATGATATGAGTAGTTGGGATCTGAAAATTGAGTTTCCTGTTATCGACGCCATTCTTTTAAAAATACCATGAAACGTGGACATTTGTTGGTCCCGGGCTGATTGGACCATTTTCTAACAACACGTAAAATACGCAGCTGATATAAGTTCTTGGGATCTGAAAATTGAGATTCCGGTTATCGACGACACACATTTAGAAATGCTATGAAATGTGGACATTTGTTGGTCCCGTGCTGATTGGACCATTTTTTAACAACACATAAAATACGCAGCTGATGTAAGTTCTTGGGATCTAAAAATTGAGTTTTCTGTTATCGACGCTATACGTTTAGAAATACCATGAAACGTGGAGATTTCTTGGTCCCGGGATGATTGGAGAATTTTTTCACGAAGCGAAAAATTCCGAGCTGATATAAGTACTTGAGATCTGTAAATTGAGATTCCAGTTATCGACGACTTACATTTAGAAATGCTATGAAACGTGGACATTTATTGGTCGTGGGCTGATTGGGGTATTTTATCACGACGCGAAAAAAGCCGAGCTGATATAAGTACTTGGGATCTGAAAATTGAGATTCCAGTTATCAACGCCATACATTTAGAAATGCTATGAAACGTGGACATTTGTTGGTCCCGTGCTGATTGGACCATTTTTTAACAACACGTAAAATACGCAGCTGATATAAGTACTTGGGATCTGAAAATTGAGTTTTCTGTTATCGACGCTATACGTTTAGAAATACCATGAAACGTGGAGATTTCTTGGTCCCGGGCTGATAGGAGAATTTTTACACGAAGCGAAAAATTCCGAGCCGATATAAGTACTTGAGATCTGAAAATTGAGATTCCAGTTATCGACGACTTACATTAAGAAATGCTATGAAACGTGGACATTTATTGGTCGCGGGCTGATTGGGGTATTTTATCACGACGCGAAAAAAGCCGAGCTGATATAAGTACTTGGGATCTGAAAATTGACATTCCAGTTATCAGCGCCATATATTTAGAAATGCTATGAAACGTGGACATTTCTTGGTCCCATGCTGATAGGACCATATTTTAACAGCATGTAAAATACGCAGATGATATGAGTACTTGGGATCTGAAAATTGAGATTCCAGTTATCAACGCCATACATTTAGAAATGCTATGAAACGTGGACATTTTTGGTCCCGTGCTGATTGGACCATTTTTTAACAACACGTAATATACGCAGCTGATATAAGTACTTGGGATCTGAAAATTGAGATTCCGGTTATCGAAGACACACATTTAGAAATGCTACGAAACGTGGACATTTATTGGTCGCGGGCTAATTGGGGTATTTTATAACGACGCGAAAAAAGCCGAGCTGATATAAGTACTTGGGATCTGAAAATTGACATTCCAGTTATCAACGCCATACATTTAGAAATGCTATGAAACGTGGACATTTCTTGGTCCCATGCTGATAGGATCATATTTTAACAGCATGTAAAATACGCAGATGATATGAGTAGTTGGGATCTGAAAATTGAGTTTCCTGTTATCGACGCCATTCTTTTAAAAATACCATGAAACGTGGACATTTGTTGGTCCCGGGCTGATTGGACCATTTTCTAACAACACCTAAAATACGCAGCTGATATAAGTTCTTGGGATCTGAAAATTGAGATTCCGGTTATCGACGACACACATTTAGAAATGCTATGAAATGTGGACATTTGTTGGTCCCGTGCTGATTGGACCATTTTTTAACAACACATAAAATACGCAGCTGATCTAAGTTCTTGGGATCTAAAAATTGAGTTTTCTGTTATCGACGCTATACGTTTAGAAATACCATGAAACGTGGAGATTTCTTGGTCCCGGGATGATTGGAGAATTTTTTCACGAAGCGAAAAATTCCGAGTTGATATAAGTACTTGAGATCTGAAAATTGAGATTCCAGTTATCGACGACTTACATTTAGAAATGCTATGAAACGTGGACATTTATTGGTCGCGGGCTGATTGGAGTATTTTATTACGACGCGAAAAAAGCCGAGCTGATATAAGTACTTGGGATCTGAAAATTGACATTCCAGTTATCAACGCCATACATTTAGAAATGCTATGAAACGTGGACATTTCTTGGTCCCATGCTGATAGGACCATATTTTAACAGCATGTAAAATACGCAGATGATATGAGTACTTGGGATCTGAAAATTGAGATTCCAGTTATCAACGCCATGCATTTAGAAATGCTATGAAATGTGGACATTTGTTGGTCCCGTCCTGATTGGACCATTTTTTAACAACACGTAAAATACGCAGCTGATATAAGTACTTGGGATCTGAAAATTGAGTTTTCTGTTATCGACGCTATACGTTTAGAAATACCATGAAACGTGGAGATTTCTTGGTCCCGGGCTGATTGGAGAATTTTTTCACGAAGCGAAAAATTCCGAGCTGATATAAGTACTTGAGATCTGAAAATTGAGATTCCAGTTATCGACGACTTACATTTAGAAATGCTATGAAACGTGGACATTTATTGGTCGCGGGCTGATTGGGGTATTTTATCACGACGCGAAAAAAGCCGAGCTGATATAAGTACTTGGGATCTGAAAATTGAGATTCCAGTTATCGACGCCATACATTTAGAAATGCTATGAAACGTGGACATTTTTGGTCCCGTGCTGATTGGACCATTTTTTAACAACATGTCAAATACGCAGATGATATAAGTACTTGGGATCTGAAAATTGAGTTTTCTGTTATCGACGCTATACGTTTAAAAATACCATGACACGTGGAGATTTCTTGGACCCGGGCTGATAGGGGAATTTTTTCACGACGCTAAAAATTCCGAGCTGATATAAGTACTTGAGATCTGAAAATTGAGATTCCTGTTATCGACGACATACATTTAGAAATGCTATGAAACGTGGACATTTCTTGGTCCCGTGCTGATTGGACCATTTTTTAACAGCATGTAAAATACGCAGATGATATGAGTACTTGGGATCTGAAAATTGAGATTCCTGTTATCGACGCCATACGTTTAGAAATACCATGAAACGTGGACACTTCTTGGTCCCGGTCTGATTGGGGAATTTTTTCACGACGCGAAAAATGCCGAGCTGCTATAAGTACTTGGGATCTGAGAATTGAGTTTCCAGGTAGCGACGACATACGTTTAGAAATACCATGAAACGTGGACACTCCTTAGTCCCGGGCTGATTGGGGAATTTTTTCACGACGCGAAAAAAGCCGAGCTGATATAAGTACTTGGGATCTGCAAATTGAGATTTCAGTTATCGCCGCAATACGTTTAGAAATGCCATGAAACGTTGACATTTCTTGGTCCCGGGCTGATTGGACCATTTTTTAACAACACGTAAAATACGCAGCGGATATAAGTTCTTGGGATCTGAAAATTGAGTTTTCTGTCATCGACGCTATACGTTTAGAAATACCATGAAACATGGTGATTTCTTGGTCCCGGGCTGATTGGAGAATTTTTTCACGAAGCGAAAAATTCCGAGCTGATATAAGTACTTGAGATCTGAAAATTGAGATTCCAGTTATCGACGACTTACATTTAGAAATGCTATGAAACGTGGACATTTATTGGTCGCGGGCTGATTGGGGTATTTTATCACGACGCGAAAAAAGCCGAGCTGATATAAGTACTTGGGATCTGAAAATTGACATTCCAGTTATCAACGCCATACATTTAGAAATGCTATGAAACGTGGACATTTCTTGGTCCCATGCTGATAGGACCATATTTTAACAGCATGTAAAATACGCAGATGATATGAGTACTTGGGATCTGAAAATTGAGTTTCCTGTTATCGACGCCATTCTTTTAAAAATACCATGAAACGTGGACATTTGTTGGTCCCGGGCTGATTGGACCATTTTCTAACAACACGTAAAATACGCAGCTGATATAAGTTCTTGGGATCTGAAAATTGAGATTCCGGTTATCGACGACACACATTTAGAAATGCTATGAAATGTGGACATTTGTTGGTCCCGTGCTGATTGGACCATTTTTTAACAACACATAAAATACGCAGCTGATGTAAGTACTTGGGATCTGAAAATTGAGTTTCCTGTTATCGACGCCATTCTTTTAAAAATACCATGAAACGTGGACATTTGTTGGTCCCGGGCTGATTGGACCATTTTCTAACAACATGTAAAATACGCAGCTGATATAAGTTCTTGGGATCTGAAAATTGAGATTCCGGTTATCGACGACACACATTTAGAAATGCTATGAAACGTGGACATTTATTGGTCGCGGGCTGATTGGGGTATTTTATCACGACGCGAAAAAAGCCGAGCTGATATAAGTACTTGGGATCTGAAAATTGACATTCCAGTTATCAACGCCATACATTTAGAATTGCTATGAAACGTGGACATTTGTTGGTCCCGTGCTGATTGGACCATTTTTTAACAACACGTAAAATACGCAGCTGATATAAGTACTTGGGATCTGAAAATTGAGATTCCAGTTATCAACGCCATACATTTAGAAATGCTATGAAACGTGGACATTTGTTGGTCCCGTGCTGATTGGACCATTTTTTAACAACACGTAAAATACGCAGCTGATATAAGTACTTGGGATCTGAAATTTGAGTTTTCTGTTATCGACGCTATACGTTTAGAAATACCATGAAACGTGGAGATTTCTTGGTCCCGGGCTGATTGGAGAATTTTTTCACGAAGCGAAAAATTCCGAGCTGATATAAGTACTTGAGATCTGAAAATTGAGATTCCAGTTATCGACGACTTACATTTAGAAATGCTATGAAACGTGGACATTTATTGGTCGCGGGCTGATTGGGGTATTTTATCACGACGCGAAAAAAGCCGAGCTGATATAAGTACTTGGGATCTGAAAATTGACATTCCAGTTATCAACGCCATACATTTAGAAATGCTATGAAACGTGGACATTTCTTGGTCCCATGCTGATAGGACCATATTTTAACAGCATGTAAAATACGCAGATGATATGAGTACTTGGGATCTGAAAATTGAGTTTCCTGTTATCGACGCCATACTTTTAGAAATACCATGAAACGTGGACATTTGTTGGTCCGGGGCTGATTGGACCATTTTTTAACAACACGTAAAATACGCAGCTGATATAAATACTTGGGATCTGAAAATTGAGTTTCCAGTTATCAACGCCATGCATTTAGAAATGCTATGAAATGTGGACATTTGTTGGTCCCGTGCTGATTGGACCATTTTTTAACAACACGTAAAATACGCAGCTGATATAAGTACTTGGGATCTGAAAATTGAGTTTTCTGTTATCGACGCTATACGTTTAGAAATACCATGAAACGTGGAGATTTCTTGGTCCCGGGCTGATTGGAGAATTTTTTCACGAAGCGAAAAATTCCGAGCTGATATAAGTACTTGAGATCTGAAAATTGAGATTCCAGTTATCGACGACTTACATTTAGAAATGCTATGAAACGTGGACATTTATTGGTCGCGGGCTGATTGGGGTATTTTATCACGACGCGAAAAAAGCCGAGCTGATATAAGTACTTGGGATCTGAAAATTGAAATTCCAGTTATCGACGCCATACATTTAGAAATGCTATGAAACGTGGACATTTTTGGTCCCGTGCTGATTGGACCATTTTTTAACAACATGTCAAATACGCAGATGATATAAGTACTTGGGATCTGAAAATTGAGTTTTCTGTTATCGACGCTATACGTTTAAAAATACCATGACACGTGGAGATTTCTTGGACCCGGGCTGATAGGGGAATTTTTTCACGACGCTAAAAATTCCGAGCTGATATAAGTACTTGAGATCTGAAAATTGAGATTCCTGTTATCGACGACATACATTTAGAAATGCTATGAAACGTGGACATTTCTTGGTCCCGTGCTGATTGGACCATTTTTTAACAGCATGTAAAATACGCAGATGATATGAGTACTTGGGATCTGAAAATTGAGATTCCTGTTATCGACGCCATACGTTTAGAAATACCATGAAACGTGGACACTTCTTGGTCCCGGTCTGATTGGGGAATTTTTTCACGACGCGAAAAATGCCGAGCTGCTATAAGTACTTGGGATCTGAGAATTGAGTTTCCAGGTAGCGACGACATACGTTTAGAAATACCATGAAACGTGGACACTCCTTAGTCCCGGGCTGATTGGGGAATTTTTTCACGACGCGAAAAAAGCCGAGCTGATATAAGTACTTGGGATCTGCAAATTGAGATTTCAGTTATCGCCGCAATACGTTTAGAAATGCCATGAAACGTTGACATTTCTTGGTCCCGGGCTGATTGGACCATTTTTTAACAACACGTAAAATACGCAGCGGATATAAGTTCTTGGGATCTGAAAATTGAGTTTTCTGTCATCGACGCTATACGTTTAGAAATACCATGAAACATGGTGATTTCTTGGTCCCGGGCTGATTGGAGAATTTTTTCACGAAGCGAAAAATTCCGAGCTGATATAAGTACTTGAGATCTGAAAATTGAGATTCCAGTTATCGACGACTTACATTTAGAAATGCTATGAAACGTGGACATTTATTGGTCGCGGGCTGATTGGGGTATTTTATCACGACGCGAAAAAAGCCGAGCTGATATAAGTACTTGGGATCTGAAAATTGACATTCCAGTTATCAACGCCATACATTTAGAAATGCTATGAAACGTGGACATTTCTTGGTCCCATGCTGATAGGACCATATTTTAACAGCATGTAAAATACGCAGATGATATGAGTACTTGGGATCTGAAAATTGAGTTTCCTGTTATCGACGCCATTCTTTTAAAAATACCATGAAACGTGGACATTTGTTGGTCCCGGGCTGATTGGACCATTTTCTAACAACACGTAAAATACGCAGCTGATATAAGTTCTTGGGATCTGAAAATTGAGATTCCGGTTATCGACGACACACATTTAGAAATGCTATGAAATGTGGACATTTGTTGGTCCCGTGCTGATTGGACCATTTTTTAACAACACATAAAATACGCAGCTGATGTAAGTTCTTGGGATCTAAAAATTGAGTTTTCTGTTATCGACGCTATACGTTTAGAAATACCATGAAACGTGGAGATTTCTTGGTCCCGGGATCATTGGAGAATTTTTTCACGAAGCGAAAAATTCCGAGCTGATATAAGTACTTGAGATCTGAAAATTGAGATTCCAGTTATCGACGACTTACATTTAGAAATGCTATGAAACGTGGACATTTATTGGTCGCGGGCTGATTGGGGTATTTTATCACGACGCGAAAAAAGCCGAGCTGATATAAGTACTTGGGATCTGAAAATTGAGATTCCGGTTATCGACGACACACATTTAGAAATGCTATGAAACGTGGACATTTGTTGGTTCCGTGCTGATTGGACCATTTTTTAACAACACGTAAAATACGCAGCTGATATAAGTACTTGGGATCTAAAAATTGAGTTTTCTGTTATCGACGCTATACGTTTAGAAATACCATGAAACGTGGACATTTCTTGGTCCCGGGCTGATTGGGGAATTTTTTCACGTCGCGAAAAAGGCCGAGCTGACATAAGTACTTGGGATATGAAAATTGAGATTCCAGTTATCAACGCCATACATTTAGAAATGCTATGAAACGTGGACATTTGTTGGTCCCGTGCTGATTGGACCATTTTTTAACAACACGTAATATACGCAGCTGATATAAGTACTTGGGATCTGAAAATTGAGTTTTCTGTTATCGACGCTATACGTTTAGAAATACCATGAAACGTGGAGATTTCTTGGTCCCGGGCTGCTTGGGGAATTTTTTCACGACGCGAAAAATGCCGAGCTGATATAAGTACTTGGGATCTGAAAATTGAGATTCCGGTTATCGAAGACACACATATAGAAATGCTATGAAACGTGGACATTTATTGGTCGCGGGCTAATTGGGGTATTTTATAACGACGCGAAAAAAGCCGAGCTGATATAAGTACTTGGGATCTGAAAATTGACATTCCAGTTATCAACGCCATACATTTAGAAATGCTATGAAACGTGGACATTTCTTGGTCCCATGCTGATAGGATCATATTTTAACAGCATGTAAAATACGCAGATGATATGAGTAGTTGGGATCTGAAAATTGAGTTTCCTGTTATCGACGCCATTCTTTTAAAAATACCATGAAACGTGGACATTTGTTGGTCCCGGGCTGATTGGACCATTTTCTAACAACACGTAAAATACGCAGCTGATATAAGTTCTTGGGATCTGAAAATTGAGATTCCGGTTATCGACGACACACATTTAGAAATGCTATGAAATGTGGACATTTGTTGGTCCCGTGCTGATCGGACCATTTTTTAACAACACATAAAATACGCAGCTGATGTAAGTTCTTGGGATCTAAAAATTGAGTTTTCTGTTATCGACGCTATACGTTTAGAAATACCATGAAACGTGGAGATTTCTTGGTCCCGGGATGATTGGAGAATTTTTTCACGAAGCGAAAAATTCCGAGCTGATATAAGTACTTGAGATCTGTAAATTGAGATTCCAGTTATCGACGACTTACATTTAGAAATGCTATGAAACGTGGACATTTATTGGTCGTGGGCTGATTGGGGTATTTTATCACGACGCGAAAAAAGCCGAGCTGATATAAGTACTTGGGATCTGAAAATTGACATTCCAGTTATCAACGCCATACATTTAGAATTGCTATGAAACGTGGACATTTGTTGGTCCCGTGCTGATTGGACCATTTTTTAACAACACGTAAAATACGCAGCTGATATAAGTACTTGGGATCTGAAAATTGAGATTCCAGTTATCAACGCCATACATTTAGAAATGCTATGAAACGTGGACATTTGTTGGTCCCGTGCTGATTGGACCATTTTTTAACAACACGTAAAATACGCAGCTGATATAAGTACTTGGGATCTGAAATTTGAGTTTTCTGTTATCGACGCTATACGTTTAGAAATACCATGAAACGTGGAGATTTCTTGGTCCCGGGCTGATTGGAGAATTTTTTCACGAAGCGAAAAATTCCGAGCTGATATAAGTACTTGAGATCTGAAAATTGAGATTCCAGTTATCGACGACTTACATTTAGAAATGCTATGAAACGTGGACATTTATTGGTCGCGGGCTGATTGGGGTATTTTATCACGACGCGAAAAAAGCCGAGCTGATATAAGTACTTGGGATCTGAAAATTGACATTCCAGTTATCAACGCCATACATTTAGAAATGCTATGAAACGTGGACATTTCTTGGTCCCATGCTGATAGGACCATATTTTAACAGCATGTAAAATACGCAGATGATATGAGTACTTGGGATCTGAAAATTGAGTTTCCTGTTATCGACGCCATACTTTTAGAAATACCATGAAACGTGGACATTTGTTGGTCCGGGGCTGATTGGACCATTTTTTAACAACACGTAAAATACGCAGCTGATATAAATACTTGGGATCTGAAAATTGAGTTTCCAGTTATCAACGCCATGCATTTAGAAATGCTATGAAATGTGGACATTTGTTGGTCCCGTGCTGATTGGACCATTTTTTAACAACACGTAAAATACGCAGCTGATATAAGTACTTGGGGTCTGAAAATTGAGTTTTCTGTTATCGACGCTATACGTTTAGAAATACCATGAAACGTGGAGATTTCTTGGTCCCGGGCTGATTGGAGAATTTTTACACGAAGCGAAAAATTCCGAGCCGATATAAGTACTTGAGATCTGAAAATTGAGATTCCAGTTATCGACGACTTACATTTAGAAATGCTATGAAACGTGGACATTTATTGGTCGCGGGCTGATTGGGGTATTTTATCACGACGCGAAAAAAGCCGAGCTGATATAAGTACTTGGGATCTGAAAATTGACATTCCAGTTATCAGCGCCATACATTTAGAAATGCTATGAAACGTGGACATTTCTTGGTCCCATGCTGATAGGACCATATTTTAACAGCATGTAAAATACGCAGATGATATGAGTACTTGGGATCTGAAAATTGAGATTCCAGTTATCAACGCCATACATTTAGAAATGCTATGAAACGTGGACATTTTTGGTCCCGTGCTGATTGGACCATTTTTTAACAACATGTCAAATACGCAGATGATATAAGTACTTGGGATCTGAAAATTGAGTTTTCTGTTATCGACGCTATACGTTTAAAAATACCATGACACGTGGAGATTTCTTGGTCCCGGGCTGATAGGGGAATTTTTTCACGACGCTAAAAATTCCGAGCTGATATAAGTACTTGGGATCTGAAAAATGAGATTCCTGTTATCGACGACATACATTTAGAAATGCTATGAAACGTGGACATTTCTTGGTCCCGTGCTGATTGGACCATTTTTTAACAGCATGTAAAATACGCAGATGATATGAGTACTTGGGATCTGAAAATTGAGATTCCTGTTATCGACGCCATACGTTTAGAAATACCATGAAACGTGGACACTTCTTGGTCCCGGTCTGATTGGGGAATTTTTTCACGACGCGAAAAATGCCGAGCTGCTATAAGTACTTGGGATCTGAGAATTGAGTTTCCAGGTATCGACGACATACGTTTAGAAATACCATGAAACGTGGACACTTCATAGTCCCGGGCTGATTGGGGAATTTTTTCACGTCGCGAAAAAAGCCGAGCTGATATAAGTACTTGGGATCTGCAAATTGAGATTCCAGTTATCGCCGCAATACGTTTAGAAATGCCATGAAACGTTGACATTTCTTGGTCCCGGGCTGATTGGACCATTTTTTAACAACACGTAAAATACGCAGCGGATATAAGTTCTTGGGATCTGAAAATTGAGTTTCCTGTTATCGACGCCATACGTTTAGAAACACCATGAAACATGGTGATTTCTTGGTCCCGGGCTGATTGGAGAATTTTTTCACGAAGCGAAAAATTCCGAGTTGATATAAGTACTTGAGATCTGAAAATTGAGATTCCAGTTATCGACGACTTACATTTAGAAATGCTATGAAACGTGGACATTTATTGGTCGCGGGCTGATTGGAGTATTTTATTACGACGCGAAAAAAGCCGAGCTGATATAAGTACTTGGGATCTGAAAATTGACATTCCAGTTATCAACGCCATACATTTAGAAATGCTATGAAACGTGGACATTTCTTGGTCCCATGCTGATAGGACCATATTTTAACAGCATGTAAAATACGCAGATGATATGAGTACTTGGGATCTGAAAATTGAGATTCCAGTTATCAACGCCATACATTTAGAAATGCTATGAAACGTGGACATTTGTTGGTCCCGTGCTGATTGGACCATTTTTTAACAACACGTAATATACGCAGCTGATATAAGTACTTGGGATCTTTAAATTGAGATTCCAGTTATCAACGCCATACATATAGAAATGCTATGAAACGTGGACATTTATTGGTCGCGGGCTAATTGGGGTATTTTATAACGACGCGAAAAAAGCCGAGCTGATATAAGTACTTGGGATCTGAAAATTGACATTCCAGTTATCAACGCCATACATTTAGAAATGCTATGAAACGTGGACATTTCTTGGTCCCATGCTGATAGGATCATATTTTAACAGCATGTAAAATACGCAGATGATATGAGTAGTTGGGATCTGAAAATTGAGTTTCCTGTTATCGACGCCATTCTTTTAAAAATACCATGAAACGTGGACATTTGTTGGTCCCGGGCTGATTGGACCATTTTCTAACAACACGTAAAATACGCAGCTGATATAAGTTCTTGGGATCTGAAAATTGAGATTCCGGTTATCGACGACACACATTTAGAAATGCTATGAAATGTGGACATTTGTTGGTCCCGTGCTGATTGGACCATTTTTTAACAACACATAAAATACGCAGCTGATGTAAGTTCTTGGGATCTAAAAATTGAGTTTTCTGTTATCGACGCTATACGTTTAGAAATACCATGAAACGTGGAGATTTCTTGGTCCCGGGATGATTGGAGAATTTTTTCACGAAGCGAAAAATTCCGAGCTGATATAAGTACTTGAGATCTGTAAATTGAGATTCCAGTTATCGACGACTTACATTTAGAAATGCTATGAAACGTGGACATTTATTGGTCGTGGGCTGATTGGGGTATTTTATCACGACGCGAAAAAAGCCGAGCTGATATAAGTACTTGGGATCTGAAAATTGAGATTCCAGTTATCAACGCCATACATTTAGAAATGCTATGAAACGTGGACATTTGTTGGTCCCGTGCTGATTGGACCATTTTTTAACAACACGTAAAATACGCAGCTGATATAAGTACTTGGGATCTGAAAATTGAGTTTTCTGTTATCGACGCTATACGTTTAGAAATACCATGAAACGTGGAGATTTCTTGGTCCCGGGCTGATTGGAGAATTTTTACACGAAGCGAAAAATTCCGAGCCGATATAAGTACTTGAGATCTGAAAATTGAGATTCCAGTTATCGACGACTTACATTTAGAAATGCTATGAAACGTGGACATTTATTGGTCGCGGGCTGATTGGGGTATTTTATCACGACGCGAAAAAAGCCGAGCTGATATAAGTACTTGGGATCTGAAAATTGACATTCCAGTTATCAGCGCCATATATTTAGAAATGCTATGAAACGTGGACATTTCTTGGTCCCATGCTGATAGGACCATATTTTAACAGCATGTAAAATACGCAGATGATATGAGTACTTGGGATCTGAAAATTGAGATTCCAGTTATCAACGCCATACATTTAGAAATGCTATGAAACGTGGACATTTTTGGTCCCGTGCTGATTGGACCATTTTTTAACAACACGTAATATACGCAGCTGATATAAGTACTTGGGATCTGAAAATTGAGATTCCGGTTATCGAAGACACACATTTAGAAATGCTATGAAACGTGGACATTTATTGGTCGCGGGCTAATTGGGGTATTTTATAACGACGCGAAAAAAGCCGAGCTGATATAAGTACTTGGGATCTGAAAATTGACATTCCAGTTATCAACGCCATACATTTAGAAATGCTATGAAACGTGGACATTTCATGGTCCCATGCTGATAGGATCATATTTTAACAGCATGTAAAATACGCAGATGATATGAGTAGTTGGGATCTGAAAATTGAGTTTCCTGTTATCGACGCCATTCTTTTAAAAATACCATGAAACGTGGACATTTGTTGGTCCCGGGCTGATTGGACCATTTTCTAACAACACGTAAAATACGCAGCTGATATAAGTTCTTGGGATCTGAAAATTGAGATTCCGGTTATCGACGACACACATTTAGAAATGCTATGAAATGTGGACATTTGTTGGTCCCGTGCTGATTGGACCATTTTTTAACAACACATAAAATACGCAGCTGATCTAAGTTCTTGGGATCTAAAAATTGAGTTTTCTGTTATCGACGCTATACGTTTAGAAATACCATGAAACGTGGAGATTTCTTGGTCCCGGGATGATTGGAGAATTTTTTCACGAAGCGAAAAATTCCGAGCTGATATAAGTACTTGAGATCTGTAAATTGAGATTCCAGTTATCGACGACTTACATTTAGAAATGCTATGAAACGTGGACATTTATTGGTCGCGGGCTGATTGGGGTATTTTATCACGACGCGAAAAAAGCCGAGCTGATATAAGTACTTGGGATCTGAAAATTGACATTCCAGTTATCAACGCCATACATTTAGAATTGCTATGAAACGTGGACATTTGTTGGTCCCGTGCTGATTGGACCATTTTTTAACAACACGTAAAATACGCAGCTGATATAAGTACTTGGGATCTTTAAATTGAGATTCCAGTTATCAACGCCATACATTTAGAAATGCTATGAAACGTGGACATTTGTTGGTCCCGTGCTGATTGGACCATTTTTTAACAACACGTAAAATACGCAGCTGATATAAGTACTTGGGATCTGAAATTTGAGTTTTCTGTTATCGACGCTATACGTTTAGAAATACCATGAAACGTGGAGATTTCTTGGTCCCGGGCTGATTGGAGAATTTTTTCACGAAGCGAAAAATTCCGAGCTGATATAAGTACTTGAGATCTGAAAATTGAGATTCCAGTTATCGACGACTTACATTTAGAAATGCTATGAAACGTGGACATTTATTGGTCGCGGGCTGATTGGGGTATTTTATCACGACGCGAAAAAAGCCGAGCTGATATAAGTACTTGGGATCTGAAAATTGACATTCCAGTTATCAACGCCATACATTTAGAAATGCTATGAAACGTGGACATTTCTTGGTCCCATGCTGATAGGACCATATTTTAACAGCATGTAAAATACGCAGATGATATGAGTACTTGGGATCTGAAAATTGAGTTTCCTGTTATCGACGCCATACTTTTAGAAATACCATGAAACGTGGACATTTGTTGGTCCGGGGCTGATTGGACCATTTTTTAACAACACGTAAAATACGCAGCTGATATAAATACTTGGGATCTGAAAATTGAGTTTCCAGTTATCAACGCCATGCATTTAGAAATGCTATGAAATGTGGACATTTGTTGGTCCCGTGCTGATTGGACCATTTTTTAACAACACGTAAAATACGCAGCTGATATAAGTACTTGGGGTCTGAAAATTGAGTTTTCTGTTATCGACGCTATACGTTTAGAAATACCATGAAACGTGGAGATTTCTTGGTCCCGGGCTGATTGGAGAATTTTTACACGAAGCGAAAAATTCCGAGCCGATATAAGTACTTGAGATCTGAAAATTGAGATTCCAGTTATCGACGACTTACATTTAGAAATGCTATGAAACGTGGACATTTATTGGTCGCGGGCTGATTGGGGTATTTTATCACGACGCGAAAAAAGCCGAGCTGATATAAGTACTTGGGATCTGAAAATTGACATTCCAGTTATCAGCGCCATA
Source organism: Perithous albicinctus (assembly GCA_964016905.1). Classification (NCBI taxonomy): domain Eukaryota; kingdom Metazoa; phylum Arthropoda; class Insecta; order Hymenoptera; family Ichneumonidae; genus Perithous; species Perithous albicinctus. The sequence goes on along the minus strand of OZ024696.1, from coordinate 5,728,586 downwards.
CATTTAGAAATGCTATGAAACGTGGACATTTCTTGGTCCCATGCTGATTGGACCATTTTTTAACAACATGTCAAATACGCAGATGATATAAGTACTTGGGATCTGAAAATTGAGTTTTCTGTTATCGACGCTATACGTTTAAAAATACCATGACACGTGGAGATTTCTTGGACCCGGGCTGATAGGGGAATTTTTTCACGACGCTAAAAATTCCGAGCTGATATAAGTACTTGAGATCTGAAAATTGAGATTCCTGTTATCGACGACATACATTTAGAAATGCTATGAAACGTGGACATTTCTTGGTCCCGTGCTGATTGGACCATTTTTTAACAGCATGTAAAATACGCAGATGATATGAGTACTTGGGATCTGAAAATTGAGATTCCTGTTATCGACGCCATACGTTTAGAAATACCATGAAACGTGGACACTTCTTGGTCCCGGTCTGATTGGGGAATTTTTTCACGACGCGAAAAATGCCGAGCTGCTATAAGTACTTGGGATCTGAGAATTGAGTTTCCAGGTAGCGACGACATACGTTTAGAAATACCATGAAACGTGGACACTCCTTAGTCCCGGGCTGATTGGGGAATTTTTTCACGACGCGAAAAAAGCCGAGCTGATATAAGTACTTGGGATCTGCAAATTGAGATTTCAGTTATCGCCGCAATACGTTTAGAAATGCCATGAAACGTTGACATTTCTTGGTCCCGGGCTGATTGGACCATTTTTTAACAACACGTAAAATACGCAGCGGATATAAGTTCTTGGGATCTGAAAATTGAGTTTTCTGTCATCGACGCTATACGTTTAGAAATACCATGAAACATGGTGATTTCTTGGTCCCGGGCTGATTGGAGAATTTTTTCACGAAGCGAAAAATTCCGAGCTGATATAAGTACTTGAGATCTGAAAATTGAGATTCCAGTTATCGACGACTTACATTTAGAAATGCTATGAAACGTGGACATTTATTGGTCGCGGGCTGATTGGGGTATTTTATCACGACGCGAAAAAAGGCGAGCTGATATAAGTACTTGGGATCTGAAAATTGACATTCCAGTTATCAACGCCATACATTTAGAAATGCTATGAAACGTGGACATTTCTTGGTCCCATGCTGATAGGACCATATTTTAACAGCATGTAAAATACGCAGATGATATGAGTACTTGGGATCTGAAAATTGAGTTTCCTGTTATCGACGCCATTCTTTTAAAAATACCATGAAACGTGGACATTTGTTGGTCCCGGGCTGATTGGACCATTTTCTAACAACACGTAAAATACGCAGCTGATATAAGTTCTTGGGATCTGAAAATTGAGATTCCGGTTATCGACGACACACATTTAGAAATGCTATGAAATGTGGACATTTGTTGGTCCCGTGCTGATTGGACCATTTTTTAACAACACATAAAATACGCAGCTGATGTAATTTCTTGGGATCTAAAAATTGAGTTTTCTGTTATCGACGCTATACGTTTAGAAATACCATGAAACGTGGAGATTTCTTGGTCCCGGGATGATTGGAGAATTTTTTCACGAAGCGAAACATTCCGAGCTGATATAAGTACTTGAGATCTGAAAATTGAGATTCCAGTTATCGACGACTTACATTTAGAAATGCTATGAAACGTGGACATTTATTGGTCGCGGGCTGATTGGGGTATTTTATCACGACGCGAAAAAAGCCGAGCTGATATAAGTACTTGGGATCTGAAAATTGAGATTCCGGTTATCGACGACACACATTTAGAAATGCTATGAAACGTGGACATTTGTTGGTTCCGTGCTGATTGGACCATTTTTTAACAACACGTAAAATACGCAGCTGATATAAGTACTTGGGATCTAAAAATTGAGTTTTCTGTTATCGACGCTATACGTTTAGAAATACCATGAAACGTGGACATTTCTTGGTCCCGGGCTGATTGGGGAATTTTTTCACGTCGCGAAAAAGGCCGAGCAGACATAAGTACTTGGGATATGAAAATTGAGATTCCAGTTATCAACGCCATACATTTAGAAATGCTATGAAACGTGGACATTTGTTGGTCCCGTGCTGATTGGACCATTTTTTAACAACACGTAATATATGCAGCTGATATAAGTACTTGGGATCTGAAAATTGAGTTTTCTGTTATCGACGCTATACGTTTAGAAATACCATGAAACGTGGAGATTTCTTGGTCCCGGGCTGCTTGGGGAATTTTTTCACGACGCGAAAAATGCCGAGCTGATATAAGTACTTGGGATCTGAAAATTGAGATTCCGGTTATCGAAGACACACATATAGAAATGCTATGAAACGTGGACATTTATTGGTCGCGGGCTAATTGGGGTATTTTATAACGACGCGAAAAAAGCCGAGCTGATATAAGTACTTGGGATCTGAAAATTGACATTCCAGTTATCAACGCCATACATTTAGAAATGCTATGAAACGTGGACATTTCTTGGTCCCATGCTGATAGGATCATATTTTAACAGCATGTAAAATACGCAGATGATATGAGTAGTTGGGATCTGAAAATTGAGTTTCCTGTTATCGACGCCATTCTTTTAAAAATACCATGAAACGTGGACATTTGTTGGTCCCGGGCTGATTGGACCATTTTCTAACAACACGTAAAATACGCAGCTGATATAAGTTCTTGGGATCTGAAAATTGAGATTCCGGTTATCGACGACACACATTTAGAAATGCTATGAAATGTGGACATTTGTTGGTCCCGTGCTGATTGGACCATTTTTTAACAACACATAAAATACGCAGCTGATGTAAGTTCTTGGGATCTAAAAATTGAGTTTTCTGTTATCGACGCTATACGTTTAGAAATACCATGAAACGTGGAGATTTCTTGGTCCCGGGATGATTGGAGAATTTTTTCACGAAGCGAAAAATTCCGAGCTGATATAAGTACTTGAGATCTGTAAATTGAGATTCCAGTTATCGACGACTTACATTTAGAAATGCTATGAAACGTGGACATTTATTGGTCGTGGGCTGATTGGGGTATTTTATCACGACGCGAAAAAAGCCGAGCTGATATAAGTACTTGGGATCTGAAAATTGAGATTCCAGTTATCAACGCCATACATTTAGAAATGCTATGAAACGTGGACATTTGTTGGTCCCGTGCTGATTGGACCATTTTTTAACAACACGTAAAATACGCAGCTGATATAAGTACTTGGGATCTGAAAATTGAGTTTTCTGTTATCGACGCTATACGTTTAGAAATACCATGAAACGTGGAGATTTCTTGGTCCCGGGCTGATAGGAGAATTTTTACACGAAGCGAAAAATTCCGAGCCGATATAAGTACTTGAGATCTGAAAATTGAGATTCCAGTTATCGACGACTTACATTTAGAAATGCTATGAAACGTGGACATTTATTGGTCGCGGGCTGATTGGGGTATTTTATCACGACGCGAAAAAAGCCGAGCTGATATAAGTACTTGGGATCTGAAAATTGACATTCCAGTTATCAGCGCCATATATTTAGAAATGCTATGAAACGTGGACATTTCTTGGTCCCATGCTGATAGGACCATATTTTAACAGCATGTAAAATACGCAGATGATATGAGTACTTGGGATCTGAAAATTGAGATTCCAGTTATCAACGCCATACATTTAGAAATGCTATGAAACGTGGACATTTTTGGTCCCGTGCTGATTGGACCATTTTTTAACAACACGTAATATACGCAGCTGATATAAGTACTTGGGATCTGAAAATTGAGATTCCGGTTATCGAAGACACACATTTAGAAATGCTATGAAACGTGGACATTTATTGGTCGCGGGCTAATTGGGGTATTTTATAACGACGCGAAAAAAGCCGAGCTGATATAAGTACTTGGGATCTGAAAATTGACATTCCAGTTATCAACGCCATACATTTAGAAATGCTATGAAACGTGGACATTTCTTGGTCCCATGCTGATAGGATCATATTTTAACAGCATGTAAAATACGCAGATGATATGAGTAGTTGGGATCTGAAAATTGAGTTTCCTGTTATCGACGCCATTCTTTTAAAAATACCATGAAACGTGGACATTTGTTGGTCCCGGGCTGATTGGACCATTTTCTAACAACACGTAAAATACGCAGCTGATATAAGTTCTTGGGATCTGAAAATTGAGATTCCGGTTATCGACGACACACATTTAGAAATGCTATGAAATGTGGACATTTGTTGGTCCCGTGCTGATTGGACCATTTTTTAACAACACATAAAATACGCAGCTGATCTAAGTTCTTGGGATCTAAAAATTGAGTTTTCTGTTATCGACGCTATACGTTTAGAAATACCATGAAACGTGGAGATTTCTTGGTCCCGGGATGATTGGAGAATTTTTTCACGAAGCGAAAAATTCCGAGCTGATATAAGTACTTGAGATCTGTAAATTGAGATTCCAGTTATCGACGACTTACATTTAGAAATGCTATGAAACGTGGACATTTATTGGTCGCGGGCTGATTGGGGTATTTTATCACGACGCGAAAAAAGCCGAGCTGATATAAGTACTTGGGATCTGAAAATTGAGATTCCAGTTATCAACGCCATACATTTAGAAATGCTATGAAACGTGGACATTTTTGGTCCCGTGCTGATTGGACCATTTTTTAACAACATGTCAAATACGCAGATGATACAAGTACTTGGGATCTGAAAATTGAGTTTTCTGTTATCGACGCTATACGTTTAAAAATACCATGACACGTGGAGATTTCTTGGTCCCGGGCTGATAGGGGAATTTTTTCACGACGCTAAAAATTCCGAGCTGATATAAGTACTTGGGATCTGAAAATTGAGATTCCTGTTATCGACGACATACATTTAGAAATGCTATGAAACGTGGACATTTCTTGGTCCCGTGCTGATTGGACCATTTTTTAACAGCATGTAAAATACGCAGATGATATGAGTACTTGGGATCTGAAAATTGAGATTCCTGTTATCGACGCCATACGTTTAGAAATACCATGAAACGTGGACACTTCTTGGTCCCGGTCTGATTGGGGAATTTTTTCACGACGCGAAAAATGCCGAGCTTCTATAAGTACTTGGGATCTGAGAATTGAGTTTCCAGGTATCGACGACATACGTTTAGAAATACCATGAAACGTGGACACTTCTTAGTCCCGGGCTGATTGGGGAATTTTTTCACGACGCGAAAAAAGCCGAGCTGATATAAGTACTTGGGATCTGCAAATTGAGATTCCAGTTATCGCCGCAATACATTTAGAAATGCCATGAAACGTTGACATTTCTTGGTCCCATGCTGATAGGATCATATTTTAACAGCATGTAAAATACGCAGATGATATGAGTAGTTGGGATCTGAAAATTGAGTTTCCTGTTATCGACGCCATTCTTTTAAAAATACCATGAAACGTGGACATTTGTTGGTCCCGGGCTGATTGGACCATTTTCTAACAACACGTAAAATACGCAGCTGATATAAGTTCTTGGGATCTGAAAATTGAGATTCCGGTTATCGACGACACACATTTAGAAATGCTATGAAATGTGGACATTTGTTGGTCCCGTGCTGATTGGACCATTTTTTAACAACACATAAAATACGCAGCTGATGTAAGTTCTTGGGATCTAAAAATTGAGTTTTCTGTTATCGACGCTATACGTTTAGAAATACCATGAAACGTGGAGATTTCTTGGTCCCGGGATGATTGGAGAATTTTTTCACGAAGCGAAAAATTCCGAGCTGATATAAGTACTTGAGATCTGTAAATTGAGATTCCAGTTATCGACGACTTACATTTAGAAATGCTATGAAACGTGGACATTTATTGGTCGTGGGCTGATTGGGGTATTTTATCACGACGCGAAAAAAGCCGAGCTGATATAAGTACTTGGGATCTGAAAATTGAGATTCCAGTTATCAACGCCATACATTTAGAAATGCTATGAAACGTGGACATTTGTTGGTCCCGTGCTGATTGGACCATTTTTTAACAACACGTAAAATACGCAGCTGATATAAGTACTTGGGATCTGAAAATTGAGTTTTCTGTTATCGACGCTATACGTTTAGAAATACCATGAAACGTGGAGATTTCTTGGTCCCGGGCTGATAGGAGAATTTTTACACGAAGCGAAAAATTCCGAGCCGATATAAGTACTTGAGATCTGAAAATTGAGATTCCAGTTATCGACGACTTACATTTAGAAATGCTATGAAACGTGGACATTTATTGGTCGCGGGCTGATTGGGGTATTTTATCACGACGCGAAAAAAGCCGAGCTGATATAAGTACTTGGGATCTGAAAATTGACATTCCAGTTATCAGCGCCATATATTTAGAAATGCTATGAAACGTGGACATTTCTTGGTCCCATGCTGATAGGACCATATTTTAACAGCATGTAAAATACGCAGATGATATGAGTACTTGGGATCTGAAAATTGAGATTCCAGTTATCAACGCCATACATTTAGAAATGCTATGAAACGTGGACATTTTTGGTCCCGTGCTGATTGGACCATTTTTTAACAACACGTAATATACGCAGCTGATATAAGTACTTGGGATCTGAAAATTGAGATTCCGGTTATCGAAGACACACATTTAGAAATGCTATGAAACGTGGACATTTATTGGTCGCGGGCTAATTGGGGTATTTTATAACGACGCGAAAAAAGCCGAGCTGATATAAGTACTTGGGATCTGAAAATTGACATTCCAGTTATCAACGCCATACATTTAGAAATGCTATGAAACGTGGACATTTCTTGGTCCCATGCTGATAGGATCATATTTTAACAGCATGTAAAATACGCAGATGATATGAGTAGTTGGGATCTGAAAATTGAGTTTCCTGTTATCGACGCCATTCTTTTAAAAATACCATGAAACGTGGACATTTGTTGGTCCCGGGCTGATTGGACCATTTTCTAACAACACGTAAAATACGCAGCTGATATAAGTTCTTGGGATCTGAAAATTGAGATTCCGGTTATCGACGACACACATTTAGAAATGCTATGAAATGTGGACATTTGTTGGTCCCGTGCTGATTGGACCATTTTTTAACAACACATAAAATACGCAGCTGATGTAAGTTCTTGGGATCTAAAAATTGAGTTTTCTGTTATCGACGCTATACGTTTAGAAATACCATGAAACGTGGAGATTTCTTGGTCCCGGGATGATTGGAGAATTTTTTCACGAAGCGAAAAATTCCGAGCTGATATAAGTACTTGAGATCTGTAAATTGAGATTCCAGTTATCGACGACTTACATTTAGAAATGCTATGAAACGTGGACATTTATTGGTCGTGGGCTGATTGGGGTATTTTATCACGACGCGAAAAAAGCCGAGCTGATATAAGTACTTGGGATCTGAAAATTGAGATTCCAGTTATCAACGCCATACATTTAGAAATGCTATGAAACGTGGACATTTGTTGGTCCCGTGCTGATTGGACCATTTTTTAACAACACGTAAAATACGCAGCTGATATAAGTACTTGGGATCTGAAAATTGAGTTTTCTGTTATCGACGCTATACGTTTAGAAATACCATGAAACGTGGAGATTTCTTGGTCCCGGGCTGATAGGAGAATTTTTACACGAAGCGAAAAATTCCGAGCCGATATAAGTACTTGAGATCTGAAAATTGAGATTCCAGTTATCGACGACTTACATTTAGAAATGCTATGAAACGTGGACATTTATTGGTCGCGGGCTGATTGGGGTATTTTATCACGACGCGAAAAAAGCCGAGCTGATATAAGTACTTGGGATCTGAAAATTGACATTCCAGTTATCAGCGCCATATATTTAGAAATGCTATGAAACGTGGACATTTCTTGGTCCCATGCTGATAGGACCATATTTTAACAGCATGTAAAATACGCAGATGATATGAGTACTTGGGATCTGAAAATTGAGATTCCAGTTATCAACGCCATACATTTAGAAATGCTATGAAACGTGGACATTTTTGGTCCCGTGCTGATTGGACCATTTTTTAACAACACGTAATATACGCAGCTGATATAAGTACTTGGGATCTGAAAATTGAGATTCCGGTTATCGAAGACACACATTTAGAAATGCTATGAAACGTGGACATTTATTGGTCGCGGGCTAATTGGGGTATTTTATAACGACGCGAAAAAAGCCGAGCTGATATAAGTACTTGGGATCTGAAAATTGAGATTCCAGTTATCAACGCCATACATTTAGAAATGCTATGAAACGTGGACATTTTTGGTCCCGTGCTGATTGGACCATTTTTTAACAACATGTCAAATACGCAGATCATACAAGTACTTGGGATCTGAAAATTGAGTTTTCTGTTATCGACGCTATACGTTTAAAAATACCATGACACGTGGAGATTTCTTGGTCCCGGGCTGATAGGGGAATTTTTTCACGACGCTAAAAATTCCGAGCTGATATAAGTACTTGGGATCTGAAAATTGAGATTCCTGTTATCGACGACATACATTTAGAAATGCTATGAAACGTGGACATTTCTTGGTCCCGTGCTGATTGGACCATTTTTTAACAGCATGTAAAATACGCAGATGATATGAGTACTTGGGATCTGAAAATTGAGATTCCTGTTATCGACGCCATACGTTTAGAAACACCATGAAACATGGTGATTTCTTGGTCCCGGGCTGATTGGAGAATTTTTTCACGAAGCGAAAAATTCCGAGCTGATATAAGTACTTGAGATCTGAAAATTGAGATTCCAGTTATCGACGACTTACATTTAGAAATGCTATGAAACGTGGACATTTGTTGGTCGCGGGCTGATTGGAGTATTTTATTACGACGCGAAAAAAGCCGAGCTGATATAAGTACTTGGGATCTGAAAATTGACATTCCAGTTATCAACGCCATACATTTAGAAATGCTATGAAACGTGGACATTTCTTGGTCCCATGCTGATAGGACCATATTTTAACAGCATGTAAAATACGCAGATGATATGAGTACTTGGGATCTGAAAATTGAGATTCCAGTTATCAACGCCATACATTTAGAAATGCTATGAAACGTGGACATTTGTTGGTCCCGTGCTGATTGGACCATTTTTTAACAACACGTAAAATACGCAGCTGATATAAGTACTTGGGATCTGAAAATTGAGTTTCCAGTTATCAACGCCATGCATTTAGAAATGCTATGAAATGTGGACATTTGTTGGTCCCGTCCTGATTGGACCATTTTTTAACAACACGTAAAATACGCAGCTGATATAAGTACTTGGGATCTGAAAATTGAGTTTTCTGTTATCGACGCTATACGTTTAGAAATACCATGAAACGTGGAGATTTCTTGGTCCCGGGCTGATATAAGTACTTGAGATCTGAAAATTGAGATTCCAGTTATCGACGACTTACATTTAGAAATGCTATGAAACGTGGACATTTATTGGTCGCGGGCTGATTGGGGTATTTTATCACGACGCGAAAAAAGCCGAGCTGATATAAGTACTTGGGATCTGAAAATTGAGATTCCAGTTATCGACGCCATACATTTAGAAATGCTATGAAACGTGGACATTTTTGGTCCCGTGCTGATTGGACCATTTTTTAACAACATGTCAAATACGCAGATGATATAAGTACTTGGGATCTGAAAATTGAGTTTTCTGTTATCGACGCTATACGTTTAAAAATACCATGACACGTGGAGATTTCTTGGACCCGGGCTGATAGGGGAATTTTTTCACGACGCTAAAAATTCCGAGCTGATATAAGTACTTGAGATCTGAAAATTGAGATTCCTGTTATCGACGACATACATTTAGAAATGCTATGAAACGTGGACATTTCTTGGTCCCGTGCTGATTGGACCATTTTTTAACAGCATGTAAAATACGCAGATGATATGAGTACTTGGGATCTGAAAATTGAGATTCCTGTTATCGACGCCATACGTTTAGAAATACCATGAAACGTGGACACTTCTTGGTCCCGGTCTGATTGGGGAATTTTTTCACGACGCGAAAAATGCCGAGCTGCTATAAGTACTTGGGATCTGAGAATTGAGTTTCCAGGTAGCGACGACATACGTTTAGAAATACCATGAAACGTGGACACTCCTTAGTCCCGGGCTGATTGGGGAATTTTTTCACGACGCGAAAAAAGCCGAGCTGATATAAGTACTTGGGATCTGCAAATTGAGATTTCAGTTATCGCCGCAATACGTTTAGAAATGCCATGAAACGTTGACATTTCTTGGTCCCGGGCTGATTGGACCATTTTTTAACAACACGTAAAATACGCAGCGGATATAAGTTCTTGGGATCTGAAAATTGAGTTTTCTGTCATCGACGCTATACGTTTAGAAATACCATGAAACATGGTGATTTCTTGGTCCCGGGCTGATTGGAGAATTTTTTCACGAAGCGAAAAATTCCGAGCTGATATAAGTACTTGAGATCTGAAAATTGAGATTCCAGTTATCGACGACTTACATTTAGAAATGCTATGAAACGTGGACATTTATTGGTCGCGGGCTGATTGGGGTATTTTATCACGACGCGAAAAAAGCCGAGCTGATATAAGTACTTGGGATCTGAAAATTGACATTCCAGTTATCAACGCCATACATTTAGAAATGCTATGAAACGTGGACATTTCTTGGTCCCATGCTGATAGGACCATATTTTAACAGCATGTAAAATACGCAGATGATATGAGTACTTGGGATCTGAAAATTGAGTTTCCTGTTATCGACGCCATTCTTTTAAAAATACCATGAAACGTGGACATTTGTTGGTCCCGGGCTGATTGGACCATTTTCTAACAACACGTAAAATACGCAGCTGATATAAGTTCTTGGGATCTGAAAATTGAGATTCCGGTTATCGACGACACACATTTAGAAATGCTATGAAATGTGGACATTTGTTGGTCCCGTGCTGATTGGACCATTTTTTAACAACACATAAAATACGCAGCTGATCTAAGTTCTTGGGATCTAAAAATTGAGTTTTCTGTTATCGACGCTATACGTTTAGAAATACCATGAAACGTGGAGATTTCTTGGTCCCGGGATGATTGGAGAATTTTTTCACGAAGCGAAAAATTCCGAGCTGATATAAGTACTTGAGATCTGTAAATTGAGATTCCAGTTATCGACGACTTACATTTAGAAATGCTATGAAACGTGGACATTTATTGGTCGCGGGCTGATTGGGGTATTTTATCACGACGCGAAAAAAGCCGAGCTGATATAAGTACTTGGGATCTGAAAATTGAGATTCCAGTTATCAACGCCATACATTTAGAAATGCTATGAAACGTGGACATTTTTGGTCCCGTGCTGATTGGACCATTTTTTAACAACATGTCAAATACGCAGATGATACAAGTACTTGGGATCTGAAAATTGAGTTTTCTGTTATCGACGCTATACGTTTAAAAATACCATGACACGTGGAGATTTCTTGGTCCCGGGCTGATAGGGGAATTTTTTCACGACGCTAAAAATTCCGAGCTGATATAAGTACTTGGGATCTGAAAATTGAGATTCCTGTTATCGACGACATACATTTAGAAATGCTATGAAACGTGGACATTTCTTGGTCCCGTGCTGATTGGACCATTTTTTAACAGCATGTAAAATACGCAGATGATATGAGTACTTGGGATCTGAAAATTGAGATTCCTGTTATCGACGCCATACGTTTAGAAATACCATGAAACGTGGACACTTCTTGGTCCCGGTCTGATTGGGGAATTTTTTCACGACGCGAAAAATGCCGAGCTTCTATAAGTACTTGGGATCTGAGAATTGAGTTTCCAGGTATCGACGACATACGTTTAGAAATACCATGAAACGTGGACACTTCTTAGTCCCGGGCTGATTGGGGAATTTTTTCACGACGCGAAAAAAGCCGAGCTGATATAAGTACTTGGGATCTGCAAATTGAGATTCCAGTTATCGCCGCAATACATTTAGAAATGCCATGAAACGTTGACATTTCTTGGTCCCATGCTGATAGGATCATATTTTAACAGCATGTAAAATACGCAGATGATATGAGTAGTTGGGATCTGAAAATTGAGTTTCCTGTTATCGACGCCATTCTTTTAAAAATACCATGAAACGTGGACATTTGTTGGTCCCGGGCTGATTGGACCATTTTCTAACAACACGTAAAATACGCAGCTGATATAAGTTCTTGGGATCTGAAAATTGAGATTCCGGTTATCGACGACACACATTTAGAAATGCTATGAAATGTGGACATTTGTTGGTCCCGTGCTGATTGGACCATTTTTTAACAACACATAAAATACGCAGCTGATGTAAGTTCTTGGGATCTAAAAATTGAGTTTTCTGTTATCGACGCTATACGTTTAGAAATACCATGAAACGTGGAGATTTCTTGGTCCCGGGATGATTGGAGAATTTTTTCACGAAGCGAAAAATTCCGAGCTGATATAAGTACTTGAGATCTGTAAATTGAGATTCCAGTTATCGACGACTTACATTTAGAAATGCTATGAAACGTGGACATTTATTGGTCGTGGGCTGATTGGGGTATTTTATCACGACGCGAAAAAAGCCGAGCTGATATAAGTACTTGGGATCTGAAAATTGAGATTCCAGTTATCAACGCCATACATTTAGAAATGCTATGAAACGTGGACATTTGTTGGTCCCGTGCTGATTGGACCATTTTTTAACAACACGTAAAATACGCAGCTGATATAAGTACTTGGGATCTGAAAATTGAGTTTTCTGTTATCGACGCTATACGTTTAGAAATACCATGAAACGTGGAGATTTCTTGGTCCCGGGCTGATAGGAGAATTTTTACACGAAGCGAAAAATTCCGAGCCGATATAAGTACTTGAGATCTGAAAATTGAGATTCCAGTTATCGACGACTTACATTTAGAAATGCTATGAAACGTGGACATTTATTGGTCGCGGGCTGATTGGGGTATTTTATCACGACGCGAAAAAAGCCGAGCTGATATAAGTACTTGGGATCTGAAAATTGACATTCCAGTTATCAGCGCCATATATTTAGAAATGCTATGAAACGTGGACATTTCTTGGTCCCATGCTGATAGGACCATATTTTAACAGCATGTAAAATACGCAGATGATATGAGTACTTGGGATCTGAAAATTGAGATTCCAGTTATCAACGCCATACATTTAGAAATGCTATGAAACGTGGACATTTTTGGTCCCGTGCTGATTGGACCATTTTTTAACAACACGTAATATACGCAGCTGATATAAGTACTTGGGATCTGAAAATTGAGATTCCGGTTATCGAAGACACACATTTAGAAATGCTATGAAACGTGGACATTTATTGGTCGCGGGCTAATTGGGGTATTTTATAACGACGCGAAAAAAGCCGAGCTGATATAAGTACTTGGGATCTGAAAATTGACATTCCAGTTATCAACGCCATACATTTAGAAATGCTATGAAACGTGGACATTTCTTGGTCCCATGCTGATAGGATCATATTTTAACAGCATGTAAAATACGCAGATGATATGAGTAGTTGGGATCTGAAAATTGAGTTTCCTGTTATCGACGCCATTCTTTTAAAAATACCATGAAACGTGGACATTTGTTGGTCCCGGGCTGATTGGACCATTTTCTAACAACACGTAAAATACGCAGCTGATATAAGTTCTTGGGATCTGAAAATTGAGATTCCGGTTATCGACGACACACATTTAGAAATGCTATGAAATGTGGACATTTGTTGGTCCCGTGCTGATTGGACCATTTTTTAACAACACATAAAATACGCAGCTGATGTAAGTTCTTGGGATCTAAAAATTGAGTTTTCTGTTATCGACGCTATACGTTTAGAAATACCATGAAACGTGGAGATTTCTTGGTCCCGGGATGATTGGAGAATTTTTTCACGAAGCGAAAAATTCCGAGCTGATATAAGTACTTGAGATCTGTAAATTGAGATTCCAGTTATCGACGACTTACATTTAGAAATGCTATGAAACGTGGACATTTATTGGTCGTGGGCTGATTGGGGTATTTTATCACGACGCGAAAAAAGCCGAGCTGATATAAGTACTTGGGATCTGAAAATTGAGATTCCAGTTATCAACGCCATACATTTAGAAATGCTATGAAACGTGGACATTTGTTGGTCCCGTGCTGATTGGACCATTTTTTAACAACACGTAAAATACGCAGCTGATATAAGTACTTGGGATCTGAAAATTGAGTTTTCTGTTATCGACGCTATACGTTTAGAAATACCATGAAACGTGGAGATTTCTTGGTCCCGGGCTGATAGGAGAATTTTTACACGAAGCGAAAAATTCCGAGCCGATATAAGTACTTGAGATCTGAAAATTGAGATTCCAGTTATCGACGACTTACATTTAGAAATGCTATGAAACGTGGACATTTATTGGTCGCGGGCTGATTGGGGTATTTTATCACGACGCGAAAAAAGCCGAGCTGATATAAGTACTTGGGATCTGAAAATTGACATTCCAGTTATCAGCGCCATATATTTAGAAATGCTATGAAACGTGGACATTTCTTGGTCCCATGCTGATAGGACCATATTTTAACAGCATGTAAAATACGCAGATGATATGAGTACTTGGGATCTGAAAATTGAGATTCCAGTTATCAACGCCATACATTTAGAAATGCTATGAAACGTGGACATTTTTGGTCCCGTGCTGATTGGACCATTTTTTAACAACACGTAATATACGCAGCTGATATAAGTACTTGGGATCTGAAAATTGAGATTCCGGTTATCGAAGACACACATTTAGAAATGCTATGAAACGTGGACATTTATTGGTCGCGGGCTAATTGGGGTATTTTATAACGACGCGAAAAAAGCCGAGCTGATATAAGTACTTGGGATCTGAAAATTGAGATTCCAGTTATCAACGCCATACATTTAGAAATGCTATGAAACGTGGACATTTTTGGTCCCGTGCTGATTGGACCATTTTTTAACAACATGTCAAATACGCAGATGATACAAGTACTTGGGATCTGAAAATTGAGTTTTCTGTTATCGACGCTATACGTTTAAAAATACCATGACACGTGGAGATTTCTTGGTCCCGGGCTGATAGGGGAATTTTTTCACGACGCTAAAAATTCCGAGCTGATATAAGTACTTGGGATCTGAAAATTGAGATTCCTGTTATCGACGACATACATTTAGAAATGCTATGAAACGTGGACATTTCTTGGTCCCGTGCTGATTGGACCATTTTTTAACAGCATGTAAAATACGCAGATGATATGAGTACTTGGGATCTGAAAATTGAGATTCCTGTTATCGACGCCATACGTTTAGAAACACCATGAAACATGGTGATTTCTTGGTCCCGGGCTGATTGGAGAATTTTTTCACGAAGCGAAAAATTCCGAGCTGATATAAGTACTTGAGATCTGAAAATTGAGATTCCAGTTATCGACGACTTACATTTAGAAATGCTATGAAACGTGGACATTTGTTGGTCGCGGGCTGATT
Source organism: Perithous albicinctus (assembly GCA_964016905.1). Taxonomy (NCBI): domain Eukaryota; kingdom Metazoa; phylum Arthropoda; class Insecta; order Hymenoptera; family Ichneumonidae; genus Perithous; species Perithous albicinctus. The sequence continues at coordinate 5,713,061 of OZ024696.1, read as the reverse complement.
GGAGTATTTTATTACGACGCGAAAAAAGCCGAGCTGATATAAGTACTTGGGATCTGAAAATTGACATTCCAGTTATCAACGCCATACATTTAGAAATGCTATGAAACGTGGACATTTCTTGGTCCCATGCTGATAGGACCATATTTTAACAGCATGTAAAATACGCAGATGATATGAGTACTTGGGATCTGAAAATTGAGATTCCAGTTATCAACGCCATACATTTAGAAATGCTATGAAACGTGGACATTTGTTGGTCCCGTGCTGATTGGACCATTTTTTAACAACACGTAAAATACGCAGCTGATATAAGTACTTGGGATCTGAAAATTGAGTTTCCAGTTATCAACGCCATGCATTTAGAAATGCTATGAAATGTGGACATTTGTTGGTCCCGTCCTGATTGGACCATTTTTTAACAACACGTAAAATACGCAGCTGATATAAGTACTTGGGATCTGAAAATTGAGTTTTCTGTTATCGACGCTATACGTTTAGAAATACCATGAAACGTGGAGATTTCTTGGTCCCGGGCTGATATAAGTACTTGAGATCTGAAAATTGAGATTCCAGTTATCGACGACTTACATTTAGAAATGCTATGAAACGTGGACATTTATTGGTCGCGGGCTGATTGGGGTATTTTATCACGACGCGAAAAAAGCCGAGCTGATATAAGTACTTGGGATCTGAAAATTGAGATTCCAGTTATCGACGCCATACATTTAGAAATGCTATGAAACGTGGACATTTTTGGTCCCGTGCTGATTGGACCATTTTTTAACAACATGTCAAATACGCAGATGATATAAGTACTTGGGATCTGAAAATTGAGTTTTCTGTTATCGACGCTATACGTTTAAAAATACCATGACACGTGGAGATTTCTTGGACCCGGGCTGATAGGGGAATTTTTTCACGACGCTAAAAATTCCGAGCTGATATAAGTACTTGAGATCTGAAAATTGAGATTCCTGTTATCGACGACATACATTTAGAAATGCTATGAAACGTGGACATTTCTTGGTCCCGTGCTGATTGGACCATTTTTTAACAGCATGTAAAATACGCAGATGATATGAGTACTTGGGATCTGAAAATTGAGATTCCTGTTATCGACGCCATACGTTTAGAAATACCATGAAACGTGGACACTTCTTGGTCCCGGTCTGATTGGGGAATTTTTTCACGACGCGAAAAATGCCGAGCTGCTATAAGTACTTGGGATCTGAGAATTGAGTTTCCAGGTAGCGACGACATACGTTTAGAAATACCATGAAACGTGGACACTCCTTAGTCCCGGGCTGATTGGGGAATTTTTTCACGACGCGAAAAAAGCCGAGCTGATATAAGTACTTGGGATCTGCAAATTGAGATTTCAGTTATCGCCGCAATACGTTTAGAAATGCCATGAAACGTTGACATTTCTTGGTCCCGGGCTGATTGGACCATTTTTTAACAACACGTAAAATACGCAGCGGATATAAGTTCTTGGGATCTGAAAATTGAGTTTTCTGTCATCGACGCTATACGTTTAGAAATACCATGAAACATGGTGATTTCTTGGTCCCGGGCTGATTGGAGAATTTTTTCACGAAGCGAAAAATTCCGAGCTGATATAAGTACTTGAGATCTGAAAATTGAGATTCCAGTTATCGACGACTTACATTTAGAAATGCTATGAAACGTGGACATTTATTGGTCGCGGGCTGATTGGGGTATTTTATCACGACGCGAAAAAAGCCGAGCTGATATAAGTACTTGGGATCTGAAAATTGACATTCCAGTTATCAACGCCATACATTTAGAAATGCTATGAAACGTGGACATTTCTTGGTCCCATGCTGATAGGACCATATTTTAACAGCATGTAAAATACGCAGATGATATGAGTACTTGGGATCTGAAAATTGAGTTTCCTGTTATCGACGCCATTCTTTTAAAAATACCATGAAACGTGGACATTTGTTGGTCCCGGGCTGATTGGACCATTTTCTAACAACACGTAAAATACGCAGCTGATATAAGTTCTTGGGATCTGAAAATTGAGATTCCGGTTATCGACGACACACATTTAGAAATGCTATGAAATGTGGACATTTGTTGGTCCCGTGCTGATTGGACCATTTTTTAACAACACATAAAATACGCAGCTGATGTAAGTTCTTGGGATCTAAAAATTGAGTTTTCTGTTATCGACGCTATACGTTTAGAAATACCATGAAACGTGGAGATTTCTTGGTCCCGGGATGATTGGAGAATTTTTTCACGAAGCGAAAAATTCCGAGCTGATATAAGTACTTGAGATCTGAAACTTGAGATTCCAGTTATCGACGACTTACATTTAGAAATGCTATGAAACGTGGACATTTATTGGTCGCGGGCTGATTGGGGTATTTTATCACGACGCGAAAAAAGCCGAGCTGATATAAGTACTTGGGATCTGAAAATTGAGATTCCCGTTATCGACGACACACATTTAGAAATGCTATGAAACGTGGACATTTGTTGGTTCCGTGCTGATTGGACCATTTTTTAACAACACGTAAAATACGCAGCTGATATAAGTACTTGGGATCTAAAAATTGAGTTTTCTGTTATCGACGCTATACGTTTAGAAATACCATGAAACGTGGACATTTCTTGGTCCCGGGCTGATTGGGGAATTTTTTCACGTCGCGAAAAAGGCCGAGCTGACATAAGTACTTGGGATATGAAAATTGAGATTCCAGTTATCAACGCCATACATTTAGAAATGCTATGAAACGTGGACATTTGTTGGTCCCGTGCTGATTGGACCATTTTTTAACAACACGTAATATACGCAGCTGATATAAGTACTTGGGATCTGAAAATTGAGTTTTCTGTTATCGACGCTATACGTTTAGAAATACCATGAAACGTGGAGATTTCTTGGTCCCGGGCTGCTTGGGGAATTTTTTCACGACGCGAAAAATGCCGAGCTGATATAAGTACTTGGGATCTGAAAATTGAGATTCCGGTTATCGAAGACACACATATAGAAATGCTATGAAACGTGGACATTTATTGGTCGCGGGCTAATTGGGGTATTTTATAACGACGCGAAAAAAGCCGAGCTGATATAAGTACTTGGGATCTGAAAATTGACATTCCAGTTATCAACGCCATACATTTAGAAATGCTATGAAACGTGGACATTTCTTGGTCCCATGCTGATAGGATCATATTTTAACAGCATGTAAAATACGCAGATGATATGAGTAGTTGGGATCTGAAAATTGAGTTTCCTGTTATCGACGCCATTCTTTTAAAAATACCATGAAACGTGGACATTTGTTGGTCCCGGGCTGATTGGACCATTTTCTAACAACACGTAAAATACGCAGCTGATATAAGTTCTTGGGATCTGAAAATTGAGATTCCGGTTATCGACGACACACATTTAGAAATGCTATGAAATGTGGACATTTGTTGGTCCCGTGCTGATTGGACCATTTTTTAACAACACATAAAATACGCAGCTGATGTAAGTTCTTGGGATCTAAAAATTGAGTTTTCTGTTATCGACGCTATACGTTTAGAAATACCATGAAACGTGGAGATTTCTTGGTCCCGGGATGATTGGAGAATTTTTTCACGAAGCGAAAAATTCCGAGCTGATATAAGTACTTGAGATCTGTAAATTGAGATTCCAGTTATCGACGACTTACATTTAGAAATGCTATGAAACGTGGACATTTATTGGTCGTGGGCTGATTGGGGTATTTTATCACGACGCGAAAAAAGCCGAGCTGATATAAGTACTTGGGATCTGAAAATTGAGATTCCAGTTATCAACGCCATACATTTAGAAATGCTATGAAACGTGGACATTTGTTGGTCCCGTGCTGATTGGACCATTTTTTAACAACACGTAAAATACGCAGCTGATATAAGTACTTGGGATCTGAAAATTGAGTTTTCTGTTATCGACGCTATACGTTTAGAAATACCATGAAACGTGGAGATTTCTTGGTCCCGGGCTGATTGGAGAATTTTTACACGAAGCGAAAAATTCCGAGCCGATATAAGTACTTGAGATCTGAAAATTGAGATTCCAGTTATCGACGACTTACATTTAGAAATGCTATGAAACGTGGACATTTATTGGTCGCGGGCTGATTGGGGTATTTTATCACGACGCGAAAAAAGCCGAGCTGATATAAGTACTTGGGATCTGAAAATTGACATTCCAGTTATCAGCGCCATATATTTAGAAATGCTATGAAACGTGGACATTTCTTGGTCCCATGCTGATAGGACCATATTTTAACAGCATGTAAAATACGCAGATGATATGAGTACTTGGGATCTGAAAATTGAGATTCCAGTTATCAACGCCATACATTTAGAAATGCTATGAAACGTGGACATTTTTGGTCCCGTGCTGATTGGACCATTTTTTAACAACACGTAATATACGCAGCTGATATAAGTACTTGGGATCTGAAAATTGAGATTCCGGTTATCGAAGACACACATTTAGAAATGCTATGAAACGTGGACATTTATTGGTCGCGGGCTAATTGGGGTATTTTATAACGACGCGAAAAAAGCCGAGCTGATATAAGTACTTGGGATCTGAAAATTGACATTCCAGTTATCAACGCCATACATTTAGAAATGCTATGAAACGTGGACATTTCTTGGTCCCATGCTGATAGGATCATATTTTAACAGCATGTAAAATACGCAGATGATATGAGTAGTTGGGATCTGAAAATTGAGTTTCCTGTTATCGACGCCATTCTTTTAAAAATACCATGAAACGTGGACATTTGTTGGTCCCGGGCTGATTGGACCATTTTCTAACAACACGTAAAATACGCAGCTGATATAAGTTCTTGGGATCTGAAAATTGAGATTCCGGTTATCGACGACACACATTTAGAAATGCTATGAAATGTGGACATTTGTTGGTCCCGTGCTGATTGGACCATTTTTTAACAACACATAAAATACGCAGCTGATCTAAGTTCTTGGGATCTAAAAATTGAGTTTTCTGTTATCGACGCTATACGTTTAGAAATACCATGAAACGTGGAGATTTCTTGGTCCCGGGATGATTGGAGAATTTTTTCACGAAGCGAAAAATTCCGAGCTGATATAAGTACTTGAGATCTGTAAATTGAGATTCCAGTTATCGACGACTTACATTTAGAAATGCTATGAAACGTGGACATTTATTGGTCGCGGGCTGATTGGGGTATTTTATCACGACGCGAAAAAAGCCGAGCTGATATAAGTACTTGGGATCTGAAAATTGACATTCCAGTTATCAACGCCATACATTTAGAATTGCTATGAAACGTGGACATTTGTTGGTCCCGTGCTGATTGGACCATTTTTTAACAACACGTAAAATACGCAGCTGATATAAGTACTTGGGATCTGAAAATTGAGATTCCAGTTATCAACGCCATACATTTAGAAATGCTATGAAACGTGGACATTTGTTGGTCCCGTGCTGATTGGACCATTTTTTAACAACACGTAAAATACGCAGCTGATATAAGTACTTGGGATCTGAAAATTGAGTTTCCTGTTATCGACGCCATACGTTTAGAAATACCATGAAACATGGTGATTTCTTGGTCCCGGGCTGATTGGAGAATTTTTTCACGAAGTGAAAAATTCCGAGCTGATATAAGTACTTGAGATCTGAAAATTGAGATTCCAGTTATCGACGACTTACATTTAGAAATGCTATGAAACGTGGACATTTATTGGTCGCGGGCTGATTGGAGTATTTTATTACGACGCGAAAAAAGCCGAGCTGATATAAGTACTTGGGATCTGAAAATTGACATTCCAGTTATCAACGCCATACATTTAGAAATGCTATGAAACGTGGACATTTCTTGGTCCCATGCTGATAGGACCATATATTAACAGCATGTAAAATACGCAGATGATATGAGTACTTGGGATCTGAAAATTGAGATTCCAGTTATCAACGCCATACATTTAGAAATGCTATGAAACGTGGACATTTGTTGGTCCCGTGCTGATTGGACCATTTTTTAACAACACGTGAAATACCCAGCTGATATAAGTACTTGGGATCTGAAAATTGAGTTTTCTGTTATCGACGCTATACGTTTAGAAATACCATGAAACGTGGACATTTCTTGGTCCCATGCTGATAGGACCATATTTTAACAGCATGTAAAATACGCAGATGATATGAGTACTTGGGATCTGAAAATTGAGTTTCCTGTTATCGACGCCATACTTTTAGAAATACCATGAAACGTGGACATTTGTTGGTCCCGGGCTGATTGGACCATTTTCTAACAACACGTAAAATACGCAGCTGATATAAGTTCTTGGGATCTGAAAATTGAGTTTCCAGTTATCAACGTCATGCATTTAGAAATGCTATGAAATGTGGACATTTGTGGGTCCCGTGCTGATTGGACCATTTTTTAACAACACGTAAAATACGCAGCTGATATAAGTACTTGGGATCTGAAAATTGAGTTTTCTGTTATCGACGATATACGTTTAGAAATACCATGAAACGTGGAGATTTCTTGGTCCCGGGCTGATTGGAGAATTTTTTCACGAAGCGAAAAATTCCGAGCTGATATAAGTACTTGAGATCTGAAAATTGAGATTCCAGTTATCGACGACTTACATTTAGAAATGCTATGAAACGTGGACATTTATTGGTCGCGGGCTGATTGGGGTATTTTATCACGACGCGAAAAAAGCCGAGCTGATATAAGTACTTGCGATCTGAAAATTGAGATTCCAGTTATCAACGCCATACATTTAGAAATGCTATGAAACGTGGACATTTTTGGTCCCGTGCTGATTGGACCATTTTTTAACAACATGTCAAATACGCAGATGATATAAGTACTTGGGATCTGAAAATTGAGTTTTCTGTTATCGACGCTATACGTTTAAAAATACCATGACACGTGGAGATTTCTTGGTCCCGGGCTGATAGGGGAATTTTTTCACGACGCTAAAAATTCCGAGCTGATATAAGTACTTGGGATCTGAAAAATGAGATTCCTGTTATCGACGACATACATTTAGAAATGCTATGAAACGTGGACATTTCTTGGTCCCGTGCTGATTGGACCATTTTTTAACAGCATGTAAAATACGCAGATGATATGAGTACTTGGGATCTGAAAATTGAGATTCCTGTTATCGACGCCATACGTTTAGAAATACCATGAAACGTGGACATTTGTTGGTCCCGTGCTGATTGGACCATTTTTTAACAACACGTAAAATACGCAGCTGATATAAGTACTTGGGATCTGAAAATTGAGTTTTCTGTTATCGACGCTATACGTTTAGAAATACCATGAAACGTGGAGATTTCTTGGTCCCGGGCTGATTGGAGAATTTTTACACGAAGCGAAAAATTCCGAGCTGATATAAGTACTTGGGATCTGAAAATTGACATTCCAGTTATCAGCGCCATATATTTAGAAATGCTATGAAACGTGGACATTTCTTGGTCCCATGCTGATAGGACCATATTTTAACAGCATGTAAAATACGCAGATGATATGAGTACTTGGGATCTGAAAATTGAGATTCCAGTTATCAACGCCATACATTTAGAAATGCTATGAAACGTGGACATTTTTGGTCCCGTGCTGATTGGACCATTTTTTAACAACACGTAATATACGCAGCTGATATAAGTACTTGGGATCTGAAAATTGAGATTCCGGTTATCGAAGACACACATTTAGAAATGCTATGAAACGTGGACATTTATTGGTCGCGGGCTAATTGGGGTATTTTATAACGACGCGAAAAAAGCCGAGCTGATATAAGTACTTGGGATCTGAAAATTGACATTCCAGTTATCAACGCCATACATTTAGAAATGCTATGAAACGTGGACATTTCTTGGTCCCATGCTGATAGGATCATATTTTAACAGCATGTAAAATACGCAGATGATATGAGTAGTTGGGATCTGAAAATTGAGTTTCCTGTTATCGACGCCATTCTTTTAAAAATACCATGAAACGTGGACATTTGTTGGTCCCGGGCTGATTGGACCATTTTCTAACAACACGTAAAATACGCAGCTGATATAAGTTCTTGGGATCTGAAAATTGAGATTCCGGTTATCGACGACACACATTTAGAAATGCTATGAAATGTGGACATTTGTTGGTCCCGTGCTGATTGGACCATTTTTTAACAACACATAAAATACGCAGCTGATCTAAGTTCTTGGGATCTAAAAATTGAGTTTTCTGTTATCGACGCTATACGTTTAGAAATACCATGAAACGTGGAGATTTCTTGGTCCCGGGATGATTGGAGAATTTTTTCACGAAGCGAAAAATTCCGAGCTGATATAAGTACTTGAGATCTGTAAATTGAGATTCCAGTTATCGACGACTTACATTTAGAAATGCTATGAAACGTGGACATTTATTGGTCGCGGGCTGATTGGGGTATTTTATCACGACGCGAAAAAAGCCGAGCTGATATAAGTACTTGGGATCTGAAAATTGACATTCCAGTTATCAACGCCATACATTTAGAATTGCTATGAAACGTGGACATTTGTTGGTCCCGTGCTGATTGGACCATTTTTTAACAACACGTAAAATACGCAGCTGATATAAGTACTTGGGATCTGAAAATTGAGATTCCAGTTATCAACGCCATACATTTAGAAATGCTATGAAACGTGGACATTTGTTGGTCCCGTGCTGATTGGACCATTTTTTAACAACACGTAAAATACGCAGCTGATATAAGTACTTGGGATCTGAAAATTGAGTTTCCTGTTATCGACGCCATACGTTTAGAAATACCATGAAACATGGTGATTTCTTGGTCCCGGGCTGATTGGAGAATTTTTTCACGAAGTGAAAAATTCCGAGCTGATATAAGTACTTGAGATCTGAAAATTGAGATTCCAGTTATCGACGACTTACATTTAGAAATGCTATGAAACGTGGACATTTATTGGTCGCGGGCTGATTGGAGTATTTTATTACGACGCGAAAAAAGCCGAGCTGATATAAGTACTTGGGATCTGAAAATTGACATTCCAGTTATCAACGCCATACATTTAGAAATGCTATGAAACGTGGACATTTCTTGGTCCCATGCTGATAGGACCATATATTAACAGCATGTAAAATACGCAGATGATATGAGTACTTGGGATCTGAAAATTGAGATTCCAGTTATCAACGCCATACATTTAGAAATGCTATGAAACGTGGACATTTGTTGGTCCCGTGCTGATTGGACCATTTTTTAACAACACGTGAAATACCCAGCTGATATAAGTACTTGGGATCTGAAAATTGAGTTTTCTGTTATCGACGCTATACGTTTAGAAATACCATGAAACGTGGACATTTCTTGGTCCCATGCTGATAGGACCATATTTTAACAGCATGTAAAATACGCAGATGATATGAGTACTTGGGATCTGAAAATTGAGTTTCCTGTTATCGACGCCATACTTTTAGAAATACCATGAAACGTGGACATTTGTTGGTCCCGGGCTGATTGGACCATTTTCTAACAACACGTAAAATACGCAGCTGATATAAGTTCTTGGGATCTGAAAATTGAGTTTCCAGTTATCAACGCCATGCATTTAGAAATGCTATGAAATGTGGACATTTGTGGGTCCCGTGCTGATTGGACCATTTTTTAACAACACGTAAAATACGCAGCTGATATAAGTACTTGGGATCTGAAAATTGAGTTTTCTGTTATCGACGATATACGTTTAGAAATACCATGAAACGTGGAGATTTCTTGGTCCCGGGCTGATTGGAGAATTTTTTCACGAAGCGAAAAATTCCGAGCTGATATAAGTACTTGAGATCTGAAAATTGAGATTCCAGTTATCGACGACTTACATTTAGAAATGCTATGAAACGTGGACATTTATTGGTCGCGGGCTGATTGGGGTATTTTATCACGACGCGAAAAAAGCCGAGCTGATATAAGTACTTGCGATCTGAAAATTGAGATTCCAGTTATCAACGCCATACATTTAGAAATGCTATGAAACGTGGACATTTTTGGTCCCGTGCTGATTGGACCATTTTTTAACAACATGTCAAATACGCAGATGATATAAGTACTTGGGATCTGAAAATTGAGTTTTCTGTTATCGACGCTATACGTTTAAAAATACCATGACACGTGGAGATTTCTTGGTCCCGGGCTGATAGGGGAATTTTTTCACGACGCTAAAAATTCCGAGCTGATATAAGTACTTGGGATCTGAAAAATGAGATTCCTGTTATCGACGACATACATTTAGAAATGCTATGAAACGTGGACATTTCTTGGTCCCGTGCTGATTGGACCATTTTTTAACAGCATGTAAAATACGCAGATGATATGAGTACTTGGGATCTGAAAATTGAGATTCCTGTTATCGACGCCATACGTTTAGAAATACCATGAAACGTGGACACTTCTTGGTCCCGGTCTGATTGGGGAATTTTTTCACGACGCGAAAAATGCCGAGCTGCTATAAGTACTTGGGATCTGAGAATTGAGTTTCCAGGTATCGACGACATACGTTTAGAAATACCATGAAACGTGGACACTTCATAGTCCCGGGCTGATTGGGGAATTTTTTCACGTCGCGAAAAAAGCCGAGCTGATATAAGTACTTGGGATCTGCAAATTGAGATTCCAGTTATCGCCGCAATACGTTTAGAAATGCCATGAAACGTTGACATTTCTTGGTCCCGGGCTGATTGGACCATTTTTTAACAACACGTAAAATACGCAGCGGATATAAGTTCTTGGGATCTGAAAATTGAGTTTCCTGTTATCGACGCCATACGTTTAGAAACACCATGAAACATGGTGATTTCTTGGTCCCGGGCTGATTGGAGAATTTTTTCACGAAGCGAAAAATTCCGAGTTGATATAAGTACTTGAGATCTGAAAATTGAGATTCCAGTTATCGACGACTTACATTTAGAAATGCTATGAAACGTGGACATTTATTGGTCGCGGGCTGATTGGAGTATTTTATTACGACGCGAAAAAAGCCGAGCTGATATAAGTACTTGGGATCTGAAAATTGACATTCCAGTTATCAACGCCATACATTTAGAAATGCTATGAAACGTGGACATTTCTTGGTCCCATGCTGATAGGACCATATTTTAACAGCATGTAAAATACGCAGATGATATGAGTACTTGGGATCTGAAAATTGAGATTCCAGTTATCAACGCCATACATTTAGAAATGCTATGAAACGTGGACATTTGTTGGTCCCGTGCTGATTGGACCATTTTTTAACAACACGTAAAATACGCAGCTGATATAAGTACTTGGGATCTGAAAATTGAGTTTCCAGTTATCAACGCCATGCATTTAGAAATGCTATGAAATGTGGACATTTGTTGGTCCCGTCCTGATTGGACCATTTTTTAACAACACGTAAAATACGCAGCTGATATAAGTACTTGGGATCTGAAAATTGAGTTTTCTGTTATCGACGCTATACGTTTAGAAATACCATGAAACGTGGAGATTTCTTGGTCCCGGGCTGATTGGAGAATTTTTTCACGAAGCGAAAAATTCCGAGCTGATATAAGTACTTGAGATCTGAAAATTGAGATTCCAGTTATCGACGACTTACATTTAGAAATGCTATGAAACGTGGACATTTATTGGTCGCGGGCTGATTGGGGTATTTTATCACGACGCGAAAAAAGCCGAGCTGATATAAGTACTTGGGATCTGAAAATTGAGATTCCAGTTATCGACGCCATACATTTAGAAATGCTATGAAACGTGGACATTTTTGGTCCCGTGCTGATTGGACCATTTTTTAACAACATGTCAAATACGCAGATGATATAAGTACTTGGGATCTGAAAATTGAGTTTTCTGTTATCGACGCTATACGTTTAAAAATACCATGACACGTGGACATTTATTGGTCGCGGGCTGATAGGGGAATTTTTTCACGACGCTAAAAATTCCGAGCTGATATAAGTACTTGAGATCTGAAAATTGAGATTCCTGTTATCGACGACATACATTTAGAAATGCTATGAAACGTGGACATTTCTTGGTCCCGTGCTGATTGGACCATTTTTTAACAGCATGTAAAATACGCAGATGATATGAGTACTTGGGATCTGAAAATTGAGATTCCTGTTATCGACGCCATACGTTTAGAAATACCATGAAACGTGGACACTTCTTGGTCCCGGTCTGATTGGGGAATTTTTTCACGACGCGAAAAATGCCGAGCTGCTATAAGTACTTGGGATCTGAGAATTGAGTTTCCAGGTTGCGACGACATACGTTTAGAAATACCATGAAACGTGGACACTCCTTAGTCCCGGGCTGATTGGGGAATTTTTTCACGACGCGAAAAAAGCCGAGCTGATATAAGTACTTGGGATCTGCAAATTGAGATTTCAGTTATCGCCGCAATACGTTTAGAAATGCCATGAAACGTTGACATTTCTTGGTCCCGGGCTGATTGGACCATTTTTTAACAACACGTAAAATACGCAGCGGATATAAGTTCTTGGGATCTGAAAATTGAGTTTTCTGTCATCGACGCTATACGTTTAGAAATACCATGAAACATGGTGATTTCTTGGTCCCGGGCTGATTGGAGAATTTTTTCACGAAGCGAAAAATTCCGAGCTGATATAAGTACTTGAGATCTGAAAATTGAGATTCCAGTTATCGACGACTTACATTTAGAAATGCTATGAAACGTGGACATTTATTGGTCGCGGGCTGATTGGGGTATTTTATCACGACGCGAAAAAAGCCGAGCTGATATAAGTACTTGGGATCTGAAAATTGACATTCCAGTTATCAACGCCATACATTTAGAAATGCTATGAAACGTGGACATTTCTTGGTCCCATGCTGATAGGACCATATTTTAACAGCATGTAAAATACGCAGATGATATGAGTACTTGGGATCTGAAAATTGAGATTCCAGTTATCAACGCCATACATTTAGAAATGCTATGAAACGTGGACATTTTTGGTCCCGTGCTGATTGGACCATTTTTTAACAACACGTAATATACGCAGCTGATATAAGTACTTGGGATCTGAAAATTGAGATTCCGGTTATCGAAGACACACATTTAGAAATGCTATGAAACGTGGACATTTATTGGTCGCGGGCTAATTGGGGTATTTTATAACGACGCGAAAAAAGCCGAGCTGATATAAGTACTTGGGATCTGAAAATTGACATTCCAGTTATCAACGCCATACATTTAGAAATGCTATGAAACGTGGACATTTCTTGGTCCCATGCTGATAGGATCATATTTTAACAGCATGTAAAATACGCAGATGATATGAGTAGTTGGGATCTGAAAATTGAGTTTCCTGTTATCGACGCCATTCTTTTAAAAATACCATGAAACGTGGACATTTGTTGGTCCCGGGCTGATTGGACCATTTTCTAACAACACGTAAAATACGCAGCTGATATAAGTTCTTGGGATCTGAAAATTGAGATTCCGGTTATCGACGACACACATTTAGAAATGCTATGAAATGTGGACATTTGTTGGTCCCGTGCTGATTGGACCATTTTTTAACAACACATAAAATACGCAGCTGATCTAAGTTCTTGGGATCTAAAAATTGAGTTTTCTGTTATCGGCGCTATACGTTTAGAAATACCATGAAACGTGGAGATTTCTTGGTCCCGGGATGATTGGAGAATTTTTTCACGAAGCGAAAAATTCCGAGCTGATATAAGTACTTGAGATCTGTAAATTGAGATTCCAGTTATCGACGACTTACATTTAGAAATGCTATGAAACGTGGACATTTATTGGTCGCGGGCTGATTGGGGTATTTTATCACGACGCGAAAAAAGCCGAGCTGATATAAGTACTTGGGATCTGAAAATTGAGATTCCAGTTATCAACGCCATACATTTAGAAATGCTATGAAACGTGGACATTTTTGGTCCCGTGCTGATTGGACCATTTTTTAACAACATGTCAAATACGCAGATGATACAAGTACTTGGGATCTGAAAATTGAGTTTTCTGTTATCGACGCTATACGTTTAAAAATACCATGACACGTGGAGATTTCTTGGTCCCGGGCTGATAGGGGAATTTTTTCACGACGCTAAAAATTCCGAGCTGATATAAGTACTTGGGATCTGAAAATTGAGATTCCTGTTATCGACGACATACATTTAGAAATGCTATGAAACGTGGACATTTCTTGGTCCCGTGCTGATTGGACCATTTTTTAACAGCATGTAAAATACGCAGATGATATGAGTACTTGGGATCTGAAAATTGAGATTCCTGTTATCGACGCCATACGTTTAGAAACACCATGAAACATGGTGATTTCTTGGTCCCGGGCTGATTGGAGAATTTTTTCACGAAGCGAAAAATTCCGAGCTGATATAAGTACTTGAGATCTGAAAATTGAGATTCCAGTTATCGACGACTTACATTTAGAAATGCTATGAAACGTGGACATTTGTTGGTCGCGGGCTGATTGGAGTATTTTATTACGACGCGAAAAAAGCCGAGCTGATATAAGTACTTGGGATCTGAAAATTGACATTCCAGTTATCAACGCCATACATTTAGAAATGCTATGAAACGTGGACATTTCTTGGTCCCATGCTGATAGGACCATATTTTAACAGCATGTAAAATACGCAGATGATATGAGTACTTGGGATCTGAAAATTGAGATTCCAGTTATCAACGCCATACATTTAGAAATGCTATGAAACGTGGACATTTGTTGGTCCCGTGCTGATTGGACCATTTTTTAACAACACGTAAAATACGCAGCTGATATAAGTACTTGGGATCTGAAAATTGAGTTTCCAGTTATCAACGCCATGGATTTAGAAATGCTATGAAATGTGGACATTTGTTGGTCCCGTCCTGATTGGACCATTTTTTAACAACACGTAAAATACGCAGCTGATATAAGTACTTGGGATCTGAAAATTGAGTTTTCTGTTATCGACGCTATACGTTTAGAAATACCATGAAACGTGGAGATTTCTTGGTCCCGGGCTGATATAAGTACTTGAGATCTGAAAATTGAGATTCCAGTTATCGACGACTTACATTTAGAAATGCTATGAAACGTGGACATTTATTGGTCGCGGGCTGATTGGGGTATTTTATCACGACGCGAAAAAAGCCGAGCTGATATAAGTACTTGGGATCTGAAAATTGAGATTCCAGTTATCGACGCCATACATTTAGAAATGCTATGAAACGTGGACATTTTTGGTCCCGTGCTGATTGGACCATTTTTTAACAACATGTCAAATACGCAGATGATATAAGTACTTGGGATCTGAAAATTGAGTTTTCTGTTATCGACGCTATACGTTTAAAAATACCATGACACGTGGAGATTTCTTGGACCCGGGCTGATAGGGGAATTTTTTCACGACGCTAAAAATTCCGAGCTGATATAAGTACTTGAGATCTGAAAATTGAGATTCCTGTTATCGACGACATACATTTAGAAATGCTATGAAACGTGGACATTTCTTGGTCCCGTGCTGATTGGACCATTTTTTAACAGCATGTAAAATACGCAGATGATATGAGTACTTGGGATCTGAAAATTGAGATTCCTGTTATCGACGCCATACGTTTAGAAATACCATGAAACGTGGACACTTCTTGGTCCCGGTGTGATTGGGGAATTTTTTCACGACGCGAAAAATGCCGAGCTGCTATAAGTACTTGGGATCTGAGAATTGAGTTTCCAGGTAGCGACGACATACGTTTAGAAATACCATGAAACGTGGACACTCCTTAGTCCCGGGCTGATTGGGGAATTTTTTCACGACGCGAAAAAAGCCGAGCTGATATAAGTACTTGGGATCTGCAAATTGAGATTTCAGTTATCGCCGCAATACGTTTAGAAATGCCATGAAACGTTGACATTTCTTGGTCCCGGGCTGATTGGACCATTTTTTAACAACACGTAAAATACGCAGCGGATATAAGTTCTTGGGATCTGAAAATTGAGTTTTCTGTCATCGACGCTATACGTTTAGAAATACCATGAAACATGGTGATTTCTTGGTCCCGGGCTGATTGGAGAATTTTTTCACGAAGCGAAAAATTCCGAGCTGATATAAGTACTTGAGATCTGAAAATTGAGATTCCAGTTATCGACGACTTACATTTAGAAATGCTATGAAACGTGGACATTTATTGGTCGCGGGCTGATTGGGGTATTTTATCACGACGCGAAAAAAGCCGAGCTGATATAAGTACTTGGGATCTGAAAATTGACATTCCAGTTATCAACGCCATACATTTAGAAATGCTATGAAACGTGGACATTTCTTGGTCCCATGCTGATAGGACCATATTTTAACAGCATGTAAAATACGCAGATGATATGAGTACTTGGGATCTGAAAATTGAGTTTCCTGTTATCGACGCCATTCTTTTAAAAATACCATGAAACGTGGACATTTGTTGGTCCCGGGCTGATTGGACCATTTTCTAACAACACGTAAAATACGCAGCTGATATAAGTTCTTGGGATCTGAAAATTGAGATTCCGGTTATCGACGACACACATTTAGAAATGCTATGAAATGTGGACATTTGTTGGTCCCGTGCTGATTGGACCATTTTTTAACAACACGTAAAATACGCAGCTGATATAAGTACTTGGGATCTGAAAATTGAGTTTCCTGTTATCGACGCCATACGTTTAGAAATACCATGAAACATGGTGATTTCTTGGTCCCGGGCTGATTGGAGAATTTTTTCACGAAGTGAAAAATTCCGAGCTGATATAAGTACTTGAGATCAGAAAATTGAGATTCCAGTTATCGACGACTTACATTTAGAAATGCTATGAAACGTGGACATTTATTGGTCGCGGGCTGATTGGAGTATTTTATTACGACGCGAAAAAAGCCGAGCTGATATAAGTACTTGGGATCTGAAAATTGACATTCCAGTTATCAACGCCATACATTTAGAAATGCTATGAAACGTGGACATTTCTTGGTCCCATGCTGATAGGACCATATATTAACAGCATGTAAAATACGCAGATGATATGAGTACTTGGGATCTGAAAATTGAGATTCCAGTTATCAACGCCATACATTTAGAAATGCTATGAAACGTGGACATTTGTTGGTCCCGTGCTGATTGGACCATTTTTTAACAACACGTGAAATACCCAGCTGATATAAGTACTTGGGATCTGAAAATTGAGTTTTCTGTTATCGACGCTATACGTTTAGAAATACCATGAAACGTGGACATTTCTTGGTCCCATGCTGATAGGACCATATTTTAACAGCATGTAAAATACGCAGATGATATGAGTACTTGGGATCTGAAAATTGAGTTTCCTGTTATCGACGCCATACTTTTAGAAATACCATGAAACGTGGACATTTGTTGGTCCCGGGCTGATTGGACCATTTTCTAACAACACGTAAAATACGCAGCTGATATAAGTTCTTGGGATCTGAAAATTGAGTTTCCAGTTATCAACGCCATGCATTTAGAAATGCTATGAAATGTGGACATTTGTGGGTCCCGTGCTGATTGGACCATTTTTTAACAACACGTAAAATACGCAGCTGATATAAGTACTTGGGATCTGAAAATTGAGTTTTCTGTTATCGACGATATACGTTTAGAAATACCATGAAACGTGGAGATTTCTTGGTCCCGGGCTGATTGGAGAATTTTTTCACGAAGCGAAAAATTCCGAGCTGATATAAGTACTTGAGATCTGAAAATTGAGATTCCAGTTTTCGACGACTTACATTTAGAAATGCTATGAAACGTGGACATTTATTGGTCGCGGGCTGATTGGGGTATTTTATCACGACGCGAAAAAAGCCGAGCTGATATAAGTACTTGCGATCTGAAAATTGAGATTCCAGTTATCAACGCCATACATTTAGAAATGCTATGAAACGTGGACATTTTTGGTCCCGTGCTGATTGGACCATTTTTTAACAACATGTCAAATACGCAGATGATATAAGTACTTGGGATCTGAAAATTGAGTTTTCTGTTATCGACGCTATACGTTTAAAAATACCATGACACGTGGAGATTTCTTGGTCCCGGGCTGATAGGGGAATTTTTTCACGACGCTAAAAATTCCGAGCTGATATAAGTACTTGGGATCTGAAAAATGAGATTCCTGTTATCGACGACATACATTTAGAAATGCTATGAAACGTGGACATTTCTTGGTCCCGTGCTGATTGGACCATTTTTTAACAGCATGTAAAATACGCAGATGATATGAGTACTTGGGATCTGAAAATTGAGATTCCTGTTATCGACGCCATACGTTTAGAAATACCATGAAACGTGGACACTTCTTGGTCCCGGTCTGATTGGGGAATTTTTTCACGACGCGAAAAATGCCGAGCTGCTATAAGTACTTGGGATCTGAGAATTGAGTTTCCAGGTAGCGACGACATACGTTTAGAAATACCATGAAACGTGGACACTGCTTAGTCCCGGGCTGATTGGGGAATTTTTTCACGACGCGAAAAAAGCCGAGCTGATATAAGTACTTGGGATCTGCAAATTGAGATTTCAGTTATCGCCGCAATACGTTTAGAAATGCCATGAAACGTTGACATTTCTTGGTCCCGGGCTGATTGGACCATTTTTTAACAACACGTAAAATACGCAGCGGATATAAGTTCTTGGGATCTGAAAATTGAGTTTTCTGTCATCGACGCTATACGTTTAGAAATACCATGAAACATGGTGATTTCTTGGTCCCGGGCTGATTGGAGAATTTTTTCACGAAGCGAAAAATTCCGAGCTGATATAAGTACTTGAGATCTGAAAATTGAGATTCCAGTTATCGACGACTTACATTTAGAAATGCTATGAAACGTGGACATTTATTGGTCGCGGGCTGATTGGGGTATTTTATCACGACGCGAAAAAAGCCGAGCTGATATAAGTACTTGGGATCTGAAAATTGACATTCCAGTTATCAACGCCATACATTTAGAAATGCTATGAAACGTGGACATTTCTTGGTCCCATGCTGATAGGACCATATTTTAACAGCATGTAAAATACGCAGATGATATGAGTACTTGGGATCTGAAAATTGAGTTTCCTGTTATCGACGCCATTCTTTTAAAAATACCATGAAACGTGGACATTTGTTGGTCCCGGGCTGATTGGACCATTTTCTAACAACACGTAAAATACGCAGCTGATATAAGTTCTTGGGATCTGAAAATTGAGATTCCGGTTATCGACGACACACATTTAGAAATGCTATGAAATGTGGACATTTGTTGGTCCCGTGCTGATTGGACCATTTTTTAACAACACATAAAATACGCAGCTGATGTAAGTTCTTGGGATCTAAAAATTGAGTTTTCTGTTATCGACGCTATACGTTTAGAAATACCATGAAACGTGGAGATTTCTTGGTCCCGGGATGATTGGAGAATTTTTTCACGAAGCGAAAAATTCCGAGCTGATATAAGTACTTGAGATCTGAAAATTGAGATTCCAGTTATCGACGACTTACATTTAGAAATGCTATGAAACGTGGACATTTATTGGTCGCGGGCTGATTGGGGTATTTTATCACGACGCGAAAAAAGCCGAGCTGATATAAGTACTTGGGATCTGAAAATTGAGATTCCCGTTATCGACGACACACATTTAGAAATGCTATGAAACGTGGACATTTGTTGGTTCCGTGCTGATTGGACCATTTTTTAACAACACGTAAAATACGCAGCTGATATAAGTACTTGGGATCTAAAAATTGAGTTTTCTGTTATCGACGCTATACGTTTAGAAATACCATGAAACGTGGACATTTCTTGGTCCCGGGCTGATTGGGGAATTTTTTCACGTCGCGAAAAAGGCCGAGCTGACATAAGTACTTGGGATATGAAAATTGAGATTCCAGTTATCAACGCCATACATTTAGAAATGCTATGAAACGTGGACATTTGTTGGTCCCGTGCTGATTGGACCATTTTTTAACAACACGTAATATACGCAGCTGATATAAGTACTTGGGATCTGAAAATTGAGTTTTCTGTTATCGACGCTATACGTTTAGAAATACCATGAAACGTGGAGATTTCTTGGTCCCGGGCTGATTGGAGAATTTTTACACGAAGCGAAAAATTCCGAGCCGATATAAGTACTTGAGATCTGAAAATTGAGATTCCAGTTATCGACGACTTACATTTAGAAATGCTATGAAACGTGGACATTTCTTGGTCCCATGCTGATAGGACCATATTTTAACAGCATGTAAAATACGCAGATGATATGAGTACTTGGGATCTGAAAATTGAGATTCCAGTTATCAACGCCATACATTTAGAAATGCTATGAAACGTGGACATTTTTGGTCCCGTGCTGATTGGACCATTTTTTAACAACACGTAATATACGCAGCTGATATAAGTACTTGGGATCTGAAAATTGAGATTCCGGTTATCGAAGACACACATTTAGAAATGCTATGAAACGTGGACATTTATTGGTCGCGGGCTAATTGGGGTATTTTATAACGACGCGAAAAAAGCCGAGCTGATATAAGTACTTGGGATCTGAAAATTGACATTCCAGTTATCAACGCCATACATTTAGAAATGCTATGAAACGTGGACATTTCTTGGTCCCATGCTGATAGGATCATATTTTAACAGCATGTAAAATACGCAGATGATATGAGTAGTTGGGATCTGAAAATTGAGTTTCCTGTTATCGACGCCATTCTTTTAAAAATACCATGAAACGTGGACATTTGTTGGTCCCGGGCTGATTGGACCATTTTCTAACAACACGTAAAATACGCAGCTGATATAAGTTCTTGGGATCTGAAAATTGAGATTCCGGTTATCGACGACACACATTTAGAAATGCTATGAAATGTGGACATTTGTTGGTCCCGTGCTGATTGGACCATTTTTTAACAACACATAAAATACGCAGCTGATCTAAGTTCTTGGGATCTAAAAATTGAGTTTTCTGTTATCGACGCTATACGTTTAGAAATACCATGAAACGTGGAGATTTCTTGGTCCCGGGATGATTGGAGAATTTTTTCACGAAGCGAAAAATTCCGAGCTGATATAAGTACTTGAGATCTGTAAATTGAGATTCCAGTTATCGACGACTTACATTTAGAAATGCTATGAAACGTGGACATTTATTGGTCGCGGGCTGATTGGGGTATTTTATCACGACGCGAAAAAAGCCGAGCTGATATAAGTACTTGGGATCTGAAAATTGACATTCCAGTTATCAACGCCATACATTTAGAATTGCTATGAAACGTGGACATTTGTTGGTCCCGTGCTGATTGGACCATTTTTTAACAACACGTAAAATACGCAGCTGATATAAGTACTTGGGATCTGAAAATTGAGATTCCAGTTATCAACGCCATACATTTAGAAATGCTATGAAACGTGGACATTTGTTGGTCCCGTGCTGATTGGACCATTTTTTAACAACACGTAAAATACGCAGCTGATATAAGTACTTGGGATCTGAAAATTGAGTTTCCTGTTATCGACGCCATACGTTTAGAAATACCATGAAACATGGTGATTTCTTGGTCCCGGGCTGATTGGAGAATTTTTTCACGAAGTGAAAAATTCCGAGCTGATATAAGTACTTGAGATCAGAAAATTGAGATTCCAGTTATCGACGACTTACATTTAGAAATGCTATGAAACGTGGACATTTATTGGTCGCGGGCTGATTGGAGTATTTTATTACGACGCGAAAAAAGCCGAGCTGATATAAGTACTTGGGATCTGAAAATTGACATTCCAGTTATCAACGCCATACATTTAGAAATGCTATGAAACGTGGACATTTCTTGGTCCCATGCTGATAGGACCATATATTAACAGCATGTAAAATACGCAGATGATATGAGTACTTGGGATCTGAAAATTGAGATTCCAGTTATCAACGCCATACATTTAGAAATGCTATGAAACGTGGACATTTGTTGGTCCCGTGCTGATTGGACCATTTTTTAACAACACGTGAAATACCCAGCTGATATAAGTACTTGGGATCTGAAAATTGAGTTTTCTGTTATCGACGCTATACGTTTAGAAATACCATGAAACGTGGACATTTCTTGGTCCCATGCTGATAGGACCATATTTTAACAGCATGTAAAATACGCAGATGATATGAGTACTTGGGATCTGAAAATTGAGTTTCCTGTTATCGACGCCATACTTTTAGAAATACCATGAAACGTGGACATTTGTTGGTCCCGGGCTGATTGGACCATTTTCTAACAACACGTAAAATACGCAGCTGATATAAGTTCTTGGGATCTGAAAATTGAGTTTCCAGTTATCAACGCCATGCATTTAGAAATGCTATGAAATGTGGACATTTGTGGGTCCCGTGCTGATTGGACCATTTTTTAACAACACGTAAAATACGCAGCTGATATAAGTACTTGGGATCTGAAAATTGAGTTTTCTGTTA
This sequence comes from Perithous albicinctus, assembly GCA_964016905.1. Classification (NCBI taxonomy): domain Eukaryota; kingdom Metazoa; phylum Arthropoda; class Insecta; order Hymenoptera; family Ichneumonidae; genus Perithous; species Perithous albicinctus. The sequence goes on along the minus strand of OZ024696.1, from coordinate 5,690,530 downwards.
TCGACGATATACGTTTAGAAATACCATGAAACGTGGAGATTTCTTGGTCCCGGGCTGATTGGAGAATTTTTTCACGAAGCGAAAAATTCCGAGCTGATATAAGTACTTGAGATCTGAAAATTGAGATTCCAGTTATCGACGACTTACATTTAGAAATGCTATGAAACGTGGACATTTATTGGTCGCGGGCTGATTGGGGTATTTTATCACGACGCGAAAAAAGCCGAGCTGATATAAGTACTTGCGATCTGAAAATTGAGATTCCAGTTATCAACGCCATACATTTAGAAATGCTATGAAACGTGGACATTTTTGGTCCCGTGCTGATTGGACCATTTTTTAACAACATGTCAAATACGCAGATGATATAAGTACTTGGGATCTGAAAATTGAGTTTTCTGTTATCGACGCTATACGTTTAAAAATACCATGACACGTGGAGATTTCTTGGTCCCGGGCTGATAGGGGAATTTTTTCACGACGCTAAAAATTCCGAGCTGATATAAGTACTTGGGATCTGAAAAATGAGATTCCTGTTATCGACGACATACATTTAGAAATGCTATGAAACGTGGACATTTCTTGGTCCCGTGCTGATTGGACCATTTTTTAACAGCATGTAAAATACGCAGATGATATGAGTACTTGGGATCTGAAAATTGAGATTCCTGTTATCGACGCCATACGTTTAGAAATACCATGAAACGTGGACACTTCTTGGTCCCGGTCTGATTGGGGAATTTTTTCACGACGCGAAAAATGCCGAGCTGCTATAAGTACTTGGGATCTGAGAATTGAGTTTCCAGGTATCGACGACATACGTTTAGAAATACCATGAAACGTGGACACTTCATAGTCCCGGGCTGATTGGGGAATTTTTTCACGTCGCGAAAAAAGCCGAGCTGATATAAGTACTTGGGATCTGCAAATTGAGATTCCAGTTATCGCCGCAATACGTTTAGAAATGCCATGAAACGTTGACATTTCTTGGTCCCGGGCTGATTGGACCATTTTTTAACAACACGTAAAATACGCAGCGGATATAAGTTCTTGGGATCTGAAAATTGAGTTTCCTGTTATCGACGCCATACGTTTAGAAACACCATGAAACATGGTGATTTCTTGGTCCCGGGCTGATTGGAGAATTTTTTCACGAAGCGAAAAATTCCGAGTTGATATAAGTACTTGAGATCTGAAAATTGAGATTCCAGTTATCGACGACTTACATTTAGAAATGCTATGAAACGTGGACATTTATTGGTCGCGGGCTGATTGGAGTATTTTATTACGACGCGAAAAAAGCCGAGCTGATATAAGTACTTGGGATCTGAAAATTGACATTCCAGTTATCAACGCCATACATTTAGAAATGCTATGAAACGTGGACATTTCTTGGTCCCATGCTGATAGGACCATATTTTAACAGCATGTAAAATACGCAGATGATATGAGTACTTGGGATCTGAAAATTGAGATTCCAGTTATCAACGCCATACATTTAGAAATGCTATGAAACGTGGACATTTGTTGGTCCCGTGCTGATTGGACCATTTTTTAACAACACGTAAAATACGCAGCTGATATAAGTACTTGGGATCTGAAAATTGAGTTTCCAGTTATCAACGCCATGCATTTAGAAATGCTATGAAATGTGGACATTTGTTGGTCCCGTCCTGATTGGACCATTTTTTAACAACACGTAAAATACGCAGCTGATATAAGTACTTGGGATCTGAAAATTGAGTTTTCTGTTATCGACGCTATACGTTTAGAAATACCATGAAACGTGGAGATTTCTTGGTCCCGGGCTGATTGGAGAATTTTTTCACGAAGCGAAAAATTCCGAGCTGATATAAGTACTTGAGATCTGAAAATTGAGATTCCAGTTATCGACGACTTACATTTAGAAATGCTATGAAACGTGGACATTTATTGGTCGCGGGCTGATTGGGGTATTTTATCACGACGCGAAAAAAGCCGAGCTGATATAAGTACTTGGGATCTGAAAATTGAGATTCCAGTTATCGACGCCATACATTTAGAAATGCTATGAAACGTGGACATTTTTGGTCCCGTGCTGATTGGACCATTTTTTAACAACATGTCAAATACGCAGATGATATAAGTACTTGGGATCTGAAAATTGAGTTTTCTGTTATCGACGCTATACGTTTAAAAATACCATGACACGTGGAGATTTCTTGGACCCGGGCTGATAGGGGAATTTTTTCACGACGCTAAAAATTCCGAGCTGATATAAGTACTTGAGATCTGAAAATTGAGATTCCTGTTATCGACGACATACATTTAGAAATGCTATGAAACGTGGACATTTCTTGGTCCCGTGCTGATTGGACCATTTTTTAACAGCATGTAAAATACGCAGATGATATGAGTACTTGGGATCTGAAAATTGAGATTCCTGTTATCGACGCCATACGTTTAGAAATACCATGAAACGTGGACACTTCTTGGTCCCGGTCTGATTGGGGAATTTTTTCACGACGCGAAAAATGCCGAGCTGCTATAAGTACTTGGGATCTGAGAATTGAGTTTCCAGGTAGCGACGACATACGTTTAGAAATACCATGAAACGTGGACACTCCTTAGTCCCGGGCTGATTGGGGAATTTTTTCACGACGCGAAAAAAGCCGAGCTGATATAAGTACTTGGGATCTGCAAATTGAGATTTCAGTTATCGCCGCAATACGTTTAGAAATGCCATGAAACGTTGACATTTCTTGGTCCCGGGCTGATTGGACCATTTTTTAACAACACGTAAAATACGCAGCGGATATAAGTTCTTGGGATCTGAAAATTGAGTTTTCTGTCATCGACGCTATACGTTTAGAAATACCATGAAACATGGTGATTTCTTGGTCCCGGGCTGATTGGAGAATTTTTTCACGAAGCGAAAAATTCCGAGCTGATATAAGTACTTGAGATCTGAAAATTGAGATTCCAGTTATCGACGACTTACATTTAGAAATGCTATGAAACGTGGACATTTATTGGTCGCGGGCTGATTGGGGTATTTTATCACGACGCGAAAAAAGCCGAGCTGATATAAGTACTTGGGATCTGAAAATTGACATTCCAGTTATCAACGCCATACATTTAGAAATGCTATGAAACGTGGACATTTCTTGGTCCCATGCTGATAGGACCATATTTTAACAGCATGTAAAATACGCAGATGATATGAGTACTTGGGATCTGAAAATTGAGTTTCCTGTTATCGACGCCATTCTTTTAAAAATACCATGAAACGTGGACATTTGTTGGTCCCGGGCTGATTGGACCATTTTCTAACAACACGTAAAATACGCAGCTGATATAAGTTCTTGGGATCTGAAAATTGAGATTCCGGTTATCGACGACACACATTTAGAAATGCTATGAAATGTGGACATTTGTTGGTCCCGTGCTGATTGGACCATTTTTTAACAACACATAAAATACGCAGCTGATGTAAGTTCTTGGGATCTAAAAATTGAGTTTTCTGTTATCGACGCTATACGTTTAGAAATACCATGAAACGTGGAGATTTCTTGGTCCCGGGATGATTGGAGAATTTTTTCACGAAGCGAAACATTCCGAGCTGATATAAGTACTTGAGATCTGAAAATTGAGATTCCAGTTATCGACGACTTACATTTAGAAATGCTATGAAACGTGGACATTTATTGGTCGCGGGCTGATTGGGGTATTTTATCACGACGCGAAAAAAGCCGAGCTGATATAAGTACTTGGGATCTGAAAATTGAGATTCCGGTTATCGACGACACACATTTAGAAATGCTATGAAACGTGGACATTTGTTGGTTCCGTGCTGATTGGACCATTTTTTAACAACACGTAAAATACGCAGCTGATATAAGTACTTGGGATCTAAAAATTGAGTTTTCTGTTATCGACGCTATACGTTTAGAAATACCATGAAACGTGGACATTTCTTGGTCCCGGGCTGATTGGGGAATTTTTTCACGTCGCGAAAAAGGCCGAGCAGACATAAGTACTTGGGATATGAAAATTGAGATTCCAGTTATCAACGCCATACATTTAGAAATGCTATGAAACGTGGACATTTGTTGGTCCCGTGCTGATTGGACCATTTTTTAACAACACGTAATATACGCAGCTGATATAAGTACTTGGGATCTGAAAATTGAGTTTTCTGTTATCGACGCTATACGTTTAGAAATACCATGAAACGTGGAGATTTCTTGGTCCCGGGCTGCTTGGGGAATTTTTTCACGACGCGAAAAATGCCGAGCTGATATAAGTACTTGGGATCTGAAAATTGAGATTCCGGTTATCGAAGACACACATATAGAAATGCTATGAAACGTGGACATTTATTGGTCGCGGGCTAATTGGGGTATTTTATAACGACGCGAAAAAAGCCGAGCTGATATAAGTACTTGGGATCTGAAAATTGACATTCCAGTTATCAACGCCATACATTTAGAAATGCTATGAAACGTGGACATTTCTTGGTCCCATGCTGATAGGATCATATTTTAACAGCATGTAAAATACGCAGATGATATGAGTAGTTGGGATCTGAAAATTGAGTTTCCTGTTATCGACGCCATTCTTTTAAAAATACCATGAAACGTGGACATTTGTTGGTCCCGGGCTGATTGGACCATTTTCTAACAACACGTAAAATACGCAGCTGATATAAGTTCTTGGGATCTGAAAATTGAGATTCCGGTTATCGACGACACACATTTAGAAATGCTATGAAATGTGGACATTTGTTGGTCCCGTGCTGATTGGACCATTTTTTAACAACACATAAAATACGCAGCTGATGTAAGTTCTTGGGATCTAAAAATTGAGTTTTCTGTTATCGACGCTATACGTTTAGAAATACCATGAAACGTGGAGATTTCTTGGTCCCGGGATGATTGGAGAATTTTTTCACGAAGCGAAAAATTCCGAGCTGATATAAGTACTTGAGATCTGTAAATTGAGATTCCAGTTATCGACGACTTACATTTAGAAATGCTATGAAACGTGGACATTTATTGGTCGTGGGCTGATTGGGGTATTTTATCACGACGCGAAAAAAGCCGAGCTGATATAAGTACTTGGGATCTGAAAATTGAGATTCCAGTTATCAACGCCATACATTTAGAAATGCTATGAAACGTGGACATTTGTTGGTCCCGTGCTGATTGGACCATTTTTTAACAACACGTAAAATACGCAGCTGATATAAGTACTTGGGATCTGAAAATTGAGTTTTCTGTTATCGACGCTATACGTTTAGAAATACCATGAAACGTGGAGATTTCTTGGTCCCGGGCTGATAGGAGAATTTTTACACGAAGCGAAAAATTCCGAGCCGATATAAGTACTTGAGATCTGAAAATTGAGATTCCAGTTATCGACGACTTACATTAAGAAATGCTATGAAACGTGGACATTTATTGGTCGCGGGCTGATTGGGGTATTTTATCACGACGCGAAAAAAGCCGAGCTGATATAAGTACTTGGGATCTGAAAATTGACATTCCAGTTATCAGCGCCATATATTTAGAAATGCTATGAAACGTGGACATTTCTTGGTCCCATGCTGATAGGACCATATTTTAACAGCATGTAAAATACGCAGATGATATGAGTACTTGGGATCTTAAAATTGAGATTCCAGTTATCAACGCCATACATTTAGAAATGCTATGAAACGTGGACATTTTTGGTCCCGTGCTGATTGGACCATTTTTTAACAACACGTAATATACGCAGCTGATATAAGTACTTGGGATCTGAAAATTGAGATTCCGGTTATCGAAGACACACATTTAGAAATGCTACGAAACGTGGACATTTATTGGTCGCGGGCTAATTGGGGTATTTTATAACGACGCGAAAAAAGCCGAGCTGATATAAGTACTTGGGATCTGAAAATTGACATTCCAGTTATCAACGCCATACATTTAGAAATGCTATGAAACGTGGACATTTCTTGGTCCCATGCTGATAGGATCATATTTTAACAGCATGTAAAATACGCAGATGATATGAGTAGTTGGGATCTGAAAATTGAGTTTCCTGTTATCGACGCCATTCTTTTAAAAATACCATGAAACGTGGACATTTGTTGGTCCCGGGCTGATTGGACCATTTTCTAACAACACCTAAAATACGCAGCTGATATAAGTTCTTGGGATCTGAAAATTGAGATTCCGGTTATCGACGACACACATTTAGAAATGCTATGAAATGTGGACATTTGTTGGTCCCGTGCTGATTGGACCATTTTTTAACAACACATAAAATACGCAGCTGATCTAAGTTCTTGGGATCTAAAAATTGAGTTTTCTGTTATCGACGCTATACGTTTAGAAATACCATGAAACGTGGAGATTTCTTGGTCCCGGGATGATTGGAGAATTTTTTCACGAAGCGAAAAATTCCGAGTTGATATAAGTACTTGAGATCTGAAAATTGAGATTCCAGTTATCGACGACTTACATTTAGAAATGCTATGAAACGTGGACATTTATTGGTCGCGGGCTGATTGGAGTATTTTATTACGACGCGAAAAAAGCCGAGCTGATATAAGTACTTGGGATCTGAAAATTGACATTCCAGTTATCAACGCCATACATTTAGAAATGCTATGAAACGTGGACATTTCTTGGTCCCATGCTGATAGGACCATATTTTAACAGCATGTAAAATACGCAGATGATATGAGTACTTGGGATCTGAAAATTGAGATTCCAGTTATCAACGCCATGCATTTAGAAATGCTATGAAATGTGGACATTTGTTGGTCCCGTCCTGATTGGACCATTTTTTAACAACACGTAAAATACGCAGCTGATATAAGTACTTGGGATCTGAAAATTGAGTTTTCTGTTATCGACGCTATACGTTTAGAAATACCATGAAACGTGGAGATTTCTTGGTCCCGGGCTGATTGGAGAATTTTTTCACGAAGCGAAAAATTCCGAGCTGATATAAGTACTTGAGATCTGAAAATTGAGATTCCAGTTATCGACGACTTACATTTAGAAATGCTATGAAACGTGGACATTTATTGGTCGCGGGCTGATTGGGGTATTTTATCACGACGCGAAAAAAGCCGAGCTGATATAAGTACTTGGGATCTGAAAATTGAGATTCCAGTTATCGACGCCATACATTTAGAAATGCTATGAAACGTGGACATTTTTGGTCCCGTGCTGATTGGACCATTTTTTAACAACATGTCAAATACGCAGATGATATAAGTACTTGGGATCTGAAAATTGAGTTTTCTGTTATCGACGCTATACGTTTAAAAATACCATGACACGTGGAGATTTCTTGGACCCGGGCTGATAGGGGAATTTTTTCACGACGCTAAAAATTCCGAGCTGATATAAGTACTTGAGATCTGAAAATTGAGATTCCTGTTATCGACGACATACATTTAGAAATGCTATGAAACGTGGACATTTCTTGGTCCCGTGCTGATTGGACCATTTTTTAACAGCATGTAAAATACGCAGATGATATGAGTACTTGGGATCTGAAAATTGAGATTCCTGTTATCGACGCCATACGTTTAGAAATACCATGAAACGTGGACACTTCTTGGTCCCGGTCTGATTGGGGAATTTTTTCACGACGCGAAAAATGCCGAGCTGCTATAAGTACTTGGGATCTGAGAATTGAGTTTCCAGGTAGCGACGACATACGTTTAGAAATACCATGAAACGTGGACACTCCTTAGTCCCGGGCTGATTGGGGAATTTTTTCACGACGCGAAAAAAGCCGAGCTGATATAAGTACTTGGGATCTGCAAATTGAGATTTCAGTTATCGCCGCAATACGTTTAGAAATGCCATGAAACGTTGACATTTCTTGGTCCCGGGCTGATTGGACCATTTTTTAACAACACGTAAAATACGCAGCGGATATAAGTTCTTGGGATCTGAAAATTGAGTTTTCTGTCATCGACGCTATACGTTTAGAAATACCATGAAACATGGTGATTTCTTGGTCCCGGGCTGATTGGAGAATTTTTTCACGAAGCGAAAAATTCCGAGCTGATATAAGTACTTGAGATCTGAAAATTGAGATTCCAGTTATCGACGACTTACATTTAGAAATGCTATGAAACGTGGACATTTATTGGTCGCGGGCTGATTGGGGTATTTTATCACGACGCGAAAAAAGCCGAGCTGATATAAGTACTTGGGATCTGAAAATTGACATTCCAGTTATCAACGCCATACATTTAGAAATGCTATGAAACGTGGACATTTCTTGGTCCCATGCTGATAGGACCATATTTTAACAGCATGTAAAATACGCAGATGATATGAGTACTTGGGATCTGAAAATTGAGATTCCAGTTATCAACGCCATACATTTAGAAATGCTATGAAACGTGGACATTTTTGGTCCCGTGCTGATTGGACCATTTTTTAACAACACGTAATATACGCAGCTGATATAAGTACTTGGGATCTGAAAATTGAGATTCCGGTTATCGAAGACACACATTTAGAAATGCTATGAAACGTGGACATTTATTGGTCGCGGGCTGATAGGGGAATTTTTTCACGACGCTAAAAATTCCGAGCTGATATAAGTACTTGAGATCTGAAAATTGAGATTCCTGTTATCGACGACATACATTTAGAAATGCTATGAAACGTGGACATTTCTTGGTCCCGTGCTGATTGGACCATTTTTTAACAGCATGTAAAATACGCAGATGATATGAGTACTTGGGATCTGAAAATTGAGATTCCTGTTATCGACGCCATACGTTTAGAAATACCATGAAACGTGGACACTTCTTGGTCCCGGTCTGATTGGGGAATTTTTTCACGACGCGAAAAATGCCGAGCTGCTATAAGTACTTGGGATCTGAGAATTGAGTTTCCAGGTTGCGACGACATACGTTTAGAAATACCATGAAACGTGGACACTCCTTAGTCCCGGGCTGATTGGGGAATTTTTTCACGACGCGAAAAAAGCCGAGCTGATATAAGTACTTGGGATCTGCAAATTGAGATTTCAGTTATCGCCGCAATACGTTTAGAAATGCCATGAAACGTTGACATTTCTTGGTCCCGGGCTGATTGGACCATTTTTTAACAACACGTAAAATACGCAGCGGATATAAGTTCTTGGGATCTGAAAATTGAGTTTTCTGTCATCGACGCTATACGTTTAGAAATACCATGAAACATGGTGATTTCTTGGTCCCGGGCTGATTGGAGAATTTTTTCACGAAGCGAAAAATTCCGAGCTGATATAAGTACTTGAGATCTGAAAATTGAGATTCCAGTTATCGACGACTTACATTTAGAAATGCTATGAAACGTGGACATTTATTGGTCGCGGGCTGATTGGGGTATTTTATCACGACGCGAAAAAAGCCGAGCTGATATAAGTACTTGGGATCTGAAAATTGACATTCCAGTTATCAACGCCATACATTTAGAAATGCTATGAAACGTGGACATTTCTTGGTCCCATGCTAATAGGACCATATTTTAACAGCATGTAAAATACGCAGATGATATGAGTACTTGGGATCTGAAAATTGAGATTCCAGTTATCAACGCCATACATTTAGAAATGCTATGAAACGTGGACATTTTTGGTCCCGTGCTGATTGGACCATTTTTTAACAACACGTAATATACGCAGCTGATATAAGTACTTGGGATCTGAAAATTGAGATTCCGGTTATCGAAGACACACATTTAGAAATGCTATGAAACGTGGACATTTATTGGTCGCGGGCTAATTGGGGTATTTTATAACGACGCGAAAAAAGCCGAGCTGATATAAGTACTTGGGATCTGAAAATTGACATTCCAGTTATCAACGCCATACATTTAGAAATGCTATGAAACGTGGACATTTCTTGGTCCCATGCTGATAGGATCATATTTTAACAGCATGTAAAATACGCAGATGATATGAGTAGTTGGGATCTGAAAATTGAGTTTCCTGTTATCGACGCCATTCTTTTAAAAATACCATGAAACGTGGACATTTGTTGGTCCCGGGCTGATTGGACCATTTTCTAACAACACGTAAAATACGCAGCTGATATAAGTTCTTGGGATCTGAAAATTGAGATTCCGGTTATCGACGACACACATTTAGAAATGCTATGAAATGTGGACATTTGTTGGTCCCGTGCTGATTGGACCATTTTTTAACAACACATAAAATACGCAGCTGATCTAAGTTCTTGGGATCTAAAAATTGAGTTTTCTGTTATCGGCGCTATACGTTTAGAAATACCATGAAACGTGGAGATTTCTTGGTCCCGGGATGATTGGAGAATTTTTTCACGAAGCGAAAAATTCCGAGCTGATATAAGTACTTGAGATCTGTAAATTGAGATTCCAGTTATCGACGACTTACATTTAGAAATGCTATGAAACGTGGACATTTATTGGTCGCGGGCTGATTGGGGTATTTTATCACGACGCGAAAAAAGCCGAGCTGATATAAGTACTTGGGATCTGAAAATTGAGATTCCAGTTATCAACGCCATACATTTAGAAATGCTATGAAACGTGGACATTTTTGGTCCCGTGCTGATTGGACCATTTTTTAACAACATGTCAAATACGCAGATGATACAAGTACTTGGGATCTGAAAATTGAGTTTTCTGTTATCGACGCTATACGTTTAAAAATACCATGACACGTGGAGATTTCTTGGTCCCGGGCTGATAGGGGAATTTTTTCACGACGCTAAAAATTCCGAGCTGATATAAGTACTTGGGATCTGAAAATTGAGATTCCTGTTATCGACGACATACATTTAGAAATGCTATGAAACGTGGACATTTCTTGGTCCCGTGCTGATTGGACCATTTTTTAACAGCATGTAAAATACGCAGATGATATGAGTACTTGGGATCTGAAAATTGAGATTCCTGTTATCGACGCCATACGTTTAGAAACACCATGAAACATGGTGATTTCTTGGTCCCGGGCTGATTGGAGAATTTTTTCACGAAGCGAAAAATTCCGAGCTGATATAAGTACTTGAGATCTGAAAATTGAGATTCCAGTTATCGACGACTTACATTTAGAAATGCTATGAAACGTGGACATTTGTTGGTCGCGGGCTGATTGGAGTATTTTATTACGACGCGAAAAAAGCCGAGCTGATATAAGTACTTGGGATCTGAAAATTGACATTCCAGTTATCAACGCCATACATTTAGAAATGCTATGAAACGTGGACATTTCTTGGTCCCATGCTGATAGGACCATATTTTAACAGCATGTAAAATACGCAGATGATATGAGTACTTGGGATCTGAAAATTGAGATTCCAGTTATCAACGCCATACATTTAGAAATGCTATGAAACGTGGACATTTGTTGGTCCCGTGCTGATTGGACCATTTTTTAACAACACGTAAAATACGCAGCTGATATAAGTACTTGGGATCTGAAAATTGAGTTTCCAGTTATCAACGCCATGCATTTAGAAATGCTATGAAATGTGGACATTTGTTGGTCCCGTCCTGATTGGACCATTTTTTAACAACACGTAAAATACGCAGCTGATATAAGTACTTGGGATCTGAAAATTGAGTTTTCTGTTATCGACGCTATACGTTTAGAAATACCATGAAACGTGGAGATTTCTTGGTCCCGGGCTGATATAAGTACTTGAGATCTGAAAATTGAGATTCCAGTTATCGACGACTTACATTTAGAAATGCTATGAAACGTGGACATTTATTGGTCGCGGGCTGATTGGGGTATTTTATCACGACGCGAAAAAAGCCGAGCTGATATAAGTACTTGGGATCTGAAAATTGAGATTCCAGTTATCGACGCCATACATTTAGAAATGCTATGAAACGTGGACATTTTTGGTCCCGTGCTGATTGGACCATTTTTTAACAACATGTCAAATACGCAGATGATATAAGTACTTGGGATCTGAAAATTGAGTTTTCTGTTATCGACGCTATACGTTTAAAAATACCATGACACGTGGAGATTTCTTGGACCCGGGCTGATAGGGGAATTTTTTCACGACGCTAAAAATTCCGAGCTGATATAAGTACTTGAGATCTGAAAATTGAGATTCCTGTTATCGACGACATACATTTAGAAATGCTATGAAACGTGGACATTTCTTGGTCCCGTGCTGATTGGACCATTTTTTAACAGCATGTAAAATACGCAGATGATATGAGTACTTGGGATCTGAAAATTGAGATTCCTGTTATCGACGCCATACGTTTAGAAATACCATGAAACGTGGACACTTCTTGGTCCCGGTGTGATTGGGGAATTTTTTCACGACGCGAAAAATGCCGAGCTGCTATAAGTACTTGGGATCTGAGAATTGAGTTTCCAGGTAGCGACGACATACGTTTAGAAATACCATGAAACGTGGACACTCCTTAGTCCCGGGCTGATTGGGGAATTTTTTCACGACGCGAAAAAAGCCGAGCTGATATAAGTACTTGGGATCTGCAAATTGAGATTTCAGTTATCGCCGCAATACGTTTAGAAATGCCATGAAACGTTGACATTTCTTGGTCCCGGGCTGATTGGACCATTTTTTAACAACACGTAAAATACGCAGCGGATATAAGTTCTTGGGATCTGAAAATTGAGTTTTCTGTCATCGACGCTATACGTTTAGAAATACCATGAAACATGGTGATTTCTTGGTCCCGGGCTGATTGGAGAATTTTTTCACGAAGCGAAAAATTCCGAGCTGATATAAGTACTTGAGATCTGAAAATTGAGATTCCAGTTATCGACGACTTACATTTAGAAATGCTATGAAACGTGGACATTTATTGGTCGCGGGCTGATTGGGGTATTTTATCACGACGCGAAAAAAGCCGAGCTGATATAAGTACTTGGGATCTGAAAATTGACATTCCAGTTATCAACGCCATACATTTAGAAATGCTATGAAACGTGGACATTTCTTGGTCCCATGCTGATAGGACCATATTTTAACAGCATGTAAAATACGCAGATGATATGAGTACTTGGGATCTGAAAATTGAGTTTCCTGTTATCGACGCCATTCTTTTAAAAATACCATGAAACGTGGACATTTGTTGGTCCCGGGCTGATTGGACCATTTTCTAACAACACGTAAAATACGCAGCTGATATAAGTTCTTGGGATCTGAAAATTGAGATTCCGGTTATCGACGACACACATTTAGAAATGCTATGAAATGTGGACATTTGTTGGTCCCGTGCTGATTGGACCATTTTTTAACAACACGTAAAATACGCAGCTGATATAAGTACTTGGGATCTGAAAATTGAGTTTCCTGTTATCGACGCCATACGTTTAGAAATACCATGAAACATGGTGATTTCTTGGTCCCGGGCTGATTGGAGAATTTTTTCACGAAGTGAAAAATTCCGAGCTGATATAAGTACTTGAGATCAGAAAATTGAGATTCCAGTTATCGACGACTTACATTTAGAAATGCTATGAAACGTGGACATTTATTGGTCGCGGGCTGATTGGAGTATTTTATTACGACGCGAAAAAAGCCGAGCTGATATAAGTACTTGGGATCTGAAAATTGACATTCCAGTTATCAACGCCATACATTTAGAAATGCTATGAAACGTGGACATTTCTTGGTCCCATGCTGATAGGACCATATATTAACAGCATGTAAAATACGCAGATGATATGAGTACTTGGGATCTGAAAATTGAGATTCCAGTTATCAACGCCATACATTTAGAAATGCTATGAAACGTGGACATTTGTTGGTCCCGTGCTGATTGGACCATTTTTTAACAACACGTGAAATACCCAGCTGATATAAGTACTTGGGATCTGAAAATTGAGTTTTCTGTTATCGACGCTATACGTTTAGAAATACCATGAAACGTGGACATTTCTTGGTCCCATGCTGATAGGACCATATTTTAACAGCATGTAAAATACGCAGATGATATGAGTACTTGGGATCTGAAAATTGAGTTTCCTGTTATCGACGCCATACTTTTAGAAATACCATGAAACGTGGACATTTGTTGGTCCCGGGCTGATTGGACCATTTTCTAACAACACGTAAAATACGCAGCTGATATAAGTTCTTGGGATCTGAAAATTGAGTTTCCAGTTATCAACGCCATGCATTTAGAAATGCTATGAAATGTGGACATTTGTGGGTCCCGTGCTGATTGGACCATTTTTTAACAACACGTAAAATACGCAGCTGATATAAGTACTTGGGATCTGAAAATTGAGTTTTCTGTTATCGACGATATACGTTTAGAAATACCATGAAACGTGGAGATTTCTTGGTCCCGGGCTGATTGGAGAATTTTTTCACGAAGCGAAAAATTCCGAGCTGATATAAGTACTTGAGATCTGAAAATTGAGATTCCAGTTATCGACGACTTACATTTAGAAATGCTATGAAACGTGGACATTTATTGGTCGCGGGCTGATTGGGGTATTTTATCACGACGCGAAAAAAGCCGAGCTGATATAAGTACTTGCGATCTGAAAATTGAGATTCCAGTTATCAACGCCATACATTTAGAAATGCTATGAAACGTGGACATTTTTGGTCCCGTGCTGATTGGACCATTTTTTAACAACATGTCAAATACGCAGATGATATAAGTACTTGGGATCTGAAAATTGAGTTTTCTGTTATCGACGCTATACGTTTAAAAATACCATGACACGTGGAGATTTCTTGGTCCCGGGCTGATAGGGGAATTTTTTCACGACGCTAAAAATTCCGAGCTGATATAAGTACTTGGGATCTGAAAAATGAGATTCCTGTTATCGACGACATACATTTAGAAATGCTATGAAACGTGGACATTTCTTGGTCCCGTGCTGATTGGACCATTTTTTAACAGCATGTAAAATACGCAGATGATATGAGTACTTGGGATCTGAAAATTGAGATTCCTGTTATCGACGCCATACGTTTAGAAATACCATGAAACGTGGACACTTCTTGGTCCCGGTCTGATTGGGGAATTTTTTCACGACGCGAAAAATGCCGAGCTGCTATAAGTACTTGGGATCTGAGAATTGAGTTTCCAGGTAGCGACGACATACGTTTAGAAATACCATGAAACGTGGACACTCCTTAGTCCCGGGCTGATTGGGGAATTTTTTCACGACGCGAAAAAAGCCGAGCTGATATAAGTACTTGGGATCTGCAAATTGAGATTTCAGTTATCGCCGCAATACGTTTAGAAATGCCATGAAACGTTGACATTTCTTGGTCCCGGGCTGATTGGACCATTTTTTAACAACACGTAAAATACGCAGCGGATATAAGTTCTTGGGATCTGAAAATTGAGTTTTCTGTCATCGACGCTATACGTTTAGAAATACCATGAAACATGGTGATTTCTTGGTCCCGGGCTGATTGGAGAATTTTTTCACGAAGCGAAAAATTCCGAGCTGATATAAGTACTTGAGATCTGAAAATTGAGATTCCAGTTATCGACGACTTACATTTAGAAATGCTATGAAACGTGGACATTTATTGGTCGCGGGCTGATTGGGGTATTTTATCACGACGCGAAAAAAGCCGAGCTGATATAAGTACTTGGGATCTGAAAATTGACATTCCAGTTATCAACGCCATACATTTAGAAATGCTATGAAACGTGGACATTTCTTGGTCCCATGCTGATAGGACCATATTTTAACAGCATGTAAAATACGCAGATGATATGAGTACTTGGGATCTGAAAATTGAGTTTCCTGTTATCGACGCCATTCTTTTAAAAATACCATGAAACGTGGACATTTGTTGGTCCCGGGCTGATTGGACCATTTTCTAACAACACGTAAAATACGCAGCTGATATAAGTTCTTGGGATCTGAAAATTGAGATTCCGGTTATCGACGACACACATTTAGAAATGCTATGAAATGTGGACATTTGTTGGTCCCGTGCTGATTGGACCATTTTTTAACAACACATAAAATACGCAGCTGATGTAAGTTCTTGGGATCTAAAAATTGAGTTTTCTGTTATCGACGCTATACGTTTAGAAATACCATGAAACGTGGAGATTTCTTGGTCCCGGGATGATTGGAGAATTTTTTCACGAAGCGAAAAATTCCGAGCTGATATAAGTACTTGAGATCTGAAAATTGAGATTCCAGTTATCGACGACTTACATTTAGAAATGCTATGAAACGTGGACATTTATTGGTCGCGGGCTGATTGGGGTATTTTATCACGACGCGAAAAAAGCCGAGCTGATATAAGTACTTGGGATCTGAAAATTGAGATTCCCGTTATCGACGACACACATTTAGAAATGCTATGAAACGTGGACATTTGTTGGTTCCGTGCTGATTGGACCATTTTTTAACAACACGTAAAATACGCAGCTGATATAAGTACTTGGGATCTAAAAATTGAGTTTTCTGTTATCGACGCTATACGTTTAGAAATACCATGAAACGTGGACATTTCTTGGTCCCGGGCTGATTGGGGAATTTTTTCACGTCGCGAAAAAGGCCGAGCTGACATAAGTACTTGGGATATGAAAATTGAGATTCCAGTTATCAACGCCATACATTTAGAAATGCTATGAAACGTGGACATTTGTTGGTCCCGTGCTGATTGGACCATTTTTTAACAACACGTAATATACGCAGCTGATATAAGTACTTGGGATCTGAAAATTGAGTTTTCTGTTATCGACGCTATACGTTTAGAAATACCATGAAACGTGGAGATTTCTTGGTCCCGGGCTGATTGGAGAATTTTTACACGAAGCGAAAAATTCCGAGCCGATATAAGTACTTGAGATCTGAAAATTGAGATTCCAGTTATCGACGACTTACATTTAGAAATGCTATGAAACGTGGACATTTCTTGGTCCCATGCTGATAGGACCATATTTTAACAGCATGTAAAATACGCAGATGATATGAGTACTTGGGATCTGAAAATTGAGATTCCAGTTATCAACGCCATACATTTAGAAATGCTATGAAACGTGGACATTTTTGGTCCCGTGCTGATTGGACCATTTTTTAACAACACGTAATATACGCAGCTGATATAAGTACTTGGGATCTGAAAATTGAGATTCCGGTTATCGAAGACACACATTTAGAAATGCTATGAAACGTGGACATTTATTGGTCGCGGGCTAATTGGGGTATTTTATAACGACGCGAAAAAAGCCGAGCTGATATAAGTACTTGGGATCTGAAAATTGACATTCCAGTTATCAACGCCATACATTTAGAAATGCTATGAAACGTGGACATTTCTTGGTCCCATGCTGATAGGATCATATTTTAACAGCATGTAAAATACGCAGATGATATGAGTAGTTGGGATCTGAAAATTGAGTTTCCTGTTATCGACGCCATTCTTTTAAAAATACCATGAAACGTGGACATTTGTTGGTCCCGGGCTGATTGGACCATTTTCTAACAACACGTAAAATACGCAGCTGATATAAGTTCTTGGGATCTGAAAATTGAGATTCCGGTTATCGACGACACACATTTAGAAATGCTATGAAATGTGGACATTTGTTGGTCCCGTGCTGATTGGACCATTTTTTAACAACACATAAAATACGCAGCTGATCTAAGTTCTTGGGATCTAAAAATTGAGTTTTCTGTTATCGACGCTATACGTTTAGAAATACCATGAAACGTGGAGATTTCTTGGTCCCGGGATGATTGGAGAATTTTTTCACGAAGCGAAAAATTCCGAGCTGATATAAGTACTTGAGATCTGTAAATTGAGATTCCAGTTATCGACGACTTACATTTAGAAATGCTATGAAACGTGGACATTTATTGGTCGCGGGCTGATTGGGGTATTTTATCACGACGCGAAAAAAGCCGAGCTGATATAAGTACTTGGGATCTGAAAATTGACATTCCAGTTATCAACGCCATACATTTAGAATTGCTATGAAACGTGGACATTTGTTGGTCCCGTGCTGATTGGACCATTTTTTAACAACACGTAAAATACGCAGCTGATATAAGTACTTGGGATCTGAAAATTGAGATTCCAGTTATCAACGCCATACATTTAGAAATGCTATGAAACGTGGACATTTGTTGGTCCCGTGCTGATTGGACCATTTTTTAACAACACGTAAAATACGCAGCTGATATAAGTACTTGGGATCTGAAAATTGAGTTTCCTGTTATCGACGCCATACGTTTAGAAATACCATGAAACATGGTGATTTCTTGGTCCCGGGCTGATTGGAGAATTTTTTCACGAAGTGAAAAATTCCGAGCTGATATAAGTACTTGAGATCAGAAAATTGAGATTCCAGTTATCGACGACTTACATTTAGAAATGCTATGAAACGTGGACATTTATTGGTCGCGGGCTGATTGGAGTATTTTATTACGACGCGAAAAAAGCCGAGCTGATATAAGTACTTGGGATCTGAAAATTGACATTCCAGTTATCAACGCCATACATTTAGAAATGCTATGAAACGTGGACATTTCTTGGTCCCATGCTGATAGGACCATATATTAACAGCATGTAAAATACGCAGATGATATGAGTACTTGGGATCTGAAAATTGAGATTCCAGTTATCAACGCCATACATTTAGAAATGCTATGAAACGTGGACATTTGTTGGTCCCGTGCTGATTGGACCATTTTTTAACAACACGTGAAATACCCAGCTGATATAAGTACTTGGGATCTGAAAATTGAGTTTTCTGTTATCGACGCTATACGTTTAGAAATACCATGAAACGTGGACATTTCTTGGTCCCATGCTGATAGGACCATATTTTAACAGCATGTAAAATACGCAGATGATATGAGTACTTGGGATCTGAAAATTGAGTTTCCTGTTATCGACGCCATACTTTTAGAAATACCATGAAACGTGGACATTTGTTGGTCCCGGGCTGATTGGACCATTTTCTAACAACACGTAAAATACGCAGCTGATAAAAGTTCTTGGGATCTGAAAATTGAGTTTCCAGTTATCAACGCCATGCATTTAGAAATGCTATGAAATGTGGACATTTGTGGGTCCCGTGCTGATTGGACCATTTTTTAACAACACGTAAAATACGCAGCTGATATAAGTACTTGGGATCTGAAAATTGAGTTTTCTGTTATCGACGATATACGTTTAGAAATACCATGAAACGTGGAGATTTCTTGGTCCCGGGCTGATTGGAGAATTTTTTCACGAAGCGAAAAATTCCGAGCTGATATAAGTACTTGAGATCTGAAAATTGAGATTCCAGTTATCGACGACTTACATTTAGAAATGCTATGAAACGTGGACATTTATTGGTCGCGGGCTGATTGGGGTATTTTATCACGACGCGAAAAAAGCCGAGCTGATATAAGTACTTGCGATCTGAAAATTGAGATTCCAGTTATCAACGCCATACATTTAGAAATGCTATGAAACGTGGACATTTTTGGTCCCGTGCTGATTGGACCATTTTTTAACAACATGTCAAATACGCAGATGATATAAGTACTTGGGATCTGAAAATTGAGTTTTCTGTTATCGACGCTATACGTTTAAAAATACCATGACACGTGGAGATTTCTTGGTCCCGGGCTGATAGGGGAATTTTTTCACGACGCTAAAAATTCCGAGCTGATATAAGTACTTGGGATCTGAAAAATGAGATTCCTGTTATCGACGACATACATTTAGAAATGCTATGAAACGTGGACATTTCTTGGTCCCGTGCTGATTGGACCATTTTTTAACAGCATGTAAAATACGCAGATGATATGAGTACTTGGGATCTGAAAATTGAGATTCCTGTTATCGACGCCATACGTTTAGAAATACCATGAAACGTGGACACTTCTTGGTCCCGGTCTGATTGGGGAATTTTTTCACGACGCGAAAAATGCCGAGCTGCTATAAGTACTTGGGATCTGAGAATTGAGTTTCCAGGTATCGACGACATACGTTTAGAAATACCATGAAACGTGGACACTTCATAGTCCCGGGCTGATTGGGGAATTTTTTCACGTCGCGAAAAAAGCCGAGCTGATATAAGTACTTGGGATCTGCAAATTGAGATTCCAGTTATCGCCGCAATACGTTTAGAAATGCCATGAAACGTTGACATTTCTTGGTCCCGGGCTGATTGGACCATTTTTTAACAACACGTAAAATACGCAGCGGATATAAGTTCTTGGGATCTGAAAATTGAGTTTCCTGTTATCGACGCCATACGTTTAGAAACACCATGAAACATGGTGATTTCTTGGTCCCGGGCTGATTGGAGAATTTTTTCACGAAGCGAAAAATTCCGAGTTGATATAAGTACTTGAGATCTGAAAATTGAGATTCCAGTTATCGACGACTTACATTTAGAAATGCTATGAAACGTGGACATTTATTGGTCGCGGGCTGATTGGAGTATTTTATTACGACGCGAAAAAAGCCGAGCTGATATAAGTACTTGGGATCTGAAAATTGACATTCCAGTTATCAACGCCATACATTTAGAAATGCTATGAAACGTGGACATTTCTTGGTCCCATGCTGATAGGACCATATTTTAACAGCATGTAAAATACGCAGATGATATGAGTACTTGGGATCTGAAAATTGAGATTCCAGTTATCAACGCCATACATTTAGAAATGCTATGAAACGTGGACATTTGTTGGTCCCGTGCTGATTGGACCATTTTTTAACAACACGTAAAATACGCAGCTGATATAAGTACTTGGGATCTGAAAATTGAGTTTCCAGTTATCAACGCCATGCATTTAGAAATGCTATGAAATGTGGACATTTGTTGGTCCCGTCCTGATTGGACCATTTTTTAACAACACGTAAAATACGCAGCTGATATAAGTACTTGGGATCTGAAAATTGAGTTTTCTGTTATCGACGCTATACGTTTAGAAATACCATGAAACGTGGAGATTTCTTGGTCCCGGGCTGATTGGAGAATTTTTTCACGAAGCGAAAAATTCCGAGCTGATATAAGTACTTGAGATCTGAAAATTGAGATTCCAGTTATCGACGACTTACATTTAGAAATGCTATGAAACGTGGACATTTATTGGTCGCGGGCTGATTGGGGTATTTTATCACGACGCGAAAAAAGCCGAGCTGATATAAGTACTTGGGATCTGAAAATTGAGATTCCAGTTATCGACGCCATACATTTAGAAATGCTATGAAACGTGGACATTTTTGGTCCCGTGCTGATTGGACCATTTTTTAACAACATGTCAAATACGCAGATGATATAAGTACTTGGGATCTGAAAATTGAGTTTTCTGTTATCGACGCTATACGTTTAAAAATACCATGACACGTGGAGATTTCTTGGACCCGGGCTGATAGGGGAATTTTTTCACGACGCTAAAAATTCCGAGCTGATATAAGTACTTGAGATCTGAAAATTGAGATTCCTGTTATCGACGACATACATTTAGAAATGCTATGAAACGTGGACATTTCTTGGTCCCGTGCTGATTGGACCATTTTTTAACAGCATGTAAAATACGCAGATGATATGAGTACTTGGGATCTGAAAATTGAGATTCCTGTTATCGACGCCATACGTTTAGAAATACCATGAAACGTGGACACTTCTTGGTCCCGGTCTGATTGGGGAATTTTTTCACGACGCGAAAAATGCCGAGCTGCTATAAGTACTTGGGATCTGAGAATTGAGTTTCCAGGTAGCGACGACATACGTTTAGAAATACCATGAAACGTGGACACTCCTTAGTCCCGGGCTGATTGGGGAATTTTTTCACGACGCGAAAAAAGCCGAGCTGATATAAGTACTTGGGATCTGCAAATTGAGATTTCAGTTATCGCCGCAATACGTTTAGAAATGCCATGAAACGTTGACATTTCTTGGTCCCGGGCTGATTGGACCATTTTTTAACAACACGTAAAATACGCAGCGGATATAAGTTCTTGGGATCTGAAAATTGAGTTTTCTGTCATCGACGCTATACGTTTAGAAATACCATGAAACATGGTGATTTCTTGGTCCCGGGCTGATTGGAGAATTTTTTCACGAAGCGAAAAATTCCGAGCTGATATAAGTACTTGAGATCTGAAAATTGAGATTCCAGTTATCGACGACTTACATTTAGAAATGCTATGAAACGTGGACATTTATTGGTCGCGGGCTGATTGGGGTATTTTATCACGACGCGAAAAAAGCCGAGCTGATATAAGTACTTGGGATCTGAAAATTGACATTCCAGTTATCAACGCCATACATTTAGAAATGCTATGAAACGTGGACATTTCTTGGTCCCATGCTGATAGGACCATATTTTAACAGCATGTAAAATACGCAGATGATATGAGTACTTGGGATCTGAAAATTGAGTTTCCTGTTATCGACGCCATTCTTTTAAAAATACCATGAAACGTGGACATTTGTTGGTCCCGGGCTGATTGGACCATTTTCTAACAACACGTAAAATACGCAGCTGATATAAGTTCTTGGGATCTGAAAATTGAGATTCCGGTTATCGACGACACACATTTAGAAATGCTATGAAATGTGGACATTTGTTGGTCCCGTGCTGATTGGACCATTTTTTAACAACACATAAAATACGCAGCTGATGTAAGTTCTTGGGATCTAAAAATTGAGTTTTCTGTTATCGACGCTATACGTTTAGAAATACCATGAAACGTGGAGATTTCTTGGTCCCGGGATGATTGGAGAATTTTTTCACGAAGCGAAACATTCCGAGCTGATATAAGTACTTGAGATCTGAAAATTGAGATTCCAGTTATCGACGACTTACATTTAGAAATGCTATGAAACGTGGACATTTATTGGTCGCGGGCTGATTGGGGTATTTTATCACGACGCGAAAAAAGCCGAGCTGATATAAGTACTTGGGATCTGAAAATTGAGATTCCGGTTATCGACGACACACATTTAGAAATGCTATGAAACGTGGACATTTGTTGGTTCCGTGCTGATTGGACCATTTTTTAACAACACGTAAAATACGCAGCTGATATAAGTACTTGGGATCTAAAAATTGAGTTTTCTGTTATCGACGCTATACGTTTAGAAATACCATGAAACGTGGACATTTCTTGGTCCCGGGCTGATTGGGGAATTTTTTCACGTCGCGAAAAAGGCCGAGCAGACATAAGTACTTGGGATATGAAAATTGAGATTCCAGTTATCAACGCCATACATTTAGAAATGCTATGAAACGTGGACATTTGTTGGTCCCGTGCTGATTGGACCATTTTTTAACAACACGTAATATACGCAGCTGATATAAGTACTTGGGATCTGAAAATTGAGTTTTCTGTTATCGACGCTATACGTTTAGAAATACCATGAAACGTGGAGATTTCTTGGTCCCGGGCTGCTTGGGGAATTTTTTCACGACGCGAAAAATGCCGAGCTGATATAAGTACTTGGGATCTGAAAATTGAGATTCCGGTTATCGAAGACACACATATAGAAATGCTATGAAACGTGGACATTTATTGGTCGCGGGCTAATTGGGGTATTTTATAACGACGCGAAAAAAGCCGAGCTGATATAAGTACTTGGGATCTGAAAATTGACATTCCAGTTATCAACGCCATACATTTAGAAATGCTATGAAACGTGGACATTTCTTGGTCCCATGCTGATAGGATCATATTTTAACAGCATGTAAAATACGCAGATGATATGAGTAGTTGGGATCTGAAAATTGAGTTTCCTGTTATCGACGCCATTCTTTTAAAAATACCATGAAACGTGGACATTTGTTGGTCCCGGGCTGATTGGACCATTTTCTAACAACACGTAAAATACGCAGCTGATATAAGTTCTTGGGATCTGAAAATTGAGATTCCGGTTATCGACGACACACATTTAGAAATGCTATGAAATGTGGACATTTGTTGGTCCCGTGCTGATTGGACCATTTTTTAACAACACATAAAATACGCAGCTGATGTAAGTTCTTGGGATCTAAAAATTGAGTTTTCTGTTATCGACGCTATACGTTTAGAAATACCATGAAACGTGGAGATTTCTTGGTCCCGGGATGATTGGAGAATTTTTTCACGAAGCGAAAAATTCCGAGCTGATATAAGTACTTGAGATCTGTAAATTGAGATTCCAGTTATCGACGACTTACATTTAGAAATGCTATGAAACGTGGACATTTATTGGTCGTGGGCTGATTGGGGTATTTTATCACGACGCGAAAAAAGCCGAGCTGATATAAGTACTTGGGATCTGAAAATTGAGATTCCAGTTATCAACGCCATACATTTAGAAATGCTATGAAACGTGGACATTTGTTGGTCCCGTGCTGATTGGACCATTTTTTAACAACACGTAAAATACGCAGCTGATATAAGTACTTGGGATCTGAAAATTGAGTTTTCTGTTATCGACGCTATACGTTTAGAAATACCATGAAACGTGGAGATTTCTTGGTCCCGGGCTGATAGGAGAATTTTTACACGAAGCGAAAAATTCCGAGCCGATATAAGTACTTGAGATCTGAAAATTGAGATTCCAGTTATCGACGACTTACATTAAGAAATGCTATGAAACGTGGACATTTATTGGTCGCGGGCTGATTGGGGTATTTTATCACGACGCGAAAAAAGCCGAGCTGATATAAGTACTTGGGATCTGAAAATTGACATTCCAGTTATCAGCGCCATATATTTAGAAATGCTATGAAACGTGGACATTTCTTGGTCCCATGCTGATAGGACCATATTTTAACAGCATGTAAAATACGCAGATGATATGAGTACTTGGGATCTTAAAATTGAGATTCCAGTTATCAACGCCATACATTTAGAAATGCTATGAAACGTGGACATTTTTGGTCCCGTGCTGATTGGACCATTTTTTAACAACACGTAATATACGCAGCTGATATAAGTACTTGGGATCTGAAAATTGAGATTCCGGTTATCGAAGACACACATTTAGAAATGCTACGAAACGTGGACATTTATTGGTCGCGGGCTAATTGGGGTATTTTATAACGACGCGAAAAAAGCCGAGCTGATATAAGTACTTGGGATCTGAAAATTGACATTCCAGTTATCAACGCCATACATTTAGAAATGCTATGAAACGTGGACATTTCTTGGTCCCATGCTGATAGGATCATATTTTAACAGCATGTAAAATACGCAGATGATATGAGTAGTTGGGATCTGAAAATTGAGTTTCCTGTTATCGACGCCATTCTTTTAAAAATACCATGAAACGTGGACATTTGTTGGTCCCGGGCTGATTGGACCATTTTCTAACAACACCTAAAATACGCAGCTGATATAAGTTCTTGGGATCTGAAAATTGAGATTCCGGTTATCGACGACACACATTTAGAAATGCTATGAAATGTGGACATTTGTTGGTCCCGTGCTGATTGGACCATTTTTTAACAACACATAAAATACGCAGCTGATCTAAGTTCTTGGGATCTAAAAATTGAGTTTTCTGTTATCGACGCTATACGTTTAGAAATACCATGAAACGTGGAGATTTCTTGGTCCCGGGATGATTGGAGAATTTTTTCACGAAGCGAAAAATTCCGAGTTGATATAAGTACTTGAGATCTTAAAATTGAGATTCCAGTTATCGACGACTTACATTTAGAAATGCTATGAAACGTGGACATTTATTGGTCGCGGGCTGATTGGAGTATTTTATTACGACGCGAAAAAAGCCGAGCTGATATAAGTACTTGGGATCTGAAAATTGACATTCCAGTTATCAACGCCATACATTTAGAAATGCTATGAAACGTGGACATTTCTTGGTCCCATGCTGATAGGACCATATTTTAACAGCATGTAAAATACGCAGATGATATGAGTACTTGGGATCTGAAAATTGAGATTCCAGTTATCAACGCCATGCATTTAGAAATGCTATGAAATGTGGACATTTGTTGGTCCCGTCCTGATTGGACCATTTTTTAACAACACGTAAAATACGCAGCTGATATAAGTACTTGGGATCTGAAAATTGAGTTTTCTGTTATCGACGCTATACGTTTAGAAATACCATGAAACGTGGAGATTTCTTGGTCCCGGGCTGATTGGAGAATTTTTTCACGAAGCGAAAAATTCCGAGCTGATATAAGTACTTGAGATCTGAAAATTGAGATTCCAGTTATCGACGACTTACATTTAGAAATGCTATGAAACGTGGACATTTATTGGTCGCGGGCTGATTGGGGTATTTTATCACGACGCGAAAAAAGCCGAGCTGATATAAGTACTTGGGATCTGAAAATTGAGATTCCAGTTATCGACGCCATACATTTAGAAATGCTATGAAACGTGGACATTTTTGGTCCCGTGCTGATTGGACCATTTTTTAACAACATGTCAAATACGCAGATGATATAAGTACTTGGGATCTGAAAATTGAGTTTTCTGTTATCGACGCTATACGTTTAAAAATACCATGACACGTGGAGATTTCTTGGACCCGGGCTGATAGGGGAATTTTTTCACGACGCTAAAAATTCCGAGCTGATATAAGTACTTGAGATCTGAAAATTGAGATTCCTGTTATCGACGACATACATTTAGAAATGCTATGAAACGTGGACATTTCTTGGTCCCGTGCTGATTGGACCATTTTTTAACAGCATGTAAAATACGCAGATGATATGAGTACTTGGGATCTGAAAATTGAGATTCCTGTTATCGACGCCATACGTTTAGAAATACCATGAAACGTGGACACTTCTTGGTCCCGGTCTGATTGGGGAATTTTTTCACGACGCGAAAAATGCCGAGCTGCTATAAGTACTTGGGATCTGAGAATTGAGTTTCCAGGTTGCGACGACATACGTTTAGAAATACCATGAAACGTGGACACTCCTTAGTCCCGGGCTGATTGGGGAATTTTTTCACGACGCGAAAAAAGCCGAGCTGATATAAGTACTTGGGATCTGCAAATTGAGATTTCAGTTATCGCCGCAATACGTTTAGAAATGCCATGAAACGTTGACATTTCTTGGTCCCGGGCTGATTGGACCATTTTTTAACAACACGTAAAATACGCAGCGGATATAAGTTCTTGGGATCTGAAAATTGAGTTTTCTGTCATCGACGCTATACGTTTAGAAATACCATGAAACATGGTGATTTCTTGGTCCCGGGCTGATTGGAGAATTTTTTCACGAAGCGAAAAATTCCGAGCTGATATAAGTACTTGAGATCTGAAAATTGAGATTCCAGTTATCGACGACTTACATTTAGAAATGCTATGAAACGTGGACATTTATTGGTCGCGGGCTGATTGGGGTATTTTATCACGACGCGAAAAAAGCCGAGCTGATATAAGTACTTGGGATCTGAAAATTGACATTCCAGTTATCAACGCCATACATTTAGAAATGCTATGAAACGTGGACATTTCTTGGTCCCATGCTAATAGGACCATATTTTAACAGCATGTAAAATACGCAGATGATATGAGTACTTGGGATCTGAAAATTGAGATTCCAGTTATCAACGCCATACATTTAGAAATGCTATGAAACGTGGACATTTTTGGTCCCGTGCTGATTGGACCATTTTTTAACAACACGTAATATACGCAGCTGATATAAGTACTTGGGATCTGAAAATTGAGATTCCGGTTATCGAAGACACACATTTAGAAATGCTATGAAACGTGGACATTTATTGGTCGCGGGCTAATTGGGGTATTTTATAACGACGCGAAAAAAGCCGAGCTGATATAAGTACTTGGGATCTGAAAATTGACATTCCAGTTATCAACGCCATACATTTAGAAATGCTATGAAACGTGGACATTTCTTGGTCCCATGCTGATAGGATCATATTTTAACAGCATGTAAAATACGCAGATGATATGAGTAGTTGGGATCTGAAAATTGAGTTTCCTGTTATCGACGCCATTCTTTTAAAAATACCATGAAACGTGGACATTTGTTGGTCCCGGGCTGATTGGACCATTTTCTAACAACACGTAAAATACGCAGCTGATATAAGTTCTTGGGATCTGAAAATTGAGATTCCGGTTATCGACGACACACATTTAGAAATGCTATGAAATGTGGACATTTGTTGGTCCCGTGCTGATTGGACCATTTTTTAACAACACATAAAATACGCAGCTGATCTAAGTTCTTGGGATCTAAAAATTGAGTTTTCTGTTATCGGCGCTATACGTTTAGAAATACCATGAAACGTGGAGATTTCTTGGTCCCGGGATGATTGGAGAATTTTTTCACGAAGCGAAAAATTCCGAGCTGATATAAGTACTTGAGATCTGTAAATTGAGATTCCAGTTATCGACGACTTACATTTAGAAATGCTATGAAACGTGGACATTTATTGGTCGCGGGCTGATTGGGGTATTTTATCACGACGCGAAAAAAGCCGAGCTGATATAAGTACTTGGGATCTGAAAATTGAGATTCCAGTTATCAACGCCATACATTTAGAAATGCTATGAAACGTGGACATTTTTGGTCCCGTGCTGATTGGACCATTTTTTAACAACATGTCAAATACGCAGATGATACAAGTACTTGGGATCTGAAAATTGAGTTTTCTGTTATCGACGCTATACGTTTAAAAATACCATGACACGTGGAGATTTCTTGGTCCCGGGCTGATAGGGGAATTTTTTCACGACGCTAAAAATTCCGAGCTGATATAAGTACTTGGGATCTGAAAATTGAGATTCCTGTTATCGACGACATACATTTAGAAATGCTATGAAACGTGGACATTTCTTGGTCCCGTGCTGATTGGACCATTTTTTAACAGCATGTAAAATACGCAGATGATATGAGTACTTGGGATCTGAAAATTGAGATTCCTGTTATCGACGCCATACGTTTAGAAACACCATGAAACATGGTGATTTCTTGGTCCCGGGCTGATTGGAGAATTTTTTCACGAAGCGAAAAATTCCGAGCTGATATAAGTACTTGAGATCTGAAAATTGAGATTCCAGTTATCGACGACTTACATTTAGAAATGCTATGAAACGTGGACATTTGTTGGTCGCGGGCTGATTGGAGTATTTTATTACGACGCGAAAAAAGCCGAGCTGATATAAGTACTTGGGATCTGAAAATTGACATTCCAGTTATCAACGCCATACATTTAGAAATGCTATGAAACGTGGACATTTCTTGGTCCCATGCTGATAGGACCATATTTTAACAGCATGTAAAATACGCAGATGATATGAGTACTTGGGATCTGAAAATTGAGATTCCAGTTATCAACGCCATACATTTAGAAATGCTATGAAACGTGGACATTTGTTGGTCCCGTGCTGATTGGACCATTTTTTAACAACACGTAAAATACGCAGCTGATATAAGTACTTGGGATCTGAAAATTGAGTTTCCAGTTATCAACGCCATGCATTTAGAAATGCTATGAAATGTGGACATTTGTTGGTCCCGTCCTGATTGGACCATTTTTTAACAACACGTAAAATACGCAGCTGATATAAGTACTTGGGATCTGAAAATTGAGTTTTCTGTTATCGACGCTATACGTTTAGAAATACCATGAAACGTGGAGATTTCTTGGTCCCGGGCTGATATAAGTACTTGAGATCTGAAAATTGAGATTCCAGTTATCGACGACTTACATTTAGAAATGCTATGAAACGTGGACATTTATTGGTCGCGGGCTGATTGGGGTATTTTATCACGACGCGAAAAAAGCCGAGCTGATATAAGTACTTGGGATCTGAAAATTGAGATTCCAGTTATCGACGCCATACATTTAGAAATGCTATGAAACGTGGACATTTTTGGTCCCGTGCTGATTGGACCATTTTTTAACAACATGTCAAATACGCAGATGATATAAGTACTTGGGATCTGAAAATTGAGTTTTCTGTTATCGACGCTATACGTTTAAAAATACCATGACACGTGGAGATTTCTTGGACCCGGGCTGATAGGGGAATTTTTTCACGACGCTAAAAATTCCGAGCTGATATAAGTACTTGAGATCTGAAAATTGAGATTCCTGTTATCGACGACATACATTTAGAAATGCTATGAAACGTGGACATTTCTTGGTCCCGTGCTGATTGGACCATTTTTTAACAGCATGTAAAATACGCAGATGATATGAGTACTTGGGATCTGAAAATTGAGATTCCTGTTATCGACGCCATACGTTTAGAAATACCATGAAACGTGGACACTTCTTGGTCCCGGTGTGATTGGGGAATTTTTTCACGACGCGAAAAATGCCGAGCTGCTATAAGTACTTGGGATCTGAGAATTGAGTTTCCAGGTAGCGACGACATACGTTTAGAAATACCATGAAACGTGGACACTCCTTAGTCCCGGGCTGATTGGGGAATTTTTTCACGACGCGAAAAAAGCCGAGCTGATATAAGTACTTGGGATCTGCAAATTGAGATTTCAGTTATCGCCGCAATACGTTTAGAAATGCCATGAAACGTTGACATTTCTTGGTCCCGGGCTGATTGGACCATTTTTTAACAACACGTAAAATACGCAGCGGATATAAGTTCTTGGGATCTGAAAATTGAGTTTTCTGTCATCGACGCTATACGTTTAGAAATACCATGAAACATGGTGATTTCTTGGTCCCGGGCTGATTGGAGAATTTTTTCACGAAGCGAAAAATTCCGAGCTGATATAAGTACTTGAGATCTGAAAATTGAGATTCCAGTTATCGACGACTTACATTTAGAAATGCTATGAAACGTGGACATTTATTGGTCGCGGGCTGATTGGGGTATTTTATCACGACGCGAAAAAAGCCGAGCTGATATAAGTACTTGGGATCTGAAAATTGACATTCCAGTTATCAACGCCATACATTTAGAAATGCTATGAAACGTGGACATTTCTTGGTCCCATGCTGATAGGACCATATTTTAACAGCATGTAAAATACGCAGATGATATGAGTACTTGGGATCTGAAAATTGAGTTTCCTGTTATCGACGCCATTCTTTTAAAAATACCATGAAACGTGGACATTTGTTGGTCCCGGGCTGATTGGACCATTTTCTAACAACACGTAAAATACGCAGCTGATATAAGTTCTTGGGATCTGAAAATTGAGATTCCGGTTATCGACGACACACATTTAGAAATGCTATGAAATGTGGACATTTGTTGGTCCCGTGCTGATTGGACCATTTTTTAACAACACGTAAAATACGCAGCTGATATAAGTACTTGGGATCTGAAAATTGAGTTTCCTGTTATCGACGCCATACGTTTAGAAATACCATGAAACATGGTGATTTCTTGGTCCCGGGCTGATTGGAGAATTTTTTCACGAAGTGAAAAATTCCGAGCTGATATAAGTACTTGAGATCAGAAAATTGAGATTCCAGTTATCGACGACTTACATTTAGAAATGCTATGAAACGTGGACATTTATTGGTCGCGGGCTGATTGGAGTATTTTATTACGACGCGAAAAAAGCCGAGCTGATATAAGTACTTGGGATCTGAAAATTGACATTCCAGTTATCAACGCCATACATTTAGAAATGCTATGAAACGTGGACATTTCTTGGTCCCATGCTGATAGGACCATATATTAACAGCATGTAAAATACGCAGATGATATGAGTACTTGGGATCTGAAAATTGAGATTCCAGTTATCAACGCCATACATTTAGAAATGCTATGAAACGTGGACATTTGTTGGTCCCGTGCTGATTGGACCATTTTTTAACAACACGTGAAATACCCAGCTGATATAAGTACTTGGGATCTGAAAATTGAGTTTTCTGTTATCGACGCTATACGTTTAGAAATACCATGAAACGTGGACATTTCTTGGTCCCATGCTGATAGGACCATATTTTAACAGCATGTAAAATACGCAGATGATATGAGTACTTGGGATCTGAAAATTGAGTTTCCTGTTATCGACGCCATACTTTTAGAAATACCATGAAACGTGGACATTTGTTGGTCCCGGGCTGATTGGACCATTTTCTAACAACACGTAAAATACGCAGCTGATATAAGTTCTTGGGATCTGAAAATTGAGTTTCCAGTTATCAACGCCATGCATTTAGAAATGCTATGAAATGTGGACATTTGTGGGTCCCGTGCTGATTGGACCATTTTTTAACAACACGTAAAATACGCAGCTGATATAAGTACTTGGGATCTGAAAATTGAGTTTTCTGTTATCGACGATATACGTTTAGAAATACCATGAAACGTGGAGATTTCTTGGTCCCGGGCTGATTGGAGAATTTTTTCACGAAGCGAAAAATTCCGAGCTGATATAAGTACTTGAGATCTGAAAATTGAGATTCCAGTTATCGACGACTTACATTTAGAAATGCTATGAAACGTGGACATTTATTGGTCGCGGGCTGATTGGGGTATTTTATCACGACGCGAAAAAAGCCGAGCTGATATAAGTACTTGCGATCTGAAAATTGAGATTCCAGTTATCAACGCCATACATTTAGAAATGCTATGAAACGTGGACATTTTTGGTCCCGTGCTGATTGGACCATTTTTTAACAACATGTCAAATACGCAGATGATATAAGTACTTGGGATCTGAAAATTGAGTTTTCTGTTATCGACGCTATACGTTTAAAAATACCATGACACGTGGAGATTTCTTGGTCCCGGGCTGATAGGGGAATTTTTTCACGACGCTAAAAATTCCGAGCTGATATAAGTACTTGGGATCTGAAAAATGAGATTCCTGTTATCGACGACATACATTTAGAAATGCTATGAAACGTGGACATTTCTTGGTCCCGTGCTGATTGGACCATTTTTTAACAGCATGTAAAATACGCAGATGATATGAGTACTTGGGATCTGAAAATTGAGATTCCTGTTATCGACGCCATACGTTTAGAAATACCATGAAACGTGGACACTTCTTGGTCCCGGTCTGATTGGGGAATTTTTTCACGACGCGAAAAATGCCGAGCTGCTATAAGTACTTGGGATCTGAGAATTGAGTTTCCAGGTAGCGACGACATACGTTTAGAAATACCATGAAACGTGGACACTCCTTAGTCCCGGGCTGATTGGGGAATTTTTTCACGACGCGAAAAAAGCCGAGCTGATATAAGTACTTGGGATCTGCAAATTGAGATTTCAGTTATCGCCGCAATACGTTTAGAAATGCCATGAAACGTTGACATTTCTTGGTCCCGGGCTGATTGGACCATTTTTTAACAACACGTAAAATACGCAGCGGATATAAGTTCTTGGGATCTGAAAATTGAGTTTTCTGTCATCGACGCTATACGTTTAGAAATACCATGAAACATGGTGATTTCTTGGTCCCGGGCTGATTGGAGAATTTTTTCACGAAGCGAAAAATTCCGAGCTGATATAAGTACTTGAGATCTGAAAATTGAGATTCCAGTTATCGACGACTTACATTTAGAAATGCTATGAAACGTGGACATTTATTGGTCGCGGGCTGATTGGGGTATTTTATCACGACGCGAAAAAAGCCGAGCTGATATAAGTACTTGGGATCTGAAAATTGACATTCCAGTTATCAACGCCATACATTTAGAAATGCTATGAAACGTGGACATTTCTTGGTCCCATGCTGATAGGACCATATTTTAACAGCATGTAAAATACGCAGATGATATGAGTACTTGGGATCTGAAAATTGAGTTTCCTGTTATCGACGCCATTCTTTTAAAAATACCATGAAACGTGGACATTTGTTGGTCCCGGGCTGATTGGACCATTTTCTAACAACACGTAAAATACGCAGCTGATATAAGTTCTTGGGATCTGAAAATTGAGATTCCGGTTATCGACGACACACATTTAGAAATGCTATGAAATGTGGACATTTGTTGGTCCCGTGCTGATTGGACCATTTTTTAACAACACATAAAATACGCAGCTGATGTAAGTTCTTGGGATCTAAAAATTGAGTTTTCTGTTATCGACGCTATACGTTTAGAAATACCATGAAACGTGGAGATTTCTTGGTCCCGGGATGATTGGAGAATTTTTTCACGAAGCGAAAAATTCCGAGCTGATATAAGTACTTGAGATCTGAAAATTGAGATTCCAGTTATCGACGACTTACATTTAGAAATGCTATGAAACGTGGACATTTATTGGTCGCGGGCTGATTGGGGTATTTTATCACGACGCGAAAAAAGCCGAGCTGATATAAGTACTTGGGATCTGAAAATTGAGATTCCCGTTATCGACGACACACATTTAGAAATGCTATGAAACGTGGACATTTGTTGGTTCCGTGCTGATTGGACCATTTTTTAACAACACGTAAAATACGCAGCTGATATAAGTACTTGGGATCTAAAAATTGAGTTTTCTGTTATCGACGCTATACGTTTAGAAATACCATGAAACGTGGACATTTCTTGGTCCCGGGCTGATTGGGGAATTTTTTCACGTCGCGAAAAAGGCCGAGCTGACATAAGTACTTGGGATATGAAAATTGAGATTCCAGTTATCAACGCCATACATTTAGAAATGCTATGAAACGTGGACATTTGTTGGTCCCGTGCTGATTGGACCATTTTTTAACAACACGTAATATACGCAGCTGATATAAGTACTTGGGATCTGAAAATTGAGTTTTCTGTTATCGACGCTATACGTTTAGAAATACCATGAAACGTGGAGATTTCTTGGTCCCGGGCTGATTGGAGAATTTTTACACGAAGCGAAAAATTCCGAGCCGATATAAGTACTTGAGATCTGAAAATTGAGATTCCAGTTATCGACGACTTACATTTAGAAATGCTATGAAACGTGGACATTTCTTGGTCCCATGCTGATAGGACCATATTTTAACAGCATGTAAAATACGCAGATGATATGAGTACTTGGGATCTGAAAATTGAGATTCCAGTTATCAACGCCATACATTTAGAAATGCTATGAAACGTGGACATTTTTGGTCCCGTGCTGATTGGACCATTTTTTAACAACACGTAATATACGCAGCTGATATAAGTACTTGGGATCTGAAAATTGAGATTCCGGTTATCGAAGACACACATTTAGAAATGCTATGAAACGTGGACATTTATTGGTCGCGGGCTAATTGGGGTATTTTATAACGACGCGAAAAAAGCCGAGCTGATATAAGTACTTGGGATCTGAAAATTGACATTCCAGTTATCAACGCCATACATTTAGAAATGCTATGAAACGTGGACATTTCTTGGTCCCATGCTGATAGGATCATATTTTAACAGCATGTAAAATACGCAGATGATATGAGTAGTTGGGATCTGAAAATTGAGTTTCCTGTTATCGACGCCATTCTTTTAAAAATACCATGAAACGTGGACATTTGTTGGTCCCGGGCTGATTGGACCATTTTCTAACAACACGTAAAATACGCAGCTGATATAAGTTCTTGGGATCTGAAAATTGAGATTCCGGTTATCGACGACACACATTTAGAAATGCTATGAAATGTGGACATTTGTTGGTCCCGTGCTGATTGGACCATTTTTTAACAACACATAAAATACGCAGCTGATCTAAGTTCTTGGGATCTAAAAATTGAGTTTTCTGTTATCGACGCTATACGTTTAGAAATACCATGAAACGTGGAGATTTCTTGGTCCCGGGATGATTGGAGAATTTTTTCACGAAGCGAAAAATTCCGAGCTGATATAAGTACTTGAGATCTGTAAATTGAGATTCCAGTTATCGACGACTTACATTTAGAAATGCTATGAAACGTGGACATTTATTGGTCGCGGGCTGATTGGGGTATTTTATCACGACGCGAAAAAAGCCGAGCTGATATAAGTACTTGGGATCTGAAAATTGACATTCCAGTTATCAACGCCATACATTTAGAATTGCTATGAAACGTGGACATTTGTTGGTCCCGTGCTGATTGGACCATTTTTTAACAACACGTAAAATACGCAGCTGATATAAGTACTTGGGATCTGAAAATTGAGATTCCAGTTATCAACGCCATACATTTAGAAATGCTATGAAACGTGGACATTTGTTGGTCCCGTGCTGATTGGACCATTTTTTAACAACACGTAAAATACGCAGCTGATATAAGTACTTGGGATCTGAAAATTGAGTTTCCTGTTATCGACGCCATACGTTTAGAAATACCATGAAACATGGTGATTTCTTGGTCCCGGGCTGATTGGAGAATTTTTTCACGAAGTGAAAAATTCCGAGCTGATATAAGTACTTGAGATCAGAAAATTGAGATTCCAGTTATCGACGACTTACATTTAGAAATGCTATGAAACGTGGACATTTATTGGTCGCGGGCTGATTGGAGTATTTTATTACGACGCGAAAAAAGCCGAGCTGATATAAGTACTTGGGATCTGAAAATTGACATTCCAGTTATCAACGCCATACATTTAGAAATGCTATGAAACGTGGACATTTCTTGGTCCCATGCTGATAGGACCATATATTAACAGCATGTAAAATACGCAGATGATATGAGTACTTGGGATCTGAAAATTGAGATTCCAGTTATCAACGCCATACATTTAGAAATGCTATGAAACGTGGACATTTGTTGGTCCCGTGCTGATTGGACCATTTTTTAACAACACGTGAAATACCCAGCTGATATAAGTACTTGGGATCTGAAAATTGAGTTTTCTGTTATCGACGCTATACGTTTAGAAATACCATGAAACGTGGACATTTCTTGGTCCCATGCTGATAGGACCATATTTTAACAGCATGTAAAATACGCAGATGATATGAGTACTTGGGATCTGAAAATTGAGTTTCCTGTTATCGACGCCATACTTTTAGAAATACCATGAAACGTGGACATTTGTTGGTCCCGGGCTGATTGGACCATTTTCTAACAACACGTAAAATACGCAGCTGATATAAGTTCTTGGGATCTGAAAATTGAGTTTCCAGTTATCAACGCCATGCATTTAGAAATGCTATGAAATGTGGACATTTGTGGGTCCCGTGCTGATTGGACCATTTTTTAACAACACGTAAAATACGCAGCTGATATAAGTACTTGGGATCTGAAAATTGAGTTTTCTGTTATCGACGATATACGTTTAGAAATACCATGAAACGTGGAGATTTCTTGGTCCCGGGCTGATTGGAGAATTTTTTCACGAAGCGAAAAATTCCGAGCTGATATAAGTACTTGAGATCTGAAAATTGAGATTCCAGTTATCGACGACTTACATTTAGAAATGCTATGAAACGTGGACATTTATTGGTCGCGGGCTGATTGGGGTATTTTATCACGACGCGAAAAAAGCCGAGCTGATATAAGTACTTGCGATCTGAAAATTGAGATTCCAGTTATCAACGCCATACATTTAGAAATGCTATGAAACGTGGACATTTTTGGTCCCGTGCTGATTGGACCATTTTTTAACAACATGTCAAATACGCAGATGATATAAGTACTTGGGATCTGAAAATTGAGTTTTCTGTTATCGACGCTATACGTTTAAAAATACCATGACACGTGGAGATTTCTTGGTCCCGGGCTGATAGGGGAATTTTTTCACGACGCTAAAAATTCCGAGCTGATATAAGTACTTGGGATCTGAAAAATGAGATTCCTGTTATCGACGACATACATTTAGAAATGCTATGAAACGTGGACATTTCTTGGTCCCGTGCTGATTGGACCATTTTTTAACAGCATGTAAAATACGCAGATGATATGAGTACTTGGGATCTGAAAATTGAGATTCCTGTTATCGACGCCATACGTTTAGAAATACCATGAAACGTGGACACTTCTTGGTCCCGGTCTGATTGGGGAATTTTTTCACGACGCGAAAAATGCCGAGCTGCTATAAGTACTTGGGATCTGAGAATTGAGTTTCCAGGTATCGACGACATACGTTTAGAAATACCATGAAACGTGGACACTTCATAGTCCCGGGCTGATTGGGGAATTTTTTCACGTCGCGAAAAAAGCCGAGCTGATATAAGTACTTGGGATCTGCAAATTGAGATTCCAGTTATCGCCGCAATACGTTTAGAAATGCCATGAAACGTTGACATTTCTTGGTCCCGGGCTGATTGGACCATTTTTTAACAACACGTAAAATACGCAGCGGATATAAGTTCTTGGGATCTGAAAATTGAGTTTCCTGTTATCGACGCCATACGTTTAGAAACACCATGAAACATGGTGATTTCTTGGTCCCGGGCTGATTGGAGAATTTTTTCACGAAGCGAAAAATTCCGAGTTGATATAAGTACTTGAGATCTGAAAATTGAGATTCCAGTTATCGACGACTTACATTTAGAAATGCTATGAAACGTGGACATTTATTGGTCGCGGGCTGATTGGAGTATTTTATTACGACGCGAAAAAAGCCGAGCTGATATAAGTACTTGGGATCTGAAAATTGACATTCCAGTTATCAACGCCATACATTTAGAAATGCTATGAAACGTGGACATTTCTTGGTCCCATGCTGATAGGACCATATTTTAACAGCATGTAAAATACGCAGATGATATGAGTACTTGGGATCTGAAAATTAAGATTCCAGTTATCAACGCCATACATTTAGAAATGCTATGAAACGTGGACATTTGTTGGTCCCGTGCTGATTGGACCATTTTTTAACAACACGTAAAATACGCAGCTGATATAAGTACTTGGGATCTGAAAATTGAGTTTCCAGTTATCAACGCCATGCATTTAGAAATGCTATGAAATGTGGACATTTGTTGGTCCCGTCCTGATTGGACCATTTTTTAACAACACGTAAAATACGCAGCTGATATAAGTACTTGGGATCTGAAAATTGAGTTTTCTGTTATCGACGCTATACGTTTAGAAATACCATGAAACGTGGAGATTTCTTGGTCCCGGGCTGATTGGAGAATTTTTTCACGAAGCGAAAAATTCCGAGCTGATATAAGTACTTGAGATCTGAAAATTGAGATTCCAGTTATCGACGACTTACATTTAGAAATGCTATGAAACGTGGACATTTATTGGTCGCGGGCTGATTGGGGTATTTTATCACGACGCGAAAAAAGCCGAGCTGATATAAGTACTTGGGATCTGAAAATTGAGATTCCAGTTATCGACGCCATACATTTAGAAATGCTATGAAACGTGGACATTTTTGGTCCCGTGCTGATTGGACCATTTTTTAACAACATGTCAAATACGCAGATGATATAAGTACTTGGGATCTGAAAATTGAGTTTTCTGTTATCGACGCTATACGTTTAAAAATACCATGACACGTGGAGATTTCTTGGACCCGGGCTGATAGGGGAATTTTTTCACGACGCTAAAAATTCCGAGCTGATATAAGTACTTGAGATCTGAAAATTGAGATTCCTGTTATCGACGACATACATTTAGAAATGCTATGAAACGTGGACATTTCTTGGTGCCGTGCTGATTGGACCATTTTTTAACAGCATGTAAAATACGCAGATGATATGAGTACTTGGGATCTGAAAATTGAGATTCCTGTTATCGACGCCATACGTTTAGAAATACCATGAAACGTGGACACTTCTTGGTCCCGGTCTGATTGGGGAATTTTTTCACGACGCGAAAAATGCCGAGCTGCTATAAGTACTTGGGATCTGAGAATTGAGTTTCCAGGTAGCGACGACATACGTTTAGAAATACCATGAAACGTGGACACTCCTTAGTCCCGGGCTGATTGGGGAATTTTTTCACGACGCGAAAAAAGCCGAGCTGATATAAGTACTTGGGATCTGCAAATTGAGATTTCAGTTATCGCCGCAATACGTTTAGAAATGCCATGAAACGTTGACATTTCTTGGTCCCGGGCTGATTGGACCATTTTTTAACAACACGTAAAATACGCAGCGGATATAAGTTCTTGGGATCTGAAAATTGAGTTTTCTGTCATCGACGCTATACGTTTAGAAATACCATGAAACATGGTGATTTCTTGGTCCCGGGCTGATTGGAGAATTTTTTCACGAAGCGAAAAATTCCGAGCTGATATAAGTACTTGAGATCTGAAAATTGAGATTCCAGTTATCGACGACTTACATTTAGAAATGCTATGAAACGTGGACATTTATTGGTCGCGGGCTGATTGGGGTATTTTATCACGACGCGAAAAAAGCCGAGCTGATATAAGTACTTGGGATCTGAAAATTGACATTCCAGTTATCAACGCCATACATTTAGAAATGCTATGAAACGTGGACATTTCTTGGTCCCATGCTGATAGGACCATATTTTAACAGCATGTAAAATACGCAGATGATATGAGTACTTGGGATCTGAAAATTGAGTTTCCTGTTATCGACGCCATTCTTTTAAAAATACCATGAAACGTGGACATTTGTTGGTCCCGGGCTGATTGGACCATTTTCTAACAACACGTAAAATACGCAGCTGATATAAGTTCTTGGGATCTGAAAATTGAGATTCCGGTTATCGACGACACACATTTAGAAATGCTATGAAATGTGGACATTTGTTGGTCCCGTGCTGATTGGACCATTTTTTAACAACACATAAAATACGCAGCTGATGTAAGTTCTTGGGATCTAAAAATTGAGTTTTCTGTTATCGACGCTATACGTTTAGAAATACCATGAAACGTGGAGATTTCTTGGTCCCGGGATGATTGGAGAATTTTTTCACGAAGCGAAACATTCCGAGCTGATATAAGTACTTGAGATCTGAAAATTGAGATTCCAGTTATCGACGACTTACATTTAGAAATGCTATGAAACGTGGACATTTATTGGTCGCGGGCTGATTGGGGTATTTTATCACGACGCGAAAAAAGCCGAGCTGATATAAGTACTTGGGATCTGAAAATTGAGATTCCGGTTATCGACGACACACATTTAGAAATGCTATGAAACGTGGACATTTGTTGGTTCCGTGCTGATTGGACCATTTTTTAACAACACGTAAAATACGCAGCTGATATAAGTACTTGGGATCTAAAAATTGAGTTTTCTGTTATCGACGCTATACGTTTAGAAATACCATGAAACGTGGACATTTCTTGGTCCCGGGCTGATTGGGGAATTTTTTCACGTCGCGAAAAAGGCCGAGCAGACATAAGTACTTGGGATATGAAAATTGAGATTCCAGTTATCAACGCCATACATTTAGAAATGCTATGAAACGTGGACATTTGTTGGTCCCGTGCTGATTGGACCATTTTTTAACAACACGTAATATACGCAGCTGATATAAGTACTTGGGATCTGAAAATTGAGTTTTCTGTTATCGACGCTATACGTTTAGAAATACCATGAAACGTGGAGATTTCTTGGTCCCGGGCTGCTTGGGGAATTTTTTCACGACGCGAAAAATGCCGAGCTGATATAAGTACTTGGGATCTGAAAATTGAGATTCCGGTTATCGAAGACACACATATAGAAATGCTATGAAACGTGGACATTTATTGGTCGCGGGCTAATTGGGGTATTTTATAACGACGCGAAAAAAGCCGAGCTGATATAAGTACTTGGGATCTGAAAATTGACATTCCAGTTATCAACGCCATACATTTAGAAATGCTATGAAACGTGGACATTTCTTGGTCCC
Organism: Perithous albicinctus; assembly: GCA_964016905.1. Taxonomy (NCBI): domain Eukaryota; kingdom Metazoa; phylum Arthropoda; class Insecta; order Hymenoptera; family Ichneumonidae; genus Perithous; species Perithous albicinctus. The sequence continues at coordinate 5,648,998 of OZ024696.1, read as the reverse complement.
ATGCTGATAGGATCATATTTTAACAGCATGTAAAATACGCAGATGATATGAGTAGTTGGGATCTGAAAATTGAGTTTCCTGTTATCGACGCCATTCTTTTAAAAATACCATGAAACGTGGACATTTGTTGGTCCCGGGCTGATTGGACCATTTTCTAACAACACGTAAAATACGCAGCTGATATAAGTTCTTGGGATCTGAAAATTGAGATTCCGGTTATCGACGACACACATTTAGAAATGCTATGAAATGTGGACATTTGTTGGTCCCGTGCTGATTGGACCATTTTTTAACAACACATAAAATACGCAGCTGATGTAAGTTCTTGGGATCTAAAAATTGAGTTTTCTGTTATCGACGCTATACGTTTAGAAATACCATGAAACGTGGAGATTTCTTGGTCCCGGGATGATTGGAGAATTTTTTCACGAAGCGAAAAATTCCGAGCTGATATAAGTACTTGAGATCTGTAAATTGAGATTCCAGTTATCGACGACTTACATTTAGAAATGCTATGAAACGTGGACATTTATTGGTCGTGGGCTGATTGGGGTATTTTATCACGACGCGAAAAAAGCCGAGCTGATATAAGTACTTGGGATCTGAAAATTGAGATTCCAGTTATCAACGCCATACATTTAGAAATGCTATGAAACGTGGACATTTGTTGGTCCCGTGCTGATTGGACCATTTTTTAACAACACGTAAAATACGCAGCTGATATAAGTACTTGGGATCTGAAAATTGAGTTTTCTGTTATCGACGCTATACGTTTAGAAATACCATGAAACGTGGAGATTTCTTGGTCCCGGGCTGATAGGAGAATTTTTACACGAAGCGAAAAATTCCGAGCCGATATAAGTACTTGAGATCTGAAAATTGAGATTCCAGTTATCGACGACTTACATTAAGAAATGCTATGAAACGTGGACATTTATTGGTCGCGGGCTGATTGGGGTATTTTATCACGACGCGAAAAAAGCCGAGCTGATATAAGTACTTGGGATCTGAAAATTGACATTCCAGTTATCAGCGCCATATATTTAGAAATGCTATGAAACGTGGACATTTCTTGGTCCCATGCTGATAGGACCATATTTTAACAGCATGTAAAATACGCAGATGATATGAGTACTTGGGATCTTAAAATTGAGATTCCAGTTATCAACGCCATACATTTAGAAATGCTATGAAACGTGGACATTTTTGGTCCCGTGCTGATTGGACCATTTTTTAACAACACGTAATATACGCAGCTGATATAAGTACTTGGGATCTGAAAATTGAGATTCCGGTTATCGAAGACACACATTTAGAAATGCTACGAAACGTGGACATTTATTGGTCGCGGGCTAATTGGGGTATTTTATAACGACGCGAAAAAAGCCGAGCTGATATAAGTACTTGGGATCTGAAAATTGACATTCCAGTTATCAACGCCATACATTTAGAAATGCTATGAAACGTGGACATTTCTTGGTCCCATGCTGATAGGATCATATTTTAACAGCATGTAAAATACGCAGATGATATGAGTAGTTGGGATCTGAAAATTGAGTTTCCTGTTATCGACGCCATTCTTTTAAAAATACCATGAAACGTGGACATTTGTTGGTCCCGGGCTGATTGGACCATTTTCTAACAACACCTAAAATACGCAGCTGATATAAGTTCTTGGGATCTGAAAATTGAGATTCCGGTTATCGACGACACACATTTAGAAATGCTATGAAATGTGGACATTTGTTGGTCCCGTGCTGATTGGACCATTTTTTAACAACACATAAAATACGCAGCTGATCTAAGTTCTTGGGATCTAAAAATTGAGTTTTCTGTTATCGACGCTATACGTTTAGAAATACCATGAAACGTGGAGATTTCTTGGTCCCGGGATGATTGGAGAATTTTTTCACGAAGCGAAAAATTCCGAGTTGATATAAGTACTTGAGATCTTAAAATTGAGATTCCAGTTATCGACGACTTACATTTAGAAATGCTATGAAACGTGGACATTTATTGGTCGCGGGCTGATTGGAGTATTTTATTACGACGCGAAAAAAGCCGAGCTGATATAAGTACTTGGGATCTGAAAATTGACATTCCAGTTATCAACGCCATACATTTAGAAATGCTATGAAACGTGGACATTTCTTGGTCCCATGCTGATAGGACCATATTTTAACAGCATGTAAAATACGCAGATGATATGAGTACTTGGGATCTGAAAATTGAGATTCCAGTTATCAACGCCATGCATTTAGAAATGCTATGAAATGTGGACATTTGTTGGTCCCGTCCTGATTGGACCATTTTTTAACAACACGTAAAATACGCAGCTGATATAAGTACTTGGGATCTGAAAATTGAGTTTTCTGTTATCGACGCTATACGTTTAGAAATACCATGAAACGTGGAGATTTCTTGGTCCCGGGCTGATTGGAGAATTTTTTCACGAAGCGAAAAATTCCGAGCTGATATAAGTACTTGAGATCTGAAAATTGAGATTCCAGTTATCGACGACTTACATTTAGAAATGCTATGAAACGTGGACATTTATTGGTCGCGGGCTGATTGGGGTATTTTATCACGACGCGAAAAAAGCCGAGCTGATATAAGTACTTGGGATCTGAAAATTGAGATTCCAGTTATCGACGCCATACATTTAGAAATGCTATGAAACGTGGACATTTTTGGTCCCGTGCTGATTGGACCATTTTTTAACAACATGTCAAATACGCAGATGATATAAGTACTTGGGATCTGAAAATTGAGTTTTCTGTTATCGACGCTATACGTTTAAAAATACCATGACACGTGGAGATTTCTTGGACCCGGGCTGATAGGGGAATTTTTTCACGACGCTAAAAATTCCGAGCTGATATAAGTACTTGAGATCTGAAAATTGAGATTCCTGTTATCGACGACATACATTTAGAAATGCTATGAAACGTGGACATTTCTTGGTCCCGTGCTGATTGGACCATTTTTTAACAGCATGTAAAATACGCAGATGATATGAGTACTTGGGATCTGAAAATTGAGATTCCTGTTATCGACGCCATACGTTTAGAAATACCATGAAACGTGGACACTTCTTGGTCCCGGTCTGATTGGGGAATTTTTTCACGACGCGAAAAATGCCGAGCTGCTATAAGTACTTGGGATCTGAGAATTGAGTTTCCAGGTAGCGACGACATACGTTTAGAAATACCATGAAACGTGGACACTCCTTAGTCCCGGGCTGATTGGGGAATTTTTTCACGACGCGAAAAAAGCCGAGCTGATATAAGTACTTGGGATCTGCAAATTGAGATTTCAGTTATCGCCGCAATACGTTTAGAAATGCCATGAAACGTTGACATTTCTTGGTCCCGGGCTGATTGGACCATTTTTTAACAACACGTAAAATACGCAGCGGATATAAGTTCTTGGGATCTGAAAATTGAGTTTTCTGTCATCGACGCTATACGTTTAGAAATACCATGAAACATGGTGATTTCTTGGTCCCGGGCTGATTGGAGAATTTTTTCACGAAGCGAAAAATTCCGAGCTGATATAAGTACTTGAGATCTGAAAATTGAGATTCCAGTTATCGACGACTTACATTTAGAAATGCTATGAAACGTGGACATTTATTGGTCGCGGGCTGATTGGGGTATTTTATCACGACGCGAAAAAAGCCGAGCTGATATAAGTACTTGGGATCTGAAAATTGACATTCCAGTTATCAACGCCATACATTTAGAAATGCTATGAAACGTGGACATTTCTTGGTCCCATGCTGATAGGACCATATTTTAACAGCATGTAAAATACGCAGATGATATGAGTACTTGGGATCTGAAAATTGAGTTTCCTGTTATCGACGCCATTCTTTTAAAAATACCATGAAACGTGGACATTTGTTGGTCCCGGGCTGATTGGACCATTTTCTAACAACACGTAAAATACGCAGCTGATATAAGTTCTTGGGATCTGAAAATTGAGATTCCGGTTATCGACGACACACATTTAGAAATGCTATGAAATGTGGACATTTGTTGGTCCCGTGCTGATTGGACCATTTTTTAACAACACATAAAATACGCAGCTGATGTAAGTACTTGGGATCTGAAAATTGAGTTTCCTGTTATCGACGCCATTCTTTTAAAAATACCATGAAACGTGGACATTTGTTGGTCCCGGGCTGATTGGACCATTTTCTAACAACACGTAAAATACGCAGCTGATATAAGTTCTTGGGATCTGAAAATTGAGATTCCGGTTATCGACGACACACATTTAGAAATGCTATGAAACGTGGACATTTATTGGTCGCGGGCTGATTGGGGTATTTTATCACGACGCGAAAAAAGCCGAGCTGATATAAGTACTTGGGATCTGAAAATTGACATTCCAGTTATCAACGCCATACATTTAGAATTGCTATGAAACGTGGACATTTGTTGGTCCCGTGCTGATTGGACCATTTTTTAACAACACGTAAAATACGCAGCTGATATAAGTACTTGGGATCTGAAAATTGAGATTCCAGTTATCAACGCCATACATTTAGAAATGCTATGAAACGTGGACATTTGTTGGTCCCGTGCTGATTGGACCATTTTTTAACAACACGTAAAATACGCAGCTGATATAAGTACTTGGGATCTGAAATTTGAGTTTTCTGTTATCGACGCTATACGTTTAGAAATACCATGAAACGTGGAGATTTCTTGGTCCCGGGCTGATTGGAGAATTTTTTCACGAAGCGAAAAATTCCGAGCTGATATAAGTACTTGAGATCTGAAAATTGAGATTCCAGTTATCGAGGACTTACATTTAGAAATGCTATGAAACGTGGACATTTATTGGTCGCGGGCTGATTGGGGTATTTTATCACGACGCGAAAAAAGCCGAGCTGATATAAGTACTTGGGATCTGAAAATTGACATTCCAGTTATCAACGCCATACATTTAGAAATGCTATGTAACGTGGACATTTCTTGGTCCCATGCTGATAGGACCATATTTTAACAGCATGTAAAATACGCAGATGATATGAGTACTTGGGATCTGAAAATTGAGTTTCCTGTTATCGACGCCATACTTTTAGAAATACCATGAAACGTGGACATTTGTTGGTCCGGGGCTGATTGGACCATTTTTTAACAACACGTAAAATACGCAGCTGATATAAATACTTGGGATCTGAAAATTGAGTTTCCAGTTATCAACGCCATGCATTTAGAAATGCTATGAAATGTGGACATTTGTTGGTCCCGTGCTGATTGGACCATTTTTTAACAACACGTAAAATACGCAGCTGATATAAGTACTTGGGATCTGAAAATTGAGTTTTCTGTTATCGACGCTATACGTTTAGAAATACCATGAAACGTGGAGATTTCTTGGTCCCGGGCTGATTGGAGAATTTTTTCACGAAGCGAAAAATTCCGAGCTGATATAAGTACTTGAGATCTGAAAATTGAGATTCCAGTTATCGACGACTTACATTTAGAAATGCTATGAAACGTGGACATTTATTGGTCGCGGGCTGATTGGGGTATTTTATCACGACGCGAAAAAAGCCGAGCTGATATAAGTACTTGGGATCTGAAAATTGAAATTCCAGTTATCGACGCCATACATTTAGAAATGCTATGAAACGTGGACATTTTTGGTCCCGTGCTGATTGGACCATTTTTTAACAACATGTCAAATACGCAGATGATATAAGTACTTGGGATCTGAAAATTGAGTTTTCTGTTATCGACGCTATACGTTTAAAAATACCATGACACGTGGAGATTTCTTGGACCCGGGCTGATAGGGGAATTTTTTCACGACGCTAAAAATTCCGAGCTGATATAAGTACTTGAGATCTGAAAATTGAGATTCCTGTTATCGACGACATACATTTAGAAATGCTATGAAACGTGGACATTTCTTGGTCCCGTGCTGATTGGACCATTTTTTAACAGCATGTAAAATACGCAGATGATATGAGTACTTGGGATCTGAAAATTGAGATTCCTGTTATCGACGCCATACGTTTAGAAATACCATGAAACGTGGACACTTCTTGGTCCCGGTCTGATTGGGGAATTTTTTCACGACGCGAAAAATGCCGAGCTGCTATAAGTACTTGGGATCTGAGAATTGAGTTTCCAGGTAGCGACGACATACGTTTAGAAATACCATGAAACGTGGACACTCCTTAGTCCCGGGCTGATTGGGGAATTTTTTCACGACGCGAAAAAAGCCGAGCTGATATAAGTACTTGGGATCTGCAAATTGAGATTTCAGTTATCGCCGCAATACGTTTAGAAATGCCATGAAACGTTGACATTTCTTGGTCCCGGGCTGATTGGACCATTTTTTAACAACACGTAAAATACGCAGCGGATATAAGTTCTTGGGATCTGAAAATTGAGTTTTCTGTCATCGACGCTATACGTTTAGAAATACCATGAAACATGGTGATTTCTTGGTCCCGGGCTGATTGGAGAATTTTTTCACGAAGCGAAAAATTCCGAGCTGATATAAGTACTTGAGATCTGAAAATTGAGATTCCAGTTATCGACGACTTACATTTAGAAATGCTATGAAACGTGGACATTTATTGGTCGCGGGCTGATTGGGGTATTTTATCACGACGCGAAAAAAGCCGAGCTGATATAAGTACTTGGGATCTGAAAATTGACATTCCAGTTATCAACGCCATACATTTAGAAATGCTATGAAACGTGGACATTTCTTGGTCCCATGCTGATAGGACCATATTTTAACAGCATGTAAAATACGCAGATGATATGAGTACTTGGGATCTGAAAATTGAGTTTCCTGTTATCGACGCCATTCTTTTAAAAATACCATGAAACGTGGACATTTGTTGGTCCCGGGCTGATTGGACCATTTTCTAACAACACGTAAAATACGCAGCTGATATAAGTTCTTGGGATCTGAAAATTGAGATTCCGGTTATCGACGACACACATTTAGAAATGCTATGAAATGTGGACATTTGTTGGTCCCGTGCTGATTGGACCATTTTTTAACAACACATAAAATACGCAGCTGATGTAAGTTCTTGGGATCTAAAAATTGAGTTTTCTGTTATCGACGCTATACGTTTACAAATACCATGAAACGTGGAGATTTCTTGGTCCCGGGATCATTGGAGAATTTTTTCACGAAGCGAAAAATTCCGAGCTGATATAAGTACTTGAGATCTGAAAATTGAGATTCCAGTTATCGACGACTTACATTTAGAAATGCTATGAAACGTGGACATTTATTGGTCGCGGGCTGATTGGGGTATTTTATCACGACGCGAAAAAAGCCGAGCTGATATAAGTACTTGGGATCTGAAAATTGAGATTCCGGTTATCGACGACACACATTTAGAAATGCTATGAAACGTGGACATTTGTTGGTTCCGTGCTGATTGGACCATTTTTTAACAACACGTAAAATACGCAGCTGATATAAGTACTTGGGATCTAAAAATTGAGTTTTCTGTTATCGACGCTATACGTTTAGAAATACCATGAAACGTGGACATTTCTTGGTCCCGGGCTGATTGGGGAATTTTTTCACGTCGCGAAAAAGGCCGAGCTGACATAAGTACTTGGGATATGAAAATTGAGATTCCAGTTATCAACGCCATACATTTAGAAATGCTATGAAACGTGGACATTTGTTGGTCCCGTGCTGATTGGACCATTTTTTAACAACACGTAATATACGCAGCTGATATAAGTACTTGGGATCTGAAAATTGAGTTTTCTGTTATCGACGCTATACGTTTAGAAATACCATGAAACGTGGAGATTTCTTGGTCCCGGGCTGCTTGGGGAATTTTTTCACGACGCGAAAAATGCCGAGCTGATATAAGTACTTGGGATCTGAAAATTGAGATTCCGGTTATCGAAGACACACATATAGAAATGCTATGAAACGTGGACATTTATTGGTCGCGGGCTAATTGGGGTATTTTATAACGACGCGAAAAAAGCCGAGCTGATATAAGTACTTGGGATCTGAAAATTGACATTCCAGTTATCAACGCCATACATTTAGAAATGCTATGAAACGTGGACATTTCTTGGTCCCATGCTGATAGGATCATATTTTAACAGCATGTAAAATACGCAGATGATATGAGTAGTTGGGATCTGAAAATTGAGTTTCCTGTTATCGACGCCATTCTTTTAAAAATACCATGAAACGTGGACATTTGTTGGTCCCGGGCTGATTGGACCATTTTCTAACAACACGTAAAATACGCAGCTGATATAAGTTCTTGGGATCTGAAAATTGAGATTCCGGTTATCGACGACACACATTTAGAAATGCTATGAAATGTGGACATTTGTTGGTCCCGTGCTGATTGGACCATTTTTTAACAACACATAAAATACGCAGCTGATGTAAGTTCTTGGGATCTAAAAATTGAGTTTTCTGTTATCGACGCTATACGTTTAGAAATACCATGAAACGTGGAGATTTCTTGGTCCCGGGATGATTGGAGAATTTTTTCACGAAGCGAAAAATTCCGAGCTGATATAAGTACTTGAGATCTGTAAATTGAGATTCCAGTTATCGACGACTTACATTAAGAAATGCTATGAAACGTGGACATTTATTGGTCGCGGGCTGATTGGGGTATTTTATCACGACGCGAAAAAAGCCGAGCTGATATAAGTACTTGGGATCTGAAAATTGACATTCCAGTTATCAGCGCCATATATTTAGAAATGCTATGAAACGTGGACATTTCTTGGTCCCATGCTGATAGGACCATATTTTAACAGCATGTAAAATACGCAGATGATATGAGTACTTGGGATCTTAAAATTGAGATTCCAGTTATCAACGCCATACATTTAGAAATGCTATGAAACGTGGACATTTTTGGTCCCGTGCTGATTGGACCATTTTTTAACAACACGTAATATACGCAGCTGATATAAGTACTTGGGATCTGAAAATTGAGATTCCGGTTATCGAAGACACACATTTAGAAATGCTACGAAACGTGGACATTTATTGGTCGCGGGCTAATTGGGGTATTTTATAACGACGCGAAAAAAGCCGAGCTGATATAAGTACTTGGGATCTGAAAATTGACATTCCAGTTATCAACGCCATACATTTAGAAATGCTATGAAACGTGGACATTTCTTGGTCCCATGCTGATAGGATCATATTTTAACAGCATGTAAAATACGCAGATGATATGAGTAGTTGGGATCTGAAAATTGAGTTTCCTGTTATCGACGCCATTCTTTTAAAAATACCATGAAACGTGGACATTTGTTGGTCCCGGGCTGATTGGACCATTTTCTAACAACACCTAAAATACGCAGCTGATATAAGTTCTTGGGATCTGAAAATTGAGATTCCGGTTATCGACGACACACATTTAGAAATGCTATGAAATGTGGACATTTGTTGGTCCCGTGCTGATTGGACCATTTTTTAACAACACATAAAATACGCAGCTGATCTAAGTTCTTGGGATCTAAAAATTGAGTTTTCTGTTATCGACGCTATACGTTTAGAAATACCATGAAACGTGGAGATTTCTTGGTCCCGGGATGATTGGAGAATTTTTTCACGAAGCGAAAAATTCCGAGTTGATATAAGTACTTGAGATCTTAAAATTGAGATTCCAGTTATCGACGACTTACATTTAGAAATGCTATGAAACGTGGACATTTATTGGTCGCGGGCTGATTGGAGTATTTTATTACGACGCGAAAAAAGCCGAGCTGATATAAGTACTTGGGATCTGAAAATTGACATTCCAGTTATCAACGCCATACATTTAGAAATGCTATGAAACGTGGACATTTCTTGGTCCCATGCTGATAGGACCATATTTTAACAGCATGTAAAATACGCAGATGATATGAGTACTTGGGATCTGAAAATTGAGATTCCAGTTATCAACGCCATGCATTTAGAAATGCTATGAAATGTGGACATTTGTTGGTCCCGTCCTGATTGGACCATTTTTTAACAACACGTAAAATACGCAGCTGATATAAGTACTTGGGATCTGAAAATTGAGTTTTCTGTTATCGACGCTATACGTTTAGAAATACCATGAAACGTGGAGATTTCTTGGTCCCGGGCTGATTGGAGAATTTTTTCACGAAGCGAAAAATTCCGAGCTGATATAAGTACTTGAGATCTGAAAATTGAGATTCCAGTTATCGACGACTTACATTTAGAAATGCTATGAAACGTGGACATTTATTGGTCGCGGGCTGATTGGGGTATTTTATCACGACGCGAAAAAAGCCGAGCTGATATAAGTACTTGGGATCTGAAAATTGAGATTCCAGTTATCGACGCCATACATTTAGAAATGCTATGAAACGTGGACATTTTTGGTCCCGTGCTGATTGGACCATTTTTTAACAACATGTCAAATACGCAGATGATATAAGTACTTGGGATCTGAAAATTGAGTTTTCTGTTATCGACGCTATACGTTTAAAAATACCATGACACGTGGAGATTTCTTGGACCCGGGCTGATAGGGGAATTTTTTCACGACGCTAAAAATTCCGAGCTGATATAAGTACTTGAGATCTGAAAATTGAGATTCCTGTTATCGACGACATACATTTAGAAATGCTATGAAACGTGGACATTTCTTGGTCCCGTGCTGATTGGACCATTTTTTAACAGCATGTAAAATACGCAGATGATATGAGTACTTGGGATCTGAAAATTGAGATTCCTGTTATCGACGCCATACGTTTAGAAATACCATGAAACGTGGACACTTCTTGGTCCCGGTCTGATTGGGGAATTTTTTCACGACGCGAAAAATGCCGAGCTGCTATAAGTACTTGGGATCTGAGAATTGAGTTTCCAGGTTGCGACGACATACGTTTAGAAATACCATGAAACGTGGACACTCCTTAGTCCCGGGCTGATTGGGGAATTTTTTCACGACGCGAAAAAAGCCGAGCTGATATAAGTACTTGGGATCTGCAAATTGAGATTTCAGTTATCGCCGCAATACGTTTAGAAATGCCATGAAACGTTGACATTTCTTGGTCCCGGGCTGATTGGACCATTTTTTAACAACACGTAAAATACGCAGCGGATATAAGTTCTTGGGATCTGAAAATTGAGTTTTCTGTCATCGACGCTATACGTTTAGAAATACCATGAAACATGGTGATTTCTTGGTCCCGGGCTGATTGGAGAATTTTTTCACGAAGCGAAAAATTCCGAGCTGATATAAGTACTTGAGATCTGAAAATTGAGATTCCAGTTATCGACGACTTACATTTAGAAATGCTATGAAACGTGGACATTTATTGGTCGCGGGCTGATTGGGGTATTTTATCACGACGCGAAAAAAGCCGAGCTGATATAAGTACTTGGGATCTGAAAATTGACATTCCAGTTATCAACGCCATACATTTAGAAATGCTATGAAACGTGGACATTTCTTGGTCCCATGCTAATAGGACCATATTTTAACAGCATGTAAAATACGCAGATGATATGAGTACTTGGGATCTGAAAATTGAGATTCCAGTTATCAACGCCATACATTTAGAAATGCTATGAAACGTGGACATTTTTGGTCCCGTGCTGATTGGACCATTTTTTAACAACACGTAATATACGCAGCTGATATAAGTACTTGGGATCTGAAAATTGAGATTCCGGTTATCGAAGACACACATTTAGAAATGCTATGAAACGTGGACATTTATTGGTCGCGGGCTAATTGGGGTATTTTATAACGACGCGAAAAAAGCCGAGCTGATATAAGTACTTGGGATCTGAAAATTGACATTCCAGTTATCAACGCCATACATTTAGAAATGCTATGAAACGTGGACATTTCTTGGTCCCATGCTGATAGGATCATATTTTAACAGCATGTAAAATACGCAGATGATATGAGTAGTTGGGATCTGAAAATTGAGTTTCCTGTTATCGACGCCATTCTTTTAAAAATACCATGAAACGTGGACATTTGTTGGTCCCGGGCTGATTGGACCATTTTCTAACAACACGTAAAATACGCAGCTGATATAAGTTCTTGGGATCTGAAAATTGAGATTCCGGTTATCGACGACACACATTTAGAAATGCTATGAAATGTGGACATTTGTTGGTCCCGTGCTGATTGGACCATTTTTTAACAACACATAAAATACGCAGCTGATCTAAGTTCTTGGGATCTAAAAATTGAGTTTTCTGTTATCGGCGCTATACGTTTAGAAATACCATGAAACGTGGAGATTTCTTGGTCCCGGGATGATTGGAGAATTTTTTCACGAAGCGAAAAATTCCGAGCTGATATAAGTACTTGAGATCTGTAAATTGAGATTCCAGTTATCGACGACTTACATTTAGAAATGCTATGAAACGTGGACATTTATTGGTCGCGGGCTGATTGGGGTATTTTATCACGACGCGAAAAAAGCCGAGCTGATATAAGTACTTGGGATCTGAAAATTGAGATTCCAGTTATCAACGCCATACATTTAGAAATGCTATGAAACGTGGACATTTTTGGTCCCGTGCTGATTGGACCATTTTTTAACAACATGTCAAATACGCAGATGATACAAGTACTTGGGATCTGAAAATTGAGTTTTCTGTTATCGACGCTATACGTTTAAAAATACCATGACACGTGGAGATTTCTTGGTCCCGGGCTGATAGGGGAATTTTTTCACGACGCTAAAAATTCCGAGCTGATATAAGTACTTGGGATCTGAAAATTGAGATTCCTGTTATCGACGACATACATTTAGAAATGCTATGAAACGTGGACATTTCTTGGTCCCGTGCTGATTGGACCATTTTTTAACAGCATGTAAAATACGCAGATGATATGAGTACTTGGGATCTGAAAATTGAGATTCCTGTTATCGACGCCATACGTTTAGAAACACCATGAAACATGGTGATTTCTTGGTCCCGGGCTGATTGGAGAATTTTTTCACGAAGCGAAAAATTCCGAGCTGATATAAGTACTTGAGATCTGAAAATTGAGATTCCAGTTATCGACGACTTACATTTAGAAATGCTATGAAACGTGGACATTTGTTGGTCGCGGGCTGATTGGAGTATTTTATTACGACGCGAAAAAAGCCGAGCTGATATAAGTACTTGGGATCTGAAAATTGACATTCCAGTTATCAACGCCATACATTTAGAAATGCTATGAAACGTGGACATTTCTTGGTCCCATGCTGATAGGACCATATTTTAACAGCATGTAAAATACGCAGATGATATGAGTACTTGGGATCTGAAAATTGAGATTCCAGTTATCAACGCCATACATTTAGAAATGCTATGAAACGTGGACATTTGTTGGTCCCGTGCTGATTGGACCATTTTTTAACAACACGTAAAATACGCAGCTGATATAAGTACTTGGGATCTGAAAATTGAGTTTCCAGTTATCAACGCCATGCATTTAGAAATGCTATGAAATGTGGACATTTGTTGGTCCCGTCCTGATTGGACCATTTTTTAACAACACGTAAAATACGCAGCTGATATAAGTACTTGGGATCTGAAAATTGAGTTTTCTGTTATCGACGCTATACGTTTAGAAATACCATGAAACGTGGAGATTTCTTGGTCCCGGGCTGATATAAGTACTTGAGATCTGAAAATTGAGATTCCAGTTATCGACGACTTACATTTAGAAATGCTATGAAACGTGGACATTTATTGGTCGCGGGCTGATTGGGGTATTTTATCACGACGCGAAAAAAGCCGAGCTGATATAAGTACTTGGGATCTGAAAATTGAGATTCCAGTTATCGACGCCATACATTTAGAAATGCTATGAAACGTGGACATTTTTGGTCCCGTGCTGATTGGACCATTTTTTAACAACATGTCAAATACGCAGATGATATAAGTACTTGGGATCTGAAAATTGAGTTTTCTGTTATCGACGCTATACGTTTAAAAATACCATGACACGTGGAGATTTCTTGGACCCGGGCTGATAGGGGAATTTTTTCACGACGCTAAAAATTCCGAGCTGATATAAGTACTTGAGATCTGAAAATTGAGATTCCTGTTATCGACGACATACATTTAGAAATGCTATGAAACGTGGACATTTCTTGGTCCCGTGCTGATTGGACCATTTTTTAACAGCATGTAAAATACGCAGATGATATGAGTACTTGGGATCTGAAAATTGAGATTCCTGTTATCGACGCCATACGTTTAGAAATACCATGAAACGTGGACACTTCTTGGTCCCGGTGTGATTGGGGAATTTTTTCACGACGCGAAAAATGCCGAGCTGCTATAAGTACTTGGGATCTGAGAATTGAGTTTCCAGGTAGCGACGACATACGTTTAGAAATACCATGAAACGTGGACACTCCTTAGTCCCGGGCTGATTGGGGAATTTTTTCACGACGCGAAAAAAGCCGAGCTGATATAAGTACTTGGGATCTGCAAATTGAGATTTCAGTTATCGCCGCAATACGTTTAGAAATGCCATGAAACGTTGACATTTCTTGGTCCCGGGCTGATTGGACCATTTTTTAACAACACGTAAAATACGCAGCGGATATAAGTTCTTGGGATCTGAAAATTGAGTTTTCTGTCATCGACGCTATACGTTTAGAAATACCATGAAACATGGTGATTTCTTGGTCCCGGGCTGATTGGAGAATTTTTTCACGAAGCGAAAAATTCCGAGCTGATATAAGTACTTGAGATCTGAAAATTGAGATTCCAGTTATCGACGACTTACATTTAGAAATGCTATGAAACGTGGACATTTATTGGTCGCGGGCTGATTGGGGTATTTTATCACGACGCGAAAAAAGCCGAGCTGATATAAGTACTTGGGATCTGAAAATTGACATTCCAGTTATCAACGCCATACATTTAGAAATGCTATGAAACGTGGACATTTCTTGGTCCCATGCTGATAGGACCATATTTTAACAGCATGTAAAATACGCAGATGATATGAGTACTTGGGATCTGAAAATTGAGTTTCCTGTTATCGACGCCATTCTTTTAAAAATACCATGAAACGTGGACATTTGTTGGTCCCGGGCTGATTGGACCATTTTCTAACAACACGTAAAATACGCAGCTGATATAAGTTCTTGGGATCTGAAAATTGAGATTCCGGTTATCGACGACACACATTTAGAAATGCTATGAAATGTGGACATTTGTTGGTCCCGTGCTGATTGGACCATTTTTTAACAACACGTAAAATACGCAGCTGATATAAGTACTTGGGATCTGAAAATTGAGTTTCCTGTTATCGACGCCATACGTTTAGAAATACCATGAAACATGGTGATTTCTTGGTCCCGGGCTGATTGGAGAATTTTTTCACGAAGTGAAAAATTCCGAGCTGATATAAGTACTTGAGATCAGAAAATTGAGATTCCAGTTATCGACGACTTACATTTAGAAATGCTATGAAACGTGGACATTTATTGGTCGCGGGCTGATTGGAGTATTTTATTACGACGCGAAAAAAGCCGAGCTGATATAAGTACTTGGGATCTGAAAATTGACATTCCAGTTATCAACGCCATACATTTAGAAATGCTATGAAACGTGGACATTTCTTGGTCCCATGCTGATAGGACCATATATTAACAGCATGTAAAATACGCAGATGATATGAGTACTTGGGATCTGAAAATTGAGATTCCAGTTATCAACGCCATACATTTAGAAATGCTATGAAACGTGGACATTTGTTGGTCCCGTGCTGATTGGACCATTTTTTAACAACACGTGAAATACCCAGCTGATATAAGTACTTGGGATCTGAAAATTGAGTTTTCTGTTATCGACGCTATACGTTTAGAAATACCATGAAACGTGGACATTTCTTGGTCCCATGCTGATAGGACCATATTTTAACAGCATGTAAAATACGCAGATGATATGAGTACTTGGGATCTGAAAATTGAGTTTCCTGTTATCGACGCCATACTTTTAGAAATACCATGAAACGTGGACATTTGTTGGTCCCGGGCTGATTGGACCATTTTCTAACAACACGTAAAATACGCAGCTGATATAAGTTCTTGGGATCTGAAAATTGAGTTTCCAGTTATCAACGCCATGCATTTAGAAATGCTATGAAATGTGGACATTTGTGGGTCCCGTGCTGATTGGACCATTTTTTAACAACACGTAAAATACGCAGCTGATATAAGTACTTGGGATCTGAAAATTGAGTTTTCTGTTATCGACGATATACGTTTAGAAATACCATGAAACGTGGAGATTTCTTGGTCCCGGGCTGATTGGAGAATTTTTTCACGAAGCGAAAAATTCCGAGCTGATATAAGTACTTGAGATCTGAAAATTGAGATTCCAGTTATCGACGACTTACATTTAGAAATGCTATGAAACGTGGACATTTATTGGTCGCGGGCTGATTGGGGTATTTTATCACGACGCGAAAAAAGCCGAGCTGATATAAGTACTTGCGATCTGAAAATTGAGATTCCAGTTATCAACGCCATACATTTAGAAATGCTATGAAACGTGGACATTTTTGGTCCCGTGCTGATTGGACCATTTTTTAACAACATGTCAAATACGCAGATGATATAAGTACTTGGGATCTGAAAATTGAGTTTTCTGTTATCGACGCTATACGTTTAAAAATACCATGACACGTGGAGATTTCTTGGTCCCGGGCTGATAGGGGAATTTTTTCACGACGCTAAAAATTCCGAGCTGATATAAGTACTTGGGATCTGAAAAATGAGATTCCTGTTATCGACGACATACATTTAGAAATGCTATGAAACGTGGACATTTCTTGGTCCCGTGCTGATTGGACCATTTTTTAACAGCATGTAAAATACGCAGATGATATGAGTACTTGGGATCTGAAAATTGAGATTCCTGTTATCGACGCCATACGTTTAGAAATACCATGAAACGTGGACACTTCTTGGTCCCGGTCTGATTGGGGAATTTTTTCACGACGCGAAAAATGCCGAGCTGCTATAAGTACTTGGGATCTGAGAATTGAGTTTCCAGGTAGCGACGACATACGTTTAGAAATACCATGAAACGTGGACACTCCTTAGTCCCGGGCTGATTGGGGAATTTTTTCACGACGCGAAAAAAGCCGAGCTGATATAAGTACTTGGGATCTGCAAATTGAGATTTCAGTTATCGCCGCAATACGTTTAGAAATGCCATGAAACGTTGACATTTCTTGGTCCCGGGCTGATTGGACCATTTTTTAACAACACGTAAAATTCGCAGCGGATATAAGTTCTTGGGATCTGAAAATTGAGTTTTCTGTCATCGACGCTATACGTTTAGAAATACCATGAAACATGGTGATTTCTTGGTCCCGGGCTGATTGGAGAATTTTTTCACGAAGCGAAAAATTCCGAGCTGATATAAGTACTTGAGATCTGAAAATTGAGATTCCAGTTATCGACGACTTACATTTAGAAATGCTATGAAACGTGGACATTTATTGGTCGCGGGCTGATTGGGGTATTTTATCACGACGCGAAAAAAGCCGAGCTGATATAAGTACTTGGGATCTGAAAATTGACATTCCAGTTATCAACGCCATACATTTAGAAATGCTATGAAACGTGGACATTTCTTGGTCCCATGCTGATAGGACCATATTTTAACAGCATGTAAAATACGCAGATGATATGAGTACTTGGGATCTGAAAATTGAGTTTCCTGTTATCGACGCCATTCTTTTAAAAATACCATGAAACGTGGACATTTGTTGGTCCCGGGCTGATTGGACCATTTTCTAACAACACGTAAAATACGCAGCTGATATAAGTTCTTGGGATCTGAAAATTGAGATTCCGGTTATCGACGACACACATTTAGAAATGCTATGAAATGTGGACATTTGTTGGTCCCGTGCTGATTGGACCATTTTTTAACAACACATAAAATACGCAGCTGATGTAAGTTCTTGGGATCTAAAAATTGAGTTTTCTGTTATCGACGCTATACGTTTAGAAATACCATGAAACGTGGAGATTTCTTGGTCCCGGGATGATTGGAGAATTTTTTCACGAAGCGAAAAATTCCGAGCTGATATAAGTACTTGAGATCTGAAAATTGAGATTCCAGTTATCGACGACTTACATTTAGAAATGCTATGAAACGTGGACATTTATTGGTCGCGGGCTGATTGGGGTATTTTATCACGACGCGAAAAAAGCCGAGCTGATATAAGTACTTGGGATCTGAAAATTGAGATTCCCGTTATCGACGACACACATTTAGAAATGCTATGAAACGTGGACATTTGTTGGTTCCGTGCTGATTGGACCATTTTTTAACAACACGTAAAATACGCAGCTGATATAAGTACTTGGGATCTAAAAATTGAGTTTTCTGTTATCGACGCTATACGTTTAGAAATACCATGAAACGTGGACATTTCTTGGTCCCGGGCTGATTGGGGAATTTTTTCACGTCGCGAAAAAGGCCGAGCTGACATAAGTACTTGGGATATGAAAATTGAGATTCCAGTTATCAACGCCATACATTTAGAAATGCTATGAAACGTGGACATTTGTTGGTCCCGTGCTGATTGGACCATTTTTTAACAACACGTAATATACGCAGCTGATATAAGTACTTGGGATCTGAAAATTGAGTTTTCTGTTATCGACGCTATACGTTTAGAAATACCATGAAACGTGGAGATTTCTTGGTCCCGGGCTGATTGGAGAATTTTTACACGAAGCGAAAAATTCCGAGCCGATATAAGTACTTGAGATCTGAAAATTGAGATTCCAGTTATCGACGACTTACATTTAGAAATGCTATGAAACGTGGACATTTCTTGGTCCCATGCTGATAGGACCATATTTTAACAGCATGTAAAATACGCAGATGATATGAGTACTTGGGATCTGAAAATTGAGATTCCAGTTATCAACGCCATACATTTAGAAATGCTATGAAACGTGGACATTTTTGGTCCCGTGCTGATTGGACCATTTTTTAACAACACGTAATATACGCAGCTGATATAAGTACTTGGGATCTGAAAATTGAGATTCCGGTTATCGAAGACACACATTTAGAAATGCTATGAAACGTGGACATTTATTGGTCGCGGGCTAATTGGGGTATTTTATAACGACGCGAAAAAAGCCGAGCTGATATAAGTACTTGGGATCTGAAAATTGACATTCCAGTTATCAACGCCATACATTTAGAAATGCTATGAAACGTGGACATTTCTTGGTCCCATGCTGATAGGATCATATTTTAACAGCATGTAAAATACGCAGATGATATGAGTAGTTGGGATCTGAAAATTGAGTTTCCTGTTATCGACGCCATTCTTTTAAAAATACCATGAAACGTGGACATTTGTTGGTCCCGGGCTGATTGGACCATTTTCTAACAACACGTAAAATACGCAGCTGATATAAGTTCTTGGGATCTGAAAATTGAGATTCCGGTTATCGACGACACACATTTAGAAATGCTATGAAATGTGGACATTTGTTGGTCCCGTGCTGATTGGACCATTTTTTAACAACACATAAAATACGCAGCTGATCTAAGTTCTTGGGATCTAAAAATTGAGTTTTCTGTTATCGACGCTATACGTTTAGAAATACCATGAAACGTGGAGATTTCTTGGTCCCGGGATGATTGGAGAATTTTTTCACGAAGCGAAAAATTCCGAGCTGATATAAGTACTTGAGATCTGTAAATTGAGATTCCAGTTATCGACGACTTACATTTAGAAATGCTATGAAACGTGGACATTTATTGGTCGCGGGCTGATTGGGGTATTTTATCACGACGCGAAAAAAGCCGAGCTGATATAAGTACTTGGGATCTGAAAATTGACATTCCAGTTATCAACGCCATACATTTAGAATTGCTATGAAACGTGGACATTTGTTGGTCCCGTGCTGATTGGACCATTTTTTAACAACACGTAAAATACGCAGCTGATATAAGTACTTGGGATCTGAAAATTGAGATTCCAGTTATCAACGCCATACATTTAGAAATGCTATGAAACGTGGACATTTGTTGGTCCCGTGCTGATTGGACCATTTTTTAACAACACGTAAAATACGCAGCTGATATAAGTACTTGGGATCTGAAAATTGAGTTTCCTGTTATCGACGCCATACGTTTAGAAATACCATGAAACATGGTGATTTCTTGGTCCCGGGCTGATTGGAGAATTTTTTCACGAAGTGAAAAATTCCGAGCTGATATAAGTACTTGAGATCAGAAAATTGAGATTCCAGTTATCGACGACTTACATTTAGAAATGCTATGAAACGTGGACATTTATTGGTCGCGGGCTGATTGGAGTATTTTATTACGACGCGAAAAAAGCCGAGCTGATATAAGTACTTGGGATCTGAAAATTGACATTCCAGTTATCAACGCCATACATTTAGAAATGCTATGAAACGTGGACATTTCTTGGTCCCATGCTGATAGGACCATATATTAACAGCATGTAAAATACGCAGATGATATGAGTACTTGGGATCTGAAAATTGAGATTCCAGTTATCAACGCCATACATTTAGAAATGCTATGAAACGTGGACATTTGTTGGTCCCGTGCTGATTGGACCATTTTTTAACAACACGTGAAATACCCAGCTGATATAAGTACTTGGGATCTGAAAATTGAGTTTTCTGTTATCGACGCTATACGTTTAGAAATACCATGAAACGTGGACATTTCTTGGTCCCATGCTGATAGGACCATATTTTAACAGCATGTAAAATACGCAGATGATATGAGTACTTGGGATCTGAAAATTGAGTTTCCTGTTATCGACGCCATACTTTTAGAAATACCATGAAACGTGGACATTTGTTGGTCCCGGGCTGATTGGACCATTTTCTAACAACACGTAAAATACGCAGCTGATATAAGTTCTTGGGATCTGAAAATTGAGTTTCCAGTTATCAACGCCATGCATTTAGAAATGCTATGAAATGTGGACATTTGTGGGTCCCGTGCTGATTGGACCATTTTTTAACAACACGTAAAATACGCAGCTGATATAAGTACTTGGGATCTGAAAATTGAGTTTTCTGTTATCGACGATATACGTTTAGAAATACCATGAAACGTGGAGATTTCTTGGTCCCGGGCTGATTGGAGAATTTTTTCACGAAGCGAAAAATTCCGAGCTGATATAAGTACTTGAGATCTGAAAATTGAGATTCCAGTTATCGACGACTTACATTTAGAAATGCTATGAAACGTGGACATTTATTGGTCGCGGGCTGATTGGGGTATTTTATCACGACGCGAAAAAAGCCGAGCTGATATAAGTACTTGCGATCTGAAAATTGAGATTCCAGTTATCAACGCCATACATTTAGAAATGCTATGAAACGTGGACATTTTTGGTCCCGTGCTGATTGGACCATTTTTTAACAACATGTCAAATACGCAGATGATATAAGTACTTGGGATCTGAAAATTGAGTTTTCTGTTATCGACGCTATACGTTTAAAAATACCATGACACGTGGAGATTTCTTGGTCCCGGGCTGATAGGGGAATTTTTTCACGACGCTAAAAATTCCGAGCTGATATAAGTACTTGGGATCTGAAAAATGAGATTCCTGTTATCGACGACATACATTTAGAAATGCTATGAAACGTGGACATTTCTTGGTCCCGTGCTGATTGGACCATTTTTTAACAGCATGTAAAATACGCAGATGATATGAGTACTTGGGATCTGAAAATTGAGATTCCTGTTATCGACGCCATACGTTTAGAAATACCATGAAACGTGGACACTTCTTGGTCCCGGTCTGATTGGGGAATTTTTTCACGACGCGAAAAATGCCGAGCTGCTATAAGTACTTGGGATCTGAGAATTGAGTTTCCAGGTATCGACGACATACGTTTAGAAATACCATGAAACGTGGACACTTCATAGTCCCGGGCTGATTGGGGAATTTTTTCACGTCGCGAAAAAAGCCGAGCTGATATAAGTACTTGGGATCTGCAAATTGAGATTCCAGTTATCGCCGCAATACGTTTAGAAATGCCATGAAACGTTGACATTTCTTGGTCCCGGGCTGATTGGACCATTTTTTAACAACACGTAAAATACGCAGCGGATATAAGTTCTTGGGATCTGAAAATTGAGTTTCCTGTTATCGACGCCATACGTTTAGAAACACCATGAAACATGGTGATTTCTTGGTCCCGGGCTGATTGGAGAATTTTTTCACGAAGCGAAAAATTCCGAGTTGATATAAGTACTTGAGATCTGAAAATTGAGATTCCAGTTATCGACGACTTACATTTAGAAATGCTATGAAACGTGGACATTTATTGGTCGCGGGCTGATTGGAGTATTTTATTACGACGCGAAAAAAGCCGAGCTGATATAAGTACTTGGGATCTGAAAATTGACATTCCAGTTATCAACGCCATACATTTAGAAATGCTATGAAACGTGGACATTTCTTGGTCCCATGCTGATAGGACCATATTTTAACAGCATGTAAAATACGCAGATGATATGAGTACTTGGGATCTGAAAATTGAGATTCCAGTTATCAACGCCATACATTTAGAAATGCTATGAAACGTGGACATTTGTTGGTCCCGTGCTGATTGGACCATTTTTTAACAACACGTAAAATACGCAGCTGATATAAGTACTTGGGATCTGAAAATTGAGTTTCCAGTTATCAACGCCATGCATTTAGAAATGCTATGAAATGTGGACATTTGTTGGTCCCGTCCTGATTGGACCATTTTTTAACAACACGTAAAATACGCAGCTGATATAAGTACTTGGGATCTGAAAATTGAGTTTTCTGTTATCGACGCTATACGTTTAGAAATACCATGAAACGTGGAGATTTCTTGGTCCCGGGCTGATTGGAGAATTTTTTCACGAAGCGAAAAATTCCGAGCTGATATAAGTACTTGAGATCTGAAAATTGAGATTCCAGTTATCGACGACTTACATTTAGAAATGCTATGAAACGTGGACATTTATTGGTCGCGGGCTGATTGGGGTATTTTATCACGACGCGAAAAAAGCCGAGCTGATATAAGTACTTGGGATCTGAAAATTGAGATTCCAGTTATCGACGCCATACATTTAGAAATGCTATGAAACGTGGACATTTTTGGTCCCGTGCTGATTGGACCATTTTTTAACAACATGTCAAATACGCAGATGATATAAGTACTTGGGATCTGAAAATTGAGTTTTCTGTTATCGACGCTATACGTTTAAAAATACCATGACACGTGGAGATTTCTTGGACCCGGGCTGATAGGGGAATTTTTTCACGACGCTAAAAATTCCGAGCTGATATAAGTACTTGAGATCTGAAAATTGAGATTCCAGTTATCGAGGACTTACATTTAGAAATGCTATGAAACGTGGACATTTATTGGTCGCGGGCTGATTGGGGTATTTTATCACGACGCGAAAAAAGCCGAGCTGATATAAGTACTTGGGATCTGAAAATTGACATTCCAGTTATCAACGCCATACATTTAGAAATGCTATGTAACGTGGACATTTCTTGGTCCCATGCTGATAGGACCATATTTTAACAGCATGTAAAATACGCAGATGATATGAGTACTTGGGATCTGAAAATTGAGTTTCCTGTTATCGACGCCATACTTTTAGAAATACCATGAAACGTGGACATTTGTTGGTCCGGGGCTGATTGGACCATTTTTTAACAACACGTAAAATACGCAGCTGATATAAATACTTGGGATCTGAAAATTGAGTTTCCAGTTATCAACGCCATGCATTTAGAAATGCTATGAAATGTGGACATTTGTTGGTCCCGTGCTGATTGGACCATTTTTTAACAACACGTAAAATACGCAGCTGATATAAGTACTTGGGATCTGAAAATTGAGTTTTCTGTTATCGACGCTATACGTTTAGAAATACCATGAAACGTGGAGATTTCTTGGTCCCGGGCTGATTGGAGAATTTTTTCACGAAGCGAAAAATTCCGAGCTGATATAAGTACTTGAGATCTGAAAATTGAGATTCCAGTTATCGACGACTTACATTTAGAAATGCTATGAAACGTGGACATTTATTGGTCGCGGGCTGATTGGGGTATTTTATCACGACGCGAAAAAAGCCGAGCTGATATAAGTACTTGGGATCTGAAAATTGAAATTCCAGTTATCGACGCCATACATTTAGAAATGCTATGAAACGTGGACATTTTTGGTCCCGTGCTGATTGGACCATTTTTTAACAACATGTCAAATACGCAGATGATATAAGTACTTGGGATCTGAAAATTGAGTTTTCTGTTATCGACGCTATACGTTTAAAAATACCATGACACGTGGAGATTTCTTGGACCCGGGCTGATAGGGGAATTTTTTCACGACGCTAAAAATTCCGAGCTGATATAAGTACTTGAGATCTGAAAATTGAGATTCCTGTTATCGACGACATACATTTAGAAATGCTATGAAACGTGGACATTTCTTGGTCCCGTGCTGATTGGACCATTTTTTAACAGCATGTAAAATACGCAGATGATATGAGTACTTGGGATCTGAAAATTGAGATTCCTGTTATCGACGCCATACGTTTAGAAATACCATGAAACGTGGACACTTCTTGGTCCCGGTCTGATTGGGGAATTTTTTCACGACGCGAAAAATGCCGAGCTGCTATAAGTACTTGGGATCTGAGAATTGAGTTTCCAGGTAGCGACGACATACGTTTAGAAATACCATGAAACGTGGACACTCCTTAGTCCCGGGCTGATTGGGGAATTTTTTCACGACGCGAAAAAAGCCGAGCTGATATAAGTACTTGGGATCTGCAAATTGAGATTTCAGTTATCGCCGCAATACGTTTAGAAATGCCATGAAACGTTGACATTTCTTGGTCCCGGGCTGATTGGACCATTTTTTAACAACACGTAAAATACGCAGCGGATATAAGTTCTTGGGATCTGAAAATTGAGTTTTCTGTCATCGACGCTATACGTTTAGAAATACCATGAAACATGGTGATTTCTTGGTCCCGGGCTGATTGGAGAATTTTTTCACGAAGCGAAAAATTCCGAGCTGATATAAGTACTTGAGATCTGAAAATTGAGATTCCAGTTATCGACGACTTACATTTAGAAATGCTATGAAACGTGGACATTTATTGGTCGCGGGCTGATTGGGGTATTTTATCACGACGCGAAAAAAGCCGAGCTGATATAAGTACTTGGGATCTGAAAATTGACATTCCAGTTATCAACGCCATACATTTAGAAATGCTATGAAACGTGGACATTTCTTGGTCCCATGCTGATAGGACCATATTTTAACAGCATGTAAAATACGCAGATGATATGAGTACTTGGGATCTGAAAATTGAGTTTCCTGTTATCGACGCCATTCTTTTAAAAATACCATGAAACGTGGACATTTGTTGGTCCCGGGCTGATTGGACCATTTTCTAACAACACGTAAAATACGCAGCTGATATAAGTTCTTGGGATCTGAAAATTGAGATTCCGGTTATCGACGACACACATTTAGAAATGCTATGAAATGTGGACATTTGTTGGTCCCGTGCTGATTGGACCATTTTTTAACAACACATAAAATACGCAGCTGATGTAAGTTCTTGGGATCTAAAAATTGAGTTTTCTGTTATCGACGCTATACGTTTACAAATACCATGAAACGTGGAGATTTCTTGGTCCCGGGATCATTGGAGAATTTTTTCACGAAGCGAAAAATTCCGAGCTGATATAAGTACTTGAGATCTGAAAATTGAGATTCCAGTTATCGACGACTTACATTTAGAAATGCTATGAAACGTGGACATTTATTGGTCGCGGGCTGATTGGGGTATTTTATCACGACGCGAAAAAAGCCGAGCTGATATAAGTACTTGGGATCTGAAAATTGAGATTCCGGTTATCGACGACACACATTTAGAAATGCTATGAAACGTGGACATTTGTTGGTTCCGTGCTGATTGGACCATTTTTTAACAACACGTAAAATACGCAGCTGATATAAGTACTTGGGATCTAAAAATTGAGTTTTCTGTTATCGACGCTATACGTTTAGAAATACCATGAAACGTGGACATTTCTTGGTCCCGGGCTGATTGGGGAATTTTTTCACGTCGCGAAAAAGGCCGAGCTGACATAAGTACTTGGGATATGAAAATTGAGATTCCAGTTATCAACGCCATACATTTAGAAATGCTATGAAACGTGGACATTTGTTGGTCCCGTGCTGATTGGACCATTTTTTAACAACACGTAATATACGCAGCTGATATAAGTACTTGGGATCTGAAAATTGAGTTTTCTGTTATCGACGCTATACGTTTAGAAATACCATGAAACGTGGAGATTTCTTGGTCCCGGGCTGCTTGGGGAATTTTTTCACGACGCGAAAAATGCCGAGCTGATATAAGTACTTGGGATCTGAAAATTGAGATTCCGGTTATCGAAGACACACATATAGAAATGCTATGAAACGTGGACATTTATTGGTCGCGGGCTAATTGGGGTATTTTATAACGACGCGAAAAAAGCCGAGCTGATATAAGTACTTGGGATCTGAAAATTGACATTCCAGTTATCAACGCCATACATTTAGAAATGCTATGAAACGTGGACATTTCTTGGTCCCATGCTGATAGGATCATATTTTAACAGCATGTAAAATACGCAGATGATATGAGTAGTTGGGATCTGAAAATTGAGTTTCCTGTTATCGACGCCATTCTTTTAAAAATACCATGAAACGTGGACATTTGTTGGTCCCGGGCTGATTGGACCATTTTCTAACAACACGTAAAATACGCAGCTGATATAAGTTCTTGGGATCTGAAAATTGAGATTCCGGTTATCGACGACACACATTTAGAAATGCTATGAAATGTGGACATTTGTTGGTCCCGTGCTGATTGGACCATTTTTTAACAACACATAAAATACGCAGCTGATGTAAGTTCTTGGGATCTAAAAATTGAGTTTTCTGTTATCGACGCTATACGTTTAGAAATACCATGAAACGTGGAGATTTCTTGGTCCCGGGATGATTGGAGAATTTTTTCACGAAGCGAAAAATTCCGAGCTGATATAAGTACTTGAGATCTGTAAATTGAGATTCCAGTTATCGACGACTTACATTTAGAAATGCTATGAAACGTGGACATTTATTGGTCGTGGGCTGATTGGGGTATTTTATCACGACGCGAAAAAAGCCGAGCTGATATAAGTACTTGGGATCTGAAAATTGACATTCCAGTTATCAACGCCATACATTTAGAATTGCTATGAAACGTGGACATTTGTTGGTCCCGTGCTGATTGGACCATTTTTTAACAACACGTAAAATACGCAGCTGATATAAGTACTTGGGATCTGAAAATTGAGATTCCAGTTATCAACGCCATACATTTAGAAATGCTATGAAACGTGGACATTTGTTGGTCCCGTGCTGATTGGACCATTTTTTAACAACACGTAAAATACGCAGCTGATATAAGTACTTGGGATCTGAAATTTGAGTTTTCTGTTATCGACGCTATACGTTTAGAAATACCATGAAACGTGGAGATTTCTTGGTCCCGGGCTGATTGGAGAATTTTTTCACGAAGCGAAAAATTCCGAGCTGATATAAGTACTTGAGATCTGAAAATTGAGATTCCAGTTATCGACGACTTACATTTAGAAATGCTATGAAACGTGGACATTTATTGGTCGCGGGCTGATTGGGGTATTTTATCACGACGCGAAAAAAGCCGAGCTGATATAAGTACTTGGGATCTGAAAATTGACATTCCAGTTATCAACGCCATACATTTAGAAATGCTATGAAACGTGGACATTTCTTGGTCCCATGCTGATAGGACCATATTTTAACAGCATGTAAAATACGCAGATGATATGAGTACTTGGGATCTGAAAATTGAGTTTCCTGTTATCGACGCCATACTTTTAGAAATACCATGAAACGTGGACATTTGTTGGTCCGGGGCTGATTGGACCATTTTTTAACAACACGTAAAATACGCAGCTGATATAAATACTTGGGATCTGAAAATTGAGTTTCCAGTTATCAACGCCATGCATTTAGAAATGCTATGAAATGTGGACATTTGTTGGTCCCGTGCTGATTGGACCATTTTTTAACAACACGTAAAATACGCAGCTGATATAAGTACTTGGGGTCTGAAAATTGAGTTTTCTGTTATCGACGCTATACGTTTAGAAATACCATGAAACGTGGAGATTTCTTGGTCCCGGGCTGATTGGAGAATTTTTACACGAAGCGAAAAATTCCGAGCCGATATAAGTACTTGAGATCTGAAAATTGAGATTCCAGTTATCGACGACTTACATTTAGAAATGCTATGAAACGTGGACATTTATTGGTCGCGGGCTGATTGGGGTATTTTATCACGACGCGAAAAAAGCCGAGCTGATATAAGTACTTGGGATCTGAAAATTGACATTCCAGTTATCAACGCCATACATTTAGAATTGCTATGAAACGTGGACATTTGTTGGTCCCGTGCTGATTGGACCATTTTTTAACAACACGTAAAATACGCAGCTGATATAAGTACTTGGGATCTGAAAATTGAGATTCCAGTTATCAACGCCATACATTTAGAAATGCTATGAAACGTGGACATTTGTTGGTCCCGTGCTGATTGGACCATTTTTTAACAACACGTAAAATACGCAGCTGATATAAGTACTTGGGATCTGAAAATTGAGTTTCCTGTTATCGACGCCATACGTTTAGAAATACCATGAAACATGGTGATTTCTTGGTCCCGGGCTGATTGGAGAATTTTTTCACGAAGTGAAAAATTCCGAGCTGATATAAGTACTTGAGATCTGAAAATTGAGATTCCAGTTATCGACGACTTACATTTAGAAATGCTATGAAACGTGGACATTTATTGGTCGCGGGCTGATTGGAGTATTTTATTACGACGCGAAAAAAGCCGAGCTGATATAAGTACTTGGGATCTGAAAATTGACATTCCAGTTATCAACGCCATACATTTAGAAATGCTATGAAACGTGGACATTTCTTGGTCCCATGCTGATAGGACCATATATTAACAGCATGTAAAATACGCAGATGATATGAGTACTTGGGATCTGAAAATTGAGATTCCAGTTATCAACGCCATACATTTAGAAATGCTATGAAACGTGGACATTTGTTGGTCCCGTGCTGATTGGACCATTTTTTAACAACACGTGAAATACCCAGCTGATATAAGTACTTGGGATCTGAAAATTGAGTTTTCTGTTATCGACGCTATACGTTTAGAAATACCATGAAACGTGGACATTTCTTGGTCCCATGCTGATAGGACCATATTTTAACAGCATGTAAAATACGCAGATGATATGAGTACTTGGGATCTGAAAATTGAGTTTCCTGTTATCGACGCCATACTTTTAGAAATACCATGAAACGTGGACATTTGTTGGTCCCGGGCTGATTGGACCATTTTCTAACAACACGTAAAATACGCAGCTGATATAAGTTCTTGGGATCTGAAAATTGAGTTTCCAGTTATCAACGCCATGCATTTAGAAATGCTATGAAATGTGGACATTTGTGGGTCCCGTGCTGATTGGACCATTTTTTAACAACACGTAAAATACGCAGCTGATATAAGTACTTGGGATCTGAAAATTGAGTTTTCTGTTATCGACGATATACGTTTAGAAATACCATGAAACGTGGAGATTTCTTGGTCCCGGGCTGATTGGAGAATTTTTTCACGAAGCGAAAAATTCCGAGCTGATATAAGTACTTGAGATCTGAAAATTGAGATTCCAGTTATCGACGACTTACATTTAGAAATGCTATGAAACGTGGACATTTATTGGTCGCGGGCTGATTGGGGTATTTTATCACGACGCGAAAAAAGCCGAGCTGATATAAGTACTTGCGATCTGAAAATTGAGATTCCAGTTATCAACGCCATACATTTAGAAATGCTATGAAACGTGGACATTTTTGGTCCCGTGCTGATTGGACCATTTTTTAACAACATGTCAAATACGCAGATGATATAAGTACTTGGGATCTGAAAATTGAGTTTTCTGTTATCGACGCTATACGTTTAAAAATACCATGACACGTGGAGATTTCTTGGTCCCGGGCTGATAGGGGAATTTTTTCACGACGCTAAAAATTCCGAGCTGATATAAGTACTTGGGATCTGAAAAATGAGATTCCTGTTATCGACGACATACATTTAGAAATGCTATGAAACGTGGACATTTCTTGGTCCCGTGCTGATTGGACCATTTTTTAACAGCATGTAAAATACGCAGATGATATGAGTACTTGGGATCTGAAAATTGAGGTTCCTGTTATCGACGCCATACGTTTAGAAATACCATGAAACGTGGACACTTCTTGGTCCCGGTCTGATTGGGGAATTTTTTCACGACGCGAAAAATGCCGAGCTGCTATAAGTACTTGGGATCTGAGAATTGAGTTTCCAGGTATCGACGACATACGTTTAGAAATACCATGAAACGTGGACACTTCATAGTCCCGGGCTGATTGGGGAATTTTTTCACGTCGCGAAAAAAGCCGAGCTGATATAAGTACTTGGGATCTGCAAATTGAGATTCCAGTTATCGCCGCAATACGTTTAGAAATGCCATGAAACGTTGACATTTCTTGGTCCCGGGCTGATTGGACCATTTTTTAACAACACGTAAAATACGCAGCGGATATAAGTTCTTGGGATCTGAAAATTGAGTTTCCTGTTATCGACGCCATACGTTTAGAAACACCATGAAACATGGTGATTTCTTGGTCCCGGGCTGATTGGAGAATTTTTTCACGAAGCGAAAAATTCCGAGTTGATATAAGTACTTGAGATCTGAAAATTGAGATTCCAGTTATCGACGACTTACATTTAGAAATGCTATGAAACGTGGACATTTATTGGTCGCGGGCTGATTGGAGTATTTTATTACGACGCGAAAAAAGCCGAGCTGATATAAGTACTTGGGATCTGAAAATTGACATTCCAGTTATCAACGCCATACATTTAGAAATGCTATGAAACGTGGACATTTCTTGGTCCCATGCTGATAGGACCATATTTTAACAGCATGTAAAATACGCAGATGATATGAGTACTTGGGATCTGAAAATTGAGATTCCAGTTATCAACGCCATACATTTAGAAATGCTATGAAACGTGGACATTTGTTGGTCCCGTGCTGATTGGACCATTTTTTAACAACACGTAAAATACGCAGCTGATATAAGTACTTGGGATCTGAAAATTGAGTTTCCAGTTATCAACGCCATGCATTTAGAAATGCTATGAAATGTGGACATTTGTTGGTCCCGTCCTGATTGGACCATTTTTTAACAACACGTAAAATACGCAGCTGATATAAGTACTTGGGATCTGAAAATTGAGTTTTCTGTTATCGACGCTATACGTTTAGAAATACCATGAAACGTGGAGATTTCTTGGTCCCGGGCTGATTGGAGAATTTTTTCACGAAGCGAAAAATTCCGAGCTGATATAAGTACTTGAGATCTGAAAATTGAGATTCCAGTTATCGACGACTTACATTTAGAAATGCTATGAAACGTGGACATTTATTGGTCGCGGGCTGATTGGGGTATTTTATCACGACGCGAAAAAAGCCGAGCTGATATAAGTACTTGGGATCTGAAAATTGAGATTCCAGTTATCGACGCCATACATTTAGAAATGCTATGAAACGTGGACATTTTTGGTCCCGTGCTGATTGGACCATTTTTTAACAACATGTCAAATACGCAGATGATATAAGTACTTGGGATCTGAAAATTGAGTTTTCTGTTATCGACGCTATACGTTTAAAAATACCATGAAACGTGGACATTTCTTGGTCCCGGGCTGATTGGGGAATTTTTTCACGTCGCGAAAAAGGCCGAGCTGACATAAGTACTTGGGATATGAAAATTGAGATTCCAGTTATCAACGCCATACATTTAGAAATGCTATGAAACGTGGACATTTCTTGGTCCCGTGCTGATTGGACCATTTTTTAACAGCATGTAAAATACGCAGATGATATGAGTACTTGGGATCTGAAAATTGAGATTCCTGTTATCGACGCCATACGTTTAGAAACACCATGAAACATGGTGATTTCTTGGTCCCGGGCTGATTGGAGAATTTTTTCACGAAGCGAAAAATTCCGAGCTGATATAAGTACTTGAGATCTGAAAATTGAGATTCCAGTTATCGACGACTTACATTTAGAAATGCTATGAAACGTGGACATTTGTTGGTCGCGGGCTGATTGGAGTATTTTATTACGACGCGAAAAAAGCCGAGCTGATATAAGTACTTGGGATCTGAAAATTGACATTCCAGTTATCAACGCCATACATTTAGAAATGCTATGAAACGTGGACATTTCTTGGTCCCATGCTGATAGGACCATATTTTAACAGCATGTAAAATACGCAGATGATATGAGTACTTGGGATCTGAAAATTGAGATTCCAGTTATCAACGCCATACATTTAGAAATGCTATGAAACGTGGACATTTGTTGGTCCCGTGCTGATTGGACCATTTTTTAACAACACGTAAAATACGCAGCTGATATAAGTACTTGGGATCTGAAAATTGAGTTTCCAGTTATCAACGCCATGCATTTAGAAATGCTATGAAATGTGGACATTTGTTGGTCCCGTCCTGATTGGACCATTTTTTAACAACACGTAAAATACGCAGCTGATATAAGTACTTGGGATCTGAAAATTGAGTTTTCTGTTATCGACGCTATACGTTTAGAAATACCATGAAACGTGGAGATTTCTTGGTCCCGGGCTGATATAAGTACTTGAGATCTGAAAATTGAGATTCCAGTTATCGACGACTTACATTTAGAAATGCTATGAAACGTGGACATTTATTGGTCGCGGGCTGATTGGGGTATTTTATCACGACGCGAAAAAAGCCGAGCTGATATAAGTACTTGGGATCTGAAAATTGAGATTCCAGTTATCGACGCCATACATTTAGAAATGCTATGAAACGTGGACATTTTTGGTCCCGTGCTGATTGGACCATTTTTTAACAACATGTCAAATACGCAGATGATATAAGTACTTGGGATCTGAAAATTGAGTTTTCTGTTATCGACGCTATACGTTTAAAAATACCATGACACGTGGAGATTTCTTGGACCCGGGCTGATAGGGGAATTTTTTCACGACGCTAAAAATTCCGAGCTGATATAAGTACTTGAGATCTGAAAATTGAGATTCCTGTTATCGACGACATACATTTAGAAATGCTATGAAACGTGGACATTTCTTGGTCCCGTGCTGATTGGACCATTTTTTAACAGCATGTAAAATACGCAGATGATATGAGTACTTGGGATCTGAAAATTGAGATTCCTGTTATCGACGCCATACGTTTAGAAATACCATGAAACGTGGACACTTCTTGGTCCCGGTGTGATTGGGGAATTTTTTCACGACGCGAAAAATGCCGAGCTGCTATAAGTACTTGGGATCTGAGAATTGAGTTTCCAGGTAGCGACGACATACGTTTAGAAATACCATGAAACGTGGACACTCCTTAGTCCCGGGCTGATTGGGGAATTTTTTCACGACGCGAAAAAAGCCGAGCTGATATAAGTACTTGGGATCTGCAAATTGAGATTTCAGTTATCGCCGCAATACGTTTAGAAATGCCATGAAACGTTGACATTTCTTGGTCCCGGGCTGATTGGACCATTTTTTAACAACACGTAAAATACGCAGCGGATATAAGTTCTTGGGATCTGAAAATTGAGTTTTCTGTCATCGACGCTATACGTTTAGAAATACCATGAAACATGGTGATTTCTTGGTCCCGGGCTGATTGGAGAATTTTTTCACGAAGCGAAAAATTCCGAGCTGATATAAGTACTTGAGATCTGAAAATTGAGATTCCAGTTATCGACGACTTACATTTAGAAATGCTATGAAACGTGGACATTTATTGGTCGCGGGCTGATTGGGGTATTTTATCACGACGCGAAAAAAGCCGAGCTGATATAAGTACTTGGGATCTGAAAATTGACATTCCAGTTATCAACGCCATACATTTAGAAATGCTATGAAACGTGGACATTTCTTGGTCCCATGCTGATAGGACCATATTTTAACAGCATGTAAAATACGCAGATGATATGAGTACTTGGGATCTGAAAATTGAGTTTCCTGTTATCGACGCCATTCTTTTAAAAATACCATGAAACGTGGACATTTGTTGGTCCCGGGCTGATTGGACCATTTTCTAACAACACGTAAAATACGCAGCTGATATAAGTTCTTGGGATCTGAAAATTGAGATTCCGGTTATCGACGACACACATTTAGAAATGCTATGAAATGTGGACATTTGTTGGTCCCGTGCTGATTGGACCATTTTTTAACAACACGTAAAATACGCAGCTGATATAAGTACTTGGGATCTGAAAATTGAGTTTCCTGTTATCGACGCCATACGTTTAGAAATACCATGAAACATGGTGATTTCTTGGTCCCGGGCTGATTGGAGAATTTTTTCACGAAGTGAAAAATTCCGAGCTGATATAAGTACTTGAGATCAGAAAATTGAGATTCCAGTTATCGACGACTTACATTTAGAAATGCTATGAAACGTGGACATTTATTGGTCGCGGGCTGATTGGAGTATTTTATTACGACGCGAAAAAAGCCGAGCTGATATAAGTACTTGGGATCTGAAAATTGACATTCCAGTTATCAACGCCATACATTTAGAAATGCTATGAAACGTGGACATTTCTTGGTCCCATGCTGATAGGACCATATATTAACAGCATGTAAAATACGCAGATGATATGAGTACTTGGGATCTGAAAATTGAGATTCCAGTTATCAACGCCATACATTTAGAAATGCTATGAAACGTGGACATTTGTTGGTCCCGTGCTGATTGGACCATTTTTTAACAACACGTGAAATACCCAGCTGATATAAGTACTTGGGATCTGAAAATTGAGTTTTCTGTTATCGACGCTATACGTTTAGAAATACCATGAAACGTGGACATTTCTTGGTCCCATGCTGATAGGACCATATTTTAACAGCATGTAAAATACGCAGATGATATGAGTACTTGGGATCTGAAAATTGAGTTTCCTGTTATCGACGCCATACTTTTAGAAATACCATGAAACGTGGACATTTGTTGGTCCCGGGCTGATTGGACCATTTTCTAACAACACGTAAAATACGCAGCTGATATAAGTTCTTGGGATCTGAAAATTGAGTTTCCAGTTATCAACGCCATGCATTTAGAAATGCTATGAAATGTGGACATTTGTGGGTCCCGTGCTGATTGGACCATTTTTTAACAACACGTAAAATACGCAGCTGATATAAGTACTTGGGATCTGAAAATTGAGTTTTCTGTTATCGACGATATACGTTTAGAAATACCATGAAACGTGGAGATTTCTTGGTCCCGGGCTGATTGGAGAATTTTTTCACGAAGCGAAAAATTCCGAGCTGATATAAGTACTTGAGATCTGAAAATTGAGATTCCAGTTATCGACGACTTACATTTAGAAATGCTATGAAACGTGGACATTTATTGGTCGCGGGCTGATTGGGGTATTTTATCACGACGCGAAAAAAGCCGAGCTGATATAAGTACTTGCGATCTGAAAATTGAGATTCCAGTTATCAACGCCATACATTTAGAAATGCTATGAAACGTGGACATTTTTGGTCCCGTGCTGATTGGACCATTTTTTAACAACATGTCAAATACGCAGATGATATAAGTACTTGGGATCTGAAAATTGAGTTTTCTGTTATCGACGCTATACGTTTAAAAATACCATGACACGTGGAGATTTCTTGGTCCCGGGCTGATAGGGGAATTTTTTCACGACGCTAAAAATTCCGAGCTGATATAAGTACTTGGGATCTGAAAAATGAGATTCCTGTTATCGACGACATACATTTAGAAATGCTATGAAACGTGGACATTTCTTGGTCCCGTGCTGATTGGACCATTTTTTAACAGCATGTAAAATACGCAGATGATATGAGTACTTGGGATCTGAAAATTGAGATTCCTGTTATCGACGCCATACGTTTAGAAATACCATGAAACGTGGACACTTCTTGGTCCCGGTCTGATTGGGGAATTTTTTCACGACGCGAAAAATGCCGAGCTGCTATAAGTACTTGGGATCTGAGAATTGAGTTTCCAGGTAGCGACGACATACGTTTAGAAATACCATGAAACGTGGACACTCCTTAGTCCCGGGCTGATTGGGGAATTTTTTCACGACGCGAAAAAAGCCGAGCTGATATAAGTACTTGGGATCTGCAAATTGAGATTTCAGTTATCGCCGCAATACGTTTAGAAATGCCATGAAACGTTGACATTTCTTGGTCCCGGGCTGATTGGACCATTTTTTAACAACACGTAAAATTCGCAGCGGATATAAGTTCTTGGGATCTGAAAATTGAGTTTTCTGTCATCGACGCTATACGTTTAGAAATACCATGAAACATGGTGATTTCTTGGTCCCGGGCTGATTGGAGAATTTTTTCACGAAGCGAAAAATTCCGAGCTGATATAAGTACTTGAGATCTGAAAATTGAGATTCCAGTTATCGACGACTTACATTTAGAAATGCTATGAAACGTGGACATTTATTGGTCGCGGGCTGATTGGGGTATTTTATCACGACGCGAAAAAAGCCGAGCTGATATAAGTACTTGGGATCTGAAAATTGACATTCCAGTTATCAACGCCATACATTTAGAAATGCTATGAAACGTGGACATTTCTTGGTCCCATGCTGATAGGACCATATTTTAACAGCATGTAAAATACGCAGATGATATGAGTACTTGGGATCTGAAAATTGAGTTTCCTGTTATCGACGCCATTCTTTTAAAAATACCATGAAACGTGGACATTTGTTGGTCCCGGGCTGATTGGACCATTTTCTAACAACACGTAAAATACGCAGCTGATATAAGTTCTTGGGATCTGAAAATTGAGATTCCGGTTATCGACGACACACATTTAGAAATGCTATGAAATGTGGACATTTGTTGGTCCCGTGCTGATTGGACCATTTTTTAACAACACATAAAATACGCAGCTGATGTAAGTTCTTGGGATCTAAAAATTGAGTTTTCTGTTATCGACGCTATACGTTTAGAAATACCATGAAACGTGGAGATTTCTTGGTCCCGGGATGATTGGAGAATTTTTTCACGAAGCGAAAAATTCCGAGCTGATATAAGTACTTGAGATCTGAAAATTGAGATTCCAGTTATCGACGACTTACATTTAGAAATGCTATGAAACGTGGACATTTATTGGTCGCGGGCTGATTGGGGTATTTTATCACGACGCGAAAAAAGCCGAGCTGATATAAGTACTTGGGATCTGAAAATTGAGATTCCCGTTATCGACGACACACATTTAGAAATGCTATGAAACGTGGACATTTGTTGGTTCCGTGCTGATTGGACCATTTTTTAACAACACGTAAAATACGCAGCTGATATAAGTACTTGGGATCTAAAAATTGAGTTTTCTGTTATCGACGCTATACGTTTAGAAATACCATGAAACGTGGACATTTCTTGGTCCCGGGCTGATTGGGGAATTTTTTCACGTCGCGAAAAAGGCCGAGCTGACATAAGTACTTGGGATATGAAAATTGAGATTCCAGTTATCAACGCCATACATTTAGAAATGCTATGAAACGTGGACATTTGTTGGTCCCGTGCTGATTGGACCATTTTTTAACAACACGTAATATACGCAGCTGATATAAGTACTTGGGATCTGAAAATTGAGTTTTCTGTTATCGACGCTATACGTTTAGAAATACCATGAAACGTGGAGATTTCTTGGTCCCGGGCTGATTGGAGAATTTTTACACGAAGCGAAAAATTCCGAGCCGATATAAGTACTTGAGATCTGAAAATTGAGATTCCAGTTATCGACGACTTACATTTAGAAATGCTATGAAACGTGGACATTTCTTGGTCCCATGCTGATAGGACCATATTTTAACAGCATGTAAAATACGCAGATGATATGAGTACTTGGGATCTGAAAATTGAGATTCCAGTTATCAACGCCATACATTTAGAAATGCTATGAAACGTGGACATTTTTGGTCCCGTGCTGATTGGACCATTTTTTAACAACACGTAATATACGCAGCTGATATAAGTACTTGGGATCTGAAAATTGAGATTCCGGTTATCGAAGACACACATTTAGAAATGCTATGAAACGTGGACATTTATTGGTCGCGGGCTAATTGGGGTATTTTATAACGACGCGAAAAAAGCCGAGCTGATATAAGTACTTGGGATCTGAAAATTGACATTCCAGTTATCAACGCCATACATTTAGAAATGCTATGAAACGTGGACATTTCTTGGTCCCATGCTGATAGGATCATATTTTAACAGCATGTAAAATACGCAGATGATATGAGTAGTTGGGATCTGAAAATTGAGTTTCCTGTTATCGACGCCATTCTTTTAAAAATACCATGAAACGTGGACATTTGTTGGTCCCGGGCTGATTGGACCATTTTCTAACAACACGTAAAATACGCAGCTGATATAAGTTCTTGGGATCTGAAAATTGAGATTCCGGTTATCGACGACACACATTTAGAAATGCTATGAAATGTGGACATTTGTTGGTCCCGTGCTGATTGGACCATTTTTTAACAACACATAAAATACGCAGCTGATCTAAGTTCTTGGGATCTAAAAATTGAGTTTTCTGTTATCGACGCTATACGTTTAGAAATACCATGAAACGTGGAGATTTCTTGGTCCCGGGATGATTGGAGAATTTTTTCACGAAGCGAAAAATTCCGAGCTGATATAAGTACTTGAGATCTGTAAATTGAGATTCCAGTTATCGACGACTTACATTTAGAAATGCTATGAAACGTGGACATTTATTGGTCGCGGGCTGATTGGGGTATTTTATCACGACGCGAAAAAAGCCGAGCTGATATAAGTACTTGGGATCTGAAAATTGACATTCCAGTTATCAACGCCATACATTTAGAATTGCTATGAAACGTGGACATTTGTTGGTCCCGTGCTGATTGGACCATTTTTTAACAACACGTAAAATACGCAGCTGATATAAGTACTTGGGATCTGAAAATTGAGATTCCAGTTATCAACGCCATACATTTAGAAATGCTATGAAACGTGGACATTTGTTGGTCCCGTGCTGATTGGACCATTTTTTAACAACACGTAAAATACGCAGCTGATATAAGTACTTGGGATCTGAAAATTGAGTTTCCTGTTATCGACGCCATACGTTTAGAAATACCATGAAACATGGTGATTTCTTGGTCCCGGGCTGATTGGAGAATTTTTTCACGAAGTGAAAAATTCCGAGCTGATATAAGTACTTGAGATCAGAAAATTGAGATTCCAGTTATCGACGACTTACATTTAGAAATGCTATGAAACGTGGACATTTATTGGTCGCGGGCTGATTGGAGTATTTTATTACGACGCGAAAAAAGCCGAGCTGATATAAGTACTTGGGATCTGAAAATTGACATTCCAGTTATCAACGCCATACATTTAGAAATGCTATGAAACGTGGACATTTCTTGGTCCCATGCTGATAGGACCATATATTAACAGCATGTAAAATACGCAGATGATATGAGTACTTGGGATCTGAAAATTGAGATTCCAGTTATCAACGCCATACATTTAGAAATGCTATGAAACGTGGACATTTGTTGGTCCCGTGCTGATTGGACCATTTTTTAACAACACGTGAAATACCCAGCTGATATAAGTACTTGGGATCTGAAAATTGAGTTTTCTGTTATCGACGCTATACGTTTAGAAATACCATGAAACGTGGACATTTCTTGGTCCCATGCTGATAGGACCATATTTTAACAGCATGTAAAATACGCAGATGATATGAGTACTTGGGATCTGAAAATTGAGTTTCCTGTTATCGACGCCATACTTTTAGAAATACCATGAAACGTGGACATTTGTTGGTCCCGGGCTGATTGGACCATTTTCTAACAACACGTAAAATACGCAGCTGATATAAGTTCTTGGGATCTGAAAATTGAGTTTCCAGTTATCAACGCCATGCATTTAGAAATGCTATGAAATGTGGACATTTGTGGGTCCCGTGCTGATTGGACCATTTTTTAACAACACGTAAAATACGCAGCTGATATAAGTACTTGGGATCTGAAAATTGAGTTTTCTGTTATCGACGATATACGTTTAGAAATACCATGAAACGTGGAGATTTCTTGGTCCCGGGCTGATTGGAGAATTTTTTCACGAAGCGAAAAATTCCGAGCTGATATAAGTACTTGAGATCTGAAAATTGAGATTCCAGTTATCGACGACTTACATTTAGAAATGCTATGAAACGTGGACATTTATTGGTCGCGGGCTGATTGGGGTATTTTATCACGACGCGAAAAAAGCCGAGCTGATATAAGTACTTGCGATCTGAAAATTGAGATTCCAGTTATCAACGCCATACATTTAGAAATGCTATGAAACGTGGACATTTTTGGTCCCGTGCTGATTGGACCATTTTTTAACAACATGTCAAATACGCAGATGATATAAGTACTTGGGATCTGAAAATTGAGTTTTCTGTTATCGACGCTATACGTTTAAAAATACCATGACACGTGGAGATTTCTTGGTCCCGGGCTGATAGGGGAATTTTTTCACGACGCTAAAAATTCCGAGCTGATATAAGTACTTGGGATCTGAAAAATGAGATTCCTGTTATCGACGACATACATTTAGAAATGCTATGAAACGTGGACATTTCTTGGTCCCGTGCTGATTGGACCATTTTTTAACAGCATGTAAAATACGCAGATGATATGAGTACTTGGGATCTGAAAATTGAGATTCCTGTTATCGACGCCATACGTTTAGAAATACCATGAAACGTGGACACTTCTTGGTCCCGGTCTGATTGGGGAATTTTTTCACGACGCGAAAAATGCCGAGCTGCTATAAGTACTTGGGATCTGAGAATTGAGTTTCCAGGTATCGACGACATACGTTTAGAAATACCATGAAACGTGGACACTTCATAGTCCCGGGCTGATTGGGGAATTTTTTCACGTCGCGAAAAAAGCCGAGCTGATATAAGTACTTGGGATCTGCAAATTGAGATTCCAGTTATCGCCGCAATACGTTTAGAAATGCCATGAAACGTTGACATTTCTTGGTCCCGGGCTGATTGGACCATTTTTTAACAACACGTAAAATACGCAGCGGATATAAGTTCTTGGGATCTGAAAATTGAGTTTCCTGTTATCGACGCCATACGTTTAGAAACACCATGAAACATGGTGATTTCTTGGTCCCGGGCTGATTGGAGAATTTTTTCACGAAGCGAAAAATTCCGAGTTGATATAAGTACTTGAGATCTGAAAATTGAGATTCCAGTTATCGACGACTTACATTTAGAAATGCTATGAAACGTGGACATTTATTGGTCGCGGGCTGATTGGAGTATTTTATTACGACGCGAAAAAAGCCGAGCTGATATAAGTACTTGGGATCTGAAAATTGACATTCCAGTTATCAACGCCATACATTTAGAAATGCTATGAAACGTGGACATTTCTTGGTCCCATGCTGATAGGACCATATTTTAACAGCATGTAAAATACGCAGATGATATGAGTACTTGGGATCTGAAAATTGAGATTCCAGTTATCAACGCCATACATTTAGAAATGCTATGAAACGTGGACATTTGTTGGTCCCGTGCTGATTGGACCATTTTTTAACAACACGTAAAATACGCAGCTGATATAAGTACTTGGGATCTGAAAATTGAGTTTCCAGTTATCAACGCCATGCATTTAGAAATGCTATGAAATGTGGACATTTGTTGGTCCCGTCCTGATTGGACCATTTTTTAACAACACGTAAAATACGCAGCTGATATAAGTACTTGGGATCTGAAAATTGAGTTTTCTGTTATCGACGCTATACGTTTAGAAATACCATGAAACGTGGAGATTTCTTGGTCCCGGGCTGATTGGAGAATTTTTTCACGAAGCGAAAAATTCCGAGCTGATATAAGTACTTGAGATCTGAAAATTGAGATTCCAGTTATCGACGACTTACATTTAGAAATGCTATGAAACGTGGACATTTATTGGTCGCGGGCTGATTGGGGTATTTTATCACGACGCGAAAAAAGCCGAGCTGATATAAGTACTTGGGATCTGAAAATTGAGATTCCAGTTATCGACGCCATACATTTAGAAATGCTATGAAACGTGGACATTTTTGGTCCCGTGCTGATTGGACCATTTTTTAACAACATGTCAAATACGCAGATGATATAAGTACTTGGGATCTGAAAATTGAGTTTTCTGTTATCGACGCTATACGTTTAAAAATACCATGACACGTGGAGATTTCTTGGACCCGGGCTGATAGGGGAATTTTTTCACGACGCTAAAAATTCCGAGCTGATATAAGTACTTGAGATCTGAAAATTGAGATTCCTGTTATCGACGACATACATTTAGAAATGCTATGAAACGTGGACATTTCTTGGTCCCGTGCTGATTGGACCATTTTTTAACAGCATGTAAAATACGCAGATGATATGAGTACTTGGGATCTGAAAATTGAGATTCCTGTTATCGACGCCATACGTTTAGAAATACCATGAAACGTGGACACTTCTTGGTCCCGGTCTGATTGGGGAATTTTTTCACGACGCGAAAAATGCCGAGCTGCTATAAGTACTTGGGATCTGAGAATTGAGTTTCCAGGTAGCGACGACATACGTTTAGAAATACCATGAAACGTGGACACTCCTTAGTCCCGGGCTGATTGGGGAATTTTTTCACGACGCGAAAAAAGCCGAGCTGATATAAGTACTTGGGATCTGCAAATTGAGATTTCAGTTATCGCCGCAATACGTTTAGAAATGCCATGAAACGTTGACATTTCTTGGTCCCGGGCTGATTGGACCATTTTTTAACAACACGTAAAATACGCAGCGGATATAAGTTCTTGGGATCTGAAAATTGAGTTTTCTGTCATCGACGCTTTACGTTTAGAAATACCATGAAACATGGTGATTTCTTGGTCCCGGGCTGATTGGAGAATTTTTTCACGAAGCGAAAAATTCCGAGCTGATATAAGTACTTGAGATCTGAAAATTGAGATTCCAGTTATCGACGACTTACATTTAGAAATGCTATGAAACGTGGACATTTATTGGTCGCGGGCTGATTGGGGTATTTTATCACGACGCGAAAAAAGCCGAGCTGATATAAGTACTTGGGATCTGAAAATTGACATTCCAGTTATCAACGCCATACATTTAGAAATGCTATGAAACGTGGACATTTCTTGGTCCCATGCTGATAGGACCATATTTTAACAGCATGTAAAATACGCAGATGATATGAGTACTTGGGATCTGAAAATTGAGTTTCCTGTTATCGACGCCATTCTTTTAAAAATACCATGAAACGTGGACATTTGTTGGTCCCGGGCTGATTGGACCATTTTCTAACAACACGTAAAATACGCAGCTGATATAAGTTCTTGGGATCTGAAAATTGAGATTCCGGTTATCGACGACACACATTTAGAAATGCTATGAAATGTGGACATTTGTTGGTCCCGTGCTGATTGGACCATTTTTTAACAACACATAAAATACGCAGCTGATGTAAGTTCTTGGGATCTAAAAATTGAGTTTTCTG
Source organism: Perithous albicinctus (assembly GCA_964016905.1). Taxonomy (NCBI): domain Eukaryota; kingdom Metazoa; phylum Arthropoda; class Insecta; order Hymenoptera; family Ichneumonidae; genus Perithous; species Perithous albicinctus. The sequence continues at coordinate 5,605,140 of OZ024696.1, read as the reverse complement.
TTATCGACGCTATACGTTTAGAAATACCATGAAACGTGGAGATTTCTTGGTCCCGGGATGATTGGAGAATTTTTTCACGAAGCGAAACATTCCGAGCTGATATAAGTACTTGAGATCTGAAAATTGAGATTCCAGTTATCGACGACTTACATTTAGAAATGCTATGAAACGTGGACATTTATTGGTCGCGGGCTGATTGGGGTATTTTATCACGACGCGAAAAAAGCCGAGCTGATATAAGTACTTGGGATCTGAAAATTGAGATTCCGGTTATCGACGACACACATTTAGAAATGCTATGAAACGTGGACATTTGTTGGTTCCGTGCTGATTGGACCATTTTTTAACAACACGTAAAATACGCAGCTGATATAAGTACTTGGGATCTAAAAATTGAGTTTTCTGTTATCGACGCTATACGTTTAGAAATACCATGAAACGTGGACATTTCTTGGTCCCGGGCTGATTGGGGAATTTTTTCACGTCGCGAAAAAGGCCGAGCAGACATAAGTACTTGGGATATGAAAATTGAGATTCCAGTTATCAACGCCATACATTTAGAAATGCTATGAAACGTGGACATTTGTTGGTCCCGTGCTGATTGGACCATTTTTTAACAACACGTAATATACGCAGCTGATATAAGTACTTGGGATCTGAAAATTGAGTTTTCTGTTATCGACGCTATACGTTTAGAAATACCATGAAACGTGGAGATTTCTTGGTCCCGGGCTGCTTGGGGAATTTTTTCACGACGCGAAAAATGCCGAGCTGATATAAGTACTTGGGATCTGAAAATTGAGATTCCGGTTATCGAAGACACACATATAGAAATGCTATGAAACGTGGACATTTATTGGTCGCGGGCTAATTGGGGTATTTTATAACGACGCGAAAAAAGCCGAGCTGATATAAGTACTTGGGATCTGAAAATTGACATTCCAGTTATCAACGCCATACATTTAGAAATGCTATGAAACGTGGACATTTCTTGGTCCCATGCTGATAGGATCATATTTTAACAGCATGTAAAATACGCAGATGATATGAGTAGTTGGGATCTGAAAATTGAGTTTCCTGTTATCGACGCCATTCTTTTAAAAATACCATGAAACGTGGACATTTGTTGGTCCCGGGCTGATTGGACCATTTTCTAACAACACGTAAAATACGCAGCTGATATAAGTTCTTGGGATCTGAAAATTGAGATTCCGGTTATCGACGACACACATTTAGAAATGCTATGAAATGTGGACATTTGTTGGTCCCGTGCTGATTGGACCATTTTTTAACAACACATAAAATACGCAGCTGATGTAAGTTCTTGGGATCTAAAAATTGAGTTTTCTGTTATCGACGCTATACGTTTAGAAATACCATGAAACGTGGAGATTTCTTGGTCCCGGGATGATTGGAGAATTTTTTCACGAAGCGAAAAATTCCGAGCTGATATAAGTACTTGAGATCTGTAAATTGAGATTCCAGTTATCGACGACTTACATTTAGAAATGCTATGAAACGTGGACATTTATTGGTCGTGGGCTGATTGGGGTATTTTATCACGACGCGAAAAAAGCCGAGCTGATATAAGTACTTGGGATCTGAAAATTGAGATTCCAGTTATCAACGCCATACATTTAGAAATGCTATGAAACGTGGACATTTGTTGGTCCCGTGCTGATTGGACCATTTTTTAACAACACGTAAAATACGCAGCTGATATAAGTACTTGGGATCTGAAAATTGAGTTTTCTGTTATCGACGCTATACGTTTAGAAATACCATGAAACGTGGAGATTTCTTGGTCCCGGGCTGATAGGAGAATTTTTACACGAAGCGAAAAATTCCGAGCCGATATAAGTACTTGAGATCTGAAAATTGAGATTCCAGTTATCGACGACTTACATTAAGAAATGCTATGAAACGTGGACATTTATTGGTCGCGGGCTGATTGGGGTATTTTATCACGACGCGAAAAAAGCCGAGCTGATATAAGTACTTGGGATCTGAAAATTGACATTCCAGTTATCAGCGCCATATATTTAGAAATGCTATGAAACGTGGACATTTCTTGGTCCCATGCTGATAGGACCATATTTTAACAGCATGTAAAATACGCAGATGATATGAGTACTTGGGATCTTAAAATTGAGATTCCAGTTATCAACGCCATACATTTAGAAATGCTATGAAACGTGGACATTTTTGGTCCCGTGCTGATTGGACCATTTTTTAACAACACGTAATATACGCAGCTGATATAAGTACTTGGGATCTGAAAATTGAGATTCCGGTTATCGAAGACACACATTTAGAAATGCTACGAAACGTGGACATTTATTGGTCGCGGGCTAATTGGGGTATTTTATAACGACGCGAAAAAAGCCGAGCTGATATAAGTACTTGGGATCTGAAAATTGACATTCCAGTTATCAACGCCATACATTTAGAAATGCTATGAAACGTGGACATTTCTTGGTCCCATGCTGATAGGATCATATTTTAACAGCATGTAAAATACGCAGATGATATGAGTAGTTGGGATCTGAAAATTGAGTTTCCTGTTATCGACGCCATTCTTTTAAAAATACCATGAAACGTGGACATTTGTTGGTCCCGGGCTGATTGGACCATTTTCTAACAACACCTAAAATACGCAGCTGATATAAGTTCTTGGGATCTGAAAATTGAGATTCCGGTTATCGACGACACACATTTAGAAATGCTATGAAATGTGGACATTTGTTGGTCCCGTGCTGATTGGACCATTTTTTAACAACACATAAAATACGCAGCTGATCTAAGTTCTTGGGATCTAAAAATTGAGTTTTCTGTTATCGACGCTATACGTTTAGAAATACCATGAAACGTGGAGATTTCTTGGTCCCGGGATGATTGGAGAATTTTTTCACGAAGCGAAAAATTCCGAGTTGATATAAGTACTTGAGATCTTAAAATTGAGATTCCAGTTATCGACGACTTACATTTAGAAATGCTATGAAACGTGGACATTTATTGGTCGCGGGCTGATTGGAGTATTTTATTACGACGCGAAAAAAGCCGAGCTGATATAAGTACTTGGGATCTGAAAATTGACATTCCAGTTATCAACGCCATACATTTAGAAATGCTATGAAACGTGGACATTTCTTGGTCCCATGCTGATAGGACCATATTTTAACAGCATGTAAAATACGCAGATGATATGAGTACTTGGGATCTGAAAATTGAGATTCCAGTTATCAACGCCATGCATTTAGAAATGCTATGAAATGTGGACATTTGTTGGTCCCGTCCTGATTGGACCATTTTTTAACAACACGTAAAATACGCAGCTGATATAAGTACTTGGGATCTGAAAATTGAGTTTTCTGTTATCGACGCTATACGTTTAGAAATACCATGAAACGTGGAGATTTCTTGGTCCCGGGCTGATTGGAGAATTTTTTCACGAAGCGAAAAATTCCGAGCTGATATAAGTACTTGAGATCTGAAAATTGAGATTCCAGTTATCGACGACTTACATTTAGAAATGCTATGAAACGTGGACATTTATTGGTCGCGGGCTGATTGGGGTATTTTATCACGACGCGAAAAAAGCCGAGCTGATATAAGTACTTGGGATCTGAAAATTGAGATTCCAGTTATCGACGCCATACATTTAGAAATGCTATGAAACGTGGACATTTTTGGTCCCGTGCTGATTGGACCATTTTTTAACAACATGTCAAATACGCAGATGATATAAGTACTTGGGATCTGAAAATTGAGTTTTCTGTTATCGACGCTATACGTTTAAAAATACCATGACACGTGGAGATTTCTTGGACCCGGGCTGATAGGGGAATTTTTTCACGACGCTAAAAATTCCGAGCTGATATAAGTACTTGAGATCTGAAAATTGAGATTCCTGTTATCGACGACATACATTTAGAAATGCTATGAAACGTGGACATTTCTTGGTCCCGTGCTGATTGGACCATTTTTTAACAGCATGTAAAATACGCAGATGATATGAGTACTTGGGATCTGAAAATTGAGATTCCTGTTATCGACGCCATACGTTTAGAAATACCATGAAACGTGGACACTTCTTGGTCCCGGTCTGATTGGGGAATTTTTTCACGACGCGAAAAATGCCGAGCTGCTATAAGTACTTGGGATCTGAGAATTGAGTTTCCAGGTAGCGACGACATACGTTTAGAAATACCATGAAACGTGGACACTCCTTAGTCCCGGGCTGATTGGGGAATTTTTTCACGACGCGAAAAAAGCCGAGCTGATATAAGTACTTGGGATCTGCAAATTGAGATTTCAGTTATCGCCGCAATACGTTTAGAAATGCCATGAAACGTTGACATTTCTTGGTCCCGGGCTGATTGGACCATTTTTTAACAACACGTAAAATACGCAGCGGATATAAGTTCTTGGGATCTGAAAATTGAGTTTTCTGTCATCGACGCTATACGTTTAGAAATACCATGAAACATGGTGATTTCTTGGTCCCGGGCTGATTGGAGAATTTTTTCACGAAGCGAAAAATTCCGAGCTGATATAAGTACTTGAGATCTGAAAATTGAGATTCCAGTTATCGACGACTTACATTTAGAAATGCTATGAAACGTGGACATTTATTGGTCGCGGGCTGATTGGGGTATTTTATCACGACGCGAAAAAAGCCGAGCTGATATAAGTACTTGGGATCTGAAAATTGACATTCCAGTTATCAACGCCATACATTTAGAAATGCTATGAAACGTGGACATTTCTTGGTCCCATGCTGATAGGACCATATTTTAACAGCATGTAAAATACGCAGATGATATGAGTACTTGGGATCTGAAAATTGAGTTTCCTGTTATCGACGCCATTCTTTTAAAAATACCATGAAACGTGGACATTTGTTGGTCCCGGGCTGATTGGACCATTTTCTAACAACACGTAAAATACGCAGCTGATATAAGTTCTTGGGATCTGAAAATTGAGATTCCGGTTATCGACGACACACATTTAGAAATGCTATGAAATGTGGACATTTGTTGGTCCCGTGCTGATTGGACCATTTTTTAACAACACATAAAATACGCAGCTGATGTAAGTACTTGGGATCTGAAAATTGAGTTTCCTGTTATCGACGCCATTCTTTTAAAAATACCATGAAACGTGGACATTTGTTGGTCCCGGGCTGATTGGACCATTTTCTAACAACACGTAAAATACGCAGCTGATATAAGTTCTTGGGATCTGAAAATTGAGATTCCGGTTATCGACGACACACATTTAGAAATGCTATGAAACGTGGACATTTATTGGTCGCGGGCTGATTGGGGTATTTTATCACGACGCGAAAAAAGCCGAGCTGATATAAGTACTTGGGATCTGAAAATTGACATTCCAGTTATCAACGCCATACATTTAGAATTGCTATGAAACGTGGACATTTGTTGGTCCCGTGCTGATTGGACCATTTTTTAACAACACGTAAAATACGCAGCTGATATAAGTACTTGGGATCTGAAAATTGAGATTCCAGTTATCAACGCCATACATTTAGAAATGCTATGAAACGTGGACATTTGTTGGTCCCGTGCTGATTGGACCATTTTTTAACAACACGTAAAATACGCAGCTGATATAAGTACTTGGGATCTGAAATTTGAGTTTTCTGTTATCGACGCTATACGTTTAGAAATACCATGAAACGTGGAGATTTCTTGGTCCCGGGCTGATTGGAGAATTTTTTCACGAAGCGAAAAATTCCGAGCTGATATAAGTACTTGAGATCTGAAAATTGAGATTCCAGTTATCGAGGACTTACATTTAGAAATGCTATGAAACGTGGACATTTATTGGTCGCGGGCTGATTGGGGTATTTTATCACGACGCGAAAAAAGCCGAGCTGATATAAGTACTTGGGATCTGAAAATTGACATTCCAGTTATCAACGCCATACATTTAGAAATGCTATGTAACGTGGACATTTCTTGGTCCCATGCTGATAGGACCATATTTTAACAGCATGTAAAATACGCAGATGATATGAGTACTTGGGATCTGAAAATTGAGTTTCCTGTTATCGACGCCATACTTTTAGAAATACCATGAAACGTGGACATTTGTTGGTCCGGGGCTGATTGGACCATTTTTTAACAACACGTAAAATACGCAGCTGATATAAATACTTGGGATCTGAAAATTGAGTTTCCAGTTATCAACGCCATGCATTTAGAAATGCTATGAAATGTGGACATTTGTTGGTCCCGTGCTGATTGGACCATTTTTTAACAACACGTAAAATACGCAGCTGATATAAGTACTTGGGATCTGAAAATTGAGTTTTCTGTTATCGACGCTATACGTTTAGAAATACCATGAAACGTGGAGATTTCTTGGTCCCGGGCTGATTGGAGAATTTTTTCACGAAGCGAAAAATTCCGAGCTGATATAAGTACTTGAGATCTGAAAATTGAGATTCCAGTTATCGACGACTTACATTTAGAAATGCTATGAAACGTGGACATTTATTGGTCGCGGGCTGATTGGGGTATTTTATCACGACGCGAAAAAAGCCGAGCTGATATAAGTACTTGGGATCTGAAAATTGAAATTCCAGTTATCGACGCCATACATTTAGAAATGCTATGAAACGTGGACATTTTTGGTCCCGTGCTGATTGGACCATTTTTTAACAACATGTCAAATACGCAGATGATATAAGTACTTGGGATCTGAAAATTGAGTTTTCTGTTATCGACGCTATACGTTTAAAAATACCATGACACGTGGAGATTTCTTGGACCCGGGCTGATAGGGGAATTTTTTCACGACGCTAAAAATTCCGAGCTGATATAAGTACTTGAGATCTGAAAATTGAGATTCCTGTTATCGACGACATACATTTAGAAATGCTATGAAACGTGGACATTTCTTGGTCCCGTGCTGATTGGACCATTTTTTAACAGCATGTAAAATACGCAGATGATATGAGTACTTGGGATCTGAAAATTGAGATTCCTGTTATCGACGCCATACGTTTAGAAATACCATGAAACGTGGACACTTCTTGGTCCCGGTCTGATTGGGGAATTTTTTCACGACGCGAAAAATGCCGAGCTGCTATAAGTACTTGGGATCTGAGAATTGAGTTTCCAGGTAGCGACGACATACGTTTAGAAATACCATGAAACGTGGACACTCCTTAGTCCCGGGCTGATTGGGGAATTTTTTCACGACGCGAAAAAAGCCGAGCTGATATAAGTACTTGGGATCTGCAAATTGAGATTTCAGTTATCGCCGCAATACGTTTAGAAATGCCATGAAACGTTGACATTTCTTGGTCCCGGGCTGATTGGACCATTTTTTAACAACACGTAAAATACGCAGCGGATATAAGTTCTTGGGATCTGAAAATTGAGTTTTCTGTCATCGACGCTATACGTTTAGAAATACCATGAAACATGGTGATTTCTTGGTCCCGGGCTGATTGGAGAATTTTTTCACGAAGCGAAAAATTCCGAGCTGATATAAGTACTTGAGATCTGAAAATTGAGATTCCAGTTATCGACGACTTACATTTAGAAATGCTATGAAACGTGGACATTTATTGGTCGCGGGCTGATTGGGGTATTTTATCACGACGCGAAAAAAGCCGAGCTGATATAAGTACTTGGGATCTGAAAATTGACATTCCAGTTATCAACGCCATACATTTAGAAATGCTATGAAACGTGGACATTTCTTGGTCCCATGCTGATAGGACCATATTTTAACAGCATGTAAAATACGCAGATGATATGAGTACTTGGGATCTGAAAATTGAGTTTCCTGTTATCGACGCCATTCTTTTAAAAATACCATGAAACGTGGACATTTGTTGGTCCCGGGCTGATTGGACCATTTTCTAACAACACGTAAAATACGCAGCTGATATAAGTTCTTGGGATCTGAAAATTGAGATTCCGGTTATCGACGACACACATTTAGAAATGCTATGAAATGTGGACATTTGTTGGTCCCGTGCTGATTGGACCATTTTTTAACAACACATAAAATACGCAGCTGATGTAAGTTCTTGGGATCTAAAAATTGAGTTTTCTGTTATCGACGCTATACGTTTACAAATACCATGAAACGTGGAGATTTCTTGGTCCCGGGATCATTGGAGAATTTTTTCACGAAGCGAAAAATTCCGAGCTGATATAAGTACTTGAGATCTGAAAATTGAGATTCCAGTTATCGACGACTTACATTTAGAAATGCTATGAAACGTGGACATTTATTGGTCGCGGGCTGATTGGGGTATTTTATCACGACGCGAAAAAAGCCGAGCTGATATAAGTACTTGGGATCTGAAAATTGAGATTCCGGTTATCGACGACACACATTTAGAAATGCTATGAAACGTGGACATTTGTTGGTTCCGTGCTGATTGGACCATTTTTTAACAACACGTAAAATACGCAGCTGATATAAGTACTTGGGATCTAAAAATTGAGTTTTCTGTTATCGACGCTATACGTTTAGAAATACCATGAAACGTGGACATTTCTTGGTCCCGGGCTGATTGGGGAATTTTTTCACGTCGCGAAAAAGGCCGAGCTGACATAAGTACTTGGGATATGAAAATTGAGATTCCAGTTATCAACGCCATACATTTAGAAATGCTATGAAACGTGGACATTTGTTGGTCCCGTGCTGATTGGACCATTTTTTAACAACACGTAATATACGCAGCTGATATAAGTACTTGGGATCTGAAAATTGAGTTTTCTGTTATCGACGCTATACGTTTAGAAATACCATGAAACGTGGAGATTTCTTGGTCCCGGGCTGCTTGGGGAATTTTTTCACGACGCGAAAAATGCCGAGCTGATATAAGTACTTGGGATCTGAAAATTGAGATTCCGGTTATCGAAGACACACATATAGAAATGCTATGAAACGTGGACATTTATTGGTCGCGGGCTAATTGGGGTATTTTATAACGACGCGACAAAAGCCGAGCTGATATAAGTACTTGGGATCTGAAAATTGACATTCCAGTTATCAACGCCATACATTTAGAAATGCTATGAAACGTGGACATTTCTTGGTCCCATGCTGATAGGATCATATTTTAACAGCATGTAAAATACGCAGATGATATGAGTAGTTGGGATCTGAAAATTGAGTTTCCTGTTATCGACGCCATTCTTTTAAAAATACCATGAAACGTGGACATTTGTTGGTCCCGGGCTGATTGGACCATTTTCTAACAACACGTAAAATACGCAGCTGATATAAGTTCTTGGGATCTGAAAATTGAGATTCCGGTTATCGACGACACACATTTAGAAATGCTATGAAATGTGGACATTTGTTGGTCCCGTGCTGATTGGACCATTTTTTAACAACACATAAAATACGCAGCTGATGTAAGTTCTTGGGATCTAAAAATTGAGTTTTCTGTTATCGACGCTATACGTTTAGAAATACCATGAAACGTGGAGATTTCTTGGTCCCGGGATGATTGGAGAATTTTTTCACGAAGCGAAAAATTCCGAGCTGATATAAGTACTTGAGATCTGTAAATTGAGATTCCAGTTATCGACGACTTACATTTAGAAATGCTATGAAACGTGGACATTTATTGGTCGTGGGCTGATTGGGGTATTTTATCACGACGCGAAAAAAGCCGAGCTGATATAAGTACTTGGGATCTGAAAATTGACATTCCAGTTATCAACGCCATACATTTAGAATTGCTATGAAACGTGGACATTTGTTGGTCCCGTGCTGATTGGACCATTTTTTAACAACACGTAAAATACGCAGCTGATATAAGTACTTGGGATCTGAAAATTGAGATTCCAGTTATCAACGCCATACATTTAGAAATGCTATGAAACGTGGACATTTGTTGGTCCCGTGCTGATTGGACCATTTTTTAACAACACGTAAAATACGCAGCTGATATAAGTACTTGGGATCTGAAATTTGAGTTTTCTGTTATCGACGCTATACGTTTAGAAATACCATGAAACGTGGAGATTTCTTGGTCCCGGGCTGATTGGAGAATTTTTTCACGAAGCGAAAAATTCCGAGCTGATATAAGTACTTGAGATCTGAAAATTGAGATTCCAGTTATCGACGACTTACATTTAGAAATGCTATGAAACGTGGACATTTATTGGTCGCGGGCTGATTGGGGTATTTTATCACGACGCGAAAAAAGCCGAGCTGATATAAGTACTTGGGATCTGAAAATTGACATTCCAGTTATCAACGCCATACATTTAGAAATGCTATGAAACGTGGACATTTCTTGGTCCCATGCTGATAGGACCATATTTTAACAGCATGTAAAATACGCAGATGATATGAGTACTTGGGATCTGAAAATTGAGTTTCCTGTTATCGACGCCATACTTTTAGAAATACCATGAAACGTGGACATTTGTTGGTCCGGGGCTGATTGGACCATTTTTTAACAACACGTAAAATACGCAGCTGATATAAATACTTGGGATCTGAAAATTGAGTTTCCAGTTATCAACGCCATGCATTTAGAAATGCTATGAAATGTGGACATTTGTTGGTCCCGTGCTGATTGGACCATTTTTTAACAACACGTAAAATACGCAGCTGATATAAGTACTTGGGGTCTGAAAATTGAGTTTTCTGTTATCGACGCTATACGTTTAGAAATACCATGAAACGTGGAGATTTCTTGGTCCCGGGCTGATTGGAGAATTTTTACACGAAGCGAAAAATTCCGAGCCGATATAAGTACTTGAGATCTGAAAATTGAGATTCCAGTTATCGACGACTTACATTTAGAAATGCTATGAAACGTGGACATTTATTGGTCGCGGGCTGATTGGGGTATTTTATCACGACGCGAAAAAAGCCGAGCTGATATAAGTACTTGGGATCTGAAAATTGACATTCCAGTTATCAACGCCATACATTTAGAATTGCTATGAAACGTGGACATTTGTTGGTCCCGTGCTGATTGGACCATTTTTTAACAACACGTAAAATACGCAGCTGATATAAGTACTTGGGATCTGAAAATTGAGATTCCAGTTATCAACGCCATACATTTAGAAATGCTATGAAACGTGGACATTTGTTGGTCCCGTGCTGATTGGACCATTTTTTAACAACACGTAAAATACGCAGCTGATATAAGTACTTGGGATCTGAAAATTGAGTTTCCTGTTATCGACGCCATACGTTTAGAAATACCATGAAACATGGTGATTTCTTGGTCCCGGGCTGATTGGAGAATTTTTTCACGAAGTGAAAAATTCCGAGCTGATATAAGTACTTGAGATCTGAAAATTGAGATTCCAGTTATCGACGACTTACATTTAGAAATGCTATGAAACGTGGACATTTATTGGTCGCGGGCTGATTGGAGTATTTTATTACGACGCGAAAAAAGCCGAGCTGATATAAGTACTTGGGATCTGAAAATTGACATTCCAGTTATCAACGCCATACATTTAGAAATGCTATGAAACGTGGACATTTCTTGGTCCCATGCTGATAGGACCATATATTAACAGCATGTAAAATACGCAGATGATATGAGTACTTGGGATCTGAAAATTGAGATTCCAGTTATCAACGCCATACATTTAGAAATGCTATGAAACGTGGACATTTGTTGGTCCCGTGCTGATTGGACCATTTTTTAACAACACGTGAAATACCCAGCTGATATAAGTACTTGGGATCTGAAAATTGAGTTTTCTGTTATCGACGCTATACGTTTAGAAATACCATGAAACGTGGACATTTCTTGGTCCCATGCTGATAGGACCATATTTTAACAGCATGTAAAATACGCAGATGATATGAGTACTTGGGATCTGAAAATTGAGTTTCCTGTTATCGACGCCATACTTTTAGAAATACCATGAAACGTGGACATTTGTTGGTCCCGGGCTGATTGGACCATTTTCTAACAACACGTAAAATACGCAGCTGATATAAGTTCTTGGGATCTGAAAATTGAGTTTCCAGTTATCAACGCCATGCATTTAGAAATGCTATGAAATGTGGACATTTGTGGGTCCCGTGCTGATTGGACCATTTTTTAACAACACGTAAAATACGCAGCTGATATAAGTACTTGGGATCTGAAAATTGAGTTTTCTGTTATCGACGATATACGTTTAGAAATACCATGAAACGTGGAGATTTCTTGGTCCCGGGCTGATTGGAGAATTTTTTCACGAAGCGAAAAATTCCGAGCTGATATAAGTACTTGAGATCTGAAAATTGAGATTCCAGTTATCGACGACTTACATTTAGAAATGCTATGAAACGTGGACATTTATTGGTCGCGGGCTGATTGGGGTATTTTATCACGACGCGAAAAAAGCCGAGCTGATATAAGTACTTGCGATCTGAAAATTGAGATTCCAGTTATCAACGCCATACATTTAGAAATGCTATGAAACGTGGACATTTTTGGTCCCGTGCTGATTGGACCATTTTTTAACAACATGTCAAATACGCAGATGATATAAGTACTTGGGATCTGAAAATTGAGTTTTCTGTTATCGACGCTATACGTTTAAAAATACCATGACACGTGGAGATTTCTTGGTCCCGGGCTGATAGGGGAATTTTTTCACGACGCTAAAAATTCCGAGCTGATATAAGTACTTGGGATCTGAAAAATGAGATTCCTGTTATCGACGACATACATTTAGAAATGCTATGAAACGTGGACATTTCTTGGTCCCGTGCTGATTGGACCATTTTTTAACAGCATGTAAAATACGCAGATGATATGAGTACTTGGGATCTGAAAATTGAGGTTCCTGTTATCGACGCCATACGTTTAGAAATACCATGAAACGTGGACACTTCTTGGTCCCGGTCTGATTGGGGAATTTTTTCACGACGCGAAAAATGCCGAGCTGCTATAAGTACTTGGGATCTGAGAATTGAGTTTCCAGGTATCGACGACATACGTTTAGAAATACCATGAAACGTGGACACTTCATAGTCCCGGGCTGATTGGGGAATTTTTTCACGTCGCGAAAAAAGCCGAGCTGATATAAGTACTTGGGATCTGCAAATTGAGATTCCAGTTATCGCCGCAATACGTTTAGAAATGCCATGAAACGTTGACATTTCTTGGTCCCGGGCTGATTGGACCATTTTTTAACAACACGTAAAATACGCAGCGGATATAAGTTCTTGGGATCTGAAAATTGAGTTTCCTGTTATCGACGCCATACGTTTAGAAACACCATGAAACATGGTGATTTCTTGGTCCCGGGCTGATTGGAGAATTTTTTCACGAAGCGAAAAATTCCGAGTTGATATAAGTACTTGAGATCTGAAAATTGAGATTCCAGTTATCGACGACTTACATTTAGAAATGCTATGAAACGTGGACATTTATTGGTCGCGGGCTGATTGGAGTATTTTATTACGACGCGAAAAAAGCCGAGCTGATATAAGTACTTGGGATCTGAAAATTGACATTCCAGTTATCAACGCCATACATTTAGAAATGCTATGAAACGTGGACATTTCTTGGTCCCATGCTGATAGGACCATATTTTAACAGCATGTAAAATACGCAGATGATATGAGTACTTGGGATCTGAAAATTGAGATTCCAGTTATCAACGCCATACATTTAGAAATGCTATGAAACGTGGACATTTGTTGGTCCCGTGCTGATTGGACCATTTTTTAACAACACGTAAAATACGCAGCTGATATAAGTACTTGGGATCTGAAAATTGAGTTTCCAGTTATCAACGCCATGCATTTAGAAATGCTATGAAATGTGGACATTTGTTGGTCCCGTCCTGATTGGACCATTTTTTAACAACACGTAAAATACGCAGCTGATATAAGTACTTGGGATCTGAAAATTGAGTTTTCTGTTATCGACGCTATACGTTTAGAAATACCATGAAACGTGGAGATTTCTTGGTCCCGGGCTGATTGGAGAATTTTTTCACGAAGCGAAAAATTCCGAGCTGATATAAGTACTTGAGATCTGAAAATTGAGATTCCAGTTATCGACGACTTACATTTAGAAATGCTATGAAACGTGGACATTTATTGGTCGCGGGCTGATTGGGGTATTTTATCACGACGCGAAAAAAGCCGAGCTGATATAAGTACTTGGGATCTGAAAATTGAGATTCCAGTTATCGACGCCATACATTTAGAAATGCTATGAAACGTGGACATTTTTGGTCCCGTGCTGATTGGACCATTTTTTAACAACATGTCAAATACGCAGATGATATAAGTACTTGGGATCTGAAAATTGAGTTTTCTGTTATCGACGCTATACGTTTAAAAATACCATGACACGTGGAGATTTCTTGGACCCGGGCTGATAGGGGAATTTTTTCACGACGCTAAAAATTCCGAGCTGATATAAGTACTTGAGATCTGAAAATTGAGATTCCTGTTATCGACGACATACATTTAGAAATGCTATGAAACGTGGACATTTCTTGGTCCCGTGCTGATTGGACCATTTTTTAACAGCATGTAAAATACGCAGATGATATGAGTACTTGGGATCTGAAAATTGAGATTCCTGTTATCGACGCCATACGTTTAGAAATACCATGAAACGTGGACACTTCTTGGTCCCGGTCTGATTGGGGAATTTTTTCACGACGCGAAAAATGCCGAGCTGCTATAAGTACTTGGGATCTGAGAATTGAGTTTCCAGGTAGCGACGACATACGTTTAGAAATACCATGAAACGTGGACACTCCTTAGTCCCGGGCTGATTGGGGAATTTTTTCACGACGCGAAAAAAGCCGAGCTGATATAAGTACTTGGGATCTGCAAATTGAGATTTCAGTTATCGCCGCAATACGTTTAGAAATGCCATGAAACGTTGACATTTCTTGGTCCCGGGCTGATTGGACCATTTTTTAACAACACGTAAAATACGCAGCGGATATAAGTTCTTGGGATCTGAAAATTGAGTTTTCTGTCATCGACGCTATACGTTTAGAAATACCATGAAACATGGTGATTTCTTGGTCCCGGGCTGATTGGAGAATTTTTTCACGAAGCGAAAAATTCCGAGCTGATATAAGTACTTGAGATCTGAAAATTGAGATTCCAGTTATCGACGACTTACATTTAGAAATGCTATGAAACGTGGACATTTATTGGTCGCGGGCTGATTGGGGTATTTTATCACGACGCGAAAAAAGCCGAGCTGATATAAGTACTTGGGATCTGAAAATTGACATTCCAGTTATCAACGCCATACATTTAGAAATGCTATGAAACGTGGACATTTCTTGGTCCCATGCTGATAGGACCATATTTTAACAGCATGTAAAATACGCAGATGATATGAGTACTTGGGATCTGAAAATTGAGTTTCCTGTTATCGACGCCATTCTTTTAAAAATACCATGAAACGTGGACATTTGTTGGTCCCGGGCTGATTGGACCATTTTCTAACAACACGTAAAATACGCAGCTGATATAAGTTCTTGGGATCTGAAAATTGAGATTCCGGTTATCGACGACACACATTTAGAAATGCTATGAAATGTGGACATTTGTTGGTCCCGTGCTGATTGGACCATTTTTTAACAACACATAAAATACGCAGCTGATGTAAGTTCTTGGGATCTAAAAATTGAGTTTTCTGTTATCGACGCTATACGTTTAGAAATACCATGAAACGTGGAGATTTCTTGGTCCCGGGATGATTGGAGAATTTTTTCACGAAGCGAAACATTCCGAGCTGATATAAGTACTTGAGATCTGAAAATTGAGATTCCAGTTATCGACGACTTACATTTAGAAATGCTATGAAACGTGGACATTTATTGGTCGCGGGCTGATTGGGGTATTTTATCACGACGCGAAAAAAGCCGAGCTGATATAAGTACTTGGGATCTGAAAATTGAGATTCCGGTTATCGACGACACACATTTAGAAATGCTATGAAACGTGGACATTTGTTGGTTCCGTGCTGATTGGACCATTTTTTAACAACACGTAAAATACGCAGCTGATATAAGTACTTGGGATCTAAAAATTGAGTTTTCTGTTATCGACGCTATACGTTTAGAAATACCATGAAACGTGGACATTTCTTGGTCCCGGGCTGATTGGGGAATTTTTTCACGTCGCGAAAAAGGCCGAGCAGACATAAGTACTTGGGATATGAAAATTGAGATTCCAGTTATCAACGCCATACATTTAGAAATGCTATGAAACGTGGACATTTGTTGGTCCCGTGCTGATTGGACCATTTTTTAACAACACGTAATATACGCAGCTGATATAAGTACTTGGGATCTGAAAATTGAGTTTTCTGTTATCGACGCTATACGTTTAGAAATACCATGAAACGTGGAGATTTCTTGGTCCCGGGCTGCTTGGGGAATTTTTTCACGACGCGAAAAATGCCGAGCTGATATAAGTACTTGGGATCTGAAAATTGAGATTCCGGTTATCGAAGACACACATATAGAAATGCTATGAAACGTGGACATTTATTGGTCGCGGGCTAATTGGGGTATTTTATAACGACGCGAAAAAAGCCGAGCTGATATAAGTACTTGGGATCTGAAAATTGACATTCCAGTTATCAACGCCATACATTTAGAAATGCTATGAAACGTGGACATTTCTTGGTCCCATGCTGATAGGATCATATTTTAACAGCATGTAAAATACGCAGATGATATGAGTAGTTGGGATCTGAAAATTGAGTTTCCTGTTATCGACGCCATTCTGTTAAAAATACCATGAAACGTGGACATTTGTTGGTCCCGGGCTGATTGGACCATTTTCTAACAACACGTAAAATACGCAGCTGATATAAGTTCTTGGGATCTGAAAATTGAGATTCCGGTTATCGACGACACACATTTAGAAATGCTATGAAATGTGGACATTTGTTGGTCCCGTGCTGATTGGACCATTTTTTAACAACACATAAAATACGCAGCTGATGTAAGTTCTTGGGATCTAAAAATTGAGTTTTCTGTTATCGACGCTATACGTTTAGAAATACCATGAAACGTGGAGATTTCTTGGTCCCGGGATGATTGGAGAATTTTTTCACGAAGCGTAAAATTCCGAGCTGATATAAGTACTTGAGATCTGTAAATTGAGATTCCAGTTATCGACGACTTACATTTAGAAATGCTATGAAACGTGGACATTTATTGGTCGTGGGCTGATTGGGGTATTTTATCACGACGCGAAAAAAGCCGAGCTGATATAAGTACTTGGGATCTGAAAATTGAGATTCCAGTTATCAACGCCATACATTTAGAAATGCTATGAAACGTGGACATTTGTTGGTCCCGTGCTGATTGGACCATTTTTTAACAACACGTAAAATACGCAGCTGATATAAGTACTTGGGATCTGAAAATTGAGTTTTCTGTTATCGACGCTATACGTTTAGAAATACCATGAAACGTGGAGATTTCTTGGTCCCGGGCTGATAGGAGAATTTTTACACGAAGCGAAAAATTCCGAGCCGATATAAGTACTTGAGATCTGAAAATTGAGATTCCAGTTATCGACGACTTACATTAAGAAATGCTATGAAACGTGGACATTTATTGGTCGCGGGCTGATTGGGGTATTTTATCACGACGCGAAAAAAGCCGAGCTGATATAAGTACTTGGGATCTGAAAATTGACATTCCAGTTATCAGCGCCATATATTTAGAAATGCTATGAAACGTGGACATTTCTTGGTCCCATGCTGATAGGACCATATTTTAACAGCATGTAAAATACGCAGATGATATGAGTACTTGGGATCTGAAAATTGAGATTCCAGTTATCAACGCCATACATTTAGAAATGCTATGAAACGTGGACATTTTTGGTCCCGTGCTGATTGGACCATTTTTTAACAACACGTAATATACGCAGCTGATATAAGTACTTGGGATCTGAAAATTGAGATTCCGGTTATCGAAGACACACATTTAGAAATGCTACGAAACGTGGACATTTATTGGTCGCGGGCTAATTGGGGTATTTTATAACGACGCGAAAAAAGCCGAGCTGATATAAGTACTTGGGATCTGAAAATTGACATTCCAGTTATCAACGCCATACATTTAGAAATGCTATGAAACGTGGACATTTCTTGGTCCCATGCTGATAGGATCATATTTTAACAGCATGTAAAATACGCAGATGATATGAGTAGTTGGGATCTGAAAATTGAGTTTCCTGTTATCGACGCCATTCTTTTAAAAATACCATGAAACGTGGACATTTGTTGGTCCCGGGCTGATTGGACCATTTTCTAACAACACCTAAAATACGCAGCTGATATAAGTTCTTGGGATCTGAAAATTGAGATTCCGGTTATCGACGACACACATTTAGAAATGCTATGAAATGTGGACATTTGTTGGTCCCGTGCTGATTGGACCATTTTTTAACAACACATAAAATACGCAGCTGATCTAAGTTCTTGGGATCTAAAAATTGAGTTTTCTGTTATCGACGCTATACGTTTAGAAATACCATGAAACGTGGAGATTTCTTGGTCCCGGGATGATTGGAGAATTTTTTCACGAAGCGAAAAATTCCGAGTTGATATAAGTACTTGAGATCTGAAAATTGAGATTCCAGTTATCGACGACTTACATTTAGAAATGCTATGAAACGTGGACATTTATTGGTCGCGGGCTGATTGGAGTATTTTATTACGACGCGAAAAAAGCCGAGCTGATATAAGTACTTGGGATCTGAAAATTGACATTCCAGTTATCAACGCCATACATTTAGAAATGCTATGAAACGTGGACATTTCTTGGTCCCATGCTGATAGGACCATATTTTAACAGCATGTAAAATACGCAGATGATATGAGTACTTGGGATCTGAAAATTGAGATTCCAGTTATCAACGCCATGCATTTAGAAATGCTATGAAATGTGGACATTTGTTGGTCCCGTCCTGATTGGACCATTTTTTAACAACACGTAAAATACGCAGCTGATATAAGTACTTGGGATCTGAAAATTGAGTTTTCTGTTATCGACGCTATACGTTTAGAAATACCATGAAACGTGGAGATTTCTTGGTCCCGGGCTGATTGGAGAATTTTTTCACGAAGCGAAAAATTCCGAGCTGATATAAGTACTTGAGATCTGAAAATTGAGATTCCAGTTATCGACGACTTACATTTAGAAATGCTATGAAACGTGGACATTTATTGGTCGCGGGCTGATTGGGGTATTTTATCACGACGCGAAAAAAGCCGAGCTGATATAAGTACTTGGGATCTGAAAATTGAGATTCCAGTTATCGACGCCATACATTTAGAAATGCTATGAAACGTGGACATTTTTGGTCCCGTGCTGATTGGACCATTTTTTAACAACATGTCAAATACGCAGATGATATAAGTACTTGGGATCTGAAAATTGAGTTTTCTGTTATCGACGCTATACGTTTAAAAATACCATGACACGTGGAGATTTCTTGGACCCGGGCTGATAGGGGAATTTTTTCACGACGCTAAAAATTCCGAGCTGATATAAGTACTTGAGATCTGAAAATTGAGATTCCTGTTATCGACGACATACATTTAGAAATGCTATGAAACGTGGACATTTCTTGGTCCCGTGCTGATTGGACCATTTTTTAACAGCATGTAAAATACGCAGATGATATGAGTACTTGGGATCTGAAAATTGAGATTCCTGTTATCGACGCCATACGTTTAGAAATACCATGAAACGTGGACACTTCTTGGTCCCGGTCTGATTGGGGAATTTTTTCACGACGCGAAAAATGCCGAGCTGCTATAAGTACTTGGGATCTGAGAATTGAGTTTCCAGGTAGCGACGACATACGTTTAGAAATACCATGAAACGTGGACACTCCTTAGTCCCGGGCTGATTGGGGAATTTTTTCACGACGCGAAAAAAGCCGAGCTGATATAAGTACTTGGGATCTGCAAATTGAGATTTCAGTTATCGCCGCAATACGTTTAGAAATGCCATGAAACGTTGACATTTCTTGGTCCCGGGCTGATTGGACCATTTTTTAACAACACGTAAAATACGCAGCGGATATAAGTTCTTGGGATCTGAAAATTGAGTTTTCTGTCATCGACGCTATACGTTTAGAAATACCATGAAACATGGTGATTTCTTGGTCCCGGGCTGATTGGAGAATTTTTTCACGAAGCGAAAAATTCCGAGCTGATATAAGTACTTGAGATCTGAAAATTGAGATTCCAGTTATCGACGACTTACATTTAGAAATGCTATGAAACGTGGACATTTATTGGTCGCGGGCTGATTGGGGTATTTTATCACGACGCGAAAAAAGCCGAGCTGATATAAGTACTTGGGATCTGAAAATTGACATTCCAGTTATCAACGCCATACATTTAGAAATGCTATGAAACGTGGACATTTCTTGGTCCCATGCTGATAGGACCATATTTTAACAGCATGTAAAATACGCAGATGATATGAGTACTTGGGATCTGAAAATTGAGTTTCCTGTTATCGACGCCATTCTTTTAAAAATACCATGAAACGTGGACATTTGTTGGTCCCGGGCTGATTGGACCATTTTCTAACAACACGTAAAATACGCAGCTGATATAAGTTCTTGGGATCTGAAAATTGAGATTCCGGTTATCGACGACACACATTTAGAAATGCTATGAAATGTGGACATTTGTTGGTCCCGTGCTGATTGGACCATTTTTTAACAACACATAAAATACGCAGCTGATGTAAGTACTTGGGATCTGAAAATTGAGTTTCCTGTTATCGACGCCATTCTTTTAAAAATACCATGAAACGTGGACATTTGTTGGTCCCGGGCTGATTGGACCATTTTCTAACAACACGTAAAATACGCAGCTGATATAAGTTCTTGGGATCTGAAAATTGAGATTCCGGTTATCGACGACACACATTTAGAAATGCTATGAAACGTGGACATTTATTGGTCGCGGGCTGATTGGGGTATTTTATCACGACGCGAAAAAAGCCGAGCTGATATAAGTACTTGGGATCTGAAAATTGACATTCCAGTTATCAACGCCATACATTTAGAATTGCTATGAAACGTGGACATTTGTTGGTCCCGTGCTGATTGGACCATTTTTTAACAACACGTAAAATACGCAGCTGATATAAGTACTTGGGATCTGAAAATTGAGATTCCAGTTATCAACGCCATACATTTAGAAATGCTATGAAACGTGGACATTTGTTGGTCCCGTGCTGATTGGACCATTTTTTAACAACACGTAAAATACGCAGCTGATATAAGTACTTGGGATCTGAAATTTGAGTTTTCTGTTATCGACGCTATACGTTTAGAAATACCATGAAACGTGGAGATTTCTTGGTCCCGGGCTGATTGGAGAATTTTTTCACGAAGCGAAAAATTCCGAGCTGATATAAGTACTTGAGATCTGAAAATTGAGATTCCAGTTATCGACGACTTACATTTAGAAATGCTATGAAACGTGGACATTTATTGGTCGCGGGCTGATTGGGGTATTTTATCACGACGCGAAAAAAGCCGAGCTGATATAAGTACTTGGGATCTGAAAATTGACATTCCAGTTATCAACGCCATACATTTAGAAATGCTATGAAACGTGGACATTTCTTGGTCCCATGCTGATAGGACCATATTTTAACAGCATGTAAAATACGCAGATGATATGAGTACTTGGGATCTGAAAATTGAGTTTCCTGTTATCGACGCCATACTTTTAGAAATACCATGAAACGTGGACATTTGTTGGTCCGGGGCTGATTGGACCATTTTTTAACAACACGTAAAATACGCAGCTGATATAAATACTTGGGATCTGAAAATTGAGTTTCCAGTTATCAACGCCATGCATTTAGAAATGCTATGAAATGTGGACATTTGTTGGTCCCGTGCTGATTGGACCATTTTTTAACAACACGTAAAATACGCAGCTGATATAAGTACTTGGGATCTGAAAATTGAGTTTTCTGTTATCGACGCTATACGTTTAGAAATACCATGAAACGTGGAGATTTCTTGGTCCCGGGCTGATTGGAGAATTTTTTCACGAAGCGAAAAATTCCGAGCTGATATAAGTACTTGAGATCTGAAAATTGAGATTCCAGTTATCGACGACTTACATTTAGAAATGCTATGAAACGTGGACATTTATTGGTCGCGGGCTGATTGGGGTATTTTATCACGACGCGAAAAAAGCCGAGCTGATATAAGTACTTGGGATCTGAAAATTGAAATTCCAGTTATCGACGCCATACATTTAGAAATGCTATGAAACGTGGACATTTTTGGTCCCGTGCTGATTGGACCATTTTTTAACAACATGTCAAATACGCAGATGATATAAGTACTTGGGATCTGAAAATTGAGTTTTCTGTTATCGACGCTATACGTTTAAAAATACCATGACACGTGGAGATTTCTTGGACCCGGGCTGATAGGGGAATTTTTTCACGACGCTAAAAATTCCGAGCTGATATAAGTACTTGAGATCTGAAAATTGAGATTCCTGTTATCGACGACATACATTTAGAAATGCTATGAAACGTGGACATTTCTTGGTCCCGTGCTGATTGGACCATTTTTTAACAGCATGTAAAATACGCAGATGATATGAGTACTTGGGATCTGAAAATTGAGATTCCTGTTATCGACGCCATACGTTTAGAAATACCATGAAACGTGGACACTTCTTGGTCCCGGTCTGATTGGGGAATTTTTTCACGACGCGAAAAATGCCGAGCTGCTATAAGTACTTGGGATCTGAGAATTGAGTTTCCAGGTAGCGACGACATACGTTTAGAAATACCATGAAACGTGGACACTCCTTAGTCCCGGGCTGATTGGGGAATTTTTTCACGACGCGAAAAAAGCCGAGCTGATATAAGTACTTGGGATCTGCAAATTGAGATTTCAGTTATCGCCGCAATACGTTTAGAAATGCCATGAAACGTTGACATTTCTTGGTCCCGGGCTGATTGGACCATTTTTTAACAACACGTAAAATACGCAGCGGATATAAGTTCTTGGGATCTGAAAATTGAGTTTTCTGTCATCGACGCTATACGTTTAGAAATACCATGAAACATGGTGATTTCTTGGTCCCGGGCTGATTGGAGAATTTTTTCACGAAGCGAAAAATTCCGAGCTGATATAAGTACTTGAGATCTGAAAATTGAGATTCCAGTTATCGACGACTTACATTTAGAAATGCTATGAAACGTGGACATTTATTGGTCGCGGGCTGATTGGGGTATTTTATCACGACGCGAAAAAAGCCGAGCTGATATAAGTACTTGGGATCTGAAAATTGACATTCCAGTTATCAACGCCATACATTTAGAAATGCTATGAAACGTGGACATTTCTTGGTCCCATGCTGATAGGACCATATTTTAACAGCATGTAAAATACGCAGATGATATGAGTACTTGGGATCTGAAAATTGAGTTTCCTGTTATCGACGCCATTCTTTTAAAAATACCATGAAACGTGGACATTTGTTGGTCCCGGGCTGATTGGACCATTTTCTAACAACACGTAAAATACGCAGCTGATATAAGTTCTTGGGATCTGAAAATTGAGATTCCGGTTATCGACGACACACATTTAGAAATGCTATGAAATGTGGACATTTGTTGGTCCCGTGCTGATTGGACCATTTTTTAACAACACATAAAATACGCAGCTGATGTAAGTTCTTGGGATCTAAAAATTGAGTTTTCTGTTATCGACGCTATACGTTTACAAATACCATGAAACGTGGAGATTTCTTGGTCCCGGGATCATTGGAGAATTTTTTCACGAAGCGAAAAATTCCGAGCTGATATAAGTACTTGAGATCTGAAAATTGAGATTCCAGTTATCGACGACTTACATTTAGAAATGCTATGAAACGTGGACATTTATTGGTCGCGGGCTGATTGGGGTATTTTATCACGACGCGAAAAAAGCCGAGCTGATATAAGTACTTGGGATCTGAAAATTGAGATTCCGGTTATCGACGACACACATTTAGAAATGCTATGAAACGTGGACATTTGTTGGTTCCGTGCTGATTGGACCATTTTTTAACAACACGTAAAATACGCAGCTGATATAAGTACTTGGGATCTAAAAATTGAGTTTTCTGTTATCGACGCTATACGTTTAGAAATACCATGAAACGTGGACATTTCTTGGTCCCGGGCTGATTGGGGAATTTTTTCACGTCGCGAAAAAGGCCGAGCTGACATAAGTACTTGGGATATGAAAATTGAGATTCCAGTTATCAACGCCATACATTTAGAAATGCTATGAAACGTGGACATTTGTTGGTCCCGTGCTGATTGGACCATTTTTTAACAACACGTAATATACGCAGCTGATATAAGTACTTGGGATCTGAAAATTGAGTTTTCTGTTATCGACGCTATACGTTTAGAAATACCATGAAACGTGGAGATTTCTTGGTCCCGGGCTGCTTGGGGAATTTTTTCACGACGCGAAAAATGCCGAGCTGATATAAGTACTTGGGATCTGAAAATTGAGATTCCGGTTATCGAAGACACACATATAGAAATGCTATGAAACGTGGACATTTATTGGTCGCGGGCTAATTGGGGTATTTTATAACGACGCGAAAAAAGCCGAGCTGATATAAGTACTTGGGATCTGAAAATTGACATTCCAGTTATCAACGCCATACATTTAGAAATGCTATGAAACGTGGACATTTCTTGGTCCCATGCTGATAGGATCATATTTTAACAGCATGTAAAATACGCAGATGATATGAGTAGTTGGGATCTGAAAATTGAGTTTCCTGTTATCGACGCCATTCTTTTAAAAATACCATGAAACGTGGACATTTGTTGGTCCCGGGCTGATTGGACCATTTTCTAACAACACGTAAAATACGCAGCTGATATAAGTTCTTGGGATCTGAAAATTGAGATTCCGGTTATCGACGACACACATTTAGAAATGCTATGAAATGTGGACATTTGTTGGTCCCGTGCTGATTGGACCATTTTTTAACAACACATAAAATACGCAGCTGATGTAAGTTCTTGGGATCTAAAAATTGAGTTTTCTGTTATCGACGCTATACGTTTAGAAATACCATGAAACGTGGAGATTTCTTGGTCCCGGGATGATTGGAGAATTTTTTCACGAAGCGAAAAATTCCGAGCTGATATAAGTACTTGAGATCTGTAAATTGAGATTCCAGTTATCGACGACTTACATTTAGAAATGCTATGAAACGTGGACATTTATTGGTCGTGGGCTGATTGGGGTATTTTATCACGACGCGAAAAAAGCCGAGCTGATATAAGTACTTGGGATCTGAAAATTGACATTCCAGTTATCAACGCCATACATTTAGAATTGCTATGAAACGTGGACATTTGTTGGTCCCGTGCTGATTGGACCATTTTTTAACAACACGTAAAATACGCAGCTGATATAAGTACTTGGGATCTGAAAATTGAGATTCCAGTTATCAACGCCATACATTTAGAAATGCTATGAAACGTGGACATTTGTTGGTCCCGTGCTGATTGGACCATTTTTTAACAACA
The DNA here is from genome assembly GCA_964016905.1 of Perithous albicinctus. Lineage (NCBI taxonomy): Eukaryota > Metazoa > Arthropoda > Insecta > Hymenoptera > Ichneumonidae > Perithous > Perithous albicinctus. Next base: position 5,579,551 of record OZ024696.1, on the reverse strand, counting down.
CGTAAAATACGCAGCTGATATAAGTACTTGGGATCTGAAATTTGAGTTTTCTGTTATCGACGCTATACGTTTAGAAATACCATGAAACGTGGAGATTTCTTGGTCCCGGGCTGATTGGAGAATTTTTTCACGAAGCGAAAAATTCCGAGCTGATATAAGTACTTGAGATCTGAAAATTGAGATTCCAGTTATCGACGACTTACATTTAGAAATGCTATGAAACGTGGACATTTATTGGTCGCGGGCTGATTGGGGTATTTTATCACGACGCGAAAAAAGCCGAGCTGATATAAGTACTTGGGATCTGAAAATTGACATTCCAGTTATCAACGCCATACATTTAGAAATGCTATGAAACGTGGACATTTCTTGGTCCCATGCTGATAGGACCATATTTTAACAGCATGTAAAATACGCAGATGATATGAGTACTTGGGATCTGAAAATTGAGTTTCCTGTTATCGACGCCATACTTTTAGAAATACCATGAAACGTGGACATTTGTTGGTCCGGGGCTGATTGGACCATTTTTTAACAACACGTAAAATACGCAGCTGATATAAATACTTGGGATCTGAAAATTGAGTTTCCAGTTATCAACGCCATGCATTTAGAAATGCTATGAAATGTGGACATTTGTTGGTCCCGTGCTGATTGGACCATTTTTTAACAACACGTAAAATACGCAGCTGATATAAGTACTTGGGGTCTGAAAATTGAGTTTTCTGTTATCGACGCTATACGTTTAGAAATACCATGAAACGTGGAGATTTCTTGGTCCCGGGCTGATTGGAGAATTTTTACACGAAGCGAAAAATTCCGAGCCGATATAAGTACTTGAGATCTGAAAATTGAGATTCCAGTTATCGACGACTTACATTTAGAAATGCTATGAAACGTGGACATTTATTGGTCGCGGGCTGATTGGGGTATTTTATCACGACGCGAAAAAAGCCGAGCTGATATAAGTACTTGGGATCTGAAAATTGACATTCCAGTTATCAACGCCATACATTTAGAATTGCTATGAAACGTGGACATTTGTTGGTCCCGTGCTGATTGGACCATTTTTTAACAACACGTAAAATACGCAGCTGATATAAGTACTTGGGATCTGAAAATTGAGATTCCAGTTATCAACGCCATACATTTAGAAATGCTATGAAACGTGGACATTTGTTGGTCCCGTGCTGATTGGACCATTTTTTAACAACACGTAAAATACGCAGCTGATATAAGTACTTGGGATCTGAAAATTGAGTTTCCTGTTATCGACGCCATACGTTTAGAAATACCATGAAACATGGTGATTTCTTGGTCCCGGGCTGATTGGAGAATTTTTTCACGAAGTGAAAAATTCCGAGCTGATATAAGTACTTGAGATCTGAAAATTGAGATTCCAGTTATCGACGACTTACATTTAGAAATGCTATGAAACGTGGACATTTATTGGTCGCGGGCTGATTGGAGTATTTTATTACGACGCGAAAAAAGCCGAGCTGATATAAGTACTTGGGATCTGAAAATTGACATTCCAGTTATCAACGCCATACATTTAGAAATGCTATGAAACGTGGACATTTCTTGGTCCCATGCTGATAGGACCATATATTAACAGCATGTAAAATACGCAGATGATATGAGTACTTGGGATCTGAAAATTGAGATTCCAGTTATCAACGCCATACATTTAGAAATGCTATGAAACGTGGACATTTGTTGGTCCCGTGCTGATTGGACCATTTTTTAACAACACGTGAAATACCCAGCTGATATAAGTACTTGGGATCTGAAAATTGAGTTTTCTGTTATCGACGCTATACGTTTAGAAATACCATGAAACGTGGACATTTCTTGGTCCCATGCTGATAGGACCATATTTTAACAGCATGTAAAATACGCAGATGATATGAGTACTTGGGATCTGAAAATTGAGTTTCCTGTTATCGACGCCATACTTTTAGAAATACCATGAAACGTGGACATTTGTTGGTCCCGGGCTGATTGGACCATTTTCTAACAACACGTAAAATACGCAGCTGATATAAGTTCTTGGGATCTGAAAATTGAGTTTCCAGTTATCAACGCCATGCATTTAGAAATGCTATGAAATGTGGACATTTGTGGGTCCCGTGCTGATTGGACCATTTTTTAACAACACGTAAAATACGCAGCTGATATAAGTACTTGGGATCTGAAAATTGAGTTTTCTGTTATCGACGATATACGTTTAGAAATACCATGAAACGTGGAGATTTCTTGGTCCCGGGCTGATTGGAGAATTTTTTCACGAAGCGAAAAATTCCGAGCTGATATAAGTACTTGAGATCTGAAAATTGAGATTCCAGTTATCGACGACTTACATTTAGAAATGCTATGAAACGTGGACATTTATTGGTCGCGGGCTGATTGGGGTATTTTATCACGACGCGAAAAAAGCCGAGCTGATATAAGTACTTGCGATCTGAAAATTGAGATTCCAGTTATCAACGCCATACATTTAGAAATGCTATGAAACGTGGACATTTTTGGTCCCGTGCTGATTGGACCATTTTTTAACAACATGTCAAATACGCAGATGATATAAGTACTTGGGATCTGAAAATTGAGTTTTCTGTTATCGACGCTATACGTTTAAAAATACCATGACACGTGGAGATTTCTTGGTCCCGGGCTGATAGGGGAATTTTTTCACGACGCTAAAAATTCCGAGCTGATATAAGTACTTGGGATCTGAAAAATGAGATTCCTGTTATCGACGACATACATTTAGAAATGCTATGAAACGTGGACATTTCTTGGTCCCGTGCTGATTGGACCATTTTTTAACAGCATGTAAAATACGCAGATGATATGAGTACTTGGGATCTGAAAATTGAGATTCCTGTTATCGACGCCATACGTTTAGAAATACCATGAAACGTGGACACTTCTTGGTCCCGGTCTGATTGGGGAATTTTTTCACGACGCGAAAAATGCCGAGCTGCTATAAGTACTTGGGATCTGAGAATTGAGTTTCCAGGTATCGACGACATACGTTTAGAAATACCATGAAACGTGGACACTTCATAGTCCCGGGCTGATTGGGGAATTTTTTCACGTCGCGAAAAAAGCCGAGCTGATATAAGTACTTGGGATCTGCAAATTGAGATTCCAGTTATCGCCGCAATACGTTTAGAAATGCCATGAAACGTTGACATTTCTTGGTCCCGGGCTGATTGGACCATTTTTTAACAACACGTAAAATACGCAGCGGATATAAGTTCTTGGGATCTGAAAATTGAGTTTCCTGTTATCGACGCCATACGTTTAGAAACACCATGAAACATGGTGATTTCTTGGTCCCGGGCTGATTGGAGAATTTTTTCACGAAGCGAAAAATTCCGAGTTGATATAAGTACTTGAGATCTGAAAATTGAGATTCCAGTTATCGACGACTTACATTTAGAAATGCTATGAAACGTGGACATTTATTGGTCGCGGGCTGATTGGAGTATTTTATTACGACGCGAAAAAAGCCGAGCTGATATAAGTACTTGGGATCTGAAAATTGACATTCCAGTTATCAACGCCATACATTTAGAAATGCTATGAAACGTGGACATTTCTTGGTCCCATGCTGATAGGACCATATTTTAACAGCATGTAAAATACGCAGATGATATGAGTACTTGGGATCTGAAAATTGAGATTCCAGTTATCAACGCCATACATTTAGAAATGCTATGAAACGTGGACATTTGTTGGTCCCGTGCTGATTGGACCATTTTTTAACAACACGTAAAATACGCAGCTGATATAAGTACTTGGGATCTGAAAATTGAGTTTCCAGTTATCAACGCCATGCATTTAGAAATGCTATGAAATGTGGACATTTGTTGGTCCCGTCCTGATTGGACCATTTTTTAACAACACGTAAAATACGCAGCTGATATAAGTACTTGGGATCTGAAAATTGAGTTTTCTGTTATCGACGCTATACGTTTAGAAATACCATGAAACGTGGAGATTTCTTGGTCCCGGGCTGATTGGAGAATTTTTTCACGAAGCGAAAAATTCCGAGCTGATATAAGTACTTGAGATCTGAAAATTGAGATTCCAGTTATCGACGACTTACATTTAGAAATGCTATGAAACGTGGACATTTATTGGTCGCGGGCTGATTGGGGTATTTTATCACGACGCGAAAAAAGCCGAGCTGATATAAGTACTTGGGATCTGAAAATTGAGATTCCAGTTATCGACGCCATACATTTAGAAATGCTATGAAACGTGGACATTTTTGGTCCCGTGCTGATTGGACCATTTTTTAACAACATGTCAAATACGCAGATGATATAAGTACTTGGGATCTGAAAATTGAGTTTTCTGTTATCGACGCTATACGTTTAAAAATACCATGACACGTGGAGATTTCTTGGACCCGGGCTGATAGGGGAATTTTTTCACGACGCTAAAAATTCCGAGCTGATATAAGTACTTGAGATCTGAAAATTGAGATTCCTGTTATCGACGACATACATTTAGAAATGCTATGAAACGTGGACATTTCTTGGTCCCGTGCTGATTGGACCATTTTTTAACAGCATGTAAAATACGCAGATGATATGAGTACTTGGGATCTGAAAATTGAGATTCCTGTTATCGACGCCATACGTTTAGAAATACCATGAAACGTGGACACTTCTTGGTCCCGGTCTGATTGGGGAATTTTTTCACGACGCGAAAAATGCCGAGCTGCTATAAGTACTTGGGATCTGAGAATTGAGTTTCCAGGTAGCGACGACATACGTTTAGAAATACCATGAAACGTGGACACTCCTTAGTCCCGGGCTGATTGGGGAATTTTTTCACGACGCGAAAAAAGCCGAGCTGATATAAGTACTTGGGATCTGCAAATTGAGATTTCAGTTATCGCCGCAATACGTTTAGAAATGCCATGAAACGTTGACATTTCTTGGTCCCGGGCTGATTGGACCATTTTTTAACAACACGTAAAATACGCAGCGGATATAAGTTCTTGGGATCTGAAAATTGAGTTTTCTGTCATCGACGCTATACGTTTAGAAATACCATGAAACATGGTGATTTCTTGGTCCCGGGCTGATTGGAGAATTTTTTCACGAAGCGAAAAATTCCGAGCTGATATAAGTACTTGGGATCTGCAAATTGAGATTTCAGTTATCGCCGCAATACGTTTAGAAATACCATGAAACGTGGAGATTTCTTGGTCCCGGGCTGATTGGAGAATTTTTTCACGAAGCGAAAAATTCCGAGCTGATATAAGTACTTGAGATCTGAAAATTGAGATTCCAGTTATCGACGACTTACATTTAGAAATGCTATGAAACGTGGACATTTATTGGTCGCGGGCTGATTGGGGTATTTTATCACGACGCGAAAAAAGCCGAGCTGATATAAGTACTTGGGATCTGAAAATTGACATTCCAGTTATCAGCGCCATATATTTAGAAATGCTATGAAACGTGGACATTTCTTGGTCCCATGCTGATAGGACCATATTTTAACAGCATGTAAAATACGCAGATGATATGAGTACTTGGGATCTGAAAATTGAGATTCCAGTTATCAACGCCATACATTTAGAAATGCTATGAAACGTGGACATTTTTGGTCCCGTGCTGATTGGACCATTTTTTAACAACACGTAATATACGCAGCTGATATAAGTACTTGGGATCTGAAAATTGAGATTCCGGTTATCGAAGACACACATTTAGAAATGCTACGAAACGTGGACATTTATTGGTCGCGGGCTAATTGGGGTATTTTATAACGACGCGAAAAAAGCCGAGCTGATATAAGTACTTGGGATCTGAAAATTGACATTCCAGTTATCAACGCCATACATTTAGAAATGCTATGAAACGTGGACATTTCTTGGTCCCATGCTGATAGGATCATATTTTAACAGCATGTAAAATACGCAGATGATATGAGTAGTTGGGATCTGAAAATTGAGTTTCCTGTTATCGACGCCATTCTTTTAAAAATACCATGAAACGTGGACATTTGTTGGTCCCGGGCTGATTGGACCATTTTCTAACAACACCTAAAATACGCAGCTGATATAAGTTCTTGGGATCTGAAAATTGAGATTCCGGTTATCGACGACACACATTTAGAAATGCTATGAAATGTGGACATTTGTTGGTCCCGTGCTGATTGGACCATTTTTTAACAACACATAAAATACGCAGCTGATCTAAGTTCTTGGGATCTAAAAATTGAGTTTTCTGTTATCGACGCTATACGTTTAGAAATACCATGAAACGTGGAGATTTCTTGGTCCCGGGATGATTGGAGAATTTTTTCACGAAGCGAAAAATTCCGAGTTGATATAAGTACTTGAGATCTGAAAATTGAGATTCCAGTTATCGACGACTTACATTTAGAAATGCTATGAAACGTGGACATTTATTGGTCGCGGGCTGATTGGAGTATTTTATTACGACGCGAAAAAAGCCGAGCTGATATAAGTACTTGGGATCTGAAAATTGACATTCCAGTTATCAACGCCATACATTTAGAAATGCTATGAAACGTGGACATTTCTTGGTCCCATGCTGATAGGACCATATTTTAACAGCATGTAAAATACGCAGATGATATGAGTACTTGGGATCTGAAAATTGAGATTCCAGTTATCAACGCCATGCATTTAGAAATGCTATGAAATGTGGACATTTGTTGGTCCCGTCCTGATTGGACCATTTTTTAACAACACGTAAAATACGCAGCTGATATAAGTACTTGGGATCTGAAAATTGAGTTTTCTGTTATCGACGCTATACGTTTAGAAATACCATGAAACGTGGAGATTTCTTGGTCCCGGGCTGATTGGAGAATTTTTTCACGAAGCGAAAAATTCCGAGCTGATATAAGTACTTGAGATCTGAAAATTGAGATTCCAGTTATCGACGACTTACATTTAGAAATGCTATGAAACGTGGACATTTATTGGTCGCGGGCTGATTGGGGTATTTTATCACGACGCGAAAAAAGCCGAGCTGATATAAGTACTTGGGATCTGAAAATTGAGATTCCAGTTATCGACGCCATACATTTAGAAATGCTATGAAACGTGGACATTTTTGGTCCCGTGCTGATTGGACCATTTTTTAACAACATGTCAAATACGCAGATGATATAAGTACTTGGGATCTGAAAATTGAGTTTTCTGTTATCGACGCTATACGTTTAAAAATACCATGACACGTGGAGATTTCTTGGACCCGGGCTGATAGGGGAATTTTTTCACGACGCTAAAAATTCCGAGCTGATATAAGTACTTGAGATCTGAAAATTGAGATTCCTGTTATCGACGACATACATTTAGAAATGCTATGAAACGTGGACATTTCTTGGTCCCGTGCTGATTGGACCATTTTTTAACAGCATGTAAAATACGCAGATGATATGAGTACTTGGGATCTGAAAATTGAGATTCCTGTTATCGACGCCATACGTTAAGAAATACCATGAAACGTGGACACTTCTTGGTCCCGGTCTGATTGGGGAATTTTTTCACGACGCGAAAAATGCCGAGCTGCTATAAGTACTTGGGATCTGAGAATTGAGTTTCCAGGTAGCGACGACATACGTTTAGAAATACCATGAAACGTGGACACTCCTTAGTCCCGGGCTGATTGGGGAATTTTTTCACGACGCGAAAAAAGCCGAGCTGATATAAGTACTTGGGATCTGCAAATTGAGATTTCAGTTATCGCCGCAATACGTTTAGAAATGCCATGAAACGTTGACATTTCTTGGTCCCGGGCTGATTGGACCATTTTTTAACAACACGTAAAATACGCAGCGGATATAAGTTCTTGGGATCTGAAAATTGAGTTTTCTGTCATCGACGCTATACGTTTAGAAATACCATGAAACATGGTGATTTCTTGGTCCCGGGCTGATTGGAGAATTTTTTCACGAAGCGAAAAATTCCGAGCTGATATAAGTACTTGAGATCTGAAAATTGAGATTCCAGTTATCGACGACTTACATTTAGAAATGCTATGAAACGTGGACATTTATTGGTCGCGGGCTGATTGGGGTATTTTATCACGACGCGAAAAAAGCCGAGCTGATATAAGTACTTGGGATCTGAAAATTGACATTCCAGTTATCAACGCCATACATTTAGAAATGCTATGAAACGTGGACATTTCTTGGTCCCATGCTGATAGGACCATATTTTAACAGCATGTAAAATACGCAGATGATATGAGTACTTGGGATCTGAAAATTGAGTTTCCTGTTATCGACGCCATTCTTTTAAAAATACCATGAAACGTGGACATTTGTTGGTCCCGGGCTGATTGGACCATTTTCTAACAACACGTAAAATACGCAGCTGATATAAGTTCTTGGGATCTGAAAATTGAGATTCCGGTTATCGACGACACACATTTAGAAATGCTATGAAATGTGGACATTTGTTGGTCCCGTGCTGATTGGACCATTTTTTAACAACACATAAAATACGCAGCTGATGTAAGTACTTGGGATCTGAAAATTGAGTTTCCTGTTATCGACGCCATTCTTTTAAAAATACCATGAAACGTGGACATTTGTTGGTCCCGGGCTGATTGGACCATTTTCTAACAACACGTAAAATACGCAGCTGATATAAGTTCTTGGGATCTGAAAATTGAGATTCCGGTTATCGACGACACACATTTAGAAATGCTATGAAACGTGGACATTTATTGGTCGCGGGCTGATTGGGGTATTTTATCACGACGCGAAAAAAGCCGAGCTGATATAAGTACTTGGGATCTGAAAATTGACATTCCAGTTATCAACGCCATACATTTAGAATTGCTATGAAACGTGGACATTTGTTGGTCCCGTGCTGATTGGACCATTTTTTAACAACACGTAAAATACGCAGCTGATATAAGTACTTGGGATCTGAAAATTGAGATTCCAGTTATCAACGCCATACATTTAGAAATGCTATGAAACGTGGACATTTGTTGGTCCCGTGCTGATTGGACCATTTTTTAACAACACGTAAAATACGCAGCTGATATAAGTACTTGGGATCTGAAATTTGAGTTTTCTGTTATCGACGCTATACGTTTAGAAATACCATGAAACGTGGAGATTTCTTGGTCCCGGGCTGATTGGAGAATTTTTTCACGAAGCGAAAAATTCCGAGCTGATATAAGTACTTGAGATCTGAAAATTGAGATTCCAGTTATCGACGACTTACATTTAGAAATGCTATGAAACGTGGACATTTATTGGTCGCGGGCTGATTGGGGTATTTTATCACGACGCGAAAAAAGCCGAGCTGATATAAGTACTTGGGATCTGAAAATTGACATTCCAGTTATCAACGCCATACATTTAGAAATGCTATGAAACGTGGACATTTCTTGGTCCCATGCTGATAGGACCATATTTTAACAGCATGTAAAATACGCAGATGATATGAGTACTTGGGATCTGAAAATTGAGTTTCCTGTTATCGACGCCATACTTTTAGAAATACCATGAAACGTGGACATTTGTTGGTCCGGGGCTGATTGGACCATTTTTTAACAACACGTAAAATACGCAGCTGATATAAATACTTGGGATCTGAAAATTGAGTTTCCAGTTATCAACGCCATGCATTTAGAAATGCTATGAAATGTGGACATTTGTTGGTCCCGTGCTGATTGGACCATTTTTTAACAACACGTAAAATACGCAGCTGATATAAGTACTTGGGATCTGAAAATTGAGTTTTCTGTTATCGACGCTATACGTTTAGAAATACCATGAAACGTGGAGATTTCTTGGTCCCGGGCTGATTGGAGAATTTTTTCACGAAGCGAAAAATTCCGAGCTGATATAAGTACTTGAGATCTGAAAATTGAGATTCCAGTTATCGACGACTTACATTTAGAAATGCTATGAAACGTGGACATTTATTGGTCGCGGGCTGATTGGGGTATTTTATCACGACGCGAAAAAAGCCGAGCTGATATAAGTACTTGGGATCTGAAAATTGAAATTCCAGTTATCGACGCCATACATTTAGAAATGCTATGAAACGTGGACATTTTTGGTCCCGTGCTGATTGGACCATTTTTTAACAACATGTCAAATACGCAGATGATATAAGTACTTGGGATCTGAAAATTGAGTTTTCTGTTATCGACGCTATACGTTTAAAAATACCATGACACGTGGAGATTTCTTGGACCCGGGCTGATAGGGGAATTTTTTCACGACGCTAAAAATTCCGAGCTGATATAAGTACTTGAGATCTGAAAATTGAGATTCCTGTTATCGACGACATACATTTAGAAATGCTATGAAACGTGGACATTTCTTGGTCCCGTGCTGATTGGACCATTTTTTAACAGCATGTAAAATACGCAGATGATATGAGTACTTGGGATCTGAAAATTGAGATTCCTGTTATCGACGCCATACGTTTAGAAATACCATGAAACGTGGACACTTCTTGGTCCCGGTCTGATTGGGGAATTTTTTCACGACGCGAAAAATGCCGAGCTGCTATAAGTACTTGGGATCTGAGAATTGAGTTTCCAGGTAGCGACGACATACGTTTAGAAATACCATGAAACGTGGACACTCCTTAGTCCCGGGCTGATTGGGGAATTTTTTCACGACGCGAAAAAAGCCGAGCTGATATAAGTACTTGGGATCTGCAAATTGAGATTTCAGTTATCGCCGCAATACGTTTAGAAATGCCATGAAACGTTGACATTTCTTGGTCCCGGGCTGATTGGACCATTTTTTAACAACACGTAAAATACGCAGCGGATATAAGTTCTTGGGATCTGAAAATTGAGTTTTCTGTCATCGACGCTATACGTTTAGAAATACCATGAAACATGGTGATTTCTTGGTCCCGGGCTGATTGGAGAATTTTTTCACGAAGCGAAAAATTCCGAGCTGATATAAGTACTTGAGATCTGAAAATTGAGATTCCAGTTATCGACGACTTACATTTAGAAATGCTATGAAACGTGGACATTTATTGGTCGCGGGCTGATTGGGGTATTTTATCACGACGCGAAAAAAGCCGAGCTGATATAAGTACTTGGGATCTGAAAATTGACATTCCAGTTATCAACGCCATACATTTAGAAATGCTATGAAACGTGGACATTTCTTGGTCCCATGCTGATAGGACCATATTTTAACAGCATGTAAAATACGCAGATGATATGAGTACTTGGGATCTGAAAATTGAGTTTCCTGTTATCGACGCCATTCTTTTAAAAATACCATGAAACGTGGACATTTGTTGGTCCCGGGCTGATTGGACCATTTTCTAACAACACGTAAAATACGCAGCTGATATAAGTTCTTGGGATCTGAAAATTGAGATTCCGGTTATCGACGACACATATTTAGAAATGCTATGAAATGTGGACATTTGTTGGTCCCGTGCTGATTGGACCATTTTTTAACAACACATAAAATACGCAGCTGATGTAAGTTCTTGGGATCTAAAAATTGAGTTTTCTGTTATCGACGCTATACGTTTACAAATACCATGAAACGTGGAGATTTCTTGGTCCCGGGATCATTGGAGAATTTTTTCACGAAGCGAAAAATTCCGAGCTGATATAAGTACTTGAGATCTGAAAATTGAGATTCCAGTTATCGACGACTTACATTTAGAAATGCTATGAAACGTGGACATTTATTGGTCGCGGGCTGATTGGGGTATTTTATCACGACGCGAAAAAAGCCGAGCTGATATAAGTACTTGGGATCTGAAAATTGAGATTCCGGTTATCGACGACACACATTTAGAAATGCTATGAAACGTGGACATTTGTTGGTTCCGTGCTGATTGGACCATTTTTTAACAACACGTAAAATACGCAGCTGATATAAGTACTTGGGATCTAAAAATTGAGTTTTCTGTTATCGACGCTATACGTTTAGAAATACCATGAAACGTGGACATTTCTTGGTCCCGGGCTGATTGGGGAATTTTTTCACGTCGCGAAAAAGGCCGAGCTGACATAAGTACTTGGGATATGAAAATTGAGATTCCAGTTATCAACGCCATACATTTAGAAATGCTATGAAACGTGGACATTTGTTGGTCCCGTGCTGATTGGACCATTTTTTAACAACACGTAATATACGCAGCTGATATAAGTACTTGGGATCTGAAAATTGAGTTTTCTGTTATCGACGCTATACGTTTAGAAATACCATGAAACGTGGAGATTTCTTGGTCCCGGGCTGCTTGGGGAATTTTTTCACGACGCGAAAAATGCCGAGCTGATATAAGTACTTGGGATCTGAAAATTGAGATTCCGGTTATCGAAGACACACATATAGAAATGCTATGAAACGTGGACATTTATTGGTCGCGGGCTAATTGGGGTATTTTATAACGACGCGAAAAAAGCCGAGCTGATATAAGTACTTGGGATCTGAAAATTGACATTCCAGTTATCAACGCCATACATTTAGAAATGCTATGAAACGTGGACATTTCTTGGTCCCATGCTGATAGGATCATATTTTAACAGCATGTAAAATACGCAGATGATATGAGTAGTTGGGATCTGAAAATTGAGTTTCCTGTTATCGACGCCATTCTTTTAAAAATACCATGAAACGTGGACATTTGTTGGTCCCGGGCTGATTGGACCATTTTCTAACAACACGTAAAATACGCAGCTGATATAAGTTCTTGGGATCTGAAAATTGAGATTCCGGTTATCGACGACACACATTTAGAAATGCTATGAAATGTGGACATTTGTTGGTCCCGTGCTGATTGGACCATTTTTTAACAACACATAAAATACGCAGCTGATGTAAGTTCTTGGGATCTAAAAATTGAGTTTTCTGTTATCGACGCTATACGTTTAGAAATACCATGAAACGTGGAGATTTCTTGGTCCCGGGATGATTGGAGAATTTTTTCACGAAGCGAAAAATTCCGAGCTGATATAAGTACTTGAGATCTGTAAATTGAGATTCCAGTTATCGACGACTTACATTTAGAAATGCTATGAAACGTGGACATTTATTGGTCGTGGGCTGATTGGGGTATTTTATCACGACGCGAAAAAAGCCGAGCTGATATAAGTACTTGGGATCTGAAAATTGACATTCCAGTTATCAACGCCATACATTTAGAATTGCTATGAAACGTGGACATTTGTTGGTCCCGTGCTGATTGGACCATTTTTTAACAACACGTAAAATACGCAGCTGATATAAGTACTTGGGATCTGAAAATTGAGATTCCAGTTATCAACGCCATACATTTAGAAATGCTATGAAACGTGGACATTTGTTGGTCCCGTGCTGATTGGACCATTTTTTAACAACACGTAAAATACGCAGCTGATATAAGTACTTGGGATCTGAAATTTGAGTTTTCTGTTATCGACGCTATACGTTTAGAAATACCATGAAACGTGGAGATTTCTTGGTCCCGGGCTGATTGGAGAATTTTTTCACGAAGCGAAAAATTCCGAGCTGATATAAGTACTTGAGATCTGAAAATTGAGATTCCAGTTATCGACGACTTACATTTAGAAATGCTATGAAACGTGGACATTTATTGGTCGCGGGCTGATTGGGGTATTTTATCACGACGCGAAAAAAGCCGAGCTGATATAAGTACTTGGGATCTGAAAATTGACATTCCAGTTATCAACGCCATACATTTAGAAATGCTATGAAACGTGGACATTTCTTGGTCCCATGCTGATAGGACCATATTTTAACAGCATGTAAAATACGCAGATGATATGAGTACTTGGGATCTGAAAATTGAGTTTCCTGTTATCGACGCCATACTTTTAGAAATACCATGAAACGTGGACATTTGTTGGTCCGGGGCTGATTGGACCATTTTTTAACAACACGTAAAATACGCAGCTGATATAAATACTTGGGATCTGAAAATTGAGTTTCCAGTTATCAACGCCATGCATTTAGAAATGCTATGAAATGTGGACATTTGTTGGTCCCGTGCTGATTGGACCATTTTTTAACAACACGTAAAATACGCAGCTGATATAAGTACTTGGGGTCTGAAAATTGAGTTTTCTGTTATCGACGCTATACGTTTAGAAATACCATGAAACGTGGAGATTTCTTGGTCCCGGGCTGATTGGAGAATTTTTACACGAAGCGAAAAATTCCGAGCCGATATAAGTACTTGAGATCTGAAAATTGAGATTCCAGTTATCGACGACTTACATTTAGAAATGCTATGAAACGTGGACATTTATTGGTCGCGGGCTGATTGGGGTATTTTATCACGACGCGAAAAAAGCCGAGCTGATATAAGTACTTGGGATCTGAAAATTGACATTCCAGTTATCAGCGCCATACATTTAGAAATGCTATGAAACGTGGACATTTCTTGGTCCCATGCTGATAGGACCATATTTTAACAGCATGTAAAATACGCAGATGATATGAGTACTTGGGATCTGAAAATTGAGATTCCAGTTATCAACGCCATACATTTAGAAATGCTATGAAACGTGGACATTTTTGGTCCCGTGCTGATTGGACCATTTTTTAACAACATGTCAAATACGCAGATGATATAAGTACTTGGGATCTGAAAATTGAGTTTTCTGTTATCGACGCTATACGTTTAAAAATACCATGACACGTGGAGATTTCTTGGTCCCGGGCTGATAGGGGAATTTTTTCACGACGCTAAAAATTCCGAGCTGATATAAGTACTTGGGATCTGAAAAATGAGATTCCTGTTATCGACGACATACATTTAGAAATGCTATGAAACGTGGACATTTCTTGGTCCCGTGCTGATTGGACCATTTTTTAACAGCATGTAAAATACGCAGATGATATGAGTACTTGGGATCTGAAAATTGAGATTCCTGTTATCGACGCCATACGTTTAGAAATACCATGAAACGTGGACACTTCTTGGTCCCGGTCTGATTGGGGAATTTTTTCACGACGCGAAAAATGCCGAGCTGCTATAAGTACTTGGGATCTGAGAATTGAGTTTCCAGGTATCGACGACATACGTTTAGAAATACCATGAAACGTGGACACTTCATAGTCCCGGGCTGATTGGGGAATTTTTTCACGTCGCGAAAAAAGCCGAGCTGATATAAGTACTTGGGATCTGCAAATTGAGATTCCAGTTATCGCCGCAATACGTTTAGAAATGCCATGAAACGTTGACATTTCTTGGTCCCGGGCTGATTGGACCATTTTTTAACAACACGTAAAATACGCAGCGGATATAAGTTCTTGGGATCTGAAAATTGAGTTTCCTGTTATCGACGCCATACGTTTAGAAACACCATGAAACATGGTGATTTCTTGGTCCCGGGCTGATTGGAGAATTTTTTCACGAAGCGAAAAATTCCGAGTTGATATAAGTACTTGAGATCTGAAAATTGAGATTCCAGTTATCGACGACTTACATTTAGAAATGCTATGAAACGTGGACATTTATTGGTCGCGGGCTGATTGGAGTATTTTATTACGACGCGAAAAAAGCCGAGCTGATATAAGTACTTGGGATCTGAAAATTGACATTCCAGTTATCAACGCCATACATTTAGAAATGCTATGAAACGTGGACATTTCTTGGTCCCATGCTGATAGGACCATATTTTAACAGCATGTAAAATACGCAGATGATATGAGTACTTGGGATCTGAAAATTGAGATTCCAGTTATCAACGCCATACATTTAGAAATGCTATGAAACGTGGACATTTGTTGGTCCCGTGCTGATTGGACCATTTTTTAACAACACGTAAAATACGCAGCTGATATAAGTACTTGGGATCTGAAAATTGAGTTTCCAGTTATCAACGCCATGCATTTAGAAATGCTATGAAATGTGGACATTTGTTGGTCCCGTCCTGATTGGACCATTTTTTAACAACACGTAAAATACGCAGCTGATATAAGTACTTGGGATCTGAAAATTGAGTTTTCTGTTATCGACGCTATACGTTTAGAAATACCATGAAACGTGGAGATTTCTTGGTCCCGGGCTGATTGGAGAATTTTTTCACGAAGCGAAAAATTCCGAGCTGATATAAGTACTTGAGATCTGAAAATTGAGATTCCAGTTATCGACGACTTACATTTAGAAATGCTATGAAACGTGGACATTTATTGGTCGCGGGCTGATTGGGGTATTTTATCACGACGCGAAAAAAGCCGAGCTGATATAAGTACTTGGGATCTGAAAATTGAGATTCCAGTTATCGACGCCATACATTTAGAAATGCTATGAAACGTGGACATTTTTGGTCCCGTGCTGATTGGACCATTTTTTAACAACATGTCAAATACGCAGATGATATAAGTACTTGGGATCTGAAAATTGAGTTTTCTGTTATCGACGCTATACGTTTAAAAATACCATGACACGTGGAGATTTCTTGGACCCGGGCTGATAGGGGAATTTTTTCACGACGCTAAAAATTCCGAGCTGATATAAGTACTTGAGATCTGAAAATTGAGATTCCTGTTATCGACGACATACATTTAGAAATGCTATGAAACGTGGACATTTCTTGGTCCCGTGCTGATAGGACCATATTTTAACAGCATGTAAAATACGCAGATGATATGAGTACTTGGGATCTGAAAATTGAGATTCCAGTTATCAACGCCATACATTTAGAAATGCTATGAAACGTGGACATTTGTTGGTCCCGTGCTGATTGGACCATTTTTTAACAACACGTAAAATACGCAGCTGATATAAGTACTTGGGATCTGAAAATTGAGTTTCCAGTTATCAACGCCATGCATTTAGAAATGCTATGAAATGTGGACATTTGTTGGTCCCGTCCTGATTGGACCATTTTTTAACAACACGTAAAATACGCAGCTGATATAAGTACTTGGGATCTGAAAATTGAGTTTTCTGTTATCGACGCTATACGTTTAGAAATACCATGAAACGTGGAGATTTCTTGGTCCCGGGCTGATTGGAGAATTTTTTCACGAAGCGAAAAATTCCGAGCTGATATAAGTACTTGAGATCTGAAAATTGAGATTCCAGTTATCGACGACTTACATTTAGAAATGCTATGAAACGTGGACATTTATTGGTCGCGGGCTGATTGGGGTATTTTATCACGACGCGAAAAAAGCCGAGCTGATATAAGTACTTGGGATCTGAAAATTGAGATTCCAGTTATCGACGCCATACATTTAGAAATGCTATGAAACGTGGACATTTTTGGTCCCGTGCTGATTGGACCATTTTTTAACAACATGTCAAATACGCAGATGATATAAGTACTTGGGATCTGAAAATTGAGTTTTCTGTTATCGACGCTATACGTTTAAAAATACCATGACACGTGGAGATTTCTTGGACCCGGGCTGATAGGGGAATTTTTTCACGACGCTAAAAATTCCGAGCTGATATAAGTACTTGAGATCTGAAAATTGAGATTCCTGTTATCGACGACATACATTTAGAAATGCTATGAAACGTGGACATTTCTTGGTCCCGTGCTGATTGGACCATTTTTTAACAGCATGTAAAATACGCAGATGATATGAGTACTTGGGATCTGAAAATTGAGATTCCTGTTATCGACGCCATACGTTTAGAAATACCATGAAACGTGGACACTTCTTGGTCCCGGTCTGATTAGGGAATTTTTTCACGACGCGAAAAATGCCGAGCTGCTATAAGTACTTGGGATCTGAGAATTGAGTTTCCAGGTAGCGACGACATACGTTTAGAAATACCATGAAACGTGGACACTCCTTAGTCCCGGGCTGATTGGGGAATTTTTTCACGACGCGAAAAAAGCCGAGCTGATATAAGTACTTGGGATCTGCAAATTGAGATTTCAGTTATCGCCGCAATACGTTTAGAAATGCCATGAAACGTTGACATTTCTTGGTCCCGGGCTGATTGGACCATTTTTTAACAACACGTAAAATACGCAGCGGATATAAGTTCTTGGGATCTGAAAATTGAGTTTTCTGTCATCGACGCTATACGTTTAGAAATACCATGAAACATGGTGATTTCTTGGTCCCGGGCTGATTGGAGAATTTTTTCACGAAGCGAAAAATTCCGAGCTGATATAAGTACTTGAGATCTGAAAATTGAGATTCCAGTTATCGACGACTTACATTTAGAAATGCTATGAAACGTGGACATTTATTGGTCGCGGGCTGATTGGGGTATTTTATCACGACGCGAAAAAAGCCGAGCTGATATAAGTACTTGGGATCTGAAAATTGACATTCCAGTTATCAACGCCATACATTTAGAAATGCTATGAAACGTGGACATTTCTTGGTCCCATGCTGATAGGACCATATTTTAACAGCATGTAAAATACGCAGATGATATGAGTACTTGGGATCTGAAAATTGAGTTTCCTGTTATCGACGCCATTCTTTTAAAAATACCATGAAACGTGGACATTTGTTGGTCCCGGGCTGATTGGACCATTTTCTAACAACACGTAAAATACGCAGCTGATATAAGTTCTTGGGATCTGAAAATTGAGATTCCGGTTATCGACGACACACATTTAGAAATGCTATGAAATGTGGACATTTGTTGGTCCCGTGCTGATTGGACCATTTTTTAACAACACATAAAATACGCAGCTGATGTAAGTTCTTGGGATCTAAAAATTGAGTTTTCTGTTATCGACGCTATACGTTTAGAAATACCATGAAACGTGGAGATTTCTTGGTCCCGGGATGATTGGAGAATTTTTTCACGAAGCGAAAAATTCCGAGCTGATATAAGTACTTGAGATCTGAAAATTGAGATTCCAGTTATCGACGACTTACATTTAGAAATGCTATGAAACGTGGACATTTATTGGTCGCGGGCTGATTGGGGTATTTTATCACGACGCGAAAAAAGCCGAGCTGATATAAGTACTTGGGATCTGAAAATTGAGATTCCGGTTATCGACGACACACATTTAGAAATGCTATGAAACGTGGACATTTGTTGGTTCCGTGCTGATTGGACCATTTTTTAACAACACGTAAAATACGCAGCTGATATAAGTACTTGGGATCTAAAAATTGAGTTTTCTGTTATCGACGCTATACGTTTAGAAATACCATGAAACGTGGACATTTCTTGGTCCCGGGCTGATTGGGGAATCTTTTCACGTCGCGAAAAAGGCCGAGCTGACATAAGTACTTGGGATATGAAAATTGAGATTCCAGTTATCAA
The DNA here is from genome assembly GCA_964016905.1 of Perithous albicinctus. Classification (NCBI taxonomy): domain Eukaryota; kingdom Metazoa; phylum Arthropoda; class Insecta; order Hymenoptera; family Ichneumonidae; genus Perithous; species Perithous albicinctus. The sequence goes on along the minus strand of OZ024696.1, from coordinate 5,560,329 downwards.
CGCCATACATTTAGAAATGCTATGAAACGTGGACATTTGTTGGTCCCGTGCTGATTGGACCATTTTTTAACAACACGTAATATACGCAGCTGATATAAGTACTTGGGATCTGAAAATTGAGTTTTATGTTATCGACGCTATACGTTTAGAAATACCATGAAACGTGGAGATTTCTTGGTCCCGGGCTGCTTGGGGAATTTTTTCACGACGCGAAAAATGCCGAGCTGATATAAGTACTTGGGATCTGAAAATTGAGATTCCGGTTATCGAAGACACACATATAGAAATGCTATGAAACGTGGACATTTATTGGTCGCGGGCTAATTGGGGTATTTTATAACGACGCGAAAAAAGCCGAGCTGATATAAGTACTTGGGATCTGAAAATTGACATTCCAGTTATCAACGCCATACATTTAGAAATGCTATGAAACGTGGACATTTCTTGGTCCCATGCTGATAGGATCATATTTTAACAGCATGTAAAATACGCAGATGATATGAGTAGTTGGGATCTGAAAATTGAGTTTCCTGTTATCGACGCCATTCTTTTAAAAATACCATGAAACGTGGACATTTGTTGGTCCCGGGCTGATTGGACCATTTTCTAACAACACGTAAAATACGCAGCTGATATAAGTTCTTGGGATCTGAAAATTGAGATTCCGGTTATCGACGACACACATTTAGAAATGCTATGAAATGTGGACATTTGTTGGTCCCGTGCTGATTGGACCATTTTTTAACAACACATAAAATACGCAGCTGATGTAAGTTCTTGGGATCTAAAAATTGAGTTTTCTGTTATCGACGCTATACGTTTAGAAATACCATGAAACGTGGAGATTTCTTGGTCCCGGGATGATTGGAGAATTTTTTCACGAAGCGAAAAATTCCGAGCTGATATAAGTACTTGAGATCTGTAAATTGAGATTCCAGTTATCGACGACTTACATTTAGAAATGCTATGAAACGTGGACATTTATTGGTCGTGGGCTGATTGGGGTATTTTATCACGACGCGAAAAAAGCCGAGCTGATATAAGTACTTGGGATCTGAAAATTGAGATTCCAGTTATCAACGCCATACATTTAGAAATGCTATGAAACGTGGACATTTGTTGGTCCCGTGCTGATTGGACCATTTTTTAACAACACGTAAAATACGCAGCTGATATAAGTACTTGGGATCTGAAAATTGAGTTTTCTGTTATCGACGCTATACGTTTAGAAATACCATGAAACGTGGAGATTTCTTGGTCCCGGGCTGATTGGAGAATTTTTACACGAAGCGAAAAATTCCGAGCCGATATAAGTACTTGAGATCTGAAAATTGAGATTCCAGTTATCGACGACTTACATTTAGAAATGCTATGAAACGTGGACATTTATTGGTCGCGGGCTGATTGGGGTATTTTATCACGACGCGAAAAAAGCCGAGCTGATATAAGTACTTGGGATCTGAAAATTGACATTCCAGTTATCAGCGCCATATATTTAGAAATGCTATGAAACGTGGACATTTCTTGGTCCCATGCTGATAGGACCATATTTTAACAGCATGTAAAATACGCAGATGATATGAGTACTTGGGATCTGAAAATTGAGATTCCAGTTATCAACGCCATACATTTAGAAATGCTATGAAACGTGGACATTTTTGGTCCCGTGCTGATTGGACCATTTTTTAACAACACGTAATATACGCAGCTGATATAAGTACTTGGGATCTGAAAATTGAGATTCCGGTTATCGAAGACACACATTTAGAAATGCTATGAAACGTGGACATTTATTGGTCGCGGGCTAATTGGGGTATTTTATAACGACGCGAAAAAAGCCGAGCTGATATAAGTACTTGGGATCTGAAAATTGACATTCCAGTTATCAACGCCATACATTTAGAAATGCTATGAAACGTGGACATTTCTTGGTCCCATGCTGATAGGATCATATTTTAACAGCATGTAAAATACGCAGATGATATAAGTACTTGGGATCTGAAAATTGAGTTTTCTGTTATCGACGCTATACGTTTAGAAATACCATGAAACGTGGAGATTTCTTGGTCCCGGGCTGATTGGAGAATTTTTACACGAAGCGAAAAATTCCGAGCCGATATAAGTACTTGAGATCTGAAAATTGAGATTCCAGTTATCGACGACTTACATTTAGAAATGCTATGAAACGTGGACATTTATTGGTCGCGGGCTGATTGGGGTATTTTATCACGACGCGAAAAAAGCCGAGCTGATATAAGTACTTGGGATCTGAAAATTGACATTCCAGTTATCAGCGCCATATATTTAGAAATGCTATGAAACGTGGACATTTCTTGGTCCCATGCTGATAGGACCATATTTTAACAGCATGTAAAATACGCAGATGATATGAGTACTTGGGATCTGAAAATTGAGATTCCAGTTATCAACGCCATACATTTAGAAATGCTATGAAACGTGGACATTTTTGGTCCCGTGCTGATTGGACCATTTTTTAACAACACGTAATATACGCAGCTGATATAAGTACTTGGGATCTGAAAATTGAGATTCCGGTTATCGAAGACACACATTTAGAAATGCTATGAAACGTGGACATTTATTGGTCGCGGGCTAATTGGGGTATTTTATAACGACGCGAAAAAAGCCGAGCTGATATAAGTACTTGGGATCTGAAAATTGACATTCCAGTTATCAACGCCATACATTTAGAAATGCTATGAAACGTGGACATTTCTTGGTCCCATGCTGATAGGATCATATTTTAACAGCATGTAAAATACGCAGATGATATGAGTAGTTGGGATCTGAAAATTGAGTTTCCTGTTATCGACGCCATTCTTTTAAAAATACCATGAAACGTGGACATTTGTTGGTCCCGGGCTGATTGGACCATTTTCTAACAACACGTAAAATACGCAGCTGATATAAGTTCTTGGGATCTGAAAATTGAGATTCCGGTTATCGACGACACACATTTAGAAATGCTATGAAATGTGGACATTTGTTGGTCCCGTGCTGATTGGACCATTTTTTAACAACACATAAAATACGCAGCTGATCTAAGTTCTTGGGATCTAAAAATTGAGTTTTCTGTTATCGACGCTATACGTTTAGAAATACCATGAAACGTGGAGATTTCTTGGTCCCGGGATGATTGGAGAATTTTTTCACGAAGCGAAAAATTCCGAGCTGATATAAGTACTTGAGATCTGTAAATTGAGATTCCAGTTATCGACGACTTACATTTAGAAATGCTATGAAACGTGGACATTTATTGGTCGCGGGCTGATTGGGGTATTTTATCACGACGCGAAAAAAGCCGAGCTGATATAAGTACTTGGGATCTGAAAATTGACATTCCAGTTATCAACGCCATACATTTAGAATTGCTATGAAACGTGGACATTTGTTGGTCCCGTGCTGATTGGACCATTTTTTAACAACACGTAAAATACGCAGCTGATATAAGTACTTGGGATCTTTAAATTGAGATTCCAGTTATCAACGCCATACATTTAGAAATGCTATGAAACGTGGACATTTGTTGGTCCCGTGCTGATTGGACCATTTTTTAACAACACGTAAAATACGCAGCTGATATAAGTACTTGGGATCTGAAATTTGAGTTTTCTGTTATCGACGCTATACGTTTAGAAATACCATGAAACGTGGAGATTTCTTGGTCCCGGGCTGATTGGAGAATTTTTTCACGAAGCGAAAAATTCCGAGCTGATATAAGTACTTGAGATCTGAAAATTGAGATTCCAGTTATCGACGACTTACATTTAGAAATGCTATGAAACGTGGACATTTATTGGTCGCGGGCTGATTGGGGTATTTTATCACGACGCGAAAAAAGCCGAGCTGATATAAGTACTTGGGATCTGAAAATTGACATTCCAGTTATCAACGCCATACATTTAGAAATGCTATGAAACGTGGACATTTCTTGGTCCCATGCTGATAGGACCATATTTTAACAGCATGTAAAATACGCAGATGATATGAGTACTTGGGATCTGAAAATTGAGTTTCCTGTTATCGACGCCATACTTTTAGAAATACCATGAAACGTGGACATTTGTTGGTCCGGGGCTGATTGGACCATTTTTTAACAACACGTAAAATACGCAGCTGATATAAATACTTGGGATCTGAAAATTGAGTTTCCAGTTATCAACGCCATGCATTTAGAAATGCTATGAAATGTGGACATTTGTTGGTCCCGTGCTGATTGGACCATTTTTTAACAACACGTAAAATACGCAGCTGATATAAGTACTTGGGGTCTGAAAATTGAGTTTTCTGTTATCGACGCTATACGTTTAGAAATACCATGAAACGTGGAGATTTCTTGGTCCCGGGCTGATTGGAGAATTTTTACACGAAGCGAAAAATTCCGAGCCGATATAAGTACTTGAGATCTGAAAATTGAGATTCCAGTTATCGACGACTTACATTTAGAAATGCTATGAAACGTGGACATTTATTGGTCGCGGGCTGATTGGGGTATTTTATCACGACGCGAAAAAAGCCGAGCTGATATAAGTACTTGGGATCTGAAAATTGACATTCCAGTTATCAGCGCCATACATTTAGAAATGCTATGAAACGTGGACATTTCTTGGTCCCATGCTGATAGGATCATATTTTAACAGCATGTAAAATACGCAGATGATATGAGTAGTTGGGATCTGAAAATTGAGTTTCCTGTTATCGACGCCATTCTTTTAAAAATACCATGAAACGTGGACATTTGTTGGTCCCGGGCTGATTGGACCATTTTCTAACAACACGTAAAATACGCAGCTGATATAAGTTCTTGGGATCTGAAAATTGAGATTCCGGTTATCGACGACACACATTTAGAAATGCTATGAAATGTGGACATTTGTTGGTCCCGTGCTGATTGGACCATTTTTTAACAACACATAAAATACGCAGCTGATGTAAGTTCTTGGGATCTAAAAATTGAGTTTTCTGTTATCGACGCTATACGTTTAGAAATACCATGAAACGTGGAGATTTCTTGGTCCCGGGATGATTGGAGAATTTTTTCACGAAGCGAAAAATTCCGAGCTGATATAAGTACTTGAGATCTGTAAATTGAGATTCCAGTTATCGACGACTTACATTTAGAAATGCTATGAAACGTGGACATTTATTGGTCGTGGGCTGATTGGGGTATTTTATCACGACGCGAAAAAAGCCGAGCTGATATAAGTACTTGGGATCTGAAAATTGACATTCCAGTTATCAACGCCATACATTTAGAATTGCTATGAAACGTGGACATTTGTTGGTCCCGTGCTGATTGGACCATTTTTTAACAACACGTAAAATACGCAGCTGATATAAGTACTTGGGATCTGAAAATTGAGATTCCAGTTATCAACGCCATACATTTAGAAATGCTATGAAACGTGGACATTTGTTGGTCCCGTGCTGATTGGACCATTTTTTAACAACACGTAAAATACGCAGCTGATATAAGTACTTGGGATCTGAAATTTGAGTTTTCTGTTATCGACGCTATACGTTTAGAAATACCATGAAACGTGGAGATTTCTTGGTCCCGGGCTGATTGGAGAATTTTTTCACGAAGCGAAAAATTCCGAGCTGATATAAGTACTTGAGATCTGAAAATTGAGATTCCAGTTATCGACGACTTACATTTAGAAATGCTATGAAACGTGGACATTTATTGGTCGCGGGCTGATTGGGGTATTTTATCACGACGCGAAAAAAGCCGAGCTGATATAAGTACTTGGGATCTGAAAATTGACATTCCAGTTATCAACGCCATACATTTAGAAATGCTATGAAACGTGGACATTTCTTGGTCCCATGCTGATAGGACCATATTTTAACAGCATGTAAAATACGCAGATGATATGAGTACTTGGGATCTGAAAATTGAGTTTCCTGTTATCGACGCCATACTTTTAGAAATACCATGAAACGTGGACATTTGTTGGTCCGGGGCTGATTGGACCATTTTTTAACAACACGTAAAATACGCAGCTGATATAAATACTTGGGATCTGAAAATTGAGTTTCCAGTTATCAACGCCATGCATTTAGAAATGCTATGAAATGTGGACATTTGTTGGTCCCGTGCTGATTGGACCATTTTTTAACAACACGTAAAATACGCAGCTGATATAAGTACTTGGGGTCTGAAAATTGAGTTTTCTGTTATCGACGCTATACGTTTAGAAATACCATGAAACGTGGAGATTTCTTGGTCCCGGGCTGATTGGAGAATTTTTACACGAAGCGAAAAATTCCGAGCCGATATAAGTACTTGAGATCTGAAAATTGAGATTCCAGTTATCGACGACTTACATTTAGAAATGCTATGAAACGTGGACATTTATTGGTCGCGGGCTGATTGGGGTATTTTATCACGACGCGAAAAAAGCCGAGCTGATATAAGTACTTGGGATCTGAAAATTGACATTCCAGTTATCAGCGCCATACATTTAGAAATGCTATGAAACGTGGACATTTCTTGGTCCCATGCTGATAGGACCATATTTTAACAGCATGTAAAATACGCAGATGATATGAGTACTTGGGATCTGAAAATTGAGATTCCAGTTATCAACGCCATACATTTAGAAATGCTATGAAACGTGGACATTTTTGGTCCCGTGCTGATTGGACCATTTTTTAACAACATGTCAAATACGCAGATGATATAAGTACTTGGGATCTGAAAATTGAGTTTTCTGTTATCGACGCTATACGTTTAAAAATACCATGACACGTGGAGATTTCTTGGTCCCGGGCTGATAGGGGAATTTTTTCACGACGCTAAAAATTCCGAGCTGATATAAGTACTTGGGATCTGAAAAATGAGATTCCTGTTATCGACGACATACATTTAGAAATGCTATGAAACGTGGACATTTCTTGGTCCCGTGCTGATTGGACCATTTTTTAACAGCATGTAAAATACGCAGATGATATGAGTACTTGGGATCTGAAAATTGAGATTCCTGTTATCGACGCCATACGTTTAGAAATACCATGAAACGTGGACACTTCTTGGTCCCGGTCTGATTGGGGAATTTTTTCACGACGCGAAAAATGCCGAGCTGCTATAAGTACTTGGGATCTGAGAATTGAGTTTCCAGGTATCGACGACATACGTTTAGAAATACCATGAAACGTGGACACTTCATAGTCCCGGGCTGATTGGGGAATTTTTTCACGTCGCGAAAAAAGCCGAGCTGATATAAGTACTTGGGATCTGCAAATTGAGATTCCAGTTATCGCCGCAATACGTTTAGAAATGCCATGAAACGTTGACATTTCTTGGTCCCGGGCTGATTGGACCATTTTTTAACAACACGTAAAATACGCAGCGGATATAAGTTCTTGGGATCTGAAAATTGAGTTTCCTGTTATCGACGCCATACGTTTAGAAACACCATGAAACATGGTGATTTCTTGGTCCCGGGCTGATTGGAGAATTTTTTCACGAAGCGAAAAATTCCGAGTTGATATAAGTACTTGAGATCTGAAAATTGAGATTCCAGTTATCGACGACTTACATTTAGAAATGCTATGAAACGTGGACATTTATTGGTCGCGGGCTGATTGGAGTATTTTATTACGACGCGAAAAAAGCCGAGCTGATATAAGTACTTGGGATCTGAAAATTGACATTCCAGTTATCAACGCCATACATTTAGAAATGCTATGAAACGTGGACATTTCTTGGTCCCATGCTGATAGGACCATATTTTAACAGCATGTAAAATACGCAGATGATATGAGTACTTGGGATCTGAAAATTGAGATTCCAGTTATCAACGCCATACATTTAGAAATGCTATGAAACGTGGACATTTGTTGGTCCCGTGCTGATTGGACCATTTTTTAACAACACGTAAAATACGCAGCTGATATAAGTACTTGGGATCTGAAAATTGAGTTTCCAGTTATCAACGCCATGCATTTAGAAATGCTATGAAATGTGGACATTTGTTGGTCCCGTCCTGATTGGACCATTTTTTAACAACACGTAAAATACGCAGCTGATATAAGTACTTGGGATCTGAAAATTGAGTTTTCTGTTATCGACGCTATACGTTTAGAAATACCATGAAACGTGGAGATTTCTTGGTCCCGGGCTGATTGGAGAATTTTTTCACGAAGCGAAAAATTCCGAGCTGATATAAGTACTTGAGATCTGAAAATTGAGATTCCAGTTATCGACGACTTACATTTAGAAATGCTATGAAACGTGGACATTTATTGGTCGCGGGCTGATTGGGGTATTTTATCACGACGCGAAAAAAGCCGAGCTGATATAAGTACTTGGGATCTGAAAATTGAGATTCCAGTTATCGACGCCATACATTTAGAAATGCTATGAAACGTGGACATTTTTGGTCCCGTGCTGATTGGACCATTTTTTAACAACATGTCAAATACGCAGATGATATAAGTACTTGGGATCTGAAAATTGAGTTTTCTGTTATCGACGCTATACGTTTAAAAATACCATGACACGTGGAGATTTCTTGGACCCGGGCTGATAGGGGAATTTTTTCACGACGCTAAAAATTCCGAGCTGATATAAGTACTTGAGATCTGAAAATTGAGATTCCTGTTATCGACGACATACATTTAGAAATGCTATGAAACGTGGACATTTCTTGGTCCCGTGCTGATAGGACCATATTTTAACAGCATGTAAAATACGCAGATGATATGAGTACTTGGGATCTGAAAATTGAGATTCCAGTTATCAACGCCATACATTTAGAAATGCTATGAAACGTGGACATTTGTTGGTCCCGTGCTGATTGGACCATTTTTTAACAACACGTAAAATACGCAGCTGATATAAGTACTTGGGATCTGAAAATTGAGTTTCCAGTTATCAACGCCATGCATTTAGAAATGCTATGAAATGTGGACATTTGTTGGTCCCGTCCTGATTGGACCATTTTTTAACAACACGTAAAATACGCAGCTGATATAAGTACTTGGGATCTGAAAATTGAGTTTTCTGTTATCGACGCTATACGTTTAGAAATACCATGAAACGTGGAGATTTCTTGGTCCCGGGCTGATTGGAGAATTTTTTCACGAAGCGAAAAATTCCGAGCTGATATAAGTACTTGAGATCTGAAAATTGAGATTCCAGTTATCGACGACTTACATTTAGAAATGCTATGAAACGTGGACATTTATTGGTCGCGGGCTGATTGGGGTATTTTATCACGACGCGAAAAAAGCCGAGCTGATATAAGTACTTGGGATCTGAAAATTGAGATTCCAGTTATCGACGCCATACATTTAGAAATGCTATGAAACGTGGACATTTTTGGTCCCGTGCTGATTGGACCATTTTTTAACAACATGTCAAATACGCAGATGATATAAGTACTTGGGATCTGAAAATTGAGTTTTCTGTTATCGACGCTATACGTTTAAAAATACCATGACACGTGGAGATTTCTTGGACCCGGGCTGATAGGGGAATTTTTTCACGACGCTAAAAATTCCGAGCTGATATAAGTACTTGAGATCTGAAAATTGAGATTCCTGTTATCGACGACATACATTTAGAAATGCTATGAAACGTGGACATTTCTTGGTCCCGTGCTGATTGGACCATTTTTTAACAGCATGTAAAATACGCAGATGATATGAGTACTTGGGATCTGAAAATTGAGATTCCTGTTATCGACGCCATACGTTTAGAAATACCATGAAACGTGGACACTTCTTGGTCCCGGTCTGATTAGGGAATTTTTTCACGACGCGAAAAATGCCGAGCTGCTATAAGTACTTGGGATCTGAGAATTGAGTTTCCAGGTAGCGACGACATACGTTTAGAAATACCATGAAACGTGGACACTCCTTAGTCCCGGGCTGATTGGGGAATTTTTTCACGACGCGAAAAAAGCCGAGCTGATATAAGTACTTGGGATCTGCAAATTGAGATTTCAGTTATCGCCGCAATACGTTTAGAAATGCCATGAAACGTTGACATTTCTTGGTCCCGGGCTGATTGGACCATTTTTTAACAACACGTAAAATACGCAGCGGATATAAGTTCTTGGGATCTGAAAATTGAGTTTTCTGTCATCGACGCTATACGTTTAGAAATACCATGAAACATGGTGATTTCTTGGTCCCGGGCTGATTGGAGAATTTTTTCACGAAGCGAAAAATTCCGAGCTGATATAAGTACTTGAGATCTGAAAATTGAGATTCCAGTTATCGACGACTTACATTTAGAAATGCTATGAAACGTGGACATTTATTGGTCGCGGGCTGATTGGGGTATTTTATCACGACGCGAAAAAAGCCGAGCTGATATAAGTACTTGGGATCTGAAAATTGACATTCCAGTTATCAACGCCATACATTTAGAAATGCTATGAAACGTGGACATTTCTTGGTCCCATGCTGATAGGACCATATTTTAACAGCATGTAAAATACGCAGATGATATGAGTACTTGGGATCTGAAAATTGAGTTTCCTGTTATCGACGCCATTCTTTTAAAAATACCATGAAACGTGGACATTTGTTGGTCCCGGGCTGATTGGACCATTTTCTAACAACACGTAAAATACGCAGCTGATATAAGTTCTTGGGATCTGAAAATTGAGATTCCGGTTATCGACGACACACATTTAGAAATGCTATGAAATGTGGACATTTGTTGGTCCCGTGCTGATTGGACCATTTTTTAACAACACATAAAATACGCAGCTGATGTAAGTTCTTGGGATCTAAAAATTGAGTTTTCTGTTATCGACGCTATACGTTTAGAAATACCATGAAACGTGGAGATTTCTTGGTCCCGGGATGATTGGAGAATTTTTTCACGAAGCGAAAAATTCCGAGCTGATATAAGTACTTGAGATCTGAAAATTGAGATTCCAGTTATCGACGACTTACATTTAGAAATGCTATGAAACGTGGACATTTATTGGTCGCGGGCTGATTGGGGTATTTTATCACGACGCGAAAAAAGCCGAGCTGATATAAGTACTTGGGATCTGAAAATTGAGATTCCGGTTATCGACGACACACATTTAGAAATGCTATGAAACGTGGACATTTGTTGGTTCCGTGCTGATTGGACCATTTTTTAACAACACGTAAAATACGCAGCTGATATAAGTACTTGGGATCTAAAAATTGAGTTTTCTGTTATCGACGCTATACGTTTAGAAATACCATGAAACGTGGACATTTCTTGGTCCCGGGCTGATTGGGGAATTTTTTCACGTCGCGAAAAAGGCCGAGCTGACATAAGTACTTGGGATATGAAAATTGAGATTCCAGTTATCAACGCCATACATTTAGAAATGCTATGAAACGTGGACATTTGTTGGTCCCGTGCTGATTGGACCATTTTTTAACAACACGTAATATACGCAGCTGATATAAGTACTTGGGATCTGAAAATTGAGTTTTCTGTTATCGACGCTATACGTTTAGAAATACCATGAAACGTGGAGATTTCTTGGTCCCGGGCTGCTTGGGGAATTTTTTCACGACGCGAAAAATGCCGAGCTGATATAAGTACTTGGGATCTGAAAATTGAGATTCCGGTTATCGAAGACACACATATAGAAATGCTATGAAACGTGGACATTTATTGGTCGCGGGCTAATTGGGGTATTTTATAACGACGCGAAAAAAGCCGAGCTGATATAAGTACTTGGGATCTGAAAATTGACATTCCAGTTATCAACGCCATACATTTAGAAATGCTATGAAACGTGGACATTTCTTGGTCCCATGCTGATAGGATCATATTTTAACAGCATGTAAAATACGCAGATGATATGAGTAGTTGGGATCTGAAAATTGAGTTTCCTGTTATCGACGCCATTCTTTTAAAAATACCATGAAACGTGGACATTTGTTGGTCCCGGGCTGATTGGACCATTTTCTAACAACACGTAAAATACGCAGCTGATATAAGTTCTTGGGATCTGAAAATTGAGATTCCGGTTATCGACGACACACATTTAGAAATGCTATGAAATGTGGACATTTGTTGGTCCCGTGCTGATTGGACCATTTTTTAACAACACATAAAATACGCAGCTGATGTAAGTTCTTGGGATCTAAAAATTGAGTTTTCTGTTATCGACGCTATACGTTTAGAAATACCATGAAACGTGGAGATTTCTTGGTCCCGGGATGATTGGAGAATTTTTTCACGAAGCGAAAAATTCCGAGCTGATATAAGTACTTGAGATCTGTAAATTGAGATTCCAGTTATCGACGACTTACATTTAGAAATGCTATGAAACGTGGACATTTATTGGTCGTGGGCTGATTGGGGTATTTTATCACGACGCGAAAAAAGCCGAGCTGATATAAGTACTTGGGATCTGAAAATTGAGATTCCAGTTATCAACGCCATACATTTAGAAATGCTATGAAACGTGGACATTTGTTGGTCCCGTGCTGATTGGACCATTTTTTAACAACACGTAAAATACGCAGCTGATATAAGTACTTGGGATCTGAAAATTGAGTTTTCTGTTATCGACGCTATACGTTTAGAAATACCATGAAACGTGGAGATTTCTTGGTCCCGGGCTGATTGGAGAATTTTTACACGAAGCGAAAAATTCCGAGCCGATATAAGTACTTGAGATCTGAAAATTGAGATTCCAGTTATCGACGACTTACATTTAGAAATGCTATGAAACGTGGACATTTATTGGTCGCGGGCTGATTGGGGTATTTTATCACGACGCGAAAAAAGCCGAGCTGATATAAGTACTTGGGATCTGAAAATTGACATTCCAGTTATCAGCGCCATATATTTAGAAATGCTATGAAACGTGGACATTTCTTGGTCCCATGCTGATAGGACCATATTTTAACAGCATGTAAAATACGCAGATGATATGAGTACTTGGGATCTGAAAATTGAGATTCCAGTTATCAACGCCATACATTTAGAAATGCTATGAAACGTGGACATTTTTGGTCCCGTGCTGATTGGACCATTTTTTAACAACACGTAATATACGCAGCTGATATAAGTACTTGGGATCTGAAAATTGAGATTCCGGTTATCGAAGACACACATTTAGAAATGCTATGAAACGTGGACATTTATTGGTCGCGGGCTAATTGGGGTATTTTATAACGACGCGAAAAAAGCCGAGCTGATATAAGTACTTGGGATCTGAAAATTGACATTCCAGTTATCAACGCCATACATTTAGAAATGCTATGAAACGTGGACATTTCTTGGTCCCATGCTGATAGGATCATATTTTAACAGCATGTAAAATACGCAGATGATATGAGTAGTTGGGATCTGAAAATTGAGTTTCCTGTTATCGACGCCATTCTTTTAAAAATACCATGAAACGTGGACATTTGTTGGTCCCGGGCTGATTGGACCATTTTCTAACAACACGTAAAATACGCAGCTGATATAAGTTCTTGGGATCTGAAAATTGAGATTCCGGTTATCGACGACACACATTTAGAAATGCTATGAAATGTGGACATTTGTTGGTCCCGTGCTGATTGGACCATTTTTTAACAACACATAAAATACGCAGCTGATCTAAGTTCTTGGGATCTAAAAATTGAGTTTTCTGTTATCGACGCTATACGTTTAGAAATACCATGAAACGTGGAGATTTCTTGGTCCCGGGATGATTGGAGAATTTTTTCACGAAGCGAAAAATTCCGAGCTGATATAAGTACTTGAGATCTGTAAATTGAGATTCCAGTTATCGACGACTTACATTTAGAAATGCTATGAAACGTGGACATTTATTGGTCGCGGGCTGATTGGGGTATTTTATCACGACGCGAAAAAAGCCGAGCTGATATAAGTACTTGGGATCTGAAAATTGACATTCCAGTTATCAACGCCATACATTTAGAATTGCTATGAAACGTGGACATTTGTTGGTCCCGTGCTGATTGGACCATTTTTTAACAACACGTAAAATACGCAGCTGATATAAGTACTTGGGATCTTTAAATTGAGATTCCAGTTATCAACGCCATACATTTAGAAATGCTATGAAACGTGGACATTTGTTGGTCCCGTGCTGATTGGACCATTTTTTAACAACACGTAAAATACGCAGCTGATATAAGTACTTGGGATCTGAAATTTGAGTTTTCTGTTATCGACGCTATACGTTTAGAAATACCATGAAACGTGGAGATTTCTTGGTCCCGGGCTGATTGGAGAATTTTTTCACGAAGCGAAAAATTCCGAGCTGATATAAGTACTTGAGATCTGAAAATTGAGATTCCAGTTATCGACGACTTACATTTAGAAATGCTATGAAACGTGGACATTTATTGGTCGCGGGCTGATTGGGGTATTTTATCACGACGCGAAAAAAGCCGAGCTGATATAAGTACTTGGGATCTGAAAATTGACATTCCAGTTATCAACGCCATACATTTAGAAATGCTATGAAACGTGGACATTTCTTGGTCCCATGCTGATAGGACCATATTTTAACAGCATGTAAAATACGCAGATGATATGAGTACTTGGGATCTGAAAATTGAGTTTCCTGTTATCGACGCCATACTTTTAGAAATACCATGAAACGTGGACATTTGTTGGTCCGGGGCTGATTGGACCATTTTTTAACAACACGTAAAATACGCAGCTGATATAAATACTTGGGATCTGAAAATTGAGTTTCCAGTTATCAACGCCATGCATTTAGAAATGCTATGAAATGTGGACATTTGTTGGTCCCGTGCTGATTGGACCATTTTTTAACAACACGTAAAATACGCAGCTGATATAAGTACTTGGGGTCTGAAAATTGAGTTTTCTGTTATCGACGCTATACGTTTAGAAATACCATGAAACGTGGAGATTTCTTGGTCCCGGGCTGATTGGAGAATTTTTACACGAAGCGAAAAATTCCGAGCCGATATAAGTACTTGAGATCTGAAAATTGAGATTCCAGTTATCGACGACTTACATTTAGAAATGCTATGAAACGTGGACATTTATTGGTCGCGGGCTGATTGGGGTATTTTATCACGACGCGAAAAAAGCCGAGCTGATATAAGTACTTGGGATCTGAAAATTGACATTCCAGTTATCAGCGCCATACATTTAGAAATGCTATGAAACGTGGACATTTCTTGGTCCCATGCTGATAGGACCATATTTTAACAGCATGTAAAATACGCAGATGATATGAGTACTTGGGATCTGAAAATTGAGATTCCAGTTATCAACGCCATACATTTAGAAATGCTATGAAACGTGGACATTTTTGGTCCCGTGCTGATTGGACCATTTTTTAACAACATGTCAAATACGCAGATGATATAAGTACTTGGGATCTGAAAATTGAGTTTTCTGTTATCGACGCTATACGTTTAAAAATACCATGACACGTGGAGATTTCTTGGTCCCGGGCTGATAGGGGAATTTTTTCACGACGCTAAAAATTCCGAGCTGATATAAGTACTTGGGATCTGAAAAATGAGATTCCTGTTATCGACGACATACATTTAGAAATGCTATGAAACGTGGACATTTCTTGGTCCCGTGCTGATTGGACCATTTTTTAACAGCATGTAAAATACGCAGATGATATGAGTACTTGGGATCTGAAAATTGAGATTCCTGTTATCGACGCCATACGTTTAGAAATACCATGAAACGTGGACACTTCTTGGTCCCGGTCTGATTGGGGAATTTTTTCACGACGCGAAAAATGCCGAGCTGCTATAAGTACTTGGGATCTGAGAATTGAGTTTCCAGGTATCGACGACATACGTTTAGAAATACCATGAAACGTGGACACTTCATAGTCCCGGGCTGATTGGGGAATTTTTTCACGTCGCGAAAAAAGCCGAGCTGATATAAGTACTTGGGATCTGCAAATTGAGATTCCAGTTATCGCCGCAATACGTTTAGAAATGCCATGAAACGTTGACATTTCTTGGTCCCGGGCTGATTGGACCATTTTTTAACAACACGTAAAATACGCAGCGGATATAAGTTCTTGGGATCTGAAAATTGAGTTTCCTGTTATCGACGCCATACGTTTAGAAACACCATGAAACATGGTGATTTCTTGGTCCCGGGCTGATTGGAGAATTTTTTCACGAACCGAAAAATTCCGAGTTGATATAAGTACTTGAGATCTGAAAATTGAGATTCCAGTTATCGACGACTTACATTTAGAAATGCTATGAAACGTGGACATTTATTGGTCGCGGGCTGATTGGAGTATTTTATTACGACGCGAAAAAAGCCGAGCTGATATAAGTACTTGGGATCTGAAAATTGACATTCCAGTTATCAACGCCATACATTTAGAAATGCTATGAAACGTGGACATTTCTTGGTCCCATGCTGATAGGACCATATTTTAACAGCATGTAAAATACGCAGATGATATGAGTACTTGGGATCTGAAAATTGAGATTCCAGTTATCAACGCCATACATTTAGAAATGCTATGAAACGTGGACATTTGTTGGTCCCGTGCTGATTGGACCATTTTTTAACAACACGTAAAATACGCAGCTGATATAAGTACTTGGGATCTGAAAATTGAGTTTTCTGTTATCGACGCTATACGTTTAGAAATACCATGAAACGTGGAGATTTCTTGGTCCCGGGCTGATTGGAGAATTTTTTCACGAAGCGAAAAATTCCGAGCTGATATAAGTACTTGAGATCTGAAAATTGAGATTCCAGTTATCGACGACTTACATTTAGAAATGCTATGAAACGTGGACATTTATTGGTCGCGGGCTGATTGGGGTATTTTATCACGACGCGAAAAAAGCCGAGCTGATATAAGTACTTGGGATCTGAAAATTGAGATTCCAGTTATCGACGCCATACATTTAGAAATGCTATGAAACGTGGACATTTTTGGTCCCGTGCTGATTGGACCATTTTTTAACAACACGTAAAATACGCAGCTGATATAAGTACTTGGGGTCTGAAAATTGAGTTTTCTGTTATCGACGCTATACGTTTAGAAATACCATGAAACGTGGAGATTTCTTGGTCCCGGGCTGATTGGAGAATTTTTACACGAAGCGAAAAATTCCGAGCCGATATAAGTACTTGAGATCTGAAAATTGAGATTCCAGTTATCGACGACTTAAATTTAGAAATGCTATGAAACGTGGACATTTATTGGTCGCGGGCTGATTGGGGTATTTTATCACGACGCGAAAAAAGCCGAGCTGATATAAGTACTTGGGATCTGAAAATTGACATTCCAGTTATCAGCGCCATACATTTAGAAATGCTATGAAACGTGGACATTTCTTGGTCCCATGCTGATAGGACCATATTTTAACAGCATGTAAAATACGCAGATGATATGAGTACTTGGGATCTGAAAATTGAGATTCCAGTTATCAACGCCATACATTTAGAAATGCTATGAAACGTGGACATTTTTGGTCCCGTGCTGATTGGACCATTTTTTAACAACATGTCAAATACGCAGATGATATAAGTACTTGGGATCTGAAAATTGAGTTTTCTGTTATCGACGCTATACGTTTAAAAATACCATGACACGTGGAGATTTCTTGGTCCCGGGCTGATAGGGGAATTTTTTCACGACGCTAAAAATTCCGAGCTGATATAAGTACTTGGGATCTGAAAAATGAGATTCCTGTTATCGACGACATACATTTAGAAATGCTATGAAACGTGGACATTTCTTGGTCCCGTGCTGATTGGACCATTTTTTAACAGCATGTAAAATACGCAGATGATATGAGTACTTGGGATCTGAAAATTGAGATTCCTGTTATCGACGCCATACGTTTAGAAATACCATGAAACGTGGACACTTCTTGGTCCCGGTCTGATTGGGGAATTTTTTCACGACGCGAAAAATGCCGAGCTGCTATAAGTACTTGGGATCTGAGAATTGAGTTTCCAGGTATCGACGACATACGTTTAGAAATACCATGAAACGTGGACACTTCATAGTCCCGGGCTGATTGGGGAATTTTTTCACGTCGCGAAAAAAGCCGAGCTGATATAAGTACTTGGGATCTGCAAATTGAGATTCCAGTTATCGCCGCAATACGTTTAGAAATGCCATGAAACGTTGACATTTCTTGGTCCCGGGCTGATTGGACCATTTTTTAACAACACGTAAAATACGCAGCGGATATAAGTTCTTGGGATCTGAAAATTGAGTTTCCTGTTATCGACGCCATACGTTTAGAAACACCATGAAACATGGTGATTTCTTGGTCCCGGGCTGATTGGAGAATTTTTTCACGAAGCGAAAAATTCCGAGTTGATATAAGTACTTGAGATCTGAAAATTGAGATTCCAGTTATCGACGACTTACATTTAGAAATGCTATGAAACGTGGACATTTATTGGTCGCGGGCTGATTGGAGTATTTTATTACGACGCGAAAAAAGCCGAGCTGATATAAGTACTTGGGATCTGAAAATTGACATTCCAGTTATCAACGCCATACATTTAGAAATGCTATGAAACGTGGACATTTCTTGGTCCCATGCTGATAGGACCATATTTTAACAGCATGTAAAATACGCAGATGATATGAGTACTTGGGATCTGAAAATTGAGATTCCAGTTATCAACGCCATACATTTAGAAATGCTATGAAACGTGGACATTTGTTGGTCCCGTGCTGATTGGACCATTTTTTAACAACACGTAAAATACGCAGCTGATATAAGTACTTGGGATCTGAAAATTGAGTTTCCAGTTATCAACGCCATGCATTTAGAAATGCTATGAAATGTGGACATTTGTTGGTCCCGTCCTGATTGGACCATTTTTTAACAACACGTAAAATACGCAGCTGATATAAGTACTTGGGATCTGAAAATTGAGTTTTCTGTTATCGACGCTATACGTTTAGAAATACCATGAAACGTGGAGATTTCTTGGTCCCGGGCTGATTGGAGAATTTTTTCACGAAGCGAAAAATTCCGAGCTGATATAAGTACTTGAGATCTGAAAATTGAGATTCCAGTTATCGACGACTTACATTTAGAAATGCTATGAAACGTGGACATTTATTGGTCGCGGGCTGATTGGGGTATTTTATCACGACGCGAAAAAAGCCGAGCTGATATAAGTACTTGGGATCTGAAAATTGAGATTCCAGTTATCGACGCCATACATTTAGAAATGCTATGAAACGTGGACATTTTTGGTCCCGTGCTGATTGGACCATTTTTTAACAACATGTCAAATACGCAGATGATATAAGTACTTGGGATCTGAAAATTGAGTTTTCTGTTATCGACGCTATACGTTTAAAAATACCATGACACGTGGAGATTTCTTGGACCCGGGCTGATAGGGGAATTTTTTCACGACGCTAAAAATTCCGAGCTGATATAAGTACTTGAGATCTGAAAATTGAGATTCCTGTTATCGACGACATACATTTAGAAATGCTATGAAACGTGGACATTTCTTGGTCCCGTGCTGATTGGACCATTTTTTAACAGCATGTAAAATACGCAGATGATATGAGTACTTGGGATCTGAAAATTGAGATTCCTGTTATCGACGCCATACGTTTAGAAATACCATGAAACGTGGACACTTCTTGGTCCCGGTCTGATTAGGGAATTTTTTCACGACGCGAAAAATGCCGAGCTGCTATAAGTACTTGGGATCTGAGAATTGAGTTTCCAGGTAGCGACGACATACGTTTAGAAATACCATGAAACGTGGACACTCCTTAGTCCCGGGCTGATTGGGGAATTTTTTCACGACGCGAAAAAAGCCGAGCTGATATAAGTACTTGGGATCTGCAAATTGAGATTTCAGTTATCGCCGCAATACGTTTAGAAATGCCATGAAACGTTGACATTTCTTGGTCCCGGGCTGATTGGACCATTTTTTAACAACACGTAAAATACGCAGCGGATATAAGTTCTTGGGATCTGAAAATTGAGTTTTCTGTCATCGACGCTATACGTTTAGAAATACCATGAAACATGGTGATTTCTTGGTCCCGGGCTGATTGGAGAATTTTTTCACGAAGCGAAAAATTCCGAGCTGATATAAGTACTTGAGATCTGAAAATTGAGATTCCAGTTATCGACGACTTACATTTAGAAATGCTATGAAACGTGGACATTTATTGGTCGCGGGCTGATTGGGGTATTTTATCACGACGCGAAAAAAGCCGAGCTGATATAAGTACTTGGGATCTGAAAATTGACATTCCAGTTATCAACGCCATACATTTAGAAATGCTATGAAACGTGGACATTTCTTGGTCCCATGCTGATAGGACCATATTTTAACAGCATGTAAAATACGCAGATGATATGAGTAGTTGGGATCTGAAAATTGAGTTTCCTGTTATCGACGCCATTCTTTTAAAAATACCATGAAACGTGGACATTTGTTGGTCCCGGGCTGATTGGACCATTTTCTAACAACACGTAAAATACGCAGCTGATATAAGTTCTTGGGATCTGAAAATTGAGATTCCGGTTATCGACGACACACATTTAGAAATGCTATGAAATGTGGACATTTGTTGGTCCCGTGCTGATTGGACCATTTTTTAACAACACATAAAATACGCAGCTGATGTAAGTTCTTGGGATCTAAAAATTGAGTTTTCTGTTATCGACGCTATACGTTTAGAAATACCATGAAACGTGGAGATTTCTTGGTCCCGGGATGATTGGAGAATTTTTTCACGAAGCGAAAAATTCCGAGCTGATATAAGTACTTGAGATCTGAAAATTGAGATTCCAGTTATCGACGACTTACATTTAGAAATGCTATGAAACGTGGACATTTATTGGTCGCGGGCTGATTGGGGTATTTTATCACGACGCGAAAAAAGCCGAGCTGATATAAGTACTTGGGATCTGAAAATTGAGATTCCGGTTATCGACGACACACATTTAGAAATGCTATGAAACGTGGACATTTGTTGGTTCCGTGCTGATTGGACCATTTTTTAACAACACGTAAAATACGCAGCTGATATAAGTACTTGGGATCTAAAAATTGAGTTTTCTGTTATCGAAGCTATACGTTTAGAAATACCATGAAACGTGGACATTTCTTGGTCCCGGGCTGATTGGGGAATTTTTTCACGTCGCGAAAAAGGCCGAGCTGACATAAGTACTTGGGATATGAAAATTGAGATTCCAGTTATCAACGCCATACATTTAGAAATGCTATGAAACGTGGACATTTGTTGGTCCCGTGCTGATTGGACCATTTTTTAACAACACGTAATATACGCAGCTGATATAAGTACTTGGGATCTGAAAATTGAGTTTTCTGTTATCGACGCTATACGTTTAGAAATACCATGAAACGTGGAGATTTCTTGGTCCCGGGCTGCTTGGGGAATTTTTTCACGACGCGAAAAATGCCGAGCTGATATAAGTACTTGGGATCTGAAAATTGAGATTCCGGTTATCGAAGACACACATATAGAAATGCTATGAAACGTGGACATTTATTGGTCGCGGGCTAATTGGGGTATTTTATAACGACGCGAAAAAAGCCGAGCTGATATAAGTACTTGGGATCTGAAAATTGACATTCCAGTTATCAACGCCATACATTTAGAAATGCTATGAAACGTGGACATTTCTTGGTCCCATGCTGATAGGATCATATTTTAACAGCATGTAAAATACGCAGATGATATGAGTAGTTGGGATCTGAAAATTGAGTTTCCTGTTATCGACGCCATTCTTTTAAAAATACCATGAAACGTGGACATTTGTTGGTCCCGGGCTGATTGGACCATTTTCTAACAACACGTAAAATACGCAGCTGATATAAGTTCTTGGGATCTGAAAATTGAGATTCCGGTTATCGACGACACACATTTAGAAATGCTATGAAATGTGGACATTTGTTGGTCCCGTGCTGATTGGACCATTTTTTAACAACACATAAAATACGCAGCTGATGTAAGTTCTTGGGATCTAAAAATTGAGTTTTCTGTTATCGACGCTATACGTTTAGAAATACCATGAAACGTGGAGATTTCTTGGTCCCGGGATGATTGGAGAATTTTTTCACGAAGCGAAAAATTCCGAGCTGATATAAGTACTTGAGATCTGTAAATTGAGATTCCAGTTATCGACGACTTACATTTAGAAATGCTATGAAACGTGGACATTTATTGGTCGTGGGCTGATTGGGGTATTTTATCACGACGCGAAAAAAGCCGAGCTGATATAAGTACTTGGGATCTGAAAATTGAGATTCCAGTTATCAACGCCATACATTTAGAAATGCTATGAAACGTGGACATTTATTGGTCCCGTGCTGATTGGACCATTTTTTAACAACACGTAAAATACGCAGCTGATATAAGTACTTGGGATCTGAAAATTGAGTTTTCTGTTATCGACGCTATACGTTTAGAAATACCATGAAACGTGGAGATTTCTTGGTCCCGGGCTGATTGGAGAATTTTTACACGAAGCGAAAAATTCCGAGCCGATATAAGTACTTGAGATCTGAAAATTGAGATTCCAGTTATCGACGACTTACATTTAGAAATGCTATGAAACGTGGACATTTATTGGTCGCGGGCTGATTGGGGTATTTTATCACGACGCGAAAAAAGCCGAGCTGATATAAGTACTTGGGATCTGAAAATTGACATTCCAGTTATCAGCGCCATATATTTAGAAATGCTATGAAACGTGGACATTTCTTGGTCCCATGCTGATAGGACCATATTTTAACAGCATGTAAAATACGCAGATGATATGAGTACTTGGGATCTGAAAATTGAGATTCCAGTTATCAACGCCATACATTTAGAAATGCTATGAAACGTGGACATTTTTGGTCCCGTGCTGATTGGACCATTTTTTAACAACACGTAATATACGCAGCTGATATAAGTACTTGGGATCTGAAAATTGAGATTCCGGTTATCGAAGACACACATTTAGAAATGCTATGAAACGTGGACATTTATTGGTCGCGGGCTAATTGGGGTATTTTATAACGACGCGAAAAAAGCCGAGCTGATATAAGTACTTGGGATCTGAAAATTGACATTCCAGTTATCAACGCCATACATTTAGAAATGCTATGAAACGTGGACATTTCTTGGTCCCATGCTGATAGGATCATATTTTAACAGCATGTAAAATACGCAGATGATATGAGTAGTTGGGATCTGAAAATTGAGTTTCCTGTTATCGACGCCATTCTTTTAAAAATACCATGAAACGTGGACATTTGTTGGTCCCGGGCTGATTGGACCATTTTCTAACAACACGTAAAATACGCAGCTGATATAAGTTCTTGGGATCTGAAAATTGAGATTCCGGTTATCGACGACACACATTTAGAAATGCTATGAAATGTGGACATTTGTTGGTCCCGTGCTGATTGGACCATTTTTTAACAACACATAAAATACGCAGCTGATCTAAGTTCTTGGGATCTAAAAATTGAGTTTTCTGTTATCGACGCTATACGTTTAGAAATACCATGAAACGTGGAGATTTCTTGGTCCCGGGATGATTGGAGAATTTTTTCACGAAGCGAAAAATTCCGAGCTGATATAAGTACTTGAGATCTGTAAATTGAGATTCCAGTTATCGACGACTTACATTTAGAAATGCTATGAAACGTGGACATTTATTGGTCGCGGGCTGATTGGGGTATTTTATCACGACGCGAAAAAAGCCGAGCTGATATAAGTACTTGGGATCTGAAAATTGACATTCCAGTTATCAACGCCATACATTTAGAATTGCTATGAAACGTGGACATTTGTTGGTCCCGTGCTGATTGGACCATTTTTTAACAACACGTAAAATACGCAGCTGATATAAGTACTTGGGATCTTTAAATTGAGATTCCAGTTATCAACGCCATACATTTAGAAATGCTATGAAACGTGGACATTTGTTGGTCCCGTGCTGATTGGACCATTTTTTAACAACACGTAAAATACGCAGCTGATATAAGTACTTGGGATCTGAAATTTGAGTTTTCTGTTATCGACGCTATACGTTTAGAAATACCATGAAACGTGGAGATTTCTTGGTCCCGGGCTGATTGGAGAATTTTTTCACGAAGCGAAAAATTCCGAGCTGATATAAGTACTTGAGATCTGAAAATTGAGATTCCAGTTATCGACGACTTACATTTAGAAATGCTATGAAACGTGGACATTTATTGGTCGCGGGCTGATTGGGGTATTTTATCACGACGCGAAAAAAGCCGAGCTGATATAAGTACTTGGGATCTGAAAATTGACATTCCAGTTATCAACGCCATACATTTAGAAATGCTATGAAACGTGGACATTTCTTGGTCCCATGCTGATAGGACCATATTTTAACAGCATGTAAAATACGCAGATGATATGAGTACTTGGGATCTGAAAATTGAGTTTCCTGTTATCGACGCCATACTTTTAGAAATACCATGAAACGTGGACATTTGTTGGTCCGGGGCTGATTGGACCATTTTTTAACAACACGTAAAATACGCAGCTGATATAAATACTTGGGATCTGAAAATTGAGTTTCCAGTTATCAACGCCATGCATTTAGAAATGCTATGAAATGTGGACATTTGTTGGTCCCGTGCTGATTGGACCATTTTTTAACAACACGTAAAATACGCAGCTGATATAAGTACTTGGGGTCTGAAAATTGAGTTTTCTGTTATCGACGCTATACGTTTAGAAATACCATGAAACGTGGAGATTTCTTGGTCCCGGGCTGATTGGAGAATTTTTACACGAAGCGAAAAATTCCGAGCCGATATAAGTACTTGAGATCTGAAAATTGAGATTCCAGTTATCGACGACTTACATTTAGAAATGCTATGAAACGTGGACATTTATTGGTCGCGGGCTGATTGGGGTATTTTATCACGACGCGAAAAAAGCCGAGCTGATATAAGTACTTGGGATCTGAAAATTGACATTCCAGTTATCAGCGCCATACATTTAGAAATGCTATGAAACGTGGACATTTCTTGGTCCCATGCTGATAGGACCATATTTTAACAGCATGTAAAATACGCAGATGATATGAGTACTTGGGATCTGAAAATTGAGATTCCAGTTATCAACGCCATACATTTAGAAATGCTATGAAACGTGGACATTTTTGGTCCCGTGCTGATTGGACCATTTTTTAACAACATGTCAAATACGCAGATGATATAAGTACTTGGGATCTGAAAATTGAGTTTTCTGTTATCGACGCTATACGTTTAAAAATACCATGACACGTGGAGATTTCTTGGTCCCGGGCTGATAGGGGAATTTTTTCACGACGCTAAAAATTCCGAGCTGATATAAGTACTTGGGATCTGAAAAATGAGATTCCTGTTATCGACGACATACATTTAGAAATGCTATGAAACGTGGACATTTCTTGGTCCCGTGCTGATTGGACCATTTTTTAACAGCATGTAAAATACGCAGATGATATGAGTACTTGGGATCTGAAAATTGAGATTCCTGTTATCGACGCCATACGTTTAGAAATACCATGAAACGTGGACACTTCTTGGTCCCGGTCTGATTGGGGAATTTTTTCACGACGCGAAAAATGCCGAGCTGCTATAAGTACTTGGGATCTGAGAATTGAGTTTCCAGGTATCGACGACATACGTTTAGAAATACCATGAAACGTGGACACTTCATAGTCCCGGGCTGATTGGGGAATTTTTTCACGTCGCGAAAAAAGCCGAGCTGATATAAGTACTTGGGATCTGCAAATTGAGATTCCAGTTATCGCCGCAATACGTTTAGAAATGCCATGAAACGTTGACATTTCTTGGTCCCGGGCTGATTGGACCATTTTTTAACAACACGTAAAATACGCAGCGGATATAAGTTCTTGGGATCTGAAAATTGAGTTTCCTGTTATCGACGCCATACGTTTAGAAACACCATGAAACATGGTGATTTCTTGGTCCCGGGCTGATTGGAGAATTTTTTCACGAAGCGAAAAATTCCGAGTTGATATAAGTACTTGAGATCTGAAAATTGAGATTCCAGTTATCGACGACTTACATTTAGAAATGCTATGAAACGTGGACATTTATTGGTCGCGGGCTGATTGGAGTATTTTATTACGACGCGAAAAAAGCCGAGCTGATATAAGTACTTGGGATCTGAAAATTGACATTCCAGTTATCAACGCCATACATTTAGAAATGCTATGAAACGTGGACATTTCTTGGTCCCATGCTGATAGGACCATATTTTAACAGCATGTAAAATACGCAGATGATATGAGTACTTGGGATCTGAAAATTGAGATTCCAGTTATCAACGCCATACATTTAGAAATGCTATGAAACGTAGACATTTGTTGGTCCCGTGCTGATTGGACCATTTTTTAACAACACGTAAAATACGCAGCTGATATAAGTACTTGGGATCTGAAAATTGAGTTTCCAGTTATCAACGCCATGCATTTAGAAATGCTATGAAATGTGGACATTTGTTGGTCCCGTCCTGATTGGACCATTTTTTAACAACACGTAAAATACGCAGCTGATATAAGTACTTGGGATCTGAAAATTGAGTTTTCTGTTATCGACGCTATACGTTTAGAAATACCATGAAACGTGGAGATTTCTTGGTCCCGGGCTGATTGGAGAATTTTTTCACGAAGCGAAAAATTCCGAGCTGATATAAGTACTTGAGATCTGAAAATTGAGATTCCAGTTATCGACGACTTACATTTAGAAATGCTATGAAACGTGGACATTTATTGGTCGCGGGCTGATTGGGGTATTTTATCACGACGCGAAAAAAGCCGAGCTGATATAAGTACTTGGGATCTGAAAATTGAGATTCCAGTTATCGACGCCATACATTTAGAAATGCTATGAAACGTGGACATTTTTGGTCCCGTGCTGATTGGACCATTTTTTAACAACATGTCAAATACGCAGATGATATAAGTACTTGGGATCTGAAAATTGAGTTTTCTGTTATCGACGCTATACGTTTAAAAATACCATGACACGTGGAGATTTCTTGGACCCGGGCTGATAGGGGAATTTTTTCACGACGCTAAAAATTCCGAGCTGATATAAGTACTTGAGATCTGAAAATTGAGATTCCTGTTATCGACGACATACATTTAGAAATGCTATGAAACGTGGACATTTCTTGGTCGCGGGCTAATTGGGGTATTTTATAACGACGCGAAAAAAGCCGAGCTGATATAAGTACTTGGGATCTGAAAATTGACATTCCAGTTATCAACGCCATACATTTAGAAATGCTATGAAACGTGGACATTTCTTGGTCCCATGCTGATAGGATCATATTTTAACAGCATGTAAAATACGCAGATGATATGAGTAGTTGGGATCTGAAAATTGAGTTTCCTGTTATCGACGCCATTCTTTTAAAAATACCATGAAACGTGGACATTTGTTGGTCCCGGGCTGATTGGACCATTTTCTAACAACACCTAAAATACGCAGCTGATATAAGTTCTTGGGATCTGAAAATTGAGATTCCGGTTATCGACGACACACATTTAGAAATGCTATGAAATGTGGACATTTGTTGGTCCCGTGCTGATTGGACCATTTTTTAACAACACATAAAATACGCAGCTGATCTAAGTTCTTGGGATCTAAAAATTGAGTTTTCTGTTATCGACGCTATACGTTTAGAAATACCATGAAACGTGGAGATTTCTTGGTCCCGGGATGATTGGAGAATTTTTTCACGAAGCGAAAAATTCCGAGTTGATATAAGTACTTGAGATCTGAAAATTGAGATTCCAGTTATCGACGACTTACATTTAGAAATGCTATGAAACGTGGACATTTATTGGTCGCGGGCTGATTGGAGTATTTTATTACGACGCGAAAAAAGCCGAGCTGATATAAGTACTTGGGATCTGAAAATTGACATTCCAGTTATCAACGCCATACATTTAGAAATGCTATGAAACGTGGACATTTCTTGGTCCCATGCTGATAGGACCATATTTTAACAGCATGTGAAATACGCAGATGATATGAGTACTTGGGATCTGAAAATTGAGATTCCAGTTATCAACGCCATGCATTTAGAAATGCTATGAAATGTGGACATTTGTTGGTCCCGTCCTGATTGGACCATTTTTTAACAACACGTAAAATACGCAGCTGATATAAGTACTTGGGATCTGAAAATTGAGTTTTCTGTTATCGACGCTATACGTTTAGAAATACCATGAAACGTGGAGATTTCTTGGTCCCGGGCTGATTGGAGAATTTTTTCACGAAGCGAAAAATTCCGAGCTGATATAAGTACTTGAGATCTGAAAATTGAGATTCCAGTTATCGACGACTTACATTTAGAAATGCTATGAAACGTGGACATTTATTGGTCGCGGGCTGATTGGGGTATTTTATCACGACGCGAAAAAAGCCGAGCTGATATAAGTACTTGGGATCTGAAAATTGAGATTCCAGTTATCGACGCCATACATTTAGAAATGCTATGAAACGTGGACATTTTTGGTCCCGTGCTGATTGGACCATTTTTTAACAACATGTCAAATACGCAGATGATATAAGTACTTGGGATCTGAAAATTGAGTTTTCTGTTATCGACGCTATACGTTTAAAAATACCATGACACGTGGAGATTTCTTGGACCCGGGCTGATAGGGGAATTTTTTCACGACGCTAAAAATTCCGAGCTGATATAAGTACTTGAGATCTGAAAATTGAGATTCCTGTTATCGACGACATACATTTAGAAATGCTATGAAACGTGGACATTTCTTGGTCCCGTGCTGATTGGACCATTTTTTAACAGCATGTAAAATACGCAGATGATATGAGTACTTGGGATCTGAAAATTGAGATTCCTGTTATCGACGCCATACGTTTAGAAATACCATGAAACGTGGACACTTCTTGGTCCCGGTCTGATTGGGGAATTTTTTCACGACGCGAAAAATGCCGAGCTGCTATAAGTACTTGGGATCTGAGAATTGAGTTTCCAGGTAGCGACGACATACGTTTAGAAATACCATGAAACGTGGACACTCCTTAGTCCCGGGCTGATTGGGGAATTTTTTCACGACGCGAAAAAAGCCGAGCTGATATAAGTACTTGGGATCTGCAAATTGAGATTTCAGTTATCGCCGCAATACGTTTAGAAATGCCATGAAACGTTGACATTTCTTGGTCCCGGGCTGATTGGACCATTTTTTAACAACACGTAAAATACGCAGCGGATATAAGTTCTTGGGATCTGAAAATTGAGTTTTCTGTCATCGACGCTATACGTTTAGAAATACCATGAAACATGGTGATTTCTTGGTCCCGGGCTGATTGGAGAATTTTTTCACGAAGCGAAAAATTCCGAGCTGATATAAGTACTTGAGATCTGAAAATTGAGATTCCAGTTATCGACGACTTACATTTAGAAATGCTATGAAACGTGGACATTTATTGGTCGCGGGCTGATTGGGGTATTTTATCACGACGCGAAAAAAGCCGAGCTGATATAAGTACTTGGGATCTGAAAATTGACATTCCAGTTATCAACGCCATACATTTAGAAATGCTATGAAACGTGGACATTTCTTGGTCCCATGCTGATAGGACCATATTTTAACAGCATGTAAAATACGCAGATGATATGAGTACTTGGGATCTGAAAATTGAGTTTCCTGTTATCGACGCCATTCTTTTAAAAATACCATGAAACGTGGACATTTGTTGGTCCCGGGCTGATTGGACCATTTTCTAACAACACGTAAAATACGCAGCTGATATAAGTTCTTGGGATCTGAAAATTGAGATTCCGGTTATCGACGACACACATTTAGAAATGCTATGAAATGTGGACATTTGTTGGTCCCGTGCTGATTGGACCATTTTTTAACAACACATAAAATACGCAGCTGATGTAAGTTCTTGGGATCTAAAAATTGAGTTTTCTGTTATCGACGCTATACGTTTAGAAATACCATGAAACGTGGAGATTTCTTGGTCCCGGGATCATTGGAGAATTTTTTCACGAAGCGAAAAATTCCGAGCTGATATAAGTACTTGAGATCTGAAAATTGAGATTCCAGTTATCGACGACTTACATTTAGAAATGCTATGAAACGTGGACATTTATTGGTCGCGGGCTGATTGGGGTATTTTATCACGACGCGAAAAAAGCCGAGCTGATATAAGTACTTGGGATCTGAAAATTGAGATTCCGGTTATCGACGACACACATTTAGAAATGCTATGAAACGTGGACATTTGTTGGTTCCGTGCTGATTGGACCATTTTTTAACAACACGTAAAATACGCAGCTGATATAAGTACTTGGGATCTAAAAATTGAGTTTTCTGTTATCGACGCTATACGTTTAGAAATACCATGAAACGTGGACATTTCTTGGTCCCGGGCTGATTGGGGAATTTTTTCACGTCGCGAAAAAGGCCGAGCTGACATAAGTACTTGGGATATGAAAATTGAGATTCCAGTTATCAACGCCATACATTTAGAAATGCTATGAAACGTGGACATTTGTTGGTCCCGTGCTGATTGGACCATTTTTTAACAACACGTAATATACGCAGCTGATATAAGTACTTGGGATCTGAAAATTGAGTTTTCTGTTATCGACGCTATACGTTTAGAAATACCATGAAACGTGGAGATTTCTTGGTCCCGGGCTGCTTGGGGAATTTTTTCACGACGCGAAAAATGCCG
Source organism: Perithous albicinctus (assembly GCA_964016905.1). Classification (NCBI taxonomy): domain Eukaryota; kingdom Metazoa; phylum Arthropoda; class Insecta; order Hymenoptera; family Ichneumonidae; genus Perithous; species Perithous albicinctus. The sequence continues at coordinate 5,529,611 of OZ024696.1, read as the reverse complement.
AGCTGATATAAGTACTTGGGATCTGAAAATTGAGATTCCGGTTATCGAAGACACACATATAGAAATGCTATGAAACGTGGACATTTATTGGTCGCGGGCTAATTGGGGTATTTTATAACGACGCGAAAAAAGCCGAGCTGATATAAGTACTTGGGATCTGAAAATTGACATTCCAGTTATCAACGCCATACATTTAGAAATGCTATGAAACGTGGACATTTCTTGGTCCCATGCTGATAGGATCATATTTTAACAGCATGTAAAATACGCAGATGATATGAGTAGTTGGGATCTGAAAATTGAGTTTCCTGTTATCGACGCCATTCTTTTAAAAATACCATGAAACGTGGACATTTGTTGGTCCCGGGCTGATTGGACCATTTTCTAACAACACGTAAAATACGCAGCTGATATAAGTTCTTGGGATCTGAAAATTGAGATTCCGGTTATCGACGACACACATTTAGAAATGCTATGAAATGTGGACATTTGTTGGTCCCGTGCTGATTGGACCATTTTTTAACAACACATAAAATACGCAGCTGATGTAAGTTCTTGGGATCTAAAAATTGAGTTTTCTGTTATCGACGCTATACGTTTAGAAATACCATGAAACGTGGAGATTTCTTGGTCCCGGGATGATTGGAGAATTTTTTCACGAAGCGAAAAATTCCGAGCTGATATAAGTACTTGAGATCTGTAAATTGAGATTCCAGTTATCGACGACTTACATTTAGAAATGCTATGAAACGTGGACATTTATTGGTCGTGGGCTGATTGGGGTATTTTATCACGACGCGAAAAAAGCCGAGCTGATATAAGTACTTGGGATCTGAAAATTGACATTCCAGTTATCAACGCCATACATTTAGAATTGCTATGAAACGTGGACATTTGTTGGTCCCGTGCTGATTGGACCATTTTTTAACAACACGTAAAATACGCAGCTGATATAAGTACTTGGGATCTGAAAATTGAGATTCCAGTTATCAACGCCATACATTTAGAAATGCTATGAAACGTGGACATTTGTTGGTCCCGTGCTGATTGGACCATTTTTTAACAACACGTAAAATACGCAGCTGATATAAGTACTTGGGATCTGAAATTTGAGTTTTCTGTTATCGACGCTATACGTTTAGAAATACCATGAAACGTGGAGATTTCTTGGTCCCGGGCTGATTGGAGAATTTTTTCACGAAGCGAAAAATTCCGAGCTGATATAAGTACTTGAGATCTGAAAATTGAGATTCCAGTTATCGACGACTTACATTTAGAAATGCTATGAAACGTGGACATTTATTGGTCGCGGGCTGATTGGGGTATTTTATCACGACGCGAAAAAAGCCGAGCTGATATAAGTACTTGGGATCTGAAAATTGACATTCCAGTTATCAACGCCATACATTTAGAAATGCTATGAAACGTGGACATTTCTTGGTCCCATGCTGATAGGACCATATTTTAACAGCATGTAAAATACGCAGATGATATGAGTACTTGGGATCTGAAAATTGAGTTTCCTGTTATCGACGCCATACTTTTAGAAATACCATGAAACGTGGACATTTGTTGGTCCGGGGCTGATTGGACCATTTTTTAACAACACGTAAAATACGCAGCTGATATAAATACTTGGGATCTGAAAATTGAGTTTCCAGTTATCAACGCCATGCATTTAGAAATGCTATGAAATGTGGACATTTGTTGGTCCCGTGCTGATTGGACCATTTTTTAACAACACGTAAAATACGCAGCTGATATAAGTACTTGGGGTCTGAAAATTGAGTTTTCTGTTATCGACGCTATACGTTTAGAAATACCATGAAACGTGGAGATTTCTTGGTCCCGGGCTGATTGGAGAATTTTTACACGAAGCGAAAAATTCCGAGCCGATATAAGTACTTGAGATCTGAAAATTGAGATTCCAGTTATCGACGACTTACATTTAGAAATGCTATGAAACGTGGACATTTATTGGTCGCGGGCTGATTGGGGTATTTTATCACGACGCGAAAAAAGCCGAGCTGATATAAGTACTTGGGATCTGAAAATTGACATTCCAGTTATCAGCGCCATACATTTAGAAATGCTATGAAACGTGGACATTTCTTGGTCCCATGCTGATAGGACCATATTTTAACAGCATGTAAAATACGCAGATGATATGAGTACTTGGGATCTGAAAATTGAGATTCCAGTTATCAACGCCATACATTTAGAAATGCTATGAAACGTGGACATTTTTGGTCCCGTGCTGATTGGACCATTTTTTAACAACATGTCAAATACGCAGATGATATAAGTACTTGGGATCTGAAAATTGAGTTTTCTGTTATCGACGCTATACGTTTAAAAATACCATGACACGTGGAGATTTCTTGGTCCCGGGCTGATAGGGGAATTTTTTCACGACGCTAAAAATTCCGAGCTGATATAAGTACTTGGGATCTGAAAAATGAGATTCCTGTTATCGACGACATACATTTAGAAATGCTATGAAACGTGGACATTTCTTGGTCCCGTGCTGATTGGACCATTTTTTAACAGCATGTAAAATACGCAGATGATATGAGTACTTGGGATCTGAAAATTGAGATTCCTGTTATCGACGCCATACGTTTAGAAATACCATGAAACGTGGACACTTCTTGGTCCCGGTCTGATTGGGGAATTTTTTCACGACGCGAAAAATGCCGAGCTGCTATAAGTACTTGGGATCTGAGAATTGAGTTTCCAGGTATCGACGACATACGTTTAGAAATACCATGAAACGTGGACACTTCATAGTCCCGGGCTGATTGGGGAATTTTTTCACGTCGCGAAAAAAGCCGAGCTGATATAAGTACTTGGGATCTGCAAATTGAGATTCCAGTTATCGCCGCAATACGTTTAGAAATGCCATGAAACGTTGACATTTCTTGGTCCCGGGCTGATTGGACCATTTTTTAACAACACGTAAAATACGCAGCGGATATAAGTTCTTGGGATCTGAAAATTGAGTTTCCTGTTATCGACGCCATACGTTTAGAAACACCATGAAACATGGTGATTTCTTGGTCCCGGGCTGATTGGAGAATTTTTTCACGAAGCGAAAAATTCCGAGTTGATATAAGTACTTGAGATCTGAAAATTGAGATTCCAGTTATCGACGACTTACATTTAGAAATGCTATGAAACGTGGACATTTCTTGGTCCCATGCTGATAGGACCATATTTTAACAGCATGTAAAATACGCAGATGATATGAGTACTTGGGATCTGAAAATTGAGATTCCAGTTATCAACGCCATACATTTAGAAATGCTATGAAACGTGGACATTTGTTGGTCCCGTGCTGATTGGACCATTTTTTAACAACACGTAAAATACGCAGCTGATATAAGTACTTGGGATCTGAAAATTGAGTTTCCAGTTATCAACGCCATGCATTTAGAAATGCTATGAAATGTGGACATTTGTTGGTCCCGTCCTGATTGGACCATTTTTTAACAACACGTAAAATACGCAGCTGATATAAGTACTTGGGATCTGAAAATTGAGTTTTCTGTTATCGACGCTATACGTTTAGAAATACCATGAAACGTGGAGATTTCTTGGTCCCGGGCTGATTGGAGAATTTTTTCACGAAGCGAAAAATTCCGAGCTGATATAAGTACTTGAGATCTGAAAATTGAGATTCCAGTTATCGACGACTTACATTTAGAAATGCTATGAAACGTGGACATTTATTGGTCGCGGGCTGATTGGGGTATTTTATCACGACGCGAAAAAAGCCGAGCTGATATAAGTACTTGGGATCTGAAAATTGAGATTCCAGTTATCGACGCCATACATTTAGAAATGCTATGAAACGTGGACATTTTTGGTCCCGTGCTGATTGGACCATTTTTTAACAACATGTCAAATACGCAGATGATATAAGTACTTGGGATCTGAAAATTGAGTTTTCTGTTATCGACGCTATACGTTTAAAAATACCATGACACGTGGAGATTTCTTGGACCCGGGCTGATAGGGGAATTTTTTCACGACGCTAAAAATTCCGAGCTGATATAAGTACTTGAGATCTGAAAATTGAGATTCCTGTTATCGACGACATACATTTAGAAATGCTATGAAACGTGGACATTTCTTGGTCCCGTGCTGATTGGACCATTTTTTAACAGCATGTAAAATACGCAGATGATATGAGTACTTGGGATCTGAAAATTGAGATTCCTGTTATCGACGCCATACGTTTAGAAATACCATGAAACGTGGACACTTCTTGGTCCCGGTCTGATTAGGGAATTTTTTCACGACGCGAAAAATGCCGAGCTGCTATAAGTACTTGGGATCTGAGAATTGAGTTTCCAGGTAGCGACGACATACGTTTAGAAATACCATGAAACGTGGACACTCCTTAGTCCCGGGCTGATTGGGGAATTTTTTCACGACGCGAAAAAAGCCGAGCTGATATAAGTACTTGGGATCTGCAAATTGAGATTTCAGTTATCGCCGCAATACGTTTAGAAATGCCATGAAACGTTGACATTTCTTGGTCCCGGGCTGATTGGACCATTTTTTAACAACACGTAAAATACGCAGCGGATATAAGTTCTTGGGATCTGAAAATTGAGTTTTCTGTCATCGACGCTATACGTTTAGAAATACCATGAAACATGGTGATTTCTTGGTCCCGGGCTGATTGGAGAATTTTTTCACGAAGCGAAAAATTCCGAGCTGATATAAGTACTTGAGATCTGAAAATTGAGATTCCAGTTATCGACGACTTACATTTAGAAATGCTATGAAACGTGGACATTTATTGGTCGCGGGCTGATTGGGGTATTTTATCACGACGCGAAAAAAGCCGAGCTGATATAAGTACTTGGGATCTGAAAATTGACATTCCAGTTATCAACGCCATACATTTAGAAATGCTATGAAACGTGGACATTTCTTGGTCCCATGCTGATAGGACCATATTTTAACAGCATGTAAAATACGCAGATGATATGAGTACTTGGGATCTGAAAATTGAGTTTCCTGTTATCGACGCCATTCTTTTAAAAATACCATGAAACGTGGACATTTGTTGGTCCCGGGCTGATTGGACCATTTTCTAACAACACGTAAAATACGCAGCTGATATAAGTTCTTGGGATCTGAAAATTGAGATTCCGGTTATCGACGACACACATTTAGAAATGCTATGAAATGTGGACATTTGTTGGTCCCGTGCTGATTGGACCATTTTTTAACAACACATAAAATACGCAGCTGATGTAAGTTCTTGGGATCTAAAAATTGAGTTTTCTGTTATCGACGCTATACGTTTAGAAATACCATGAAACGTGGAGATTTCTTGGTCCCGGGATGATTGGAGAATTTTTTCACGAAGCGAAAAATTCCGAGCTGATATAAGTACTTGAGATCTGAAAATTGAGATTCCAGTTATCGACGACTTACATTTAGAAATGCTATGAAACGTGGACATTTATTGGTCGCGGGCTGATTGGGGTATTTTATCACGACGCGAAAAAAGCCGAGCTGATATAAGTACTTGGGATCTGAAAATTGAGATTCCGGTTATCGACGACACACATTTAGAAATGCTATGAAACGTGGACATTTGTTGGTTCCGTGCTGATTGGACCATTTTTTAACAACACGTAAAATACGCAGCTGATATAAGTACTTGGGATCTAAAAATTGAGTTTTCTGTTATCGACGCTATACGTTTAGAAATACCATGAAACGTGGACATTTCTTGGTCCCGGGCTGATTGGGGAATTTTTTCACGTCGCGAAAAAGGCCGAGCTGACATAAGTACTTGGGATATGAAAATTGAGATTCCAGTTATCAACGCCATACATTTAGAAATGCTATGAAACGTGGACATTTGTTGGTCCCGTGCTGATTGGACCATTTTTTAACAACACGTAATATACGCAGCTGATATAAGTACTTGGGATCTGAAAATTGAGTTTTCTGTTATCGACGCTATACGTTTAGAAATACCATGAAACGTGGAGATTTCTTGGTCCCGGGCTGCTTGGGGAATTTTTTCACGACGCGAAAAATGCCGAGCTGATATAAGTACTTGGGATCTGAAAATTGAGATTCCGGTTATCGAAGACACACATATAGAAATGCTATGAAACGTGGACATTTATTGGTCGCGGGCTAATTGGGGTATTTTATAACGACGCGAAAAAAGCCGAGCTGATATAAGTACTTGGGATCTGAAAATTGACATTCCAGTTATCAACGCCATACATTTAGAAATGCTATGAAACGTGGACATTTCTTGGTCCCATGCTGATAGGATCATATTTTAACAGCATGTAAAATACGCAGATGATATGAGTAGTTGGGATCTGAAAATTGAGTTTCCTGTTATCGACGCCATTCTTTTAAAAATACCATGAAACGTGGACATTTGTTGGTCCCGGGCTGATTGGACCATTTTCTAACAACACGTAAAATACGCAGCTGATATAAGTTCTTGGGATCTGAAAATTGAGATTCCGGTTATCGACGACACACATTTAGAAATGCTATGAAATGTGGACATTTGTTGGTCCCGTGCTGATTGGACCATTTTTTAACAACACATAAAATACGCAGCTGATGTAAGTTCTTGGGATCTAAAAATTGAGTTTTCTGTTATCGACGCTATACGTTTAGAAATACCATGAAACGTGGAGATTTCTTGGTCCCGGGATGATTGGAGAATTTTTTCACGAAGCGAAAAATTCCGAGCTGATATAAGTACTTGAGATCTGTAAATTGAGATTCCAGTTATCGACGACTTACATTTAGAAATGCTATGAAACGTGGACATTTATTGGTCGTGGGCTGATTGGGGTATTTTATCACGACGCGAAAAAAGCCGAGCTGATATAAGTACTTGGGATCTGAAAATTGAGATTCCAGTTATCAACGCCATACATTTAGAAATGCTATGAAACGTGGACATTTGTTGGTCCCGTGCTGATTGGACCATTTTTTAACAACACGTAAAATACGCAGCTGATATAAGTACTTGGGATCTGAAAATTGAGTTTTCTGTTATCGACGCTATACGTTTAGAAATACCATGAAACGTGGAGATTTCTTGGTCCCGGGCTGATTGGAGAATTTTTACACGAAGCGAAAAATTCCGAGCCGATATAAGTACTTGAGATCTGAAAATTGAGATTCCAGTTATCGACGACTTACATTTAGAAATGCTATGAAACGTGGACATTTATTGGTCGCGGGCTGATTGGGGTATTTTATCACGACGCGAAAAAAGCCGAGCTGATATAAGTACTTGGGATCTGAAAATTGACATTCCAGTTATCAGCGCCATATATTTAGAAATGCTATGAAACGTGGACATTTCTTGGTCCCATGCTGATAGGACCATATTTTAACAGCATGTAAAATACGCAGATGATATGAGTACTTGGGATCTGAAAATTGAGATTCCGGTTATCGAAGACACACATTTAGAAATGCTATGAAACGTGGACATTTATTGGTCGCGGGCTAATTGGGGTATTTTATAACGACGCGAAAAAAGCCGAGCTGATATAAGTACTTGGGATCTGAAAATTGACATTCCAGTTATCAACGCCATACATTTAGAAATGCTATGAAACGTGGACATTTCTTGGTCCCATGCTGATAGGATCATATTTTAACAGCATGTAAAATACGCAGATGATATGAGTAGTTGGGATCTGAAAATTGAGTTTCCTGTTATCGACGCCATTCTTTTAAAAATACCATGAAACGTGGACATTTGTTGGTCCCGGGCTGATTGGACCATTTTCTAACAACACGTAAAATACGCAGCTGATATAAGTTCTTGGGATCTGAAAATTGAGATTCCGGTTATCGACGACACACATTTAGAAATGCTATGAAATGTGGACATTTGTTGGTCCCGTGCTGATTGGACCATTTTTTAACAACACGTAAAATACGCAGCTGATATAAGTACTTGGGGTCTGAAAATTGAGTTTTCTGTTATCGACGCTATACGTTTAGAAATACCATGAAACGTGGAGATTTCTTGGTCCCGGGCTGATTGGAGAATTTTTACACGAAGCGAAAAATTCCGAGCCGATATAAGTACTTGAGATCTGAAAATTGAGATTCCAGTTATCGACGACTTACATTTAGAAATGCTATGAAACGTGGACATTTATTGGTCGCGGGCTGATTGGGGTATTTTATCACGACGCGAAAAAAGCCGAGCTGATATAAGTACTTGGGATCTGAAAATTGACATTCCAGTTATCAGCGCCATACATTTAGAAATGCTATGAAACGTGGACATTTCTTGGTCCCATGCTGATAGGACCATATTTTAACAGCATGTAAAATACGCAGATGATATGAGTACTTGGGATCTGAAAATTGAGATTCCAGTTATCAACGCCATACATTTAGAAATGCTATGAAACGTGGACATTTTTGGTCCCGTGCTGATTGGACCATTTTTTAACAACATGTCAAATACGCAGATGATATAAGTACTTGGGATCTGAAAATTGAGTTTTCTGTTATCGACGCTATACGTTTAAAAATACCATGACACGTGGAGATTTCTTGGTCCCGGGCTGATAGGGGAATTTTTTCACGACGCTAAAAATTCCGAGCTGATATAAGTACTTGGGATCTGAAAAATGAGATTCCTGTTATCGACGACATACATTTAGAAATGCTATGAAACGTGGACATTTCTTGGTCCCGTGCTGATTGGACCATTTTTTAACAGCATGTAAAATACGCAGATGATATGAGTACTTGGGATCTGAAAATTGAGATTCCTGTTATCGACGCCATACGTTTAGAAATACCATGAAACGTGGACACTTCTTGGTCCCGGTCTGATTGGGGAATTTTTTCACGACGCGAAAAATGCCGAGCTGCTATAAGTACTTGGGATCTGAGAATTGAGTTTCCAGGTATCGACGACATACGTTTAGAAATACCATGAAACGTGGACACTTCATAGTCCCGGGCTGATTGGGGAATTTTTTCACGTCGCGAAAAAAGCCGAGCTGATATAAGTACTTGGGATCTGCAAATTGAGATTCCAGTTATCGCCGCAATACGTTTAGAAATGCCATGAAACGTTGACATTTCTTGGTCCCGGGCTGATTGGACCATTTTTTAACAACACGTAAAATACGCAGCGGATATAAGTTCTTGGGATCTGAAAATTGAGTTTCCTGTTATCGACGCCATACGTTTAGAAACACCATGAAACATGGTGATTTCTTGGTCCCGGGCTGATTGGAGAATTTTTTCACGAAGCGAAAAATTCCGAGTTGATATAAGTACTTGAGATCTGAAAATTGAGATTCCAGTTATCGACGACTTACATTTAGAAATGCTATGAAACGTGGACATTTATTGGTCGCGGGCTGATTGGAGTATTTTATTACGACGCGAAAAAAGCCGAGCTGATATAAGTACTTGGGATCTGAAAATTGACATTCCAGTTATCAACGCCATACATTTAGAAATGCTATGAAACGTGGACATTTCTTGGTCCCATGCTGATAGGACCATATTTTAACAGCATGTAAAATACGCAGATGATATGAGTACTTGGGATCTGAAAATTGAGATTCCAGTTATCAACGCCATACATTTAGAAATGCTATGAAACGTGGACATTTGTTGGTCCCGTGCTGATTGGACCATTTTTTAACAACACGTAAAATACGCAGCTGATATAAGTACTTGGGATCTGAAAATTGAGTTTCCAGTTATCAACGCCATGCATTTAGAAATGCTATGAAATGTGGACATTTGTTGGTCCCGTCCTGATTGGACCATTTTTTAACAACACGTAAAATACGCAGCTGATATAAGTACTTGGGATCTGAAAATTGAGTTTTCTGTTATCGACGCTATACGTTTAGAAATACCATGAAACGTGGAGATTTCTTGGTCCCGGGCTGATTGGAGAATTTTTTCACGAAGCGAAAAATTCCGAGCTGATATAAGTACTTGAGATCTGAAAATTGAGATTCCAGTTATCGACGACTTACATTTAGAAATGCTATGAAACGTGGACATTTATTGGTCGCGGGCTGATTGGGGTATTTTATCACGACGCGAAAAAAGCCGAGCTGATATAAGTACTTGGGATCTGAAAATTGAGATTCCAGTTATCGACGCCATACATTTAGAAATGCTATGAAACGTGGACATTTTTGGTCCCGTGCTGATTGGACCATTTTTTAACAACACGTAAAATACGCAGCTGATATAAGTACTTGGGGTCTGAAAATTGAGTTTTCTGTTATCGACGCTATACGTTTAGAAATACCATGAAACGTGGAGATTTCTTGGTCCCGGGCTGATTGGAGAATTTTTACACGAAGCGAAAAATTCCGAGCCGATATAAGTACTTGAGATCTGAAAATTGAGATTCCAGTTATCGACGACTTACATTTAGAAATGCTATGAAACGTGGACATTTATTGGTCGCGGGCTGATTGGGGTATTTTATCACGACGCGAAAAAAGCCGAGCTGATATAAGTACTTGGGATCTGAAAATTGACATTCCAGTTATCAGCGCCATACATTTAGAAATGCTATGAAACGTGGACATTTCTTGGTCCCATGCTGATAGGACCATATTTTAACAGCATGTAAAATACGCAGATGATATGAGTACTTGGGATCTGAAAATTGAGATTCCAGTTATCAACGCCATACATTTAGAAATGCTATGAAACGTGGACATTTTTGGTCCCGTGCTGATTGGACCATTTTTTAACAACATGTCAAATACGCAGATGATATAAGTACTTGGGATCTGAAAATTGAGTTTTCTGTTATCGACGCTATACGTTTAAAAATACCATGACACGTGGAGATTTCTTGGTCCCGGGCTGATAGGGGAATTTTTTCACGACGCTAAAAATTCCGAGCTGATATAAGTACTTGGGATCTGAAAAATGAGATTCCTGTTATCGACGACATACATTTAGAAATGCTATGAAACGTGGACATTTCTTGGTCCCGTGCTGATTGGACCATTTTTTAACAGCATGTAAAATACGCAGATGATATGAGTACTTGGGATCTGAAAATTGAGATTCCTGTTATCGACGCCATACGTTTAGAAATACCATGAAACGTGGACACTTCTTGGTCCCGGTCTGATTGGGGAATTTTTTCACGACGCGAAAAATGCCGAGCTGCTATAAGTACTTGGGATCTGAGAATTGAGTTTCCAGGTATCGACGACATACGTTTAGAAATACCATGAAACGTGGACACTTCATAGTCCCGGGCTGATTGGGGAATTTTTTCACGTCGCGAAAAAAGCCGAGCTGATATAAGTACTTGGGATCTGCAAATTGAGATTCCAGTTATCGCCGCAATACGTTTAGAAATGCCATGAAACGTTGACATTTCTTGGTCCCGGGCTGATTGGACCATTTTTTAACAACACGTAAAATACGCAGCGGATATAAGTTCTTGGGATCTGAAAATTGAGTTTCCTGTTATCGACGCCATACGTTTAGAAACACCATGAAACATGGTGATTTCTTGGTCCCGGGCTGATTGGAGAATTTTTTCACGAAGCGAAAAATTCCGAGTTGATATAAGTACTTGAGATCTGAAAATTGAGATTCCAGTTATCGACGACTTACATTTAGAAATGCTATGAAACGTGGACATTTATTGGTCGCGGGCTGATTGGAGTATTTTATTACGACGCGAAAAAAGCCGAGCTGATATAAGTACTTGGGATCTGAAAATTGACATTCCAGTTATCAACGCCATACATTTAGAAATGCTATGAAACGTGGACATTTCTTGGTCCCATGCTGATAGGACCATATTTTAACAGCATGTAAAATACGCAGATGATATGAGTACTTGGGATCTGAAAATTGAGATTCCAGTTATCAACGCCATACATTTAGAAATGCTATGAAACGTGGACATTTGTTGGTCCCGTGCTGATTGGACCATTTTTTAACAACACGTAAAATACGCAGCTGATATAAGTACTTGGGATCTGAAAATTGAGTTTCCAGTTATCAACGCCATGCATTTAGAAATGCTATGAAATGTGGACATTTGTTGGTCCCGTCCTGATTGGACCATTTTTTAACAACACGTAAAATACGCAGCTGATATAAGTACTTGGGATCTGAAAATTGAGTTTTCTGTTATCGACGCTATACGTTTAGAAATACCATGAAACGTGGAGATTTCTTGGTCCCGGGCTGATTGGAGAATTTTTTCACGAAGCGAAAAATTCCGAGCTGATATAAGTACTTGAGATCTGAAAATTGAGATTCCAGTTATCGACGACTTACATTTAGAAATGCTATGAAACGTGGACATTTATTGGTCGCGGGCTGATTGGGGTATTTTATCACGACGCGAAAAAAGCCGAGCTGATATAAGTACTTGGGATCTGAAAATTGAGATTCCAGTTATCGACGCCATACATTTAGAAATGCTATGAAACGTGGACATTTTTGGTCCCGTGCTGATTGGACCATTTTTTAACAACATGTCAAATACGCAGATGATATAAGTACTTGGGATCTGAAAATTGAGTTTTCTGTTATCGACGCTATACGTTTAAAAATACCATGACACGTGGAGATTTCTTGGACCCGGGCTGATAGGGGAATTTTTTCACGACGCTAAAAATTCCGAGCTGATATAAGTACTTGAGATCTGAAAATTGAGATTCCTGTTATCGACGACATACATTTAGAAATGCTATGAAACGTGGACATTTCTTGGTCCCGTGCTGATTGGACCATTTTTTAACAGCATGTAAAATACGCAGATGATATGAGTACTTGGGATCTGAAAATTGAGATTCCTGTTATCGACGCCATACGTTTAGAAATACCATGAAACGTGGACACTTCTTGGTCCCGGTCTGATTAGGGAATTTTTTCACGACGCGAAAAATGCCGAGCTGCTATAAGTACTTGGGATCTGAGAATTGAGTTTCCAGGTAGCGACGACATACGTTTAGAAATACCATGAAACGTGGACACTCCTTAGTCCCGGGCTGATTGGGGAATTTTTTCACGACGCGAAAAAAGCCGAGCTGATATAAGTACTTGGGATCTGCAAATTGAGATTTCAGTTATCGCCGCAATACGTTTAGAAATGCCATGAAACGTTGACATTTCTTGGTCCCGGGCTGATTGGACCATTTTTTAACAACACGTAAAATACGCAGCGGATATAAGTTCTTGGGATCTGAAAATTGAGTTTTCTGTCATCGACGCTATACGTTTAGAAATACCATGAAACATGGTGATTTCTTGGTCCCGGGCTGATTGGAGAATTTTTTCACGAAGCGAAAAATTCCGAGCTGATATAAGTACTTGAGATCTGAAAATTGAGATTCCAGTTATCGACGACTTACATTTAGAAATGCTATGAAACGTGGACATTTATTGGTCGCGGGCTGATTGGGGTATTTTATCACGACGCGAAAAAAGCCGAGCTGATATAAGTACTTGGGATCTGAAAATTGACATTCCAGTTATCAACGCCATACATTTAGAAATGCTATGAAACGTGGACATTTCTTGGTCCCATGCTGATAGGACCATATTTTAACAGCATGTAAAATACGCAGATGATATGAGTAGTTGGGATCTGAAAATTGAGTTTCCTGTTATCGACGCCATTCTTTTAAAAATACCATGAAACGTGGACATTTGTTGGTCCCGGGCTGATTGGACCATTTTCTAACAACACGTAAAATACGCAGCTGATATAAGTTCTTGGGATCTGAAAATTGAGATTCCGGTTATCGACGACACACATTTAGAAATGCTATGAAATGTGGACATTTGTTGGTCCCGTGCTGATTGGACCATTTTTTAACAACACATAAAATACGCAGCTGATGTAAGTTCTTGGGATCTAAAAATTGAGTTTTCTGTTATCGACGCTATACGTTTAGAAATACCATGAAACGTGGAGATTTCTTGGTCCCGGGATGATTGGAGAATTTTTTCACGAAGCGAAAAATTCCGAGCTGATATAAGTACTTGAGATCTGAAAATTGAGATTCCAGTTATCGACGACTTACATTTAGAAATGCTATGAAACGTGGACATTTATTGGTCGCGGGCTGATTGGGGTATTTTATCACGACGCGAAAAAAGCCGAGCTGATATAAGTACTTGGGATCTGAAAATTGAGATTCCGGTTATCGACGACACACATTTAGAAATGCTATGAAACGTGGACATTTGTTGGTTCCGTGCTGATTGGACCATTTTTTAACAACACGTAAAATACGCAGCTGATATAAGTACTTGGGATCTAAAAATTGAGTTTTCTGTTATCGACGCTATACGTTTAGAAATACCATGAAACGTGGACATTTCTTGGTCCCGGGCTGATTGGGGAATTTTTTCACGTCGCGAAAAAGGCCGAGCTGACATAAGTACTTGGGATATGAAAATTGAGATTCCAGTTATCAACGCCATACATTTAGAAATGCTATGAAACGTGGACATTTGTTGGTCCCGTGCTGATTGGACCATTTTTTAACAACACGTAATATACGCAGCTGATATAAGTACTTGGGATCTGAAAATTGAGTTTTCTGTTATCGACGCTATACGTTTAGAAATACCATGAAACGTGGAGATTTCTTGGTCCCGGGCTGCTTGGGGAATTTTTTCACGACGCGAAAAATGCCGAGCTGATATAAGTACTTGGGATCTGAAAATTGAGATTCCGGTTATCGAAGACACACATATAGAAATGCTATGAAACGTGGACATTTATTGGTCGCGGGCTAATTGGGGTATTTTATAACGACGCGAAAAAAGCCGAGCTGATATAAGTACTTGGAATCTGAAAATTGACATTCCAGTTATCAACGCCATACATTTAGAAATGCTATGAAACGTGGACATTTCTTGGTCCCATGCTGATAGGATCATATTTTAACAGCATGTAAAATACGCAGATGATATGAGTAGTTGGGATCTGAAAATTGAGTTTCCTGTTATCGACGCCATTCTTTTAAAAATACCATGAAACGTGGACATTTGTTGGTCCCGGGCTGATTGGACCATTTTCTAACAACACGTAAAATACGCAGCTGATATAAGTTCTTGGGATCTGAAAATTGAGATTCCGGTTATCGACGACACACATTTAGAAATGCTATGAAATGTGGACATTTGTTGGTCCCGTGCTGATTGGACCATTTTTTAACAACACATAAAATACGCAGCTGATGTAAGTTCTTGGGATCTAAAAATTGAGTTTTCTGTTATCGACGCTATACGTTTAGAAATACCATGAAACGTGGAGATTTCTTGGTCCCGGGATGATTGGAGAATTTTTTCACGAAGCGAAAAATTCCGAGCTGATATAAGTACTTGAGATCTGTAAATTGAGATTCCAGTTATCGACGACTTACATTTAGAAATGCTATGAAACGTGGACATTTATTGGTCGTGGGCTGATTGGGGTATTTTATCACGACGCGAAAAAAGCCGAGCTGATATAAGTACTTGGGATCTGAAAATTGAGATTCCAGTTATCAACGCCATACATTTAGAAATGCTATGAAACGTGGACATTTGTTGGTCCCGTGCTGATTGGACCATTTTTTAACAACACGTAAAATACGCAGCTGATATAAGTACTTGGGATCTGAAAATTGAGTTTTCTGTTATCGACGCTATACGTTTAGAAATACCATGAAACGTGGAGATTTCTTGGTCCCGGGCTGATTGGAGAATTTTTACACGAAGCGAAAAATTCCGAGCCGATATAAGTACTTGAGATCTGAAAATTGAGATTCCAGTTATCGACGACTTACATTTAGAAATGCTATGAAACGTGGACATTTATTGGTCGCGGGCTGATTGGGGTATTTTATCACGACGCGAAAAAAGCCGAGCTGATATAAGTACTTGGGATCTGAAAATTGACATTCCAGTTATCAGCGCCATATATTTAGAAATGCTATGAAACGTGGACATTTCTTGGTCCCATGCTGATAGGACCATATTTTAACAGCATGTAAAATACGCAGATGATATGAGTACTTGGGATCTGAAAATTGAGATTCCAGTTATCAACGCCATACATTTAGAAATGCTATGAAACGTGGACATTTTTGGTCCCGTGCTGATTGGACCATTTTTTAACAACACGTAATATACGCAGCTGATATAAGTACTTGGGATCTGAAAATTGAGATTCCGGTTATCGAAGACACACATTTAGAAATGCTATGAAACGTGGACATTTATTGGTCGCGGGCTAATTGGGGTATTTTATAACGACGCGAAAAAAGCCGAGCTGATATAAGTACTTGGGATCTGAAAATTGACATTCCAGTTATCAACGCCATACATTTAGAAATGCTATGAAACGTGGACATTTCTTGGTCCCATGCTGATAGGATCATATTTTAACAGCATGTAAAATACGCAGATGATATGAGTAGTTGGGATCTGAAAATTGAGTTTCCTGTTATCGACGCCATTCTTTTAAAAATACCATGAAACGTGGACATTTGTTGGTCCCGGGCTGATTGGACCATTTTCTAACAACACGTAAAATACGCAGCTGATATAAGTTCTTGGGATCTGAAAATTGAGATTCCGGTTATCGACGACACACATTTAGAAATGCTATGAAATGTGGACATTTGTTGGTCCCGTGCTGATTGGACCATTTTTTAACAACACATAAAATACGCAGCTGATCTAAGTTCTTGGGATCTAAAAATTGAGTTTTCTGTTATCGACGCTATACGTTTAGAAATACCATGAAACGTGGAGATTTCTTGGTCCCGGGATGATTGGAGAATTTTTTCACGAAGCGAAAAATTCCGAGCTGATATAAGTACTTGAGATCTGTAAATTGAGATTCCAGTTATCGACGACTTACATTTAGAAATGCTATGAAACGTGGACATTTATTGGTCGCGGGCTGATTGGGGTATTTTATCACGACGCGAAAAAAGCCGAGCTGATATAAGTACTTGGGATCTGAAAATTGACATTCCAGTTATCAACGCCATACATTTAGAATTGCTATGAAACGTGGACATTTGTTGGTCCCGTGCTGATTGGACCATTTTTTAACAACACGTAAAATACGCAGCTGATATAAGTACTTGGGATCTTTAAATTGAGATTCCAGTTATCAACGCCATACATTTAGAAATGCTATGAAACGTGGACATTTGTTGGTCCCGTGCTGATTGGACCATTTTTTAACAACACGTAAAATACGCAGCTGATATAAGTACTTGGGATCTGAAATTTGAGTTTTCTGTTATCGACGCTATACGTTTAGAAATACCATGAAACGTGGAGATTTCTTGGTCCCGGGCCGATTGGAGAATTTTTTCACGAAGCGAAAAATTCCGAGCTGATATAAGTACTTGAGATCTGAAAATTGAGATTCCAGTTATCGACGACTTACATTTAGAAATGCTATGAAACGTGGACATTTATTGGTCGCGGGCTGATTGGGGTATTTTATCACGACGCGAAAAAAGCCGAGCTGATATAAGTACTTGGGATCTGAAAATTGACATTCCAGTTATCAACGCCATACATTTAGAAATGCTATGAAACGTGGACATTTCTTGGTCCCATGCTGATAGGACCATATTTTAACAGCATGTAAAATACGCAGATGATATGAGTACTTGGGATCTGAAAATTGAGTTTCCTGTTATCGACGCCATACTTTTAGAAATACCATGAAACGTGGACATTTGTTGGTCCGGGGCTGATTGGACCATTTTTTAACAACACGTAAAATACGCAGCTGATATAAATACTTGGGATCTGAAAATTGAGTTTCCAGTTATCAACGCCATGCATTTAGAAATGCTATGAAATGTGGACATTTGTTGGTCCCGTGCTGATTGGACCATTTTTTAACAACACGTAAAATACGCAGCTGATATAAGTACTTGGGGTCTGAAAATTGAGTTTTCTGTTATCGACGCTATACGTTTAGAAATACCATGAAACGTGGAGATTTCTTGGTCCCGGGCTGATTGGAGAATTTTTACACGAAGCGAAAAATTCCGAGCCGATATAAGTACTTGAGATCTGAAAATTGAGATTCCAGTTATCGACGACTTACATTTAGAAATGCTATGAAACGTGGACATTTATTGGTCGCGGGCTGATTGGGGTATTTTATCACGACGCGAAAAAAGCCGAGCTGATATAAGTACTTGGGATCTGAAAATTGACATTCCAGTTATCAGCGCCATACATTTAGAAATGCTATGAAACGTGGACATTTCTTGGTCCCATGCTGATAGGACCATATTTTAACAGCATGTAAAATACGCAGATGATATGAGTACTTGGGATCTGAAAATTGAGATTCCAGTTATCAACGCCATACATTTAGAAATGCTATGAAACGTGGACATTTTTGGTCCCGTGCTGATTGGACCATTTTTTAACAACATGTCAAATACGCAGATGATATAAGTACTTGGGATCTGAAAATTGAGTTTTCTGTTATCGACGCTATACGTTTAAAAATACCATGACACGTGGAGATTTCTTGGTCCCGGGCTGATAGGGGAATTTTTTCACGACGCTAAAAATTCCGAGCTGATATAAGTACTTGGGATCTGAAAAATGAGATTCCTGTTATCGACGACATACATTTAGAAATGCTATGAAACGTGGACATTTCTTGGTCCCGTGCTGATTGGACCATTTTTTAACAGCATGTAAAATACGCAGATGATATGAGTACTTGGGATCTGAAAATTGAGATTCCTGTTATCGACGCCATACGTTTAGAAATACCATGAAACGTGGACACTTCTTGGTCCCGGTCTGATTGGGGAATTTTTTCACGACGCGAAAAATGCCGAGCTGCTATAAGTACTTGGGATCTGAGAATTGAGTTTCCAGGTATCGACGACATACGTTTAGAAATACCATGAAACGTGGACACTTCATAGTCCCGGGCTGATTGGGGAATTTTTTCACGTCGCGAAAAAAGCCGAGCTGATATAAGTACTTGGGATCTGCAAATTGAGATTCCAGTTATCGCCGCAATACGTTTAGAAATGCCATGAAACGTTGACATTTCTTGGTCCCGGGCTGATTGGACCATTTTTTAACAACACGTAAAATACGCAGCGGATATAAGTTCTTGGGATCTGAAAATTGAGTTTCCTGTTATCGACGCCATACGTTTAGAAACACCATGAAACATGGTGATTTCTTGGTCCCGGGCTGATTGGAGAATTTTTTCACGAAGCGAAAAATTCCGAGTTGATATAAGTACTTGAGATCTGAAAATTGAGATTCCAGTTATCGACGACTTACATTTAGAAATGCTATGAAACGTGGACATTTATTGGTCGCGGGCTGATTGGAGTATTTTATTACGACGCGAAAAAAGCCGAGCTGATATAAGTACTTGGGATCTGAAAATTGACATTCCAGTTATCAACGCCATACATTTAGAAATGCTATGAAACGTGGACATTTCTTGGTCCCATGCTGATAGGACCATATTTTAACAGCATGTAAAATACGCAGATGATATGAGTACTTGGGATCTGAAAATTGAGATTCCAGTTATCAACGCCATACATTTAGAAATGCTATGAAACGTGGACATTTGTTGGTCCCGTGCTGATTGGACCATTTTTTAACAACACGTAAAATACGCAGCTGATATAAGTACTTGGGATCTGAAAATTGAGTTTCCAGTTATCAACGCCATGCATTTAGAAATGCTATGAAATGTGGACATTTGTTGGTCCCGTCCTGATTGGACCATTTTTTAACAACACGTAAAATACGCAGCTGATATAAGTACTTGGGATCTGAAAATTGAGTTTTCTGTTATCGACGCTATACGTTTAGAAATACCATGAAACGTGGAGATTTCTTGGTCCCGGGCTGATTGGAGAATTTTTTCACGAAGCGAAAAATTCCGAGCTGATATAAGTACTTGAGATCTGAAAATTGAGATTCCAGTTATCGACGACTTACATTTAGAAATGCTATGAAACGTGGACATTTATTGGTCGCGGGCTGATTGGGGTATTTTATCACGACGCGAAAAAAGCCGAGCTGATATAAGTACTTGGGATCTGAAAATTGAGATTCCAGTTATCGACGCCATACATTTAGAAATGCTATGAAACGTGGACATTTTTGGTCCCGTGCTGATTGGACCATTTTTTAACAACATGTCAAATACGCAGATGATATAAGTACTTGGGATCTGAAAATTGAGTTTTCTGTTATCGACGCTATACGTTTAAAAATACCATGACACGTGGAGATTTCTTGGACCCGGGCTGATAGGGGAATTTTTTCACGACGCTAAAAATTCCGAGCTGATATAAGTACTTGAGATCTGAAAATTGAGATTCCTGTTATCGACGACATACATTTAGAAATGCTATGAAACGTGGACATTTCTTGGTCCCGTGCTGATTGGACCATTTTTTAACAGCATGTAAAATACGCAGATGATATGAGTACTTGGGATCTGAAAATTGAGATTCCTGTTATCGACGCCATACGTTTAGAAATACCATGAAACGTGGACACTTCTTGGTCCCGGTCTGATTAGGGAATTTTTTCACGACGCGAAAAATGCCGAGCTGATATAAGTACTTGGGATCTGCAAATTGAGATTTCAGTTATCGCCGCAATACGTTTAGAAATGCCATGAAACGTTGACATTTCTTGGTCCCGGGCTGATTGGACCATTTTTTAACAACACGTAAAATACGCAGCGGATATAAGTTCTTGGGATCTGAAAATTGAGTTTTCTGTCATCGACGCTATACGTTTAGAAATACCATGAAACATGGTGATTTCTTGGTCCCGGGCTGATTGGAGAATTTTTTCACGAAGCGAAAAATTCCGAGCTGATATAAGTACTTGAGATCTGAAAATTGAGATTCCAGTTATCGACGACTTACATTTAGAAATGCTATGAAACGTGGACATTTATTGGTCGCGGGCTGATTGGGGTATTTTATCACGACGCGAAAAAAGCCGAGCTGATATAAGTACTTGGGATCTGAAAATTGACATTCCAGTTATCAACGCCATACATTTAGAAATGCTATGAAACGTGGACATTTCTTGGTCCCATGCTGATAGGACCATATTTTAACAGCATGTAAAATACGCAGATGATATGAGTACTTGGGATCTGAAAATTGAGTTTCCTGTTATCGACGCCATTCTTTTAAAAATACCATGAAACGTGGACATTTGTTGGTCCCGGGCTGATTGGACCATTTTCTAACAACACGTAAAATACGCAGCTGATATAAGTTCTTGGGATCTGAAAATTGAGATTCCGGTTATCGACGACACACATTTAGAAATGCTATGAAATGTGGACATTTGTTGGTCCCGTGCTGATTGGACCATTTTTTAACAACACATAAAATACGCAGCTGATGTAAGTTCTTGGGATCTAAAAATTGAGTTTTCTGTTATCGACGCTATACGTTTAGAAATACCATGAAACGTGGAGATTTCTTGGTCCCGGGATGATTGGAGAATTTTTTCACGAAGCGAAAAATTCCGAGCTGATATAAGTACTTGAGATCTGAAAATTGAGATTCCAGTTATCGACGACTTACATTTAGAAATGCTATGAAACGTGGACATTTATTGGTCGCGGGCTGATTGGGGTATTTTATCACGACGCGAAAAAAGCCGAGCTGATATAAGTACTTGGGATCTGAAAATTGAGATTCCGGTTATCGACGACACACATTTAGAAATGCTATGAAACGTGGACATTTGTTGGTTCCGTGCTGATTGGACCATTTTTTAACAACACGTAAAATACGCAGCTGATATAAGTACTTGGGATCTAAAAATTGAGTTTTCTGTTATCGACGCTATACGTTTAGAAATACCATGAAACGTGGACATTTCTTGGTCCCGGGCTGATTGGGGAATTTTTTCACGTCGCGAAAAAGGCCGAGCTGACATAAGTACTTGGGATATGAAAATTGAGATTCCAGTTATCAACGCCATACATTTAGAAATGCTATGAAACGTGGACATTTGTTGGTCCCGTGCTGATTGGACCATTTTTTAACAACACGTAATATACGCAGCTGATATAAGTACTTGGGATCTGAAAATTGAGTTTTCTGTTATCGACGCTATACGTTTAGAAATACCATGAAACGTGGAGATTTCTTGGTCCCGGGCTGCTTGGGGAATTTTTTCACGACGCGAAAAATGCCGAGCTGATATAAGTACTTGGGATCTGAAAATTGAGATTCCGGTTATCGAAGACACACATATAGAAATGCTATGAAACGTGGACATTTATTGGTCGCGGGCTAATTGGGGTATTTTATAACGACGCGAAAAAAGCCGAGCTGATATAAGTACTTGGGATCTGAAAATTGACATTCCAGTTATCAACGCCATACATTTAGAAATGCTATGAAACGTGGACATTTCTTGGTCCCATGCTGATAGGATCATATTTTAACAGCATGTAAAATACGCAGATGATATGAGTAGTTGGGATCTGAAAATTGAGTTTCCTGTTATCGACGCCATTCTTTTAAAAATACCATGAAACGTGGACATTTGTTGGTCCCGGGCTGATTGGACCATTTTCTAACAACACGTAAAATACGCAGCTGATATAAGTTCTTGGGATCTGAAAATTGAGATTCCGGTTATCGACGACACACATTTAGAAATGCTATGAAATGTGGACATTTGTTGGTCCCGTGCTGATTGGACCATTTTTTAACAACACATAAAATACGCAGCTGATGTAAGTTCTTGGGATCTAAAAATTGAGTTTTCTGTTATCGACGCTATACGTTTAGAAATACCATGAAACGTGGAGATTTCTTGGTCCCGGGATGATTGGAGAATTTTTTCACGAAGCGAAAAATTCCGAGCTGATATAAGTACTTGAGATCTGTAAATTGAGATTCCAGTTATCGACGACTTACATTTAGAAATGCTATGAAACGTGGACATTTATTGGTCGTGGGCTGATTGGGGTATTTTATCACGACGCGAAAAAAGCCGAGCTGATATAAGTACTTGGGATCTGAAAATTGAGATTCCAGTTATCAACGCCATACATTTAGAAATGCTATGAAACGTGGACATTTGTTGGTCCCGTGCTGATTGGACCATTTTTTAACAACACGTAAAATACGCAGCTGATATAAGTACTTGGGATCTGAAAATTGAGTTTTCTGTTATCGACGCTATACGTTTAGAAATACCATGAAACGTGGAGATTTCTTGGTCCCGGGCTGATTGGAGAATTTTTACACGAAGCGAAAAATTCCGAGCCGATATAAGTACTTGAGATCTGAAAATTGAGATTCCAGTTATCGACGACTTACATTTAGAAATGCTATGAAACGTGGACATTTATTGGTCGCGGGCTGATTGGGGTATTTTATCACGACGCGAAAAAAGCCGAGCTGATATAAGTACTTGGGATCTGAAAATTGACATTCCAGTTATCAGCGCCATATATTTAGAAATGCTATGAAACGTGGACATTTCTTGGTCCCATGCTGATAGGACCATATTTTAACAGCATGTAAAATACGCAGATGATATGAGTACTTGGGATCTGAAAATTGAGATTCCAGTTATCAACGCCATACATTTAGAAATGCTATGAAACGTGGACATTTTTGGTCCCGTGCTGATTGGACCATTTTTTAACAACACGTAATATACGCAGCTGATATAAGTACTTGGGATCTGAAAATTGAGATTCCGGTTATCGACGACTTACATTTAGAAATGCTATGAAACGTGGACATTTATTGGTCGCGGGCTGATTGGGGTATTTTATCACGACGCGAAAAAAGCCGAGCTGATATAAGTACTTGGGATCTGAAAATTGACATTCCAGTTATCAGCGCCATATATTTAGAAATGCTATGAAACGTGGACATTTCTTGGTCCCATGCTGATAGGACCATATTTTAACAGCATGTAAAATACGCAGATGATATGAGTACTTGGGATCTGAAAATTGAGATTCCAGTTATCAACGCCATACATTTAGAAATGCTATGAAACGTGGACATTTTTGGTCCCGTGCTGATTGGACCATTTTTTAACAACACGTAATATACGCAGCTGATATAAGTACTTGGGATCTGAAAATTGAGATTCCGGTTATCGAAGACACACATTTAGAAATGCTATGAAACGTGGACATTTATTGGTCGCGGGCTAATTGGGGTATTTTATAACGACGCGAAAAAAGCCGAGCTGATATAAGTACTTGGGATCTGAAAATTGACATTCCAGTTATCAACGCCATACATTTAGAAATGCTATGAAACGTGGACATTTCTTGGTCCCATGCTGATAGGATCATATTTTAACAGCATGTAAAATACGCAGATGATATGAGTAGTTGGGATCTGAAAATTGAGTTTCCTGTTATCGACGCCATTCTTTTAAAAATACCATGAAACGTGGACATTTGTTGGTCCCGGGCTGATTGGACCATTTTCTAACAACACGTAAAATACGCAGCTGATATAAGTTCTTGGGATCTGAAAATTGAGATTCCGGTTATCGACGACACACATTTAGAAATGCTATGAAATGTGGACATTTGTTGGTCCCGTGCTGATTGGACCATTTTTTAACAACACATAAAATACGCAGCTGATCTAAGTTCTTGGGATCTAAAAATTGAGTTTTCTGTTATCGACGCTATACGTTTAGAAATACCATGAAACGTGGAGATTTCTTGGTCCCGGGATGATTGGAGAATTTTTTCACGAAGCGAAAAATTCCGAGCTGATATAAGTACTTGAGATCTGTAAATTGAGATTCCAGTTATCGACGACTTACATTTAGAAATGCTATGAAACGTGGACATTTATTGGTCGCGGGCTGATTGGGGTATTTTATCACGACGCGAAAAAAGCCGAGCTGATATAAGTACTTGGGATCTGAAAATTGACATTCCAGTTATCAACGCCATACATTTAGAATTGCTATGAAACGTGGACATTTGTTGGTCCCGTGCTGATTGGACCATTTTTTAACAACACGTAAAATACGCAGCTGATATAAGTACTTGGGATCTGAAATTTGAGTTTTCTGTTATCGACGCTATACGTTTAGAAATACCATGAAACGTGGAGATTTCTTGGTCCCGGGCTGATTGGAGAATTTTTTCACGAAGCGAAAAATTCCGAGCTGATATAAGTACTTGAGATCTGAAAATTGAGATTCCAGTTATCGACGACTTACATTTAGAAATGCTATGAAACGTGGACATTTATTGGTCGCGGGCTGATTGGGGTATTTTATCACGACGCGAAAAAAGCCGAGCTGATATAAGTACTTGGGATCTGAAAATTGACATTCCAGTTATCAACGCCATACATTTAGAAATGCTATGAAACGTGGACATTTCTTGGTCCCATGCTGATAGGACCATATTTTAACAGCATGTAAAATACGCAGATGATATGAGTACTTGGGATCTGAAAATTGAGTTTCCTGTTATCGACGCCATACTTTTAGAAATACCATGAAACGTGGACATTTGTTGGTCCGGGGCTGATTGGACCATTTTTTAACAACACGTAAAATACGCAGCTGATATAAATACTTGGGATCTGAAAATTGAGTTTCCAGTTATCAACGCCATGCATTTAGAAATGCTATGAAATGTGGACATTTGTTGGTCCCGTGCTGATTGGACCATTTTTTAACAACACGTAAAATACGCAGCTGATATAAGTACTTGGGGTCTGAAAATTGAGTTTTCTGTTATCGACGCTATACGTTTAGAAATACCATGAAACGTGGAGATTTCTTGGTCCCGGGCTGATTGGAGAATTTTTACACGAAGCGAAAAATTCCGAGCCGATATAAGTACTTGAGATCTGAAAATTGAGATTCCAGTTATCGACGACTTACATTTAGAAATGCTATGAAACGTGGACATTTATTGGTCGCGGGCTGATTGGGGTATTTTATCACGACGCGAAAAAAGCCGAGCTGATATAAGTACTTGGGATCTGAAAATTGACATTCCAGTTATCAGCGCCATACATTTAGAAATGCTATGAAACGTGGACATTTCTTGGTCCCATGCTGATAGGACCATATTTTAACAGCATGTAAAATACGCAGATGATATGAGTACTTGGGATCTGAAAATTGAGATTCCAGTTATCAACGCCATACATTTAGAAATGCTATGAAACGTGGACATTTTTGGTCCCGTGCTGATTGGACCATTTTTTAACAACATGTCAAATACGCAGATGATATAAGTACTTGGGATCTGAAAATTGAGTTTTCTGTTATCGACGCTATACGTTTAAAAATACCATGACACGTGGAGATTTCTTGGTCCCGGGCTGATAGGGGAATTTTTTCACGACGCTAAAAATTCCGAGCTGATATAAGTACTTGGGATCTGAAAATTGAGATTCCTGTTATCGACGACATACATTTAGAAATGCTATGAAACGTGGACATTTCTTGGTCCCGTGCTGATTGGACCATTTTTTAACAGCATGTAAAATACGCAGATGATATGAGTACTTGGGATCTGAAAATTGAGATTCCTGTTATCGACGCCATACGTTTAGAAATACCATGAAACGTGGACACTTCTTGGTCCCGGTCTGAATGGGGAATTTTTTCACGACGCGAAAAATGCCGAGCTGCTATAAGTACTTGGGATCTGAGAATTGAGTTTCCAGGTATCGACGACATACGTTTAGAAATACCATGAAACGTGGACACTTCTTAGTCCCGGGCTGATTGGGGAATTTTTTCACGACGCGAAAAAAGCCGAGCTGATATAAGTACTTGGGATCTGAAAATTGAGATTCCAGTTATCAACGACTTACATTTAGAAATGCTATGAAACGTGGACATTTATTGGTCGCGGGCTGATTGGGGTATTTTATCACGACGCGAAAAAAGCCGAGCTGATATAAGTACTTGGGATCTGAAAATTGACATTCCAGTTATCAGCGCCATACATTTAGAAATGCTATGAAACGTGGACATTTCTTGGTCCCATGCTGATAGGACCATATTTTAACAGCATGTAAAATACGCAGATGATATGAGTACTTGGGATCTGAAAATTGAGATTCCAGTTATCAACGACTTACATTTAGAAATGCTATGAAACGTGGACATTTTTGGTCCCGTGCTGATTGGACCATTTTTTAACAACACGTAATATACGCAGCTGATATAAGTACTTGGGATCTGAAAATTGAGATTCCGGTTATCGAAGACACACATTTAGAAATGCTATGAAACGTGGACATTTATTGGTCGCGGGCTAATTGGGGTATTTTATAACGACGCGAAAAAAGCCGAGCTGATATAAGTACTTGGGATCTGAAAATTGACATTCCAGTTATCAACGACTTACATTTAGAAATGCTATGAAACGTGGACATTTTTGGTCCCGTGCTGATTGGACCATTTTTTAACAACACGTAATATACGCAGCTGATATAAGTACTTGGGATCTGAAAATTGAGATTCCGGTTATCGAAGACACACATTTAGAAATGCTATGAAACGTGGACATTTATTGGTCGCGGGCTAATTGGGGTATTTTATAACGACGCGAAAAAAGCCGAGCTGATATAAGTACTTGGGATATGAAAATTGACATTCCAGTTATCAACGCCATACATTTAGAAATGCTATGAAACGTGGACATTTCTTGGTCCCATGCTGATAGGATCATATTTTAACAGCATGTAAAATACGCAGATGATATGAGTAGTTGGGATCTGAAAATTGAGTTTCCTGTTATCGACGCCATTCTTTTAAAAATACCATGAAACGTGGACATTTGTTGGTCCCGGGCTGATTGGACCATTTTCTAACAACACGTAAAATACGCAGCTGATATAAGTTCTTGGGATCTGAAAATTGAGATTCCGGTTATCGACGACACACATTTAGAAATGCTATGAAATGTGGACATTTGTTGGTCCCGTGCTGATTGGACCATTTTTTAACAACACATAAAATACGCAGCTGATGTAAGTTCTTGGGATCTAAAAATTGAGTTTTCTGTTATCGACGCTATACGTTTAAAAATACCATGACACGTGGAGATTTCTTGGTCCCGGGCTGATAGGGGAATTTTTTCACGACGCTAAAAATTCCGAGCTGATATAAGTACTTGGGATCTGAAAATTGAGATTCCTGTTATCGACGACATACATTTAGAAATGCTATGAAACGTGGACATTTCTTGGTCCCGTGCTGATTGGACCATTTTTTAACAGCATGTAAAATACGCAGATGATATGAGTACTTGGGATCTGAAAATTGAGATTCCTGTTATCGACGCCATACGTTTAGAAATACCATGAAACGTGGACACTTCTTGGTCCCGGTCTGAATGGGGAATTTTTTCACGACGCGAAAAATGCCGAGCTGCTATAAGTACTTGGGATCTGAGAATTGAGTTTCCAGGTATCGACGACATACGTTTAGAAATACCATGAAACGTGGACACTTCTTAGTCCCGGGCTGATTGGGGAATTTTTTCACGACGCGAAAAAAGCCGAGCTGATATAAGTACTTGGGATCTGAAAATTGAGATTCCAGTTATCAACGACTTACATTTAGAAATGCTATGAAACGTGGACATTTATTGGTCGCGGGCTGATTGGGGTATTTTATCACGACGCGAAAAAAGCCGAGCTGATATAAGTACTTGGGATCTGAAAATTGACATTCCAGTTATCAGCGCCATACATTTAGAAATGCTATGAAACGTGGACATTTCTTGGTCCCATGCTGATAGGACCATATTTTAACAGCATGTAAAATACGCAGATGATATGAGTACTTGGGATCTGAAAATTGAGATTCCAGTTATCAACGACTTACATTTAGAAATGCTATGAAACGTGGACATTTTTGGTCCCGTGCTGATTGGACCATTTTTTAACAACACGTAATATACGCAGCTGATATAAGTACTTGGGATCTGAAAATTGAGATTCCGGTTATCGAAGACACACATTTAGAAATGCTATGAAACGTGGACATTTATTGGTCGCGGGCTAATTGGGGTATTTTATAACGACGCGAAAAAAGCCGAGCTGATATAAGTACTTGGGATCTGAAAATTGACATTCCAGTTGTCAACGACTTACATTTAGAAATGCTATGAAACGTGGACATTTTTGGTCCCGTGCTGATTGGACCATTTTTTAACAACACGTAATATACGCAGCTGATATAAGTACTTGGGATCTGAAAATTGAGATTCCGGTTATCGAAGACACACATTTAGAAATGCTATGAAACGTGGACATTTATTGGTCGCGTGCTAATTGGGGTATTTTATAACGACGCGAAAAAAGCCGAGCTGATATAAGTACTTGGGATCTGAAAATTGACATTCCAGTTATCAACGCCATACATTTAGAAATGCTATGAAACGTGGACATTTCTTGGTCCCATGCTGATAGGATCATATTTTAACAGCATGTAAAATACGCAGATGATATGAGTAGTTGGGATCTGAAAATTGAGTTTCCTGTTATCGACGCCATTCTTTTAAAAATACCATGAAACGTGGACATTTGTTGGTCCCGGGCTGATTGGACCATTTTCTAACAACACGTAAAATACGCAGCTGATATAAGTTCTTGGGATCTGAAAATTGAGATTCCGGTTATCGACGACACACATTTAGAAATGCTATGAAATGTGGACATTTGTTGGTCCCGTGCTGATTGGACCATTTTTTA
This sequence comes from Perithous albicinctus, assembly GCA_964016905.1. Taxonomy (NCBI): domain Eukaryota; kingdom Metazoa; phylum Arthropoda; class Insecta; order Hymenoptera; family Ichneumonidae; genus Perithous; species Perithous albicinctus. Next base: position 5,499,810 of record OZ024696.1, on the reverse strand, counting down.
ACAACACATAAAATACGCAGCTGATGTAAGTTCTTGGGATCTAAAAATTGAGTTTTCTGTTATCGACGCTATACGTTTAGAAATACCATGAAACGTGGAGATTTCTTGGTCCCGGGATGATTGGAGAATTTTTTCACGAAGCGAAAAATTCCGAGCTGATATAAGTACTTGAGATCTGTAAATTGAGATTCCAGTTATCGACGACTTACATTTAGAAATGCTATGAAACGTGGACATTTATTGGTCGCGGGCTGATTGGGGTATTTTATCACGACGCGAAAAAAGCCGAGCTGATATAAGTACTTGGGATCTGAAAATTGACATTCCAGTTATCAACGCCATACATTTAGAATTGCTATGAAACGTGGACATTTGTTGGTCCCGTGCTGATTGGACCATTTTTTAACAACACGTAAAATACGCAGCTGATATAAGTACTTGGGATCTGAAAATTGAGTTTTCTGTTATCGACGCTATACGTTTAGAAATACCATGAAACGTGGAGATTTCTTGGTCCCGGGATGATTGGAGAATTTTTTCACGAAGCGAAAAATTCCGAGCTGATATAAGTACTTGAGATCTGTAAATTGAGATTCCAGTTATCGACGACTTATATTTAGAAATGCTATGAAACGTGGACATTTATTGGTCGCGGGCTGATTGGGGTATGTTATCACGACGCGAAAAAAGCCGAGCTGATATAAGTACTTGGGATCTGAAAATTGACATTCCAGTTATCAACGCCATACATTTAGAATTGCTATGAAACGTGGACATTTGTTGGTCCCGTGCTGATTGGACCATTTTTTAACAACACGTAAAATACGCAGCTGATATAAGTACTTGGGATCTGAAAATTGAGATTCCAGTTATCAACTCCATACATTTAGAAATGCTATGAAACGTGGACATTTGTTGGTCCCGTGCTGATTGGACCATTTTTTAACAACACGTAAAATACGCAGCTGATATAAGTACTTGGGATCTGAAATTTGAGTTTTCTGTTATCGACGCTATACGTTTAGAAATACCATGAAACGTGGAGATTTCTTGGTCCCGGGCTGATTGGAGAATTTTTTCACGAAGCGAAAAATTCCGAGCTGATATAAGTACTTGAGATCTGAAAATTGAGATTCCAGTTATCGACGACTTACATTTAGAAATGCTATGAAACGTGGACATTTATTGGTCGCGGGCTGATTGGGGTATTTTATCACGACGCGAAAAAAGCCGAGCTGATATAAGTACTTGGGATCTGAAAATTGACATTCCAGTTATCAACGCCATACATTTAGAAATGCTATGAAACGTGGACATTTCTTGGTCCCATGCTGATAGGACCATATTTTAACAGCATGTAAAATACGCAGATGATATGAGTACTTGGGATCTGAAAATTGAGTTTCCTGTTATCGACGCCATACTTTTAGAAATACCATGAAACGTGGACATTTGTTGGTCCCGGGCTGATTGGACCATTTTTTAACAACACGTAAAATACGCAGCTGATATAAGTACTTGGGATCTGAAAATTGAGTTTCCAGTTATCAACGCCATGCATTTAGAAATGCTATGAAATGTGGACATTTGTTGGTCCCGTGCTGATTGGACCATTTTTTAACAACACGTAAAATACGCAGCTGATATAAGTACTTGGGGTCTGAAAATTGAGTTTTCTGTTATCGACGCTATACGTTTAGAAATACCATGAAACGTGGAGATTTCTTGGTCCCGGGCTGATTGGAGAATTTTTACACGAAGCGAAAAATTCCGAGCCGATATAAGTACTTGAGATCTGAAAATTGAGATTCCAGTTATCGACGACTTACATTTAGAAATGCTATGAAACGTGGACATTTATTGGTCGCGGGCTGATTGGGGTATTTTATCACGACGCGAAAAAAGCCGAGCTGATATAAGTACTTGGGATCTGAAAATTGACATTCCAGTTATCAGCGCCATACATTTAGAAATGCTATGAAACGTGGACATTTCTTGGTCCCATGCTGATAGGACCATATTTTAACAGCATGTAAAATACGCAGATGATATGAGTACTTGGGATCTGAAAATTGAGATTCCAGTTATCAACGCCATACATTTAGAAATGCTATGAAACGTGGACATTTTTGGTCCCGTGCTGATTGGACCATTTTTTAACAACATGTCAAATACGCAGATGATATAAGTACTTGGGATCTGAAAATTGAGTTTTCTGTTATCGACGCTATACGTTTAAAAATACCATGACACGTGGAGATTTCTTGGTCCCGGGCTGATAGGGGAATTTTTTCACGACGCTAAAAATTCCGAGCTGATATAAGTACTTGGGATCTGAAAATTGAGATTCCTGTTATCGACGACATACATTTAGAAATGCTATGAAACGTGGACATTTGTTGGTCCCGGGCTGATTGGACCATTTTCTAACAACACGTAAAATACGCAGCTGATATAAGTTCTTGGGATCTGAAAATTGACATTCCAGTTATCAACGCCATACATTTAGAAATGCTATGAAACGTGGACATTTGTTGGTCCCGTGCTGATTGGACCATTTTTTAACAACACGTAAAATACGCAGCTGATATAAGTACTTGGGATCTGAAAATTGAGTTTTCTGTTATCGACGTTCTACGTTTAGAAATACCATGAAACGTGGAGATTTCTTGGTCCCGGGCTGATTGGAGAATTTTTTCACGAAGCGAAAAATTCCGAGCTGATATAAGTACTTGAGATCTGAAAATTGAGATTCCAGTTATCGACGACTTACATTTAGAAATGCTATGAAACGTGGACATTTATTGGTCGCGGGCTGATTGGGGTATTTTATCACGACGCGAAAAAAGCCGAGCTGATATAAGTACTTGGGATCTGAAAATTGAGATTCCAGTTATCAACGCCATACATTTAGAAATGCTATGAAACGTGGACATTTTTGGTCCCGTGCTGATTGGACCATTTTTTAACAACATGTCAAATACGCAGATGATATAAGTACTTGGGATCTGAAAATTGAGTTTTCTGTTATCGACGCTATACGTTTAAAAATACCATGACACGTGGAGATTTCTTGGTCCCGGGCTGATAGGGGAATTTTTTCACGACGCTAAAAATTCCGAGCTGATATAAGTACTTGGGATCTGAAAATTGAGATTCCTGTTATCGACGACATACATTTAGAAATGCTATGAAACGTGGACATTTCTTGGTCCCGTGCTGATTGGACCATTTTTTAACAGCATGTAAAATACGCAGATGATATGAGTACTTGGGATCTGAAAATTGAGATTCCTGTTATCGACGCCATACGTTTAGAAATACCATGAAACGTGGACACTTCTTGGTCCCGGTCTGATTGGGGAATTTTTTCACGACGCGAAAAAACCCGAGCTGATATAAGTACTTGGGATCTGCAAATTGAGATTCCAGTTATCGCCGCAATACATTTAGAAATGCCATGAAACGTTGACATTTCTTGGTCCCGGGCTGATTGGACCATTTTTTAACAACACGTAAAATACGCAGCGGATATAAGTTCTTGCGATCTGAAAATTGAGTTTCCTGTTATCGACGCCATACGTTTAGAAACACCATGAAACATGGTGATTTCTTGGTCCCGGGCTGATTGGAGAATTTTTTCACGACGCGAAAAAAGCCGAGCTGATATAAGTACTTGGGATCTGAAAATTGAGATTCCAGTTATCAACGCCATACATTTAGAAATGCTATGAAACGTGGACATTTGTTGGTCCCGTGCTGATTGGACCATTTTTTAACAACACGTAAAATACGCAGCTGATATAAGTACTTGGGATCTGAAAATTGAGTTTCCAGTTATCAACGCCATGCATTTAGAAATGCTATGAAATGTGGACATTGGTTGGTCCCGTGCTGATTGGACCATTTTTTAACAACACATAAAATACGCAGCTGATGTAAGTTCTTGGGATCTAAAATTTGAGTTTTCTGTTATCGACGCTATACGTTTAGAAATACCATGAAACGTGGAGATTTCTTGGTCCCGGGCTGATTGGAGAATTTTTTCACGAAGCGAAAAATTCCGAGCTGATATAAGTACTTGAGATCTGAAAATTGAGATTCCAGTTATCGACGACTTACATTTAGAAATGCTATGAAACGTGGACATTTATTGGTCGCGAGCTGATTGGGGTATTTTATCACGACGCGAAAAAAGCCGAGCTGATATAAGTACTTGGGATCTGAAAATTGACATTCCAGTTATCAACGCCATACATTTAGAAATGCTATGAAACGTGGACATTTGTTGGTCCCGTGCTGATTGGACCATTTTTTAACAACACGTAAAATACGCAGCTGATATAAGTACTTGGGATCTGAAAATTGAGTTTTCTGTTATCGACGCTATACGTTTAGAAATACCATGAAACGTGGAGATTTCTTGGTCCCGGGCTGATTGGAGAATTTTTTCACGAAGCGAAAAATTCCGAGCCGATATAAGTACTTGAGATCTGAAAATTGAGATTCCAGTTATCGACGACTTACATTTAGAAATGCTATGAAACGTGGACGTTTATTGGTCGCGGGCTGATTGGGGTATTTTATCACGACGCGAAAAAGGCCGAGCTGATATAAGTACTTGGGATCTGAAAATTGACATTCCAGTTATCAACGCCATACATTTACCAATGCTATGAAACGTGGACATTTCTTGGTCCCATGCTGATAGGACCATATTTTAACAGCATGTAAAATACGCAGATGATATGAGTACTTGGGATCTGAAAATTGAGTTTCCTGTTATCGACGCCATACTTTTAGAAATACCATGAAACGTGGACATTTGTTGGTCCCGGGCTGATTGGACCATTTTCTAACAACACGTAAAATACGCAGCTGATATAAGTTCTTGGGATCTGAAAATTGACATTCCAGTTATCAACGCCATACATTTAGAAATGCTATGAAACGTGGACATTTGTTGGTCCCGTGCTGATTGGACCATTTTTTAACAACACGTAAAATACGCAGCTGATATAAGTACTTGGGATCTGAAAATTGAGTTTTCTGTTATCGACGTTCTACGTTTAGAAATACCATGAAACGTGGAGATTTCTTGGTCCCGGGCTGATTGGGGAATTTTTTCACGACGCGAAAAAAGCCGAGCTGATATAAGTACTTGGGATCTGAAAATTGACATTCCAGTTATCAGCGCCATACATTTAGAAATGCTATGAAACGTGGACATTTCTTGGTCCCATGCTGATAGGACCATATTTTAACAGCATGTAAAATACGCAGATGATATGAGTACTTGGGATCTGAAAATTGAGATTCCAGTTATCAACGCCATACATTTAGAAATGCTATGAAACGTGGACATTTTTGGTCCCGTGCTGATTGGACCATTTTTTAACAACATGTCAAATACGCAGATGATATGAGTACTTGGGATCTGAAAATTGAGATTCCTGTTATCGACGCCATACGTTTAGAAATACCATGAAACGTGGACACTTCTTGGTCCCGGTCTGATTGGGGAATTTTTTCACGACGCGAAAAATGCCGAGCTGCTATAAGTACTTGGGATCTGAGAATTGAGTTTCCAGGTATCGACGACATACGTTTAGAAATACCATGAAACGTGGACACTTCTTAGTCCCGGGCTGATTGGGGAATTTTTTCACGACGCGAAAAAAGCCGAGCTGATATAAGTACTTGGGATCTGCAAATTGAGATTCCAGTTATCGCCGCAATACATTTAGAAATGCCATGAAACGTTGACATTTCTTGGTCCCGGGCTGATTGGACCATTTTTTAACAACACGTAAAATACGCAGCGGATATAAGTTCTTGCGATCTGAAAATTGAGTTTCCTGTTATCGACGCCATACGTTTAGAAACACCATGAAACATGGTGATTTCTTGGTCCCGGGCTGATTGGAGAATTTTTTCACGACGCGAAAAAAGCCGAGCTGATATAAGTACTTGGGATCTGAAAATTGAGATTCCAGTTATCAACGCCATACATTTAGAAATGCTATGAAACGTGGACATTTGTTGGTCCCGTGCTGATTGGACCATTTTTTAACAACACGTAAAATACGCAGCTGATATAAGTACTTGGGATCTGAAAATTGAGTTTCCAGTTATCAACGCCATGCATTTAGAAATGCTATGAAATGTGGACATTGGTTGGTCCCGTGCTGATTGGACCATTTTTTAACAACACATAAAATACGCAGCTGATGTAAGTTCTTGGGATCTAAAAATTGAGTTTTCTGTTATCGACGCTATACGTTTAGAAATACCATGAAACGTGGAGATTTCTTGGTCCCGGGCTGATTGGAGAATTTTTTCACGAAGCGAAAAATTCCGAGCTGATATAAGTACTTGAGATCTGAAAATTGAGATTCCAGTTATCGACGACTTACATTTAGAAATGCTATGAAACGTGGACATTTATTGGTCGCGAGCTGATTGGGGTATTTTATCACGACGCGAAAAAAGCCGAGCTGATATAAGTACTTGGGATCTGAAAATTGACATTCCAGTTATCAACGCCATACATTTAGAAATGCTATGAAACGTGGACATTTGTTGGTCCCGTGCTGATTGGACCATTTTTTAACAACACGTAAAATACGCAGCTGATATAAGTACTTGGGATCTGAAAATTGAGTTTTCTGTTATCGACGCTATACGTTTAGAAATACCATGAAACGTGGAGATTTCTTGGTCCCGGGCTGATTGGAGAATTTTTTCACGAAGCGAAAAATTCCGAGCCGATATAAGTACTTGAGATCTGAAAATTGAGATTCCAGTTATCGACGACTTACATTTAGAAATGCTATGAAACGTGGACGTTTATTGGTCGCGGGCTGATTGGGGTATTTTATCACGACGCGAAAAAAGCCGAGCTGATATAAGTACTTGGGATCTGAAAATTGACATTCCAGTTATCAACGCCATACATTTACCAATGCTATGAAACGTGGACATTTCTTGGTCCCATGCTGATAGGACCATATTTTAACAGCATGTAAAATACGCAGATGATATGAGTACTTGGGATCTGAAAATTGAGTTTCCTGTTATCGACGCCATACTTTTAGAAATACCATGAAACGTGGACATTTGTTGGTCCCGGGCTGATTGGACCATTTTCTAACAACACGTAAAATACGCAGCTGATATAAGTTCTTGGGATCTGAAAATTGACATTCCAGTTATCAACGCCATACATTTAGAAATGCTATGAAACGTGGACATTTGTTGGTCCCGTGCTGATTGGACCATTTTTTAACAACACGTAAAATACGCAGCTGATATAAGTACTTGGGATCTGAAAATTGAGTTTTCTGTTATCGACGTTCTACGTTTAGAAATACCATGAAACGTGGAGATTTCTTGGTCCCGGGCTGATTGGAGAATTTTTTCACGAAGCGAAAAATTCCGAGCTGATATAAGTACTTGAGATCTGAAAATTGAGATTCCAGTTATCGACGACTTACATTTAGAAATACCATGAAACGTGGAGATTTCTTGGTCCCGGGCTGATTGGGGAATTTTTTCACGACGCGAAAAAAGCCGAGCTGATATAAGTACTTGGGATCTGAAAATTGACATTCCAGTTATCAGCGCCATACATTTAGAAATGCTATGAAACGTGGACATTTCTTGGTCCCATGCTGATAGGACCATATTTTAACAGCATGTAAAATACGCAGATGATATGAGTACTTGGGATCTGAAAATTGAGATTCCAGTTATCAACGCCATACATTTAGAAATGCTATGAAACGTGGACATTTTTGGTCCCGTGCTGATTGGACCATTTTTTAACAACATGTCAAATACGCAGATGATATGAGTACTTGGGATCTGAAAATTGAGATTCCTGTTATCGACGCCATACGTTTAGAAATACCATGAAACGTGGACACTTCTTGGTCCCGGTCTGATTGGGGAATTTTTTCACGACGCGAAAAATGCCGAGCTGCTATAAGTACTTGGGATCTGAGAATTGAGTTTCCAGGTATCGACGACATACGTTTAGAAATACCATGAAACGTGGACACTTCTTAGTCCCGGGCTGATTGGGGAATTTTTTCACGACGCGAAAAAAGCCGAGCTGATATAAGTACTTGGGATCTGCAAATTGAGATTCCAGTTATCGCCGCAATACATTTAGAAATGCCATGAAACGTTGACATTTCTTGGTCCCGGGCTGATTGGACCATTTTTTAACAACACGTAAAATACGCAGCGGATATAAGTTCTTGCGATCTGAAAATTGAGTTTCCTGTTATCGACGCCATACGTTTAGAAACACCATGAAACATGGTGATTTCTTGGTCCCGGGCTGATTGGAGAATTTTTTCACGACGCGAAAAAAGCCGAGCTGATATAAGTACTTGGGATCTGAAAATTGAGATTCCAGTTATCAACGCCATACATTTAGAAATGCTATGAAACGTGGACATTTGTTGGTCCCGTGCTGATTGGACCATTTTTTAACAACACGTAAAATACGCAGCTGATATAAGTACTTGGGATCTGAAAATTGAGTTTCCAGTTATCAACGCCATGCATTTAGAAATGCTATGAAATGTGGACATTGGTTGGTCCCGTGCTGATTGGACCATTTTTTAACAACACGTAAAATACGCAGCTGATATAAGTACTTGGGATCTGAAAATTGAGTTTTCTGTTATCGACGCTATACGTTTAGAAATACCATGAAACGTGGAGATTTCTTGGTCCCGGGCTGATTGGAGAATTTTTTCACGAAGCGAAAAATTCCGAGCCGATATAAGTACTTGAGATCTGAAAATTGAGATTCCAGTTATCGACGACTTACATTTAGAAATGCTATGAAACGTGGACGTTTATTGGTCGCGGGCTGATTGGGGTATTTTATCACGACGCGAAAAAAGCCGAGCTGATATAAGTACTTGGGATCTGAAAATTGACATTCCAGTTATCAACGCCATACATTTACCAATGCTATGAAACGTGGACATTTCTTGGTCCCATGCTGATAGGACCATATTTTAACAGCATGTAAAATACGCAGATGATATGAGTACTTGGGATCTGAAAATTGAGTTTCCTGTTATCGACGCCATACTTTTAGAAATACCATGAAACGTGGACATTTGTTGGTCCCGGGCTGACTGGACCATTTTCTAACAACACGTAAAATACGCAGCTGATATAAGTTCTTGGGATCTGAAAATTGACATTCCAGTTATCAACGCCATACATTTAGAAATGCTATGAAACGTGGACATTTGTTGGTCCCGTGCTGATTGGACCATTTTTTAACAACACGTAAAATACGCAGCTGATATAAGTACTTGGGATCTGAAAATTGAGTTTTCTGTTATCGACGTTCTACGTTTAGAAATACCATGAAACGTGGAGATTTCTTGGTCCCGGGCTGATTGGAGAATTTTTTCACGAAGCGAAAAATTCCGAGCTGATATAAGTACTTGAGATCTGAAAATTGAGATTCCAGTTATCGACGACTTACATTTAGAAATGCTATGAAACGTGGACATTTATTGGTCGCGGGCTGATTGGGGTATTTTATCACGACGCGAAAAAAGCCGAGCTGATATAAGTACTTGGGATCTGAAAATTGAGATTCCAGTTATCAACGCCATACATTTAGAAATGCTATGAAACGTGGACATTTTTGGTCCCGTGCTGATTGGACCATTTTTTAACAACATGTCAAATACGCAGATGATATAAGTACTTGGGATCTGAAAATTGAGTTTTCTGTTATCGACGCTATACGTTTAAAAATACCATGACACGTGGAGATTTCTTGGTCCCGGGCTGATAGGGGAATTTTTTCACGACGCTAAAAATTCCGAGCTGATATAAGTACTTGGGATCTGAAAATTGAGATTCCTGTTATCGACGACATACATTTAGAAATGCTATGAAACGTGGACATTTCTTGGTCCCGTGCTGATTGGACCATTTTTTAACAGCATGTAAAATACGCAGATGATATGAGTACTTGGGATCTGAAAATTGAGATTCCTGTTATCGACGCCATACGTTTAGAAATACCATGAAACGTGGACACTTCTTGGTCCCGGTCTGATTGGGGAATTTTTTCACGACGCGAAAAATGCCGAGCTTCTATAAGTACTTGGGATCTGAGAATTGAGTTTCCAGGTATCGACGACATACGTTTAGAAATACCATGAAACGTGGACACTTCTTAGTCCCGGGCTGATTGGGGAATTTTTTCACGACGCGAAAAAAGCCGAGCTGATATAAGTACTTGGGATCTGCAAATTGAGATTCCAGTTATCGCCGCAATACATTTAGAAATGCCATGAAATGTTGACATTTCTTGGTCCCGGGCTGATTGGACCATTTTTTAACAACACGTAAAATACGCAGCGGATATAAGTTCTTGCGATCTGAAAATTGAGTTTCCTGTTATCGACGCCATACGTTTAGAAACACCATGAAACATGGTGATTTCTTGGTCCCGGGCTGATTGGAGAATTTTTTCACGAAGCGAAAAATTCCGAGCTGATATAAGTACTTGAGATCTGAAAATTGAGATTCCAGTTATCGACGACTTACATTTAGAAATGCTATGAAACGTGGACATTTGTTGGTCGCGGGCTGATTGGAGTATTTTATTACGACGCGAAAAAAGCCGAGCTGATATAAGTACTTGGGATCTGAAAATTGACATTCCAGTTATCAACGCCATACATTTAGAAATGCTATGAAACGTGGACATTTCTTGGTCCCATGCTGATAGGACCATATTTTAACAGCATGTAAAATACGCAGATGATATGAGTACTTGGGATCTGAAAATTGAGATTCCAGTTATCAACGCCATACATTTAGAAATGCTATGAAACGTGGACATTTGTTGGTCCCGTGCTGATTGGACCATTTTTTAACAACACGTAAAATACGCAGCTGATATAAGTACTTGGGATCTGAAAATTGAGTTTCCAGTTATCAACGCCATGCATTTAGAAATGCTATGAAATGTGGACATTTGTTGGTCCCGTGCTGATTGGACCATTTATTAACAACACGTAAAATACGCAGCTGACATAAGTACTTGGGATCTGAAAATTGAGTTTTCTGTTATCGACGCTATACGTTTAGAAATACCATGAAACGTGGAGATTTCTTGGTCCCGGGCTGATTGGAGAATTTTTTCACGAAGCGAAAAATTCCGAGCTGATATAAGTACTTGAGATCTGAAAATTGAGATTCCAGTTATCGACGACTTACATTTAGAAATGCTATGAAACGTGGACATTTATTGGTCGCGGGCTGATTGGGGTATTTTATCACGACGCGAAAAAAGCCGAGCTGATATAAGTACTTGGGATCTGAAAATTGAGATTCCAGTTATCAACGCCATACATTTAGAAATGCTATGAAACGTGGACATTTCTTGGTCCCGTGCTGATTGGACCATTTTTTAACAGCATGTAAAATACGCAGATGATATGAGTACTTGGGATCTGAAAATTGAGATTCCTGTTATCGACGCCATACGTTTAGAAATACCATGAAACGTGGACACTTCTTAGTCCCGGGCTGATTGGGGAATTTTTTCACGACGCGAAAAAAGCCGAGCCGATATAAGTACTTGGGATCTGCAAATTGAGATTCCAGTTATCGCCGCAATACGTTTAGAAATGCCATGAAACGTTGACATTTCTTGGTCCCGGGCTGATTGGACCATTTTTTAACAACACGTAAAATACGCAGCTGACATAAGTACTTGGGATCTGAAAATTGAGTTTTCTGTTATCGACGCTATACGTTTAGAAATACCATGAAACGTGGAGATTTCTTGGTCCCGGGCTGATTGGAGAATTTTTTCACGAAGCGAAAAATTCCGAGCTGATATAAGTACTTGAGATCTGAAAATTGAGATTCCAGTTATCAACGCCATACATTTAGAAATGCTATGAAACGTGGACATTTTTGGTCCCGTGCTGATTGGACCATTTTTTAACAGCATGTAAAATACGCAGATGATATGAGTACTTGGGATCTGAAAATTGAGATTCCTGTTATCGACGCCATACGTTTAGAAATACCATGAAACGTGGACACTTCTTGGTCCCGGTCTGATTGGGGAATTTTTTCACGACGCGAAAAATGCCGAGCTGCTATAAGTACTTGGGATCTGAGAATTGAGTTTCCAGGTATCGACGACATACGTTTAGAAATACCATGAAACGTGGACACTTCTTAGTCCCGGGCTGATTGGGGAATTTTTTCACGACGCGAAAAAAGCCGAGCCGATATAAGTACTTGGGATCTGCAAATTGAGATTCCAGTTATCGCCGCAATACGTTTAGAAATGCCATGAAACGTTGACATTTCTTGGTCCCGGGCTGATTGGACCATTTTTTAACAACACGTAAAATACGCAGCGGATATAAGTTCTTGGGATCTGAAAATTGAGTTTCCTGTTATCGACGCCATACGTTTAGAAATACCATGAAACATGGTGATTTCTTGGTCCCGGGCTGATTGGAGAATTTTTTCACGAAGTGAAAAATTCCGAGCTGATATAAGTACTTGAGATCTGAAAATTGAGATTCCAGTTATCGACGACTTACATTTAGAAATGCTATGAAACGTGGACATTTATTGGTCGCGGGCTGATTGGAGTATTTTATTACGACGCGAAAAAAGCCGAGCTGATATAAGTACTTGGGATCTGAAAATTGACATTCCAGTTATCAACGCCATACATTTAGAAATGCTATGAAACGTGGACATTTCTTGGTCCCATGCTGATAGGACCATATATTAACAGCATGTAAAATACGCAGATGATATGAGTACTTGGGATCTGAAAATTGAGATTCCAGTTATCAACGCCATACATTTAGAAATGCTATGAAACGTGGACATTTGTTGGTCCCGTGCTGATTGGACCATTTTTTAACAACACGTGAAATACCCAGCTGATATAAGTACTTGGGATCTGAAAATTGAGTTTTCTGTTATCGACGCTATACGTTTAGAAATACCATGAAACGTGGACATTTCTTGGTCCCATGCTGATAGGACCATATTTTAACAGCATGTAAAATACGCAGATGATATGAGTACTTGGGATCTGAAAATTGAGTTTCCTGTTATCGACGCCATACTTTTAGAAATACCATGAAACGTGGACATTTGTTGGTCCCGGGCTGATTGGACCATTTTCTAACAACACGTAAAATACGCAGCTGATATAAGTTCTTGGGATCTGAAAATTGAGTTTCCAGTTATCAACGCCATGCATTTAGAAATGCTATGAAATGTGGACATTTGTTGGTCCCGTCCTGATTGGACCATTTTTTAACAACACGTAAAATACGCAGCTGATATAAGTACTTGGGATCTGAAAATTGAGTTTTCTGTTATCGACGCTATACGTTTAGAAATACCATGAAACGTGGAGATTTCTTGGTCCCGGGCTGATTGGAGAATTTTTTCACGAAGCGAAAAATTCCGAGCTGATATAAGTACTTGAGATCTGAAAATTGAGATTCCAGTTATCGACGACTTACATTTAGAAATGCTATGAAACGTGGACATTTATTGGTCGCGGGCTGATTGGGGTATTTTATCACGACGCGAAAAAAGCCGAGCTGATATAAGTACTTGGGATCTGAAAATTGAGATTCCAGTTATCGACGCCATACATTTAGAAATGCTATGAAACGTGGACATTTTTGGTCCCGTGCTGATTGGACCATTTTTTAACAACATGTCAAATACGCAGATGATATAAGTACTTGGGATCTGAAAATTGAGTTTTCTGTTATCGACGCTATACGTTTAAAAATACCATGACACGTGGAGATTTCTTGGTCCCGGGCTGATAGGGGAATTTTTTCACGACGCTAAAAATTCCGAGCTGATATAAGTACTTGGGATCTGAAAAATGAGATTCCTGTTATCGACGACATACATTTAGAAATGCTATGAAACGTGGACATTTCTTGGTCCCGTGCTGATTGGACCATTTTTTAACAGCATGTAAAATACGCAGATGATATGAGTACTTGGGATCTGAAAATTGAGATTCCTGTTATCGACGCCATACGTTTAGAAATACCATGAAACGTGGACACTTCTTGGTCCCGGTCTGATTGGGGAATTTTTTCACGACGCGAAAAATGCCGAGCTGCTATAAGTACTTGGGATCTGAGAATTGAGTTTCCAGGTATCGACGACATACGTTTAGAAATACCATGAAACGTGGACACTTCATAGTCCCGGGCTGATTGGGGAATTTTTTCACGTCGCGAAAAAAGCCGAGCTGATATAAGTACTTGGGATCTGCAAATTGAGATTCCAGTTATCGCCGCAATACGTTTAGAAATGCCATGAAACGTTGACATTTCTTGGTCCCGGGCTGATTGGACCATTTTTTAACAACACGTAAAATACGCAGCGGATATAAGTTCTTGGGATCTGAAAATTGAGTTTCCTGTTATCGACGCCATACGTTTAGAAACACCATGAAACATGGTGATTTCTTGGTCCCGGGCTGATTGGAGAATTTTTTCACGAAGCGAAAAATTCCGAGCTGATATAAGTACTTGAGATCTGAAAATTGAGATTCCAGTTATCGACGACTTACATTTAGAAATGCTATGAAACGTGGACATTTGTTGGTCGCGGGCTGATTGGAGTATTTTATTACGACGCGAAAAAAGCCGAGCTGATATAAGTACTTGGGATCTGAAAATTGACATTCCAGTTATCAACGCCATACATTTAGAAATGCTATGAAACGTGGACATTTCTTGGTCCCATGCTGATAGGACCATATTTTAACAGCATGTAAAATACGCAGATGATATGAGTACTTGGGATCTGAAAATTGAGATTCCAGTTATCAACGCCATACATTTAGAAATGCTATGAAACGTGGACATTTGTTGGTCCCGTGCTGATTGGACCATTTTTTAACAACACGTAAAATACGCAGCTGATATAAGTACTTGGGATCTGAAAATTGAGTTTCCAGTTATCAACGCCATGCATTTAGAAATGCTATGAAATGTGGACATTTGTTGGTCCCGTGCTGATTGGACCATTTATTAACAACACGTAAAATACGCAGCTGACATAAGTACTTGGGATCTGAAAATTGAGTTTTCTGTTATCGACGCTATACGTTTAGAAATACCATGAAACGTGGAGATTTCTTGGTCCCGGGCTGATTGGAGAATTTTTTCACGAAGCGAAAAATTCCGAGCTGATATAAGTACTTGAGATCTGAAAATTGAGATTCCAGTTATCGACGACTTACATTTAGAAATGCTATGAAACGTGGACATTTATTGGTCGCGGGCTGATTGGGGTATTTTATCACGACGCGAAAAAAGCCGAGCTGATATAAGTACTTGGGATCTGAAAATTGAGATTCCAGTTATCAACGCCATACATTTAGAAATGCTATGAAACGTGGACATTTCTTGGTCCCGTGCTGATTGGACCATTTTTTAACAGCATGTAAAATACGCAGATGATATGAGTACTTGGGATCTGAAAATTGAGATTCCTGTTATCGACGCCATACGTTTAGAAATACCATGAAACGTGGACACTTCTTAGTCCCGGGCTGATTGGGGAATTTTTTCACGACGCGAAAAAAGCCGAGCCGATATAAGTACTTGGGATCTGCAAATTGAGATTCCAGTTATCGCCGCAATACGTTTAGAAATGCCATGAAACGTTGACATTTCTTGGTCCCGGGCTGATTGGACCATTTTTTAACAACACGTAAAATACGCAGCGGATATAAGTTCTTGCGATCTGAAAATTGAGTTTCCTGTTATCGACGCCATACGTTTAGAAACACCATGAAACATGGTGATTTCTTGGTCCCGGGCTGATTGGAGAATTTTTTCACGTCGCGAAAAAAGCCGAGCTGATATAAGTACTTGGGATCTGAAAATTGAGATTCCAGTTATCAACGCCATACATTTAGAAATGCTATGAAACGTGGACATTTGTTGGTCCCGTGCTGATTGGACCATTTTTTAACAACACGTAAAATACGCAGCTGATATAAGTACTTGGGATCTGAAAATTGAGTTTCCAGTTATCAACGCCATGCATTTAGAAATGCTATGAAATGTGGACATTGGTTGGTCCCGTGCTGATTGGACCATTTTTTAACAACACATAAAATACGCAGCTGATGTAAGTTCTTGGGATCTAAAAATTGAGTTTTCTGTTATCGACGCTATACGTTTAGAAATACCATGAAACGTGGAGATTTCTTGGTCCCGGGCTGATTGGAGAATTTTTTCACGAAGCGAAAAATTCCGAGCTGATATAAGTACTTGAGATCTGAAAATTGAGATTCCAGTTATCGACGACTTACATTTAGAAATGCTATGAAACGTGGACATTTATTGGTCGCGAGCTGATTGGGGTATTTTATCACGACGCGAAAAAAGCCGAGCTGATATAAGTACTTGGGATCTGAAAATTGACATTCCAGTTATCAACGCCATACATTTAGAAATGCTATGAAACGTGGACATTTGTTGGTCCCGTGCTGATTGGACCATTTTTTAACAACACGTAAAATACGCAGCTGATATAAGTACTTGGGATCTGAAAATTGAGTTTTCTGTTATCGACGCTATACGTTTAGAAATACCATGAAACGTGGAGATTTCTTGGTCCCGGGCTGATTGGAGAATTTTTTCACGAAGCGAAAAATTCCGAGCCGATATAAGTACTTGAGATCTGAAAATTGAGATTCCAGTTATCGACGACTTACATTTAGAAATGCTATGAAACGTGGACGTTTATTGGTCGCGGGCTGATTGGGGTATTTTATCACGACGCGAAAAAAGCCGAGCTGATATAAGTACTTGGGATCTGAAAATTGACATTCCAGTTATCAACGCCATACATTTACCAATGCTATGAAACGTGGACATTTCTTGGTCCCATGCTGATAGGACCATATTTTAACAGCATGTAAAATACGCAGATGATATGAGTACTTGGGATCTGAAAATTGAGTTTCCTGTTATCGACGCCATACTTTTAGAAATACCATGAAACGTGGACATTTGTTGGTCCCGGGCTGATTGGACCATTTTCTAACAACACGTAAAATACGCAGCTGATATAAGTTCTTGGGATCTGAAAATTGACATTCCAGTTATCAACGCCATACATTTAGAAATGCTATGAAACGTGGACATTTGTTGGTCCCGTGCTGATTGGACCATTTTTTAACAACACGTAAAATACGCAGCTGATATAAGTACTTGGGATCTGAAAATTGAGTTTTCTGTTATCGACGTTCTACGTTTAGAAATACCATGAAACGTGGAGATTTCTTGGTCCCGGGCTGATTGGAGAATTTTTTCACGAAGCGAAAAATTCCGAGCTGATATAAGTACTTGAGATCTGAAAATTGAGATTCCAGTTATCGACGACTTACATTTAGAAATACCATGAAACGTGGAGATTTCTTGGTCCCGGGCTGATTGGGGAATTTTTTCACGACGCGAAAAAAGCCGAGCTGATATAAGTACTTGGGATCTGAAAATTGACATTCCAGTTATCAGCGCCATACATTTAGAAATGCTATGAAACGTGGACATTTCTTGGTCCCATGCTGATAGGACCATATTTTAACAGCATGTAAAATACGCAGATGATATGAGTACTTGGGATCTGAAAATTGAGATTCCAGTTATCAACGCCATACATTTAGAAATGCTATGAAACGTGGACATTTTTGGTCCCGTGCTGATTGGACCATTTTTTAACAACATGTCAAATACGCAGATGATATGAGTACTTGGGATCTGAAAATTGAGATTCCTGTTATCGACGCCATACGTTTAGAAATACCATGAAACGTGGACACTTCTTGGTCCCGGTCTGATTGGGGAATTTTTTCACGACGCGAAAAATGCCGAGCTGCTATAAGTACTTGGGATCTGAGAATTGAGTTTCCAGGTATCGACGACATACGTTTAGAAATACCATGAAACGTGGACACTTCTTAGTCCCGGGCTGATTGGGGAATTTTTTCACGACGCGAAAAAAGCCGAGCTGATATAAGTACTTGGGATCTGCAAATTGAGATTCCAGTTATCGCCGCAATACATTTAGAAATGCCATGAAACGTTGACATTTCTTGGTCCCGGGCTGATTGGACCATTTTTTAACAACACGTAAAATACGCAGCGGATATAAGTTCTTGCGATCTGAAAATTGAGTTTCCTGTTATCGACGCCATACGTTTAGAAACACCATGAAACATGGTGATTTCTTGGTCCCGGGCTGATTGGAGAATTTTTTCACGACGCGAAAAAAGCCGAGCTGATATAAGTACTTGGGATCTGAAAATTGAGATTCCAGTTATCAACGCCATACATTTAGAAATGCTATGAAACGTGGACATTTGTTGGTCCCGTGCTGATTGGACCATTTTTTAACAACACGTAAAATACGCAGCTGATATAAGTACTTGGGATCTGAAAATTGAGTTTCCAGTTATCAACGCCATGCATTTAGAAATGCTATGAAATGTGGACATTGGTTGGTCCCGTGCTGATTGGACCATTTTTTAACAACACGTAAAATACGCAGCTGATATAAGTACTTGGGATCTGAAAATTGAGTTTTCTGTTATCGACGCTATACGTTTAGAAATACCATGAAACGTGGAGATTTCTTGGTCCCGGGCTGATTGGAGAATTTTTTCACGAAGCGAAAAATTCCGAGCCGATATAAGTACTTGAGATCTGAAAATTGAGATTCCAGTTATCGACGACTTACATTTAGAAATGCTATGAAACGTGGACGTTTATTGGTCGCGGGCTGATTGGGGTATTTTATCACGACGCGAAAAAAGCCGAGCTGATATAAGTACTTGGGATCTGAAAATTGACATTCCAGTTATCAACGCCATACATTTACCAATGCTATGAAACGTGGACATTTCTTGGTCCCATGCTGATAGGACCATATTTTAACAGCATGTAAAATACGCAGATGATATGAGTACTTGGGATCTGAAAATTGAGTTTCCTGTTATCGACGCCATACTTTTAGAAATACCATGAAACGTGGACATTTGTTGGTCCCGGGCTGACTGGACCATTTTCTAACAACACGTAAAATACGCAGCTGATATAAGTTCTTGGGATCTGAAAATTGACATTCCAGTTATCAACGCCATACATTTAGAAATGCTATGAAACGTGGACATTTGTTGGTCCCGTGCTGATTGGACCATTTTTTAACAACACGTAAAATACGCAGCTGATATAAGTACTTGGGATCTGAAAATTGAGTTTTCTGTTATCGACGTTCTACGTTTAGAAATACCATGAAACGTGGAGATTTCTTGGTCCCGGGCTGATTGGAGAATTTTTTCACGAAGCGAAAAATTCCGAGCTGATATAAGTACTTGAGATCTGAAAATTGAGATTCCAGTTATCGACGACTTACATTTAGAAATGCTATGAAACGTGGACATTTATTGGTCGCGGGCTGATTGGGGTATTTTATCACGACGCGAAAAAAGCCGAGCTGATATAAGTACTTGGGATCTGAAAATTGAGATTCCAGTTATCAACGCCATACATTTAGAAATGCTATGAAACGTGGACATTTTTGGTCCCGTGCTGATTGGACCATTTTTTAACAACATGTCAAATACGCAGATGATATAAGTACTTGGGATCTGAAAATTGAGTTTTCTGTTATCGACGCTATACGTTTAAAAATACCATGACACGTGGAGATTTCTTGGTCCCGGGCTGATAGGGGAATTTTTTCACGACGCTAAAAATTCCGAGCTGATATAAGTACTTGGGATCTGAAAATTGAGATTCCTGTTATCGACGACATACATTTAGAAATGCTATGAAACGTGGACATTTCTTGGTCCCGTGCTGATTGGACCATTTTTTAACAGCATGTAAAATACGCAGATGATATGAGTACTTGGGATCTGAAAATTGAGATTCCTGTTATCGACGCCATACGTTTAGAAATACCATGAAACGTGGACACTTCTTGGTCCCGGTCTGATTGGGGAATTTTTTCACGACGCGAAAAATGCCGAGCTTCTATAAGTACTTGGGATCTGAGAATTGAGTTTCCAGGTATCGACGACATACGTTTAGAAATACCATGAAACGTGGACACTTCTTAGTCCCGGGCTGATTGGGGAATTTTTTCACGACGCGAAAAAAGCCGAGCTGATATAAGTACTTGGGATCTGCAAATTGAGATTCCAGTTATCGCCGCAATACATTTAGAAATGCCATGAAATGTTGACATTTCTTGGTCCCGGGCTGATTGGACCATTTTTTAACAACACGTAAAATACGCAGCGGATATAAGTTCTTGCGATCTGAAAATTGAGTTTCCTGTTATCGACGCCATACGTTTAGAAACACCATGAAACATGGTGATTTCTTGGTCCCGGGCTGATTGGAGAATTTTTTCACGAAGCGAAAAATTCCGAGCTGATATAAGTACTTGAGATCTGAAAATTGAGATTCCAGTTATCGACGACTTACATTTAGAAATGCTATGAAACGTGGACATTTGTTGGTCGCGGGCTGATTGGAGTATTTTATTACGACGCGAAAAAAGCCGAGCTGATATAAGTACTTGGGATCTGAAAATTGACATTCCAGTTATCAACGCCATACATTTAGAAATGCTATGAAACGTGGACATTTCTTGGTCCCATGCTGATAGGACCATATTTTAACAGCATGTAAAATACGCAGATGATATGAGTACTTGGGATCTGAAAATTGAGATTCCAGTTATCAACGCCATACATTTAGAAATGCTATGAAACGTGGACATTTGTTGGTCCCGTGCTGATTGGACCATTTTTTAACAACACGTAAAATACGCAGCTGATATAAGTACTTGGGATCTGAAAATTGAGTTTCCAGTTATCAACGCCATGCATTTAGAAATGCTATGAAATGTGGACATTTGTTGGTCCCGTGCTGATTGGACCATTTATTAACAACACGTAAAATACGCAGCTGACATAAGTACTTGGGATCTGAAAATTGAGTTTTCTGTTATCGACGCTATACGTTTAGAAATACCATGAAACGTGGAGATTTCTTGGTCCCGGGCTGATTGGAGAATTTTTTCACGAAGCGAAAAATTCCGAGCTGATATAAGTACTTGAGATCTGAAAATTGAGATTCCAGTTATCGACGACTTACATTTAGAAATGCTATGAAACGTGGACATTTATTGGTCGCGGGCTGATTGGGGTATTTTATCACGACGCGAAAAAAGCCGAGCTGATATAAGTACTTGGGATCTGAAAATTGAGATTCCAGTTATCAACGCCATACATTTAGAAATGCTATGAAACGTGGACATTTCTTGGTCCCGTGCTGATTGGACCATTTTTTAACAGCATGTAAAATACGCAGATGATATGAGTACTTGGGATCTGAAAATTGAGATTCCTGTTATCGACGCCATACGTTTAGAAATACCATGAAACGTGGACACTTCTTAGTCCCGGGCTGATTGGGGAATTTTTTCACGACGCGAAAAAAGCCGAGCCGATATAAGTACTTGGGATCTGCAAATTGAGATTCCAGTTATCGCCGCAATACGTTTAGAAATGCCATGAAACGTTGACATTTCTTGGTCCCGGGCTGATTGGACCATTTTTTAACAACACGTAAAATACGCAGCTGACATAAGTACTTGGGATCTGAAAATTGAGTTTTCTGTTATCGACGCTATACGTTTAGAAATACCATGAAACGTGGAGATTTCTTGGTCCCGGGCTGATTGGAGAATTTTTTCACGAAGCGAAAAATTCCGAGCTGATATAAGTACTTGAGATCTGAAAATTGAGATTCCAGTTATCAACGCCATACATTTAGAAATGCTATGAAACGTGGACATTTTTGGTCCCGTGCTGATTGGACCATTTTTTAACAGCATGTAAAATACGCAGATGATATGAGTACTTGGGATCTGAAAATTGAGATTCCTGTTATCGACGCCATACGTTTAGAAATACCATGAAACGTGGACACTTCTTGGTCCCGGTCTGATTGGGGAATTTTTTCACGACGCGAAAAATGCCGAGCTGCTATAAGTACTTGGGATCTGAGAATTGAGTTTCCAGGTATCGACGACATACGTTTAGAAATACCATGAAACGTGGACACTTCTTAGTCCCGGGCTGATTGGGGAATTTTTTCACGACGCGAAAAAAGCCGAGCCGATATAAGTACTTGGGATCTGCAAATTGAGATTCCAGTTATCGCCGCAATACGTTTAGAAATGCCATGAAACGTTGACATTTCTTGGTCCCGGGCTGATTGGACCATTTTTTAACAACACGTAAAATACGCAGCGGATATAAGTTCTTGGGATCTGAAAATTGAGTTTCCTGTTATCGACGCCATACGTTTAGAAATACCATGAAACATGGTGATTTCTTGGTCCCGGGCTGATTGGAGAATTTTTTCACGAAGTGAAAAATTCCGAGCTGATATAAGTACTTGAGATCTGAAAATTGAGATTCCAGTTATCGACGACTTACATTTAGAAATGCTATGAAACGTGGACATTTATTGGTCGCGGGCTGATTGGAGTATTTTATTACGACGCGAAAAAAGCCGAGCTGATATAAGTACTTGGGATCTGAAAATTGACATTCCAGTTATCAACGCCATACATTTAGAAATGCTATGAAACGTGGACATTTCTTGGTCCCATGCTGATAGGACCATATATTAACAGCATGTAAAATACGCAGATGATATGAGTACTTGGGATCTGAAAATTGAGATTCCAGTTATCAACGCCATACATTTAGAAATGCTATGAAACGTGGACATTTGTTGGTCCCGTGCTGATTGGACCATTTTTTAACAACACGTGAAATACCCAGCTGATATAAGTACTTGGGATCTGAAAATTGAGTTTTCTGTTATCGACGCTATACGTTTAGAAATACCATGAAACGTGGACATTTCTTGGTCCCATGCTGATAGGACCATATTTTAACAGCATGTAAAATACGCAGATGATATGAGTACTTGGGATCTGAAAATTGAGTTTCCTGTTATCGACGCCATACTTTTAGAAATACCATGAAACGTGGACATTTGTTGGTCCCGGGCTGATTGGACCATTTTCTAACAACACGTAAAATACGCAGCTGATATAAGTTCTTGGGATCTGAAAATTGAGTTTCCAGTTATCAACGCCATGCATTTAGAAATGCTATGAAATGTGGACATTTGTTGGTCCCGTCCTGATTGGACCATTTTTTAACAACACGTAAAATACGCAGCTGATATAAGTACTTGGGATCTGAAAATTGAGTTTTCTGTTATCGACGCTATACGTTTAGAAATACCATGAAACGTGGAGATTTCTTGGTCCCGGGCTGATTGGAGAATTTTTTCACGAAGCGAAAAATTCCGAGCTGATATAAGTACTTGAGATCTGAAAATTGAGATTCCAGTTATCGACGACTTACATTTAGAAATGCTATGAAACGTGGACATTTATTGGTCGCGGGCTGATTGGGGTATTTTATCACGACGCGAAAAAAGCCGAGCTGATATAAGTACTTGGGATCTGAAAATTGAGATTCCAGTTATCGACGCCATACATTTAGAAATGCTATGAAACGTGGACATTTTTGGTCCCGTGCTGATTGGACCATTTTTTAACAACATGTCAAATACGCAGATGATATAAGTACTTGGGATCTGAAAATTGAGTTTTCTGTTATCGACGCTATACGTTTAAAAATACCATGACACGTGGAGATTTCTTGGTCCCGGGCTGATAGGGGAATTTTTTCACGACGCTAAAAATTCCGAGCTGATATAAGTACTTGGGATCTGAAAAATGAGATTCCTGTTATCGACGACATACATTTAGAAATGCTATGAAACGTGGACATTTCTTGGTCCCGTGCTGATTGGACCATTTTTTAACAGCATGTAAAATACGCAGATGATATGAGTACTTGGGATCTGAAAATTGAGATTCCTGTTATCGACGCCATACGTTTAGAAATACCATGAAACGTGGACACTTCTTGGTCCCGGTCTGATTGGGGAATTTTTTCACGACGCGAAAAATGCCGAGCTGCTATAAGTACTTGGGATCTGAGAATTGAGTTTCCAGGTATCGACGACATACGTTTAGAAATACCATGAAACGTGGACACTTCATAGTCCCGGGCTGATTGGGGAATTTTTTCACGTCGCGAAAAAAGCCGAGCTGATATAAGTACTTGGGATCTGCAAATTGAGATTCCAGTTATCGCCGCAATACGTTTAGAAATGCCATGAAACGTTGACATTTCTTGGTCCCGGGCTGATTGGACCATTTTTTAACAACACGTAAAATACGCAGCGGATATAAGTTCTTGGGATCTGAAAATTGAGTTTCCTGTTATCGACGCCATACGTTTAGAAACACCATGAAACATGGTGATTTCTTGGTCCCGGGCTGATTGGAGAATTTTTTCACGAAGCGAAAAATTCCGAGCTGATATAAGTACTTGAGATCTGAAAATTGAGATTCCAGTTATCGACGACTTACATTTAGAAATGCTATGAAACGTGGACATTTGTTGGTCGCGGGCTGATTGGAGTATTTTATTACGACGCGAAAAAAGCCGAGCTGATATAAGTACTTGGGATCTGAAAATTGACATTCCAGTTATCAACGCCATACATTTAGAAATGCTATGAAACGTGGACATTTCTTGGTCCCATGCTGATAGGACCATATTTTAACAGCATGTAAAATACGCAGATGATATGAGTACTTGGGATCTGAAAATTGAGATTCCAGTTATCAACGCCATACATTTAGAAATGCTATGAAACGTGGACATTTGTTGGTCCCGTGCTGATTGGACCATTTTTTAACAACACGTAAAATACGCAGCTGATATAAGTACTTGGGATCTGAAAATTGAGTTTCCAGTTATCAACGCCATGCATTTAGAAATGCTATGAAATGTGGACATTTGTTGGTCCCGTGCTGATTGGACCATTTATTAACAACACGTAAAATACGCAGCTGACATAAGTACTTGGGATCTGAAAATTGAGTTTTCTGTTATCGACGCTATACGTTTAGAAATACCATGAAACGTGGAGATTTCTTGGTCCCGGGCTGATTGGAGAATTTTTTCACGAAGCGAAAAATTCCGAGCTGATATAAGTACTTGAGATCTGAAAATTGAGATTCCAGTTATCGACGACTTACATTTAGAAATGCTATGAAACGTGGACATTTATTGGTCGCGGGCTGATTGGGGTATTTTATCACGACGCGAAAAAAGCCGAGCTGATATAAGTACTTGGGATCTGAAAATTGAGATTCCAGTTATCAACGCCATACATTTAGAAATGCTATGAAACGTGGACATTTCTTGGTCCCGTGCTGATTGGACCATTTTTTAACAGCATGTAAAATACGCAGATGATATGAGTACTTGGGATCTGAAAATTGAGATTCCTGTTATCGACGCCATACGTTTAGAAATACCATGAAACGTGGACACTTCTTAGTCCCGGGCTGATTGGGGAATTTTTTCACGACGCGAAAAAAGCCGAGCCGATATAAGTACTTGGGATCTGCAAATTGAGATTCCAGTTATCGCCGCAATACGTTTAGAAATGCCATGAAACGTTGACATTTCTTGGTCCCGGGCTGATTGGACCATTTTTTAACAACACGTAAAATACGCAGCGGATATAAGTTCTTGGGATCTGAAAATTGAGTTTCCTGTTATCGACGCCATACGTTTAGAAACACCATGAAACATGGTGATTTCTTGGTCCCGGGCTGATTGGAGAATTTTTTCACGAAGCGAAAAATTCCGAGCTGATATAAGTACTTGAGATCTGAAAATTGAGATTCCAGTTATCGACGACTTACATTTAGAAATGCTATGAAACGTGGACATTTATTGGTCGCGGGCTGATTGGAGTATTTTATTACGACGCGAAAAAAGCCGAGCTGATATAAGTACTTGGGATCTGAAAATTGACATTCCAGTTATCAACGCCATACATTTAGAAATGCTATGAAACGTGGACATTTCTTGGTCCCATGCTGATAGGACCATATATTAACAGCATGTAAAATACGCAGATGATATGAGTACTTGGGATCTGAAAATTGAGTTTTCTGTTATCGACGCTATACGTTTAGAAATACCATGAAACGTGGAGATTTCTTGATCCCGGGCTGATTGGAGAATTTTTTCACGAAGCGAAAAATTCCGAGCTGATATAAGTACTTGAGATCTGAAAATTGACATTCCAGTTATCAACGCCATACATTTAGAAATGCTATGAAACGTGGACATTTCTTGGTCCCATGCTGATAGGACCATATTTTAACAGCATGTAAAATACGCAGATGATATGAGTACTTGGGATCTGAAAATTGAGATTCCAGTTATCAACGCCATACATTTAGAAATGCTATGAAACGTGGACATTTGTTGGTCCCGTGCTGATTGGACCATTTTTTAACAACACGTAAAATACGCAGCTGATATAAGTACTTGGGATCTGAAAATTGAGTTTCCAGTTATCAACGCCATGCATTTAGAAATGCTATGAAATGTGGACATTTGTTGGTCCCGTGCTGATTGGACCATTTTTTAACAACACGTAAAATACGCAGCTGATATAAGTACTTGGGATCTGAAAATTGAGTTTTCTGTTATCGACGATATACGTTTAGAAATACCATGAAACGTGGAGATTTCTTGGTCCCGGGCTGATTGGAGAATTTTTTCACGAAGCGAAAAATTCCGAGCTGATATAAGTACTTGAGATCTGAAAATTGAGATTCCAGTTATCGACGACTTACATTTAGAAATGCTATGAAACGTGGACATTTATTGGTCGCGGGCTGATTGGGGTATTTTATCACGACGCGAAAAAAGCCGAGCTGATATAAGTACTTGCGATCTGAAAATTGAGATTCCAGTTATCAACGCCATACATTTAGAAATGCTATGAAACGTGGACATTTTTGGTCCCGTGCTGATTGGACCATTTTTTAACAGCATGTAAAATACGCAGATGATATGAGTACTTGGGATCTGAAAATTGAGATTCCTGTTATCGACGCCATACGTTTAGAAATACCATGAAACGTGGACACTTCTTGGTCCCGGTCTGATTGGGGAATTTTTTCACGACGCGAAAAATGCCGAGCTGCTATAAGTACTTGGGATCTGAGAATTGAGTTTCCAGGTATCGACGACATACGTTTAGAAATACCATGAAACGTGGACACTTCTTAGTCCCGGGCTGATTGGGGAATTTTTTCACGACGCGAAAAAAGCCGAGCCGATATAAGTACTTGGGATCTGCAAATTGAGATTCCAGTTATCGCCGCAATACGTTTAGAAATGCCATGAAACGTTGACATTTCTTGGTCCCGGGCTGATTGGACCATTTTTTAACAACACGTAAAATACGCAGCGGATATAAGTTCTTGGGATCTGAAAATTGAGTTTCCTGTTATCGACGCCATACGTTTAGAAATACCATGAAACATGGTGATTTCTTGGTCCCGGGCTGATTGGAGAATTTTTTCACGAAGTGAAAAATTCCGAGCTGATATAAGTACTTGAGATCTGAAAATTGAGATTCCAGTTATCGACGACTTACATTTAGAAATGCTATGAAACGTGGACATTTATTGGTCGCGGGCTGATTGGAGTATTTTATTACGACGCGAAAAAAGCCGAGCTGATATAAGTACTTGGGATCTGAAAATTGACATTCCAGTTATCAACGCCATACATTTAGAAATGCTATGAAACGTGGACATTTCTTGGTCCCATGCTGATAGGACCATATATTAACAGCATGTAAAATACGCAGATGATATGAGTACTTGGGATCTGAAAATTGAGATTCCAGTTATCAACGCCATACATTTAGAAATGCTATGAAACGTGGACATTTGTTGGTCCCGTGCTGATTGGACCATTTTTTAACAACACGTGAAATACCCAGCTGATATAAGTACTTGGGATCTGAAAATTGAGTTTTCTGTTATCGACGCTATACGTTTAGAAATACCATGAAACGTGGACATTTCTTGGTCCCATGCTGATAGGACCATATTTTAACAGCATGTAAAATACGCAGATGATATGAGTACTTGGGATCTGAAAATTGAGTTTCCTGTTATCGACGCCATACTTTTAGAAATACCATGAAACGTGGACATTTGTTGGTCCCGGGCTGATTGGACCATTTTCTAACAACACGTAAAATACGCAGCTGATATAAGTTCTTGGGATCTGAAAATTGAGTTTCCAGTTATCAACGCCATGCATTTAGAAATGCTATGAAATGTGGACATTTGTTGGTCCCGTCCTGATTGGACCATTTTTTAACAACACGTAAAATACGCAGCTGATATAAGTACTTGGGATCTGAAAATTGAGTTTTCTGTTATCGACGCTATACGTTTAGAAATACCATGAAACGTGGAGATTTCTTGGTCCCGGGCTGATTGGAGAATTTTTTCACGAAGCGAAAAATTCCGAGCTGATATAAGTACTTGAGATCTGAAAATTGAGATTCCAGTTATCGACGACTTACATTTAGAAATGCTATGAAACGTGGACATTTATTGGTCGCGGGCTGATTGGGGTATTTTATCACGACGCGAAAAAAGCCGAGCTGATATAAGTACTTGGGATCTGAAAATTGAGATTCCAGTTATCGACGCCATACATTTAGAAATGCTATGAAACGTGGACATTTTTGGTCCCGTGCTGATTGGACCATTTTTTAACAACATGTCAAATACGCAGATGATATAAGTACTTGGGATCTGAAAATTGAGTTTTCTGTTATCGACGCTATACGTTTAAAAATACCATGACACGTGGAGATTTCTTGGTCCCGGGCTGATAGGGGAATTTTTTCACGACGCTAAAAATTCCGAGCTGATATAAGTACTTGGGATCTGAAAAATGAGATTCCTGTTATCGACGACATACATTTAGAAATGCTATGAAACGTGGACATTTCTTGGTCCCGTGCTGATTGGACCATTTTTTAACAGCATGTAAAATACGCAGATGATATGAGTACTTGGGATCTGAAAATTGAGATTCCTGTTATCGACGCCATACGTTTAGAAATACCATGAAACGTGGACACTTCTTGGTCCCGGTCTGATTGGGGAATTTTTTCACGACGCGAAAAATGCCGAGCTGCTATAAGTACTTGGGATCTGAGAATTGAGTTTCCAGGTATCGACGACATACGTTTAGAAATACCATGAAACGTGGACACTTCATAGTCCCGGGCTGATTGGGGAATTTTTTCACGTCGCGAAAAAAGCCGAGCTGATATAAGTACTTGGGATCTGCAAATTGAGATTCCAGTTATCGCCGCAATACGTTTAGAAATGCCATGAAACGTTGACATTTCTTGGTCCCGGGCTGATTGGACCATTTTTTAACAACACGTAAAATACGCAGCGGATATAAGTTCTTGGGATCTGAAAATTGAGTTTTCTGTCATCGACGCTATACGTTTAGAAATACCATGAAACATGGTGATTTCTTGGTCCCGGGCTGATTGGAGAATTTTTTCACGAAGCGAAAAATTCCGAGCTGATATAAGTACTTGAGATCTGAAAATTGAGATTCCAGTTATCGACGACTTACATTTAGAAATGCTATGAAACGTGGACATTTATTGGTCGCGGGCTAATTGGGGTATTTTATAACGACGCGAAAAAAGCCGAGCTGATATAAGTACTTGGGATCTGAAAATTGACATTCCAGTTATCAACGCCATACATTTAGAAATGCTATGAAACGTGGACATTTCTTGGTCCCGTGCTGATTGGACCATTTTTTAACAGCATGTAAAATACGCAGATGATATGAGTACTTGGGATCTGAAAATTGAGATTCCTGTTATCGACGCCATACGTTTAGAAATACCATGAAACGTGGACACTTCTTGGTCCCGGTCTGATTGGGGAATTTTTTCACGACGCGAAAAAACCCGAGCTGATATAAGTACTTGGGATCTGCAAATTGAGATTCCAGTTATCGCCGCAATACATTTAGAAATGCCATGAAACGTTGACATTTCTTGGTCCCGGGCTGATTGGACCATTTTTTAACAACACGTAAAATACGCAGCGGATATAAGTTCTTGCGATCTGAAAATTGAGTTTCCTGTTATCGACGCCATACGTTTAGAAACACCATGAAACATGGTGATTTCTTGGTCCCGGGCTGATTGGAGAATTTTTTCACGACGCGAAAAAAGCCGAGCTGATATAAGTACTTGGGATCTGAAAATTGAGATTCCAGTTATCAACGCCATACGTTTAGAAATGCTATGAAACGTGGACATTTGTTGGTCCCGTGCTGATTGGACCATTTTTTAACAACACGTAAAATACGCAGCTGATATAAGTACTTGGGATCTGAAAATTGAGTTTCCAGTTATCAACGCCATGCATTTAGAAATGCTATGAAATGTGGACATTGGTTGGTCCCGTGCTGATTGGACCATTTTTTAACAACACATAAAATACGCAGCTGATGTAAGTTCTTGGGATCTAAAATTTGAGTTTTCTGTTATCGACGCTATACGTTTAGAAATACCATGAAACGTGGAGATTTCTTGGTCCCGGGCTGATTGGAGAATTTTTTCACGAAGCGAAAAATTCCGAGCTGATATAAGTACTTGAGATCTGAAAATTGAGATTCCAGTTATCGACGACTTACATTTAGAAATGCTATGAAACGTGGACATTTATTGGTCGCGAGCTGATTGGGGTATTTTATCACGACGCGAAAAAAGCCGAGCTGATATAAGTACTTGGGATCTGAAAATTGACATTCCAGTTATCAACGCCATACATTTAGAAATGCTATGAAACGTGGACATTTGTTGGTCCCGTGCTGATTGGACCATTTTTTAACAACACGTAAAATACGCAGCTGATATAAGTACTTGGGATCTGAAAATTGAGTTTTCTGTTATCGACGCTATACGTTTAGAAATACCATGAAACGTGGAGATTTCTTGGTCCCGGGCTGATTGGAGAATTTTTTCACGAAGCGAAAAATTCCGAGCCGATATAAGTACTTGAGATCTGAAAATTGAGATTCCAGTTATCGACGACTTACATTTAGAAATGCTATGAAACGTGGACGTTTATTGGTCGCGGGCTGATTGGGGTATTTTATCACGACGCGAAAAAGGCCGAGCTGATATAAGTACTTGGGATCTGAAAATTGACATTCCAGTTATCAACGCCATACATTTACCAATGCTATGAAACGTGGACATTTCTTGGTCCCATGCTGATAGGACCATATTTTAACAGCATGTAAAATACGCAGATGATATGAGTACTTGGGATCTGAAAATTGAGTTTCCTGTTATCGACGCCATACTTTTAGAAATACCATGAAACGTGGACATTTGTTGGTCCCGGGCTGATTGGACCATTTTCTAACAACACGTAAAATACGCAGCTGATATAAGTTCTTGGGATCTGAAAATTGACATTCCAGTTATCAACGCCATACATTTAGAAATGCTATGAAACGTGGACATTTGTTGGTCCCGTGCTGATTGGACCATTTTTTAACAACACGTAAAATACGCAGCTGATATAAGTACTTGGGATCTGAAAATTGAGTTTTCTGTTATCGACGTTCTACGTTTAGAAATACCATGAAACGTGGAGATTTCTTGGTCCCGGGCTGATTGGGGAATTTTTTCACGACGCGAAAAAAGCCGAGCTGATATAAGTACTTGGGATCTGAAAATTGACATTCCAGTTATCAGCGCCATACATTTCGAAATGCTATGAAACGTGGACATTTCTTGGTCCCATGCTGATAGGACCATATTTTAACAGCATGTAAAATACGCAGATGATATGAGTACTTGGGATCTGAAAATTGAGATTCCAGTTATCAACGCCATACATTTAGAAATGCTATGAAACGTGGACATTTTTGGTCCCGTGCTGATTGGACCATTTTTTAACAACATGTCAAATACGCAGATGATATGAGTACTTGGGATCTGAAAATTGAGATTCCTGTTATCGACGCCATACGTTTAGAAATACCATGAAACGTGGACACTTCTTGGTCCCGGTCTGATTGGGGAATTTTTTCACGACGCGAAAAATGCCGAGCTGCTATAAGTACTTGGGATCTGAGAATTGAGTTTCCAGGTATCGACGACATACGTTTAGAAATACCATGAAACGTGGACACTTCTTAGTCCCGGGCTGATTGGGGAATTTTTTCACGACGCGAAAAAAGCCGAGCTGATATAAGTACTTGGGATCTGCAAATTGAGATTCCAGTTATCGCCGCAATACATTTAGAAATGCCATGAAACGTTGACATTTCTTGGTCCCGGGCTGATTGGACCATTTTTTAACAACACGTAAAATACGCAGCGGATATAAGTTCTTGCGATCTGAAAATTGAGTTTCCTGTTATCGACGCCATACGTTTAGAAACACCATGAAACATGGTGATTTCTTGGTCCCGGGCTGATTGGAGAATTTTTTCACGACGCGAAAAAAGCCGAGCTGATATAAGTACTTGGGATCTGAAAATTGAGATTCCAGTTATCAACGCCATACATTTAGAAATGCTATGAAACGTGGACATTTGTTGGTCCCGTGCTGATTGGACCATTTTTTAACAACACGTAAAATACGCAGCTGATATAAGTACTTGGGATCTGAAAATTGAGTTTCCAGTTATCAACGCCATGCATTTAGAAATGCTATGAAATGTGGACATTGGTTGGTCCCGTGCTGATTGGACCATTTTTTAACAACACATAAAATACGCAGCTGATGTAAGTTCTTGGGATCTAAAAATTGAGTTTTCTGTTATCGACGCTATACGTTTAGAAATACCATGAAACGTGGAGATTTCTTGGTCCCGGGCTGATTGGAGAATTTTTTCACGAAGCGAAAAATTCCGAGCTGATATAAGTACTTGAGATCTGAAAATTGAGATTCCAGTTATCGACGACTTACATTTAGAAATGCTATGAAACGTGGACATTTATTGGTCGCGAGCTGATTGGGGTATTTTATCACGACGCGAAAAAAGCCGAGCTGATATAAGTACTTGGGATCTGAAAATTGACATTCCAGTTATCAACGCCATACATTTAGAAATGCTATGAAACGTGGACATTTGTTGGTCCCGTGCTGATTGGACCATTTTTTAACAACACGTAAAATACGCAGCTGATATAAGTACTTGGGATCTGAAAATTGAGTTTTCTGTTATCGACGCTATACGTTTAGAAATACCATGAAACGTGGAGATTTCTTGGTCCCGGGCTGATTGGAGAATTTTTTCACGAAGCGAAAAATTCCGAGCCGATATAAGTACTTGAGATCTGAAAATTGAGATTCCAGTTATCGACGACTTACATTTAGAAATGCTATGAAACGTGGACGTTTATTGGTCGCGGGCTGATTGGGGTATTTTATCACGACGCGAAAAAAGCCGAGCTGATATAAGTACTTGGGATCTGAAAATTGACATTCCAGTTATCAACGCCATACATTTACCAATGCTATGAAACGTGGACATTTCTTGGTCCCATGCTGATAGGACCATATTTTAACAGCATGTAAAATACGCAGATGATATGAGTACTTGGGATCTGAAAATTGAGTTTCCTGTTATCGACGCCATACTTTTAGAAATACCATGAAACGTGGACATTTGTTGGTCCCGGGCTGATTGGACCATTTTCTAACAACACGTAAAATACGCAGCTGATATAAGTTCTTGGGATCTGAAAATTGACATTCCAGTTATCAACGCCATACATTTAGAAATGCTATGAAACGTGGACATTTGTTGGTCCCGTGCTGATTGGACCATTTTTTAACAACACGTAAAATACGCAGCTGATATAAGTACTTGGGATCTGAAAATTGAGTTTTCTGTTATCGACGTTCTACGTTTAGAAATACCATGAAACGTGGAGATTTCTTGGTCCCGGGCTGATTGGAGAATTTTTTCACGAAGCGAAAAATTCCGAGCTGATATAAGTACTTGAGATCTGAAAATTGAGATTCCAGTTATCGACGACTTACATTTAGAAATACCATGAAACGTGGAGATTTCTTGGTCCCGGGCTGATTGGGGAATTTTTTCACGACGCGAAAAAAGCCGAGCTGATATAAGTACTTGGGATCTGAAAATTGACATTCCAGTTATCAGCGCCATACATTTAGAAATGCTATGAAACGTGGACATTTCTTGGTCCCATGCTGATAGGACCATATTTTAACAGCATGTAAAATACGCAGATGATATGAGTACTTGGGATCTGAAAATTGAGATTCCAGTTATCAACGCCATACATTTAGAAATGCTATGAAACGTGGACATTTTTGGTCCCGTGCTGATTGGACCATTTTTTAACAACATGTCAAATACGCAGATGATATGAGTACTTGGGATCTGAAAATTGAGATTCCTGTTATCGACGCCATACGTTTAGAAATACCATGAAACGTGGACACTTCTTGGTCCCGGTCTGATTGGGGAATTTTTTCACGACGCGAAAAATGCCGAGCTGCTATAAGTACTTGGGATCTGAGAATTGAGTTTCCAGGTATCGACGACATACGTTTAGAAATACCATGAAACGTGGACACTTCTTAGTCCCGGGCTGATTGGGGAATTTTTTCACGACGCGAAAAAAGCCGAGCTGATATAAGTACTTGGGATCTGCAAATTGAGATTCCAGTTATCGCCGCAATACATTTAGAAATGCCATGAAACGTTGACATTTCTTGGTCCCGGGCTGATTGGACCATTTTTTAACAACACGTAAAATACGCAGCGGATATAAGTTCTTGCGATCTGAAAATTGAGTTTCCTGTTATCGACGCCATACGTTTAGAAACACCATGAAACATGGTGATTTCTTGGTCCCGGGCTGATTGGAGAATTTTTTCACGACGCGAAAAAAGCCGAGCTGATATAAGTACTTGGGATCTGAAAATTGAGATTCCAGTTATCAACGCCATACATTTAGAAATGCTATGAAACGTGGACATTTGTTGGTCCCGTGCTGATTGGACCATTTTTTAACAACACGTAAAATACGCAGCTGATATAAGTACTTGGGATCTGAAAATTGAGTTTCCAGTTATCAACGCCATGCATTTAGAAATGCTATGAAATGTGGACATTGGTTGGTCCCGTGC
This sequence comes from Perithous albicinctus, assembly GCA_964016905.1. Taxonomy (NCBI): domain Eukaryota; kingdom Metazoa; phylum Arthropoda; class Insecta; order Hymenoptera; family Ichneumonidae; genus Perithous; species Perithous albicinctus. Next base: position 5,464,473 of record OZ024696.1, on the reverse strand, counting down.
TGATTGGACCATTTTTTAACAACACATAAAATACGCAGCTGATGTAAGTTCTTGGGATCTAAAAATTGAGTTTTCTGTTATCGACGCTATACGTTTAGAAATACCATGAAACGTGGAGATTTCTTGGTCCCGGGCTGATTGGAGAATTTTTTCACGAAGCGAAAAATTCCGAGCTGATATAAGTACTTGAGATCTGAAAATTGAGATTCCAGTTATCGACGACTTACATTTAGAAATGCTATGAAACGTGGACATTTATTGGTCGCGAGCTGATTGGGGTATTTTATCACGACGCGAAAAAAGCCGAGCTGATATAAGTACTTGGGATCTGAAAATTGACATTCCAGTTATCAACGCCATACATTTAGAAATGCTATGAAACGTGGACATTTGTTGGTCCCGTGCTGATTGGACCATTTTTTAACAACACGTAAAATACGCAGCTGATATAAGTACTTGGGATCTGAAAATTGAGTTTTCTGTTATCGACGCTATACGTTTAGAAATACCATGAAACGTGGAGATTTCTTGGTCCCGGGCTGATTGGAGAATTTTTTCACGAAGCGAAAAATTCCGAGCCGATATAAGTACTTGAGATCTGAAAATTGAGATTCCAGTTATCGACGACTTACATTTAGAAATGCTATGAAACGTGGACGTTTATTGGTCGCGGGCTGATTGGGGTATTTTATCACGACGCGAAAAAAGCCGAGCTGATATAAGTACTTGGGATCTGAAAATTGACATTCCAGTTATCAACGCCATACATTTACCAATGCTATGAAACGTGGACATTTCTTGGTCCCATGCTGATAGGACCATATTTTAACAGCATGTAAAATACGCAGATGATATGAGTACTTGGGATCTGAAAATTGAGTTTCCTGTTATCGACGCCATACTTTTAGAAATACCATGAAACGTGGACATTTGTTGGTCCCGGGCTGATTGGACCATTTTCTAACAACACGTAAAATACGCAGCTGATATAAGTTCTTGGGATCTGAAAATTGACATTCCAGTTATCAACGCCATACATTTAGAAATGCTATGAAACGTGGACATTTGTTGGTCCCGTGCTGATTGGACCATTTTTTAACAACACGTAAAATACGCAGCTGATATAAGTACTTGGGATCTGAAAATTGAGTTTTCTGTTATCGACGTTCTACGTTTAGAAATACCATGAAACGTGGAGATTTCTTGGTCCCGGGCTGATTGGAGAATTTTTTCACGAAGCGAAAAATTCCGAGCTGATATAAGTACTTGAGATCTGAAAATTGAGATTCCAGTTATCGACGACTTACATTTAGAAATGCTATGAAACGTGGACATTTATTGGTCGCGGGCTGATTGGGGTATTTTATCACGACGCGAAAAAAGCCGAGCTGATATAAGTACTTGGGATCTGAAAATTGAGATTCCAGTTATCAACGCCATACATTTAGAAATGCTATGAAACGTGGACATTTTTGGTCCCGTGCTGATTGGACCATTTTTTAACAACATGTCAAATACGCAGATGATATAAGTACTTGGGATCTGAAAATTGAGTTTTCTGTTATCGACGCTATACGTTTAAAAATACCATGACACGTGGAGATTTCTTGGTCCCGGGCTGATAGGGGAATTTTTTCACGACGCTAAAAATTCCGAGCTGATATAAGTACTTGGGATCTGAAAATTGAGATTCCTGTTATCGACGACATACATTTAGAAATGCTATGAAACGTGGACATTTCTTGGTCCCGTGCTGATTGGACCATTTTTTAACAGCATGTAAAATACGCAGATGATATGAGTACTTGGGATCTGAAAATTGAGATTCCTGTTATCGACGCCATACGTTTAGAAATACCATGAAACGTGGACACTTCTTGGTCCCGGTCTGATTGGGGAATTTTTTCACGACGCGAAAAATGCCGAGCTGCTATAAGTACTTGGGATCTGAGAATTGAGTTTCCAGGTATCGACGACATACGTTTAGAAATACCATGAAACGTGGACACTTCTTAGTCCCGGGCTGATTGGGGAATTTTTTCACGACGCGAAAAAAGCCGAGCTGATATAAGTACTTGGGATCTGCAAATTGAGATTCCAGTTATCGCCGCAATACATTTAGAAATGCCATGAAACGTTGACATTTCTTGGTCCCGGGCTGATTGGACCATTTTTTAACAACACGTAAAATACGCAGCGGATATAAGTTCTTGCGATCTGAAAATTGAGTTTCCTGTTATCGACGCCATACGTTTAGAAACACCATGAAACATGGTGATTTCTTGGTCCCGGGCTGATTGGAGAATTTTTTCACGACGCGAAAAAAGCCGAGCTGATATAAGTACTTGGGATCTGAAAATTGAGATTCCAGTTATCAACGCCATACATTTAGAAATGCTATGAAACGTGGACATTTGTTGGTCCCGTGCTGATTGGACCATTTTTTAACAACACGTAAAATACGCAGCTGATATAAGTACTTGGGATCTGAAAATTGAGTTTCCAGTTATCAACGCCATGCATTTAGAAATGCTATGAAATGTGGACATTGGTTGGTCCCGTGCTGATTGGACCATTTTTTAACAACACGTAAAATACGCAGCTGATATAAGTACTTGGGATCTGAAAATTGAGTTTTCTGTTATCGACGCTATACGTTTAGAAATACCATGAAACGTGGAGATTTCTTGGTCCCGGGCTGATTGGAGAATTTTTTCACGAAGCGAAAAATTCCGAGCCGATATAAGTACTTGAGATCTGAAAATTGAGATTCCAGTTATCGACGACTTACATTTAGAAATGCTATGAAACGTGGACGTTTATTGGTCGCGGGCTGATTGGGGTATTTTATCACGACGCGAAAAAAGCCGAGCTGATATAAGTACTTGGGATCTGAAAATTGACATTCCAGTTATCAACGCCATACATTTACCAATGCTATGAAACGTGGACATTTCTTGGTCCCATGCTGATAGGACCATATTTTAACAGCATGTAAAATACGCAGATGATATGAGTACTTGGGATCTGAAAATTGAGTTTCCTGTTATCGACGCCATACTTTTAGAAATACCATGAAACGTGGACATTTGTTGGTCCCGGGCTGACTGGACCATTTTCTAACAACACGTAAAATACGCAGCTGATATAAGTTCTTGGGATCTGAAAATTGACATTCCAGTTATCAACGCCATACATTTAGAAATGCTATGAAACGTGGACATTTGTTGGTCCCGTGCTGATTGGACCATTTTTTAACAACACGTAAAATACGCAGCTGATATAAGTACTTGGGATCTGAAAATTGAGTTTTCTGTTATCGACGTTCTACGTTTAGAAATACCATGAAACGTGGAGATTTCTTGGTCCCGGGCTGATTGGAGAATTTTTTCACGAAGCGAAAAATTCCGAGCTGATATAAGTACTTGAGATCTGAAAATTGAGATTCCAGTTATCGACGACTTACATTTAGAAATGCTATGAAACGTGGACATTTATTGGTCGCGGGCTGATTGGGGTATTTTATCACGACGCGAAAAAAGCCGAGCTGATATAAGTACTTGGGATCTGAAAATTGAGATTCCAGTTATCAACGCCATACATTTAGAAATGCTATGAAACGTGGACATTTTTGGTCCCGTGCTGATTGGACCATTTTTTAACAACATGTCAAATACGCAGATGATATAAGTACTTGGGATCTGAAAATTGAGTTTTCTGTTATCGACGCTATACGTTTAAAAATACCATGACACGTGGAGATTTCTTGGTCCCGGGCTGATAGGGGAATTTTTTCACGACGCTAAAAATTCCGAGCTGATATAAGTACTTGGGATCTGAAAATTGAGATTCCTGTTATCGACGACATACATTTAGAAATGCTATGAAACGTGGACATTTCTTGGTCCCGTGCTGATTGGACCATTTTTTAACAGCATGTAAAATACGCAGATGATATGAGTACTTGGGATCTGAAAATTGAGATTCCTGTTATCGACGCCATACGTTTAGAAATACCATGAAACGTGGACACTTCTTGGTCCCGGTCTGATTGGGGAATTTTTTCACGACGCGAAAAATGCCGAGCTTCTATAAGTACTTGGGATCTGAGAATTGAGTTTCCAGGTATCGACGACATACGTTTAGAAATACCATGAAACGTGGACACTTCTTAGTCCCGGGCTGATTGGGGAATTTTTTCACGACGCGAAAAAAGCCGAGCTGATATAAGTACTTGGGATCTGCAAATTGAGATTCCAGTTATCGCCGCAATACATTTAGAAATGCCATGAAATGTTGACATTTCTTGGTCCCGGGCTGATTGGACCATTTTTTAACAACACGTAAAATACGCAGCGGATATAAGTTCTTGCGATCTGAAAATTGAGTTTCCTGTTATCGACGCCATACGTTTAGAAACACCATGAAACATGGTGATTTCTTGGTCCCGGGCTGATTGGAGAATTTTTTCACGAAGCGAAAAATTCCGAGCTGATATAAGTACTTGAGATCTGAAAATTGAGATTCCAGTTATCGACGACTTACATTTAGAAATGCTATGAAACGTGGACATTTGTTGGTCGCGGGCTGATTGGAGTATTTTATTACGACGCGAAAAAAGCCGAGCTGATATAAGTACTTGGGATCTGAAAATTGACATTCCAGTTATCAACGCCATACATTTAGAAATGCTATGAAACGTGGACATTTCTTGGTCCCATGCTGATAGGACCATATTTTAACAGCATGTAAAATACGCAGATGATATGAGTACTTGGGATCTGAAAATTGAGATTCCAGTTATCAACGCCATACATTTAGAAATGCTATGAAACGTGGACATTTGTTGGTCCCGTGCTGATTGGACCATTTTTTAACAACACGTAAAATACGCAGCTGATATAAGTACTTGGGATCTGAAAATTGAGTTTCCAGTTATCAACGCCATGCATTTAGAAATGCTATGAAATGTGGACATTTGTTGGTCCCGTGCTGATTGGACCATTTATTAACAACACGTAAAATACGCAGCTGACATAAGTACTTGGGATCTGAAAATTGAGTTTTCTGTTATCGACGCTATACGTTTAGAAATACCATGAAACGTGGAGATTTCTTGGTCCCGGGCTGATTGGAGAATTTTTTCACGAAGCGAAAAATTCCGAGCTGATATAAGTACTTGAGATCTGAAAATTGAGATTCCAGTTATCGACGACTTACATTTAGAAATGCTATGAAACGTGGACATTTATTGGTCGCGGGCTGATTGGGGTATTTTATCACGACGCGAAAAAAGCCGAGCTGATATAAGTACTTGGGATCTGAAAATTGAGATTCCAGTTATCAACGCCATACATTTAGAAATGCTATGAAACGTGGACATTTCTTGGTCCCGTGCTGATTGGACCATTTTTTAACAGCATGTAAAATACGCAGATGATATGAGTACTTGGGATCTGAAAATTGAGATTCCTGTTATCGACGCCATACGTTTAGAAATACCATGAAACGTGGACACTTCTTAGTCCCGGGCTGATTGGGGAATTTTTTCACGACGCGAAAAAAGCCGAGCCGATATAAGTACTTGGGATCTGCAAATTGAGATTCCAGTTATCGCCGCAATACGTTTAGAAATGCCATGAAACGTTGACATTTCTTGGTCCCGGGCTGATTGGACCATTTTTTAACAACACGTAAAATACGCAGCTGACATAAGTACTTGGGATCTGAAAATTGAGTTTTCTGTTATCGACGCTATACGTTTAGAAATACCATGAAACGTGGAGATTTCTTGGTCCCGGGCTGATTGGAGAATTTTTTCACGAAGCGAAAAATTCCGAGCTGATATAAGTACTTGAGATCTGAAAATTGAGATTCCAGTTATCAACGCCATACATTTAGAAATGCTATGAAACGTGGACATTTTTGGTCCCGTGCTGATTGGACCATTTTTTAACAGCATGTAAAATACGCAGATGATATGAGTACTTGGGATCTGAAAATTGAGATTCCTGTTATCGACGCCATACGTTTAGAAATACCATGAAACGTGGACACTTCTTGGTCCCGGTCTGATTGGGGAATTTTTTCACGACGCGAAAAATGCCGAGCTGCTATAAGTACTTGGGATCTGAGAATTGAGTTTCCAGGTATCGACGACATACGTTTAGAAATACCATGAAACGTGGACACTTCTTAGTCCCGGGCTGATTGGGGAATTTTTTCACGACGCGAAAAAAGCCGAGCCGATATAAGTACTTGGGATCTGCAAATTGAGATTCCAGTTATCGCCGCAATACGTTTAGAAATGCCATGAAACGTTGACATTTCTTGGTCCCGGGCTGATTGGACCATTTTTTAACAACACGTAAAATACGCAGCGGATATAAGTTCTTGGGATCTGAAAATTGAGTTTCCTGTTATCGACGCCATACGTTTAGAAATACCATGAAACATGGTGATTTCTTGGTCCCGGGCTGATTGGAGAATTTTTTCACGAAGTGAAAAATTCCGAGCTGATATAAGTACTTGAGATCTGAAAATTGAGATTCCAGTTATCGACGACTTACATTTAGAAATGCTATGAAACGTGGACATTTATTGGTCGCGGGCTGATTGGAGTATTTTATTACGACGCGAAAAAAGCCGAGCTGATATAAGTACTTGGGATCTGAAAATTGACATTCCAGTTATCAACGCCATACATTTAGAAATGCTATGAAACGTGGACATTTCTTGGTCCCATGCTGATAGGACCATATATTAACAGCATGTAAAATACGCAGATGATATGAGTACTTGGGATCTGAAAATTGAGATTCCAGTTATCAACGCCATACATTTAGAAATGCTATGAAACGTGGACATTTGTTGGTCCCGTGCTGATTGGACCATTTTTTAACAACACGTGAAATACCCAGCTGATATAAGTACTTGGGATCTGAAAATTGAGTTTTCTGTTATCGACGCTATACGTTTAGAAATACCATGAAACGTGGACATTTCTTGGTCCCATGCTGATAGGACCATATTTTAACAGCATGTAAAATACGCAGATGATATGAGTACTTGGGATCTGAAAATTGAGTTTCCTGTTATCGACGCCATACTTTTAGAAATACCATGAAACGTGGACATTTGTTGGTCCCGGGCTGATTGGACCATTTTCTAACAACACGTAAAATACGCAGCTGATATAAGTTCTTGGGATCTGAAAATTGAGTTTCCAGTTATCAACGCCATGCATTTAGAAATGCTATGAAATGTGGACATTTGTTGGTCCCGTCCTGATTGGACCATTTTTTAACAACACGTAAAATACGCAGCTGATATAAGTACTTGGGATCTGAAAATTGAGTTTTCTGTTATCGACGCTATACGTTTAGAAATACCATGAAACGTGGAGATTTCTTGGTCCCGGGCTGATTGGAGAATTTTTTCACGAAGCGAAAAATTCCGAGCTGATATAAGTACTTGAGATCTGAAAATTGAGATTCCAGTTATCGACGACTTACATTTAGAAATGCTATGAAACGTGGACATTTATTGGTCGCGGGCTGATTGGGGTATTTTATCACGACGCGAAAAAAGCCGAGCTGATATAAGTACTTGGGATCTGAAAATTGAGATTCCAGTTATCGACGCCATACATTTAGAAATGCTATGAAACGTGGACATTTTTGGTCCCGTGCTGATTGGACCATTTTTTAACAACATGTCAAATACGCAGATGATATAAGTACTTGGGATCTGAAAATTGAGTTTTCTGTTATCGACGCTATACGTTTAAAAATACCATGACACGTGGAGATTTCTTGGTCCCGGGCTGATAGGGGAATTTTTTCACGACGCTAAAAATTCCGAGCTGATATAAGTACTTGGGATCTGAAAAATGAGATTCCTGTTATCGACGACATACATTTAGAAATGCTATGAAACGTGGACATTTCTTGGTCCCGTGCTGATTGGACCATTTTTTAACAGCATGTAAAATACGCAGATGATATGAGTACTTGGGATCTGAAAATTGAGATTCCTGTTATCGACGCCATACGTTTAGAAATACCATGAAACGTGGACACTTCTTGGTCCCGGTCTGATTGGGGAATTTTTTCACGACGCGAAAAATGCCGAGCTGCTATAAGTACTTGGGATCTGAGAATTGAGTTTCCAGGTATCGACGACATACGTTTAGAAATACCATGAAACGTGGACACTTCATAGTCCCGGGCTGATTGGGGAATTTTTTCACGTCGCGAAAAAAGCCGAGCTGATATAAGTACTTGGGATCTGCAAATTGAGATTCCAGTTATCGCCGCAATACGTTTAGAAATGCCATGAAACGTTGACATTTCTTGGTCCCGGGCTGATTGGACCATTTTTTAACAACACGTAAAATACGCAGCGGATATAAGTTCTTGGGATCTGAAAATTGAGTTTCCTGTTATCGACGCCATACGTTTAGAAACACCATGAAACATGGTGATTTCTTGGTCCCGGGCTGATTGGAGAATTTTTTCACGAAGCGAAAAATTCCGAGCTGATATAAGTACTTGAGATCTGAAAATTGAGATTCCAGTTATCGACGACTTACATTTAGAAATGCTATGAAACGTGGACATTTGTTGGTCGCGGGCTGATTGGAGTATTTTATTACGACGCGAAAAAAGCCGAGCTGATATAAGTACTTGGGATCTGAAAATTGACATTCCAGTTATCAACGCCATACATTTAGAAATGCTATGAAACGTGGACATTTCTTGGTCCCATGCTGATAGGACCATATTTTAACAGCATGTAAAATACGCAGATGATATGAGTACTTGGGATCTGAAAATTGAGATTCCAGTTATCAACGCCATACATTTAGAAATGCTATGAAACGTGGACATTTGTTGGTCCCGTGCTGATTGGACCATTTTTTAACAACACGTAAAATACGCAGCTGATATAAGTACTTGGGATCTGAAAATTGAGTTTCCAGTTATCAACGCCATGCATTTAGAAATGCTATGAAATGTGGACATTTGTTGGTCCCGTGCTGATTGGACCATTTATTAACAACACGTAAAATACGCAGCTGACATAAGTACTTGGGATCTGAAAATTGAGTTTTCTGTTATCGACGCTATACGTTTAGAAATACCATGAAACGTGGAGATTTCTTGGTCCCGGGCTGATTGGAGAATTTTTTCACGAAGCGAAAAATTCCGAGCTGATATAAGTACTTGAGATCTGAAAATTGAGATTCCAGTTATCGACGACTTACATTTAGAAATGCTATGAAACGTGGACATTTATTGGTCGCGGGCTGATTGGGGTATTTTATCACGACGCGAAAAAAGCCGAGCTGATATAAGTACTTGGGATCTGAAAATTGAGATTCCAGTTATCAACGCCATACATTTAGAAATGCTATGAAACGTGGACATTTCTTGGTCCCGTGCTGATTGGACCATTTTTTAACAGCATGTAAAATACGCAGATGATATGAGTACTTGGGATCTGAAAATTGAGATTCCTGTTATCGACGCCATACGTTTAGAAATACCATGAAACGTGGACACTTCTTAGTCCCGGGCTGATTGGGGAATTTTTTCACGACGCGAAAAAAGCCGAGCCGATATAAGTACTTGGGATCTGCAAATTGAGATTCCAGTTATCGCCGCAATACGTTTAGAAATGCCATGAAACGTTGACATTTCTTGGTCCCGGGCTGATTGGACCATTTTTTAACAACACGTAAAATACGCAGCGGATATAAGTTCTTGGGATCTGAAAATTGAGTTTCCTGTTATCGACGCCATACGTTTAGAAACACCATGAAACATGGTGATTTCTTGGTCCCGGGCTGATTGGAGAATTTTTTCACGAAGCGAAAAATTCCGAGCTGATATAAGTACTTGAGATCTGAAAATTGAGATTCCAGTTATCGACGACTTACATTTAGAAATGCTATGAAACGTGGACATTTATTGGTCGCGGGCTGATTGGAGTATTTTATTACGACGCGAAAAAAGCCGAGCTGATATAAGTACTTGGGATCTGAAAATTGACATTCCAGTTATCAACGCCATACATTTAGAAATGCTATGAAACGTGGACATTTCTTGGTCCCATGCTGATAGGACCATATATTAACAGCATGTAAAATACGCAGATGATATGAGTACTTGGGATCTGAAAATTGAGTTTTCTGTTATCGACGCTATACGTTTAGAAATACCATGAAACGTGGAGATTTCTTGATCCCGGGCTGATTGGAGAATTTTTTCACGAAGCGAAAAATTCCGAGCTGATATAAGTACTTGAGATCTGAAAATTGACATTCCAGTTATCAACGCCATACATTTAGAAATGCTATGAAACGTGGACATTTCTTGGTCCCATGCTGATAGGACCATATTTTAACAGCATGTAAAATACGCAGATGATATGAGTACTTGGGATCTGAAAATTGAGATTCCAGTTATCAACGCCATACATTTAGAAATGCTATGAAACGTGGACATTTGTTGGTCCCGTGCTGATTGGACCATTTTTTAACAACACGTAAAATACGCAGCTGATATAAGTACTTGGGATCTGAAAATTGAGTTTCCAGTTATCAACGCCATGCATTTAGAAATGCTATGAAATGTGGACATTTGTTGGTCCCGTGCTGATTGGACCATTTTTTAACAACACGTAAAATACGCAGCTGATATAAGTACTTGGGATCTGAAAATTGAGTTTTCTGTTATCGACGATATACGTTTAGAAATACCATGAAACGTGGAGATTTCTTGGTCCCGGGCTGATTGGAGAATTTTTTCACGAAGCGAAAAATTCCGAGCTGATATAAGTACTTGAGATCTGAAAATTGAGATTCCAGTTATCGACGACTTACATTTAGAAATGCTATGAAACGTGGACATTTATTGGTCGCGGGCTGATTGGGGTATTTTATCACGACGCGAAAAAAGCCGAGCTGATATAAGTACTTGCGATCTGAAAATTGAGATTCCAGTTATCAACGTCATACATTTAGAAATGCTATGAAACGTGGACATTTTTGGTCCCGTGCTGATTGGACCATTTTTTAACAGCATGTAAAATACGCAGATGATATGAGTACTTGGGATCTGAAAATTGAGATTCCTGTTATCGACGCCATACGTTTAGAAATACCATGAAACGTGGACACTTCTTGGTCCCGGTCTGATTGGGGAATTTTTTCACGACGCGAAAAATGCCGAGCTGCTATAAGTACTTGGGATCTGAGAATTGAGTTTCCAGGTATCGACGACATACGTTTAGAAATACCATGAAACGTGGACACTTCTTAGTCCCGGGCTGATTGGGGAATTTTTTCACGACGCGAAAAAAGCCGAGCCGATATAAGTACTTGGGATCTGCAAATTGAGATTCCAGTTATCGCCGCAATACGTTTAGAAATGCCATGAAACGTTGACATTTCTTGGTCCCGGGCTGATTGGACCATTTTTTAACAACACGTAAAATACGCAGCGGATATAAGTTCTTGGGATCTGAAAATTGAGTTTCCTGTTATCGACGCCATACGTTTAGAAATACCATGAAACATGGTGATTTCTTGGTCCCGGGCTGATTGGAGAATTTTTTCACGAAGTGAAAAATTCCGAGCTGATATAAGTACTTGAGATCTGAAAATTGAGATTCCAGTTATCGACGACTTACATTTAGAAATGCTATGAAACGTGGACATTTATTGGTCGCGGGCTGATTGGAGTATTTTATTACGACGCGAAAAAAGCCGAGCTGATATAAGTACTTGGGATCTGAAAATTGACATTCCAGTTATCAACGCCATACATTTAGAAATGCTATGAAACGTGGACATTTCTTGGTCCCATGCTGATAGGACCATATATTAACAGCATGTAAAATACGCAGATGATATGAGTACTTGGGATCTGAAAATTGAGATTCCAGTTATCAACGCCATACATTTAGAAATGCTATGAAACGTGGACATTTGTTGGTCCCGTGCTGATTGGACCATTTTTTAACAACACGTGAAATACCCAGCTGATATAAGTACTTGGGATCTGAAAATTGAGTTTTCTGTTATCGACGCTATACGTTTAGAAATACCATGAAACGTGGACATTTCTTGGTCCCATGCTGATAGGACCATATTTTAACAGCATGTAAAATACGCAGATGATATGAGTACTTGGGATCTGAAAATTGAGTTTCCTGTTATCGACGCCATACTTTTAGAAATACCATGAAACGTGGACATTTGTTGGTCCCGGGCTGATTGGACCATTTTCTAACAACACGTAAAATACGCAGCTGATATAAGTTCTTGGGATCTGAAAATTGAGTTTCCAGTTATCAACGCCATGCATTTAGAAATGCTATGAAATGTGGACATTTGTTGGTCCCGTCCTGATTGGACCATTTTTTAACAACACGTAAAATACGCAGCTGATATAAGTACTTGGGATCTGAAAATTGAGTTTTCTGTTATCGACGCTATACGTTTAGAAATACCATGAAACGTGGAGATTTCTTGGTCCCGGGCTGATTGGAGAATTTTTTCACGAAGCGAAAAATTCCGAGCTGATATAAGTACTTGAGATCTGAAAATTGAGATTCCAGTTATCGACGACTTACATTTAGAAATGCTATGAAACGTGGACATTTATTGGTCGCGGGCTGATTGGGGTATTTTATCACGACGCGAAAAAAGCCGAGCTGATATAAGTACTTGGGATCTGAAAATTGAGATTCCAGTTATCGACGCCATACATTTAGAAATGCTATGAAACGTGGACATTTTTGGTCCCGTGCTGATTGGACCATTTTTTAACAACATGTCAAATACGCAGATGATATAAGTACTTGGGATCTGAAAATTGAGTTTTCTGTTATCGACGCTATACGTTTAAAAATACCATGACACGTGGAGATTTCTTGGTCCCGGGCTGATAGGGGAATTTTTTCACGACGCTAAAAATTCCGAGCTGATATAAGTACTTGGGATCTGAAAAATGAGATTCCTGTTATCGACGACATACATTTAGAAATGCTATGAAACGTGGACATTTCTTGGTCCCGTGCTGATTGGACCATTTTTTAACAGCATGTAAAATACGCAGATGATATGAGTACTTGGGATCTGAAAATTGAGATTCCTGTTATCGACGCCATACGTTTAGAAATACCATGAAACGTGGACACTTCTTGGTCCCGGTCTGATTGGGGAATTTTTTCACGACGCGAAAAATGCCGAGCTGCTATAAGTACTTGGGATCTGAGAATTGAGTTTCCAGGTATCGACGACATACGTTTAGAAATACCATGAAACGTGGACACTTCATAGTCCCGGGCTGATTGGGGAATTTTTTCACGTCGCGAAAAAAGCCGAGCTGATATAAGTACTTGGGATCTGCAAATTGAGATTCCAGTTATCGCCGCAATACGTTTAGAAATGCCATGAAACGTTGACATTTCTTGGTCCCGGGCTGATTGGACCATTTTTTAACAACACGTAAAATACGCAGCGGATATAAGTTCTTGGGATCTGAAAATTGAGTTTTCTGTCATCGACGCTATACGTTTAGAAATACCATGAAACATGGTGATTTCTTGGTCCCGGGCTGATTGGAGAATTTTTTCACGAAGCGAAAAATTCCGAGCTGATATAAGTACTTGAGATCTGAAAATTGAGATTCCAGTTATCGACGACTTACATTTAGAAATGCTATGAAACGTGGACATTTATTGGTCGCGGGCTAATTGGGGTATTTTATAACGACGCGAAAAAAGCCGAGCTGATATAAGTACTTGGGATCTGAAAATTGACATTCCAGTTATCAACGCCATACATTTAGAAATGCTATGAAACGTGGACATTTCTTGGTCCCGTGCTGATTGGACCATTTTTTAACAGCATGTAAAATACGCAGATGATATGAGTACTTGGGATCTGAAAATTGAGATTCCTGTTATCGACGCCATACGTTTAGAAATACCATGAAACGTGGACACTTCTTGGTCCCGGTCTGATTGGGGAATTTTTTCACGACGCGAAAAAACCCGAGCTGATATAAGTACTTGGGATCTGCAAATTGAGATTCCAGTTATCGCCGCAATACATTTAGAAATGCCATGAAACGTTGACATTTCTTGGTCCCGGGCTGATTGGACCATTTTTTAACAACACGTAAAATACGCAGCGGATATAAGTTCTTGCGATCTGAAAATTGAGTTTCCTGTTATCGACGCCATACGTTTAGAAACACCATGAAACATGGTGATTTCTTGGTCCCGGGCTGATTGGAGAATTTTTTCACGACGCGAAAAAAGCCGAGCTGATATAAGTACTTGGGATCTGAAAATTGAGATTCCAGTTATCAACGCCATACGTTTAGAAATGCTATGAAACGTGGACATTTGTTGGTCCCGTGCTGATTGGACCATTTTTTAACAACACGTAAAATACGCAGCTGATATAAGTACTTGGGATCTGAAAATTGAGTTTCCAGTTATCAACGCCATGCATTTAGAAATGCTATGAAATGTGGACATTGGTTGGTCCCGTGCTGATTGGACCATTTTTTAACAACACATAAAATACGCAGCTGATGTAAGTTCTTGGGATCTAAAATTTGAGTTTTCTGTTATCGACGCTATACGTTTAGAAATACCATGAAACGTGGAGATTTCTTGGTCCCGGGCTGATTGGAGAATTTTTTCACGAAGCGAAAAATTCCGAGCTGATATAAGTACTTGAGATCTGAAAATTGAGATTCCAGTTATCGACGACTTACATTTAGAAATGCTATGAAACGTGGACATTTATTGGTCGCGAGCTGATTGGGGTATTTTATCACGACGCGAAAAAAGCCGAGCTGATATAAGTACTTGGGATCTGAAAATTGACATTCCAGTTATCAACGCCATACATTTAGAAATGCTATGAAACGTGGACATTTGTTGGTCCCGTGCTGATTGGACCATTTTTTAACAACACGTAAAATACGCAGCTGATATAAGTACTTGGGATCTGAAAATTGAGTTTTCTGTTATCGACGCTATACGTTTAGAAATACCATGAAACGTGGAGATTTCTTGGTCCCGGGCTGATTGGAGAATTTTTTCACGAAGCGAAAAATTCCGAGCCGATATAAGTACTTGAGATCTGAAAATTGAGATTCCAGTTATCGACGACTTACATTTAGAAATGCTATGAAACGTGGACGTTTATTGGTCGCGGGCTGATTGGGGTATTTTATCACGACGCGAAAAAGGCCGAGCTGATATAAGTACTTGGGATCTGAAAATTGACATTCCAGTTATCAACGCCATACATTTACCAATGCTATGAAACGTGGACATTTCTTGGTCCCATGCTGATAGGACCATATTTTAACAGCATGTAAAATACGCAGATGATATGAGTACTTGGGATCTGAAAATTGAGTTTCCTGTTATCGACGCCATACTTTTAGAAATACCATGAAACGTGGACATTTGTTGGTCCCGGGCTGATTGGACCATTTTCTAACAACACGTAAAATACGCAGCTGATATAAGTTCTTGGGATCTGAAAATTGACATTCCAGTTATCAACGCCATACATTTAGAAATGCTATGAAACGTGGACATTTGTTGGTCCCGTGCTGATTGGACCATTTTTTAACAACACGTAAAATACGCAGCTGATATAAGTACTTGGGATCTGAAAATTGAGTTTTCTGTTATCGACGTTCTACGTTTAGAAATACCATGAAACGTGGAGATTTCTTGGTCCCGGGCTGATTGGGGAATTTTTTCACGACGCGAAAAAAGCCGAGCTGATATAAGTACTTGGGATCTGAAAATTGACATTCCAGTTATCAGCGCCATACATTTCGAAATGCTATGAAACGTGGACATTTCTTGGTCCCATGCTGATAGGACCATATTTTAACAGCATGTAAAATACGCAGATGATATGAGTACTTGGGATCTGAAAATTGAGATTCCAGTTATCAACGCCATACATTTAGAAATGCTATGAAACGTGGACATTTTTGGTCCCGTGCTGATTGGACCATTTTTTAACAACATGTCAAATACGCAGATGATATGAGTACTTGGGATCTGAAAATTGAGATTCCTGTTATCGACGCCATACGTTTAGAAATACCATGAAACGTGGACACTTCTTGGTCCCGGTCTGATTGGGGAATTTTTTCACGACGCGAAAAATGCCGAGCTGCTATAAGTACTTGGGATCTGAGAATTGAGTTTCCAGGTATCGACGACATACGTTTAGAAATACCATGAAACGTGGACACTTCTTAGTCCCGGGCTGATTGGGGAATTTTTTCACGACGCGAAAAAAGCCGAGCTGATATAAGTACTTGGGATCTGCAAATTGAGATTCCAGTTATCGCCGCAATACATTTAGAAATGCCATGAAACGTTGACATTTCTTGGTCCCGGGCTGATTGGACCATTTTTTAACAACACGTAAAATACGCAGCGGATATAAGTTCTTGCGATCTGAAAATTGAGTTTCCTGTTATCGACGCCATACGTTTAGAAACACCATGAAACATGGTGATTTCTTGGTCCCGGGCTGATTGGAGAATTTTTTCACGACGCGAAAAAAGCCGAGCTGATATAAGTACTTGGGATCTGAAAATTGAGATTCCAGTTATCAACGCCATACATTTAGAAATGCTATGAAACGTGGACATTTGTTGGTCCCGTGCTGATTGGACCATTTTTTAACAACACGTAAAATACGCAGCTGATATAAGTACTTGGGATCTGAAAATTGAGTTTCCAGTTATCAACGCCATGCATTTAGAAATGCTATGAAATGTGGACATTGGTTGGTCCCGTGCTGATTGGACCATTTTTTAACAACACATAAAATACGCAGCTGATGTAAGTTCTTGGGATCTAAAAATTGAGTTTTCTGTTATCGACGCTATACGTTTAGAAATACCATGAAACGTGGAGATTTCTTGGTCCCGGGCTGATTGGAGAATTTTTTCACGAAGCGAAAAATTCCGAGCTGATATAAGTACTTGAGATCTGAAAATTGAGATTCCAGTTATCGACGACTTACATTTAGAAATGCTATGAAACGTGGACATTTATTGGTCGCGAGCTGATTGGGGTATTTTATCACGACGCGAAAAAAGCCGAGCTGATATAAGTACTTGGGATCTGAAAATTGACATTCCAGTTATCAACGCCATACATTTAGAAATGCTATGAAACGTGGACATTTGTTGGTCCCGTGCTGATTGGACCATTTTTTAACAACACGTAAAATACGCAGCTGATATAAGTACTTGGGATCTGAAAATTGAGTTTTCTGTTATCGACGCTATACGTTTAGAAATACCATGAAACGTGGAGATTTCTTGGTCCCGGGCTGATTGGAGAATTTTTTCACGAAGCGAAAAATTCCGAGCCGATATAAGTACTTGAGATCTGAAAATTGAGATTCCAGTTATCGACGACTTACATTTAGAAATGCTATGAAACGTGGACGTTTATTGGTCGCGGGCTGATTGGGGTATTTTATCACGACGCGAAAAAAGCCGAGCTGATATAAGTACTTGGGATCTGAAAATTGACATTCCAGTTATCAACGCCATACATTTACCAATGCTATGAAACGTGGACATTTCTTGGTCCCATGCTGATAGGACCATATTTTAACAGCATGTAAAATACGCAGATGATATGAGTACTTGGGATCTGAAAATTGAGTTTCCTGTTATCGACGCCATACTTTTAGAAATACCATGAAACGTGGACATTTGTTGGTCCCGGGCTGATTGGACCATTTTCTAACAACACGTAAAATACGCAGCTGATATAAGTTCTTGGGATCTGAAAATTGACATTCCAGTTATCAACGCCATACATTTAGAAATGCTATGAAACGTGGACATTTGTTGGTCCCGTGCTGATTGGACCATTTTTTAACAACACGTAAAATACGCAGCTGATATAAGTACTTGGGATCTGAAAATTGAGTTTTCTGTTATCGACGTTCTACGTTTAGAAATACCATGAAACGTGGAGATTTCTTGGTCCCGGGCTGATTGGAGAATTTTTTCACGAAGCGAAAAATTCCGAGCTGATATAAGTACTTGAGATCTGAAAATTGAGATTCCAGTTATCGACGACTTACATTTAGAAATACCATGAAACGTGGAGATTTCTTGGTCCCGGGCTGATTGGGGAATTTTTTCACGACGCGAAAAAAGCCGAGCTGATATAAGTACTTGGGATCTGAAAATTGACATTCCAGTTATCAGCGCCATACATTTAGAAATGCTATGAAACGTGGACATTTCTTGGTCCCATGCTGATAGGACCATATTTTAACAGCATGTAAAATACGCAGATGATATGAGTACTTGGGATCTGAAAATTGAGATTCCAGTTATCAACGCCATACATTTAGAAATGCTATGAAACGTGGACATTTTTGGTCCCGTGCTGATTGGACCATTTTTTAACAACATGTCAAATACGCAGATGATATGAGTACTTGGGATCTGAAAATTGAGATTCCTGTTATCGACGCCATACGTTTAGAAATACCATGAAACGTGGACACTTCTTGGTCCCGGTCTGATTGGGGAATTTTTTCACGACGCGAAAAATGCCGAGCTGCTATAAGTACTTGGGATCTGAGAATTGAGTTTCCAGGTATCGACGACATACGTTTAGAAATACCATGAAACGTGGACACTTCTTAGTCCCGGGCTGATTGGGGAATTTTTTCACGACGCGAAAAAAGCCGAGCTGATATAAGTACTTGGGATCTGCAAATTGAGATTCCAGTTATCGCCGCAATACATTTAGAAATGCCATGAAACGTTGACATTTCTTGGTCCCGGGCTGATTGGACCATTTTTTAACAACACGTAAAATACGCAGCGGATATAAGTTCTTGCGATCTGAAAATTGAGTTTCCTGTTATCGACGCCATACGTTTAGAAACACCATGAAACATGGTGATTTCTTGGTCCCGGGCTGATTGGAGAATTTTTTCACGACGCGAAAAAAGCCGAGCTGATATAAGTACTTGGGATCTGAAAATTGAGATTCCAGTTATCAACGCCATACATTTAGAAATGCTATGAAACGTGGACATTTGTTGGTCCCGTGCTGATTGGACCATTTTTTAACAACACGTAAAATACGCAGCTGATATAAGTACTTGGGATCTGAAAATTGAGTTTCCAGTTATCAACGCCATGCATTTAGAAATGCTATGAAATGTGGACATTGGTTGGTCCCGTGCTGATTGGACCATTTTTTAACAACACATAAAATACGCAGCTGATGTAAGTTCTTGGGATCTAAAAATTGAGTTTTCTGTTATCGACGCTATACGTTTAGAAATACCATGAAACGTGGAGATTTCTTGGTCCCGGGCTGATTGGAGAATTTTTTCACGAAGCGAAAAATTCCGAGCTGATATAAGTACTTGAGATCTGAAAATTGAGATTCCAGTTATCGACGACTTACATTTAGAAATGCTATGAAACGTGGACATTTATTGGTCGCGAGCTGATTGGGGTATTTTATCACGACGCGAAAAAAGCCGAGCTGATATAAGTACTTGGGATCTGAAAATTGACATTCCAGTTATCAACGCCATACATTTAGAAATGCTATGAAACGTGGACATTTGTTGGTCCCGTGCTGATTGGACCATTTTTTAACAACACGTAAAATACGCAGCTGATATAAGTACTTGGGATCTGAAAATTGAGTTTTCTGTTATCGACGCTATACGTTTAGAAATACCATGAAACGTGGAGATTTCTTGGTCCCGGGCTGATTGGAGAATTTTTTCACGAAGCGAAAAATTCCGAGCCGATATAAGTACTTGAGATCTGAAAATTGAGATTCCAGTTATCGACGACTTACATTTAGAAATGCTATGAAACGTGGACGTTTATTGGTCGCGGGCTGATTGGGGTATTTTATCACGACGCGAAAAAAGCCGAGCTGATATAAGTACTTGGGATCTGAAAATTGACATTCCAGTTATCAACGCCATACATTTACCAATGCTATGAAACGTGGACATTTCTTGGTCCCATGCTGATAGGACCATATTTTAACAGCATGTAAAATACGCAGATGATATGAGTACTTGGGATCTGAAAATTGAGTTTCCTGTTATCGACGCCATACTTTTAGAAATACCATGAAACGTGGACATTTGTTGGTCCCGGGCTGATTGGACCATTTTCTAACAACACGTAAAATACGCAGCTGATATAAGTTCTTGGGATCTGAAAATTGACATTCCAGTTATCAACGCCATACATTTAGAAATGCTATGAAACGTGGACATTTGTTGGTCCCGTGCTGATTGGACCATTTTTTAACAACACGTAAAATACGCAGCTGATATAAGTACTTGGGATCTGAAAATTGAGTTTTCTGTTATCGACGTTCTACGTTTAGAAATACCATGAAACGTGGAGATTTCTTGGTCCCGGGCTGATTGGAGAATTTTTTCACGAAGCGAAAAATTCCGAGCTGATATAAGTACTTGAGATCTGAAAATTGAGATTCCAGTTATCGACGACTTACATTTAGAAATGCTATGAAACGTGGACATTTATTGGTCGCGGGCTGATTGGGGTATTTTATCACGACGCGAAAAAAGCCGAGCTGATATAAGTACTTGGGATCTGAAAATTGAGATTCCAGTTATCAACGCCATACATTTAGAAATGCTATGAAACGTGGACATTTTTGGTCCCGTGCTGATTGGACCATTTTTTAACAACATGTCAAATACGCAGATGATATAAGTACTTGGGATCTGAAAATTGAGTTTTCTGTTATCGACGCTATACGTTTAAAAATACCATGACACGTGGAGATTTCTTGGTCCCGGGCTGATAGGGGAATTTTTTCACGACGCTAAAAATTCCGAGCTGATATAAGTACTTGGGATCTGAAAATTGAGATTCCTGTTATCGACGACATACATTTAGAAATGCTATGAAACGTGGACATTTCTTGGTCCCGTGCTGATTGGACCATTTTTTAACAGCATGTAAAATACGCAGATGATATGAGTACTTGGGATCTGAAAATTGAGATTCCTGTTATCGACGCCATACGTTTAGAAATACCATGAAACGTGGACACTTCTTGGTCCCGGTCTGATTGGGGAATTTTTTCACGACGCGAAAAATGCCGAGCTTCTATAAGTACTTGGGATCTGAGAATTGAGTTTCCAGGTATCGACGACATACGTTTAGAAATACCATGAAACGTGGACACTTCTTAGTCCCGGGCTGATTGGGGAATTTTTTCACGACGCGAAAAAAGCCGAGCTGATATAAGTACTTGGGATCTGCAAATTGAGATTCCAGTTATCGCCGCAATACATTTAGAAATGCCATGAAATGTTGACATTTCTTGGTCCCGGGCTGATTGGACCATTTTTTAACAACACGTAAAATACGCAGCGGATATAAGTTCTTGCGATCTGAAAATTGAGTTTCCTGTTATCGACGCCATACGTTTAGAAACACCATGAAACATGGTGATTTCTTGGTCCCGGGCTGATTGGAGAATTTTTTCACGAAGCGAAAAATTCCGAGCTGATATAAGTACTTGAGATCTGAAAATTGAGATTCCAGTTATCGACGACTTACATTTAGAAATGCTATGAAACGTGGACATTTGTTGGTCGCGGGCTGATTGGAGTATTTTATTACGACGCGAAAAAAGCCGAGCTGATATAAGTACTTGGGATCTGAAAATTGACATTCCAGTTATCAACGCCATACATTTAGAAATGCTATGAAACGTGGACATTTCTTGGTCCCATGCTGATAGGACCATATTTTAACAGCATGTAAAATACGCAGATGATATGAGTACTTGGGATCTGAAAATTGAGATTCCAGTTATCAACGCCATACATTTAGAAATGCTATGAAACGTGGACATTTGTTGGTCCCGTGCTGATTGGACCATTTTTTAACAACACGTAAAATACGCAGCTGATATAAGTACTTGGGATCTGAAAATTGAGTTTCCAGTTATCAACGCCATGCATTTAGAAATGCTATGAAATGTGGACATTTGTTGGTCCCGTGCTGATTGGACCATTTATTAACAACACGTAAAATACGCAGCTGACATAAGTACTTGGGATCTGAAAATTGAGTTTTCTGTTATCGACGCTATACGTTTAGAAATACCATGAAACGTGGAGATTTCTTGGTCCCGGGCTGATTGGAGAATTTTTTCACGAAGCGAAAAATTCCGAGCTGATATAAGTACTTGAGATCTGAAAATTGAGATTCCAGTTATCGACGACTTACATTTAGAAATGCTATGAAACGTGGACATTTATTGGTCGCGGGCTGATTGGGGTATTTTATCACGACGCGAAAAAAGCCGAGCTGATATAAGTACTTGGGATCTGAAAATTGAGATTCCAGTTATCAACGCCATACATTTAGAAATGCTATGAAACGTGGACATTTCTTGGTCCCGTGCTGATTGGACCATTTTTTAACAGCATGTAAAATACGCAGATGATATGAGTACTTGGGATCTGAAAATTGAGATTCCTGTTATCGACGCCATACGTTTAGAAATACCATGAAACGTGGACACTTCTTAGTCCCGGGCTGATTGGGGAATTTTTTCACGACGCGAAAAAAGCCGAGCCGATATAAGTACTTGGGATCTGCAAATTGAGATTCCAGTTATCGCCGCAATACGTTTAGAAATGCCATGAAACGTTGACATTTCTTGGTCCCGGGCTGATTGGACCATTTTTTAACAACACGTAAAATACGCAGCTGACATAAGTACTTGGGATCTGAAAATTGAGTTTTCTGTTATCGACGCTATACGTTTAGAAATACCATGAAACGTGGAGATTTCTTGGTCCCGGGCTGATTGGAGAATTTTTTCACGAAGCGAAAAATTCCGAGCTGATATAAGTACTTGAGATCTGAAAATTGAGATTCCAGTTATCGACGACTTACATTTAGAAATGCTATGAAACGTGGACATTTATTGGTCGCGGGCTGATTGGGGTATTTTATCACGACGCGAAAAAAGCCGAGCTGATATAAGTACTTGGGATCTGAAAATTGAGATTCCAGTTATCAACGCCATACATTTAGAAATGCTATGAAACGTGGACATTTTTGGTCCCGTGCTGATTGGACCATTTTTTAACAGCATGTAAAATACGCAGATGATATGAGTACTTGGGATCTGAAAATTGAGATTCCTGTTATCGACGCCATACGTTTAGAAATACCATGAAACGTGGACACTTCTTGGTCCCGGTCTGATTGGGGAATTTTTTCACGACGCGAAAAATGCCGAGCTGCTATAAGTACTTGGGATCTGAGAATTGAGTTTCCAGGTATCGACGACATACGTTTAGAAATACCATGAAACGTGGACACTTCTTAGTCCCGGGCTGATTGGGGAATTTTTTCACGACGCGAAAAAAGCCGAGCCGATATAAGTACTTGGGATCTGCAAATTGAGATTCCAGTTATCGCCGCAATACGTTTAGAAATGCCATGAAACGTTGACATTTCTTGGTCCCGGGCTGATTGGACCATTTTTTAACAACACGTAAAATACGCAGCGGATATAAGTTCTTGGGATCTGAAAATTGAGTTTCCTGTTATCGACGCCATACGTTTAGAAATACCATGAAACATGGTGATTTCTTGGTCCCGGGCTGATTGGAGAATTTTTTCACGAAGTGAAAAATTCCGAGCTGATATAAGTACTTGAGATCTGAAAATTGAGATTCCAGTTATCGACGACTTACATTTAGAAATGCTATGAAACGTGGACATTTATTGGTCGCGGGCTGATTGGAGTATTTTATTACGACGCGAAAAAAGCCGAGCTGATATAAGTACTTGGGATCTGAAAATTGACATTCCAGTTATCAACGCCATACATTTAGAAATGCTATGAAACGTGGACATTTCTTGGTCCCATGCTGATAGGACCATATATTAACAGCATGTAAAATACGCAGATGATATGAGTACTTGGGATCTGAAAATTGAGATTCCAGTTATCAACGCCATACATTTAGAAATGCTATGAAACGTGGACATTTGTTGGTCCCGTGCTGATTGGACCATTTTTTAACAACACGTGAAATACCCAGCTGATATAAGTACTTGGGATCTGAAAATTGAGTTTTCTGTTATCGACGCTATACGTTTAGAAATACCATGAAACGTGGACATTTCTTGGTCCCATGCTGATAGGACCATATTTTAACAGCATGTAAAATACGCAGATGATATGAGTACTTGGGATCTGAAAATTGAGTTTCCTGTTATCGACGCCATACTTTTAGAAATACCATGAAACGTGGACATTTGTTGGTCCCGGGCTGATTGGACCATTTTCTAACAACACGTAAAATACGCAGCTGATATAAGTTCTTGGGATCTGAAAATTGAGTTTCCAGTTATCAACGCCATGCATTTAGAAATGCTATGAAATGTGGACATTTGTTGGTCCCGTCCTGATTGGACCATTTTTTAACAACACGTAAAATACGCAGCTGATATAAGTACTTGGGATCTGAAAATTGAGTTTTCTGTTATCGACGCTATACGTTTAGAAATACCATGAAACGTGGAGATTTCTTGGTCCCGGGCTGATTGGAGAATTTTTTCACGAAGCGAAAAATTCCGAGCTGATATAAGTACTTGAGATCTGAAAATTGAGATTCCAGTTATCGACGACTTACATTTAGAAATGCTATGAAACGTGGACATTTATTGGTCGCGGGCTGATTGGGGTATTTTATCACGACGCGAAAAAAGCCGAGCTGATATAAGTACTTGGGATCTGAAAATTGAGATTCCAGTTATCGACGCCATACATTTAGAAATGCTATGAAACGTGGACATTTTTGGTCCCGTGCTGATTGGACCATTTTTTAACAACATGTCAAATACGCAGATGATATAAGTACTTGGGATCTGAAAATTGAGTTTTCTGTTATCGACGCTATACGTTTAAAAATACCATGACACGTGGAGATTTCTTGGTCCCGGGCTGATAGGGGAATTTTTTCACGACGCTAAAAATTCCGAGCTGATATAAGTACTTGGGATCTGAAAAATGAGATTCCTGTTATCGACGACTTACATTTAGAAATGCTATGAAACGTGGACATTTCTTGGTCCCGTGCTGATTGGACCATTTTTTAACAGCATGTAAAATACGCAGATGATATGAGTACTTGGGATCTGAAAATTGAGATTCCTGTTATCGACGCCATACGTTTAGAAATACCATGAAACGTGGACACTTCTTGGTCCCGGTCTGATTGGGGAATTTTTTCACGACGCGAAAAATGCCGAGCTGCTATAAGTACTTGGGATCTGAGAATTGAGTTTCCAGGTATCGACGACATACGTTTAGAAATACCATGAAACGTGGACACTTCATAGTCCCGGGCTGATTGGGGAATTTTTTCACGTCGCGAAAAAAGCCGAGCTGATATAAGTACTTGGGATCTGCAAATTGAGATTCCAGTTATCGCCGCAATACGTTTAGAAATGCCATGAAACGTTGACATTTCTTGGTCCCGGGCTGATTGGACCATTTTTTAACAACACGTAAAATACGCAGCGGATATAAGTTCTTGGGATCTGAAAATTGAGTTTCCTGTTATCGACGCCATACGTTTAGAAACACCATGAAACATGGTGATTTCTTGGTCCCGGGCTGATTGGAGAATTTTTTCACGAAGCGAAAAATTCCGAGCTGATATAAGTACTTGAGATCTGAAAATTGAGATTCCAGTTATCGACGACTTACATTTAGAAATGCTATGAAACGTGGACATTTGTTGGTCGCGGGCTGATTGGAGTATTTTATTACGACGCGAAAAAAGCCGAGCTGATATAAGTACTTGGGATCTGAAAATTGACATTCCAGTTATCAACGCCATACATTTAGAAATGCTATGAAACGTGGACATTTCTTGGTCCCATGCTGATAGGACCATATTTTAACAGCATGTAAAATACGCAGATGATATGAGTACTTGGGATCTGAAAATTGAGATTCCAGTTATCAACGCCATACATTTAGAAATGCTATGAAACGTGGACATTTGTTGGTCCCGTGCTGATTGGACCATTTTTTAACAACACGTAAAATACGCAGCTGATATAAGTACTTGGGATCTGAAAATTGAGTTTCCAGTTATCAACGCCATGCATTTAGAAATGCTATGAAATGTGGACATTTGTTGGTCCCGTGCTGATTGGACCATTTATTAACAACACGTAAAATACGCAGCTGACATAAGTACTTGGGATCTGAAAATTGAGTTTTCTGTTATCGACGCTATACGTTTAGAAATACCATGAAACGTGGAGATTTCTTGGTCCCGGGCTGATTGGAGAATTTTTTCACGAAGCGAAAAATTCCGAGCTGATATAAGTACTTGAGATCTGAAAATTGAGATTCCAGTTATCGACGACTTACATTTAGAAATGCTATGAAACGTGGACATTTATTGGTCGCGGGCTGATTGGGGTATTTTATCACGACGCGAAAAAAGCCGAGCTGATATAAGTACTTGGGATCTGAAAATTGAGATTCCAGTTACCAACGCCATACATTTAGAAATGCTATGAAACGTGGACATTTCTTGGTCCCGTGCTGATTGGACCATTTTTTAACAGCATGTAAAATACGCAGATGATATGAGTACTTGGGATCTGAAAATTGAGATTCCTGTTATCGACGCCATACGTTTAGAAATACCATGAAACGTGGACACTTCTTAGTCCCGGGCTGATTGGGGAATTTTTTCACGACGCGAAAAAAGCCGAGCCGATATAAGTACTTGGGATCTGCAAATTGAGATTCCAGTTATCGCCGCAATACGTTTAGAAATGCCATGAAACGTTGACATTTCTTGGTCCCGGGCTGATTGGACCATTTTTTAACAACACGTAAAATACGCAGCGGATATAAGTTCTTGGGATCTGAAAATTGAGTTTCCTGTTATCGACGCCATACGTTTAGAAACACCATGAAACATGGTGATTTCTTGGTCCCGGGCTGATTGGAGAATTTTTTCACGAAGCGAAAAATTCCGAGCTGATATAAGTACTTGAGATCTGAAAATTGAGATTCCAGTTATCGACGACTTACATTTAGAAATGCTATGAAACGTGGACATTTATTGGTCGCGGGCTGATTGGAGTATTTTATTACGACGCGAAAAAAGCCGAGCTGATATAAGTACTTGGGATCTGAAAATTGACATTCCAGTTATCAACGCCATACATTTAGAAATGCTATGAAACGTGGACATTTCTTGGTCCCATGCTGATAGGACCATATATTCACAGCATGTAAAATACGCAGATGATATGAGTACTTGGGATCTGAAAATTGAGATTCCAGTTATCAACGCCATACATTTAGAAATGCTATGAAACGTGGACATTTGTTGGTCCCGTGCTGATTGGACCATTTTTTAACAACACGTGAAATACCCAGCTGATATAAGTACTTGGGATCTGAAAATTGAGTTTTCTGTTATCGACGCTATACGTTTAGAAATACCATGAAACGTGGACATTTCTTGGTCCCATGCTGATAGGACCTTATTTTAACAGCATGTAAAATACGCAGATGATATGAGTACTTGGGATCTGAAAATTGAGTTTCCTGTTATCGACGCCATACTTTTAGAAATACCATGAAACGTGGACATTTGTTGGTCCCGGGCTGATTGGACCATTTTCTAACAACACGTAAAATACGCAGCTGATATAAGTTCTTGGGATCTGAAAATTGAGTTTCCAGTTATCAACGCCATGCATTTAGAAATGCTATGAAATGTGGACATTTGTTGGTCCCGTGCTGATTGGACCATTTTTTAACAACACGTAAAATACGCAGCTGATATAAGTACTTGGGATCTGAAAATTGAGTTTTCTGTTATCGACGCTATACGTTTAGAAATACCATGAAACGTGGAGATTTCTTGATCCCGGGCTGATTGGAGAATTTTTTCACGAAGCGAAAAATTCCGAGCTGATATAAGTACTTGAGATCTGAAAATTGACATTCCAGTTATCAACGCCATACATTTAGAAATGCTATGAAACGTGGACATTTCTTGGTCCCATGCTGATAGGACCATATTTTAACAGCATGTAAAATACGCAGATGATATGAGTACTTGGGATCTGAAAATTGAGATTCCAGTTATCAACGCCATACATTTAGAAATGCTATGAAACGTGGACATTTGTTGGTCCCGTGCTGATTGGACCATTTTTTAACAACACGTAAAATACGCAGCTGATATAAGTACTTGGGATCTGAAAATTGAGTTTCCAGTTATCAACGCCATGCATTTAGAAATGCTATGAAATGTGGACATTTGTTGGTCCCGTGCTGATTGGACCATTTTTTAACAACACGTAAAATACGCAGCTGATATAAGTACTTGGGATCTGAAAATTGAGTTTTCTGTTATCGACGATATACGTTTAGAAATACCATGAAACGTGGAGATTTCTTGGTCCCGGGCTGATTGGAGAATTTTTTCACGAAGCGAAAAATTCCGAGCTGATATAAGTACTTGAGATCTGAAAATTGAGATTCCAGTTATCGACGACTTACATTTAGAAATGCTATGAAACGTGGACATTTATTGGTCGCGGGCTGATTGGGGTATTTTATCACGACGCGAAAAAAGCCGAGCTGATATAAGTACTTGCGATCTGAAAATTGAGATTCCAGTTATCAACGCCATACATTTAGAAATGCTATGAAACGTGGACATTTTTGGTCCCGTGCTGATTGGACCATTTTTTAACAGCATGTAAAATACGCAGATGATATGAGTACTTGGGATCTGAAAATTGAGATTCCTGTTATCGACGCCATACGTTTAGAAATACCATGAAACGTGGACACTTCTTGGTCCCGGTCTGATTGGGGAATTTTTTCACGACGCGAAAAATGCCGAGCTGCTATAAGTACTTGGGATCTGAGAATTGAGTTTCCAGGTATCGACGACATACGTTTAGAAATACCATGAAACGTGGACACTTCTTAGTCCCGGGCTGATTGGGGAATTTTTTCACGACGCGAAAAAAGCCGAGCCGATATAAGTACTTGGGATCTGCAAATTGAGATTCCAGTTATCGCCGCAATACGTTTAGAAATGCCATGAAACGTTGACATTTCTTGGTCCCGGGCTGATTGGACCATTTTTTAACAACACGTAAAATACGCAGCGGATATAAGTTCTTGGGATCTGAAAATTGAGTTTCCTGTTATCGACGCCATACGTTTAGAAATACCATGAAACATGGTGATTTCTTGGTCCCGGGCTGATTGGAGAATTTTTTCACGAAGTGAAAAATTCCGAGCTGATATAAGTACTTGAGATCTGAAAATTGAGATTCCAGTTATCGACGACTTACATTTAGAAATGCTATGAAACGTGGACATTTATTGGTCGCGGGCTGATTGGAGTATTTTATTACGACGCGAAAAAAGCCGAGCTGATATAAGTACTTGGGATCTGAAAATTGACATTCCAGTTATCAACGCCATACATTTAGAAATGCTATGAAACGTGGACATTTCTTGGTCCCATGCTGATAGGACCATATATTAACAGCATGTAAAATACGCAGATGATATGAGTACTTGGGATCTGAAAATTGAGATTCCAGTTATCAACGCCATACATTTAGAAATGCTATGAAACGTGGACATTTGTTGGTCCCGTGCTGATTGGACCATTTTTTAACAACACGTGAAATACCCAGCTGATATAAGTACTTGGGATCTGAAAATTGAGTTTTCTGTTATCGACGCTATACGTTTAGAAATACCATGAAACGTGGACATTTCTTGGTCCCATGCTGATAGGACCATATTTTAACAGCATGTAAAATACGCAGATGATATGAGTACTTGGGATCTGAAAATTGAGTTTCCTGTTATCGACGCCATACTTTTAGAAATACCATGAAACGTGGACATTTGTTGGTCCCGGGCTGATTGGACCATTTTCTAACAACACGTAAAATACGCAGCTGATATAAGTTCTTGGGATCTGAAAATTGAGTTTCCAGTTATCAACGCCATGCATTTAGAAATGCTATGAAATGTGGACATTTGTTGGTCCCGTCCTGATTGGACCATTTTTTAACAACACGTAAAATACGCAGCTGATATAAGTACTTGGGATCTGAAAATTGAGTTTTCTGTTATCGACGCTATACGTTTAGAAATACCATGAAACGTGGAGATTTCTTGGTCCCGGGATGATTGGAGAATTTTTTCACGAAGCGAAAAATTCCGAGCTGATATAAGTACTTGAGATCTGAAAATTGAGATTCCAGTTATCGACGACTTACATTTAGAAATGCTATGAAACGTGGACATTTATTGGTCGCGGGCTGATTGGGGTATTTTATCACGACGCGAAAAAAGCCGAGCTGATATAAGTACTTGGGATCTGAAAATTGAGATTCCAGTTATCGACGCCATACATTTAGAAATGCTATGAAACGTGGACATTTTTGGTCCCGTGCTGATTGGACCATTTTTTAACAACATGTCAAATACGCAGATGATATAAGTACTTGGGATCTGAAAATTGAGTTTTCTGTTATCGACGCTATACGTTTAAAAATACCATGACACGTGGAGATTTCTTGGTCCCGGGCTGATAGGGGAATTTTTTCACGACGCTAAAAATTCCGAGCTGATATAAGTACTTGGGATCTGAAAAATGAGATTCCTGTTATCGACGACATACATTTAGAAATGCTATGAAACGTGGACATTTCTTGGTCCCGTGCTGATTGGACCATTTTTTAACAGCATGTAAAATACGCAGATGATATGAGTACTTGGGATCTGAAAATTGAGATTCCTGTTATCGACGCCATACGTTTAGAAATACCATGAAACGTGGACACTTCTTGGTCCCGGTCTGATTGGGGAATTTTTTCACGACGCGAAAAATGCCGAGCTGCTATAAGTACTTGGGATCTGAGAATTGAGTTTCCAGGTATCGACGACATACGTTTAGAAATACCATGAAACGTGGACACTTCTTAGTCCCGGGCTGATTGGGGAATTTTTTCACGACGCGAAAAAAGCCGAGCCGATATAAGTACTTGGGATCTGCAAATTGAGATTCCAGTTATCGCCGCAATACGTTTAGAAATGCCATGAAACGTTGACATTTCTTGGTCCCGGGCTGATTGGACCATTTTTTAACAACACGTAAAATACGCAGCGGATATAAGTTCTTGGGATCTGAAAATTGAGTTTCCTGTTATCGACGCCATACGTTTAGAAATACCATGAAACATGGTGATTTCTTGGTCCCGGGCTGATTGGAGAATTTTTTCACGAAGTGAAAAATTCCGAGCTGATATAAGTACTTGAGATCTGAAAATTGAGATTCCAGTTATCGACGACTTACATTTAGAAATGCTATGAAACGTGGACATTTATTGGTCGCGGGCTGATTGGAGTATTTTATTACGACGCGAAAAAAGCCGAGCTGATATAAGTACTTGGGATCTGAAAATTGACATTCCAGTTATCAACGCCATACATTTAGAAATGCTATGAAACGTGGACATTTCTTGGTCCCATGCTGATAGGACCATATATTAACAGCATGTAAAATACGCAGATGATATGAGTACTTGGGATCTGAAAATTGAGATTCCAGTTATCAACGCCATACATTTAGAAATGCTATGAAACGTGGACATTTGTTGGTCCCGTGCTGATTGGACCATTTTTTAACAACACGTGAAATACCCAGCTGATATAAGTACTTGGGATCTGAAAATTGAGTTTTCTGTTATCGACGCTATACGTTTAGAAATACCATGAAACGTGGACATTTCTTGGTCCCATGCTGATAGGACCATATTTTAACAGCATGTAAAATACGCAGATGATATGAGTACTTGGGATCTGAAAATTGAGTTTCCTGTTATCGACGCCATACTTTTAGAAATACCATGAAACGTGGACATTTGTTGGTCCCGGGCTGATTGGACCATTTTCTAACAACACGTAAAATACGCAGCTGATATAAGTTCTTGGGATCTGAAAATTGAGTTTCCAGTTATCAACGCCATGCATTTAGAAATGCTATGAAATGTGGACATTTGTTGGTCCCGTCCTGATTGGACCATTTTTTAACAACACGTAAAATACGCAGCTGATATAAGTACTTGGGATCTGAAAATTGAGTTTTCTGTTATCGACGCTATACGTTTAGAAATACCATGAAACGTGGAGATTTCTTGGTCCCGGGCTGATTGGAGAATTTTTTCACGAAGCGAAAAATTCCGAGCTGATATAAGTACTTGAGATCTGAAAATTGAGATTCCAGTTATCGACGACTTACATTTAGAAATGCTATGAAACGTGGACATTTATTGGTCGCGGGCTGATTGGGGTATTTTATCACGACGCGAAAAAAGCCGAGCTGATATAAGTACTTGGGATCTGAAAATTGAGATTCCAGTTATCGACGCCATACATTTAGAAATGCTATGAAACGTGGACATTTTTGGTCCCGTGCTGATTGGACCATTTTTTAACAACATGTCAAATACGCAGATGATATAAGTACTTGGGATCTGAAAATTGAGTTTTCTGTTATCGACGCTATACGTTTAAAAATACCATGACACGTGGAGATTTCTTGGTCCCGGGCTGATAGGGGAATTTTTTCACGACGCTAAAAATTCCGAGCTGATATAAGTACTTGGGATCTGAAAAATGAGATTCCTGTTATCGACGACATACATTTAGAAATGCTATGAAACGTGGACATTTCTTGGTCCCGTGCTGATTGGACCATTTTTTAACAGCATGTAAAATACGCAGATGATATGAGTACTTGGGATCTGAAAATTGAGATTCCTGTTATCGACGCCATACGTTTAGAAATACCATGAAACGTGGACACTTCTTGGTCCCGGTCTGATTGGGGAATTTTTTCACGACGCGAAAAATGCCGAGCTGCTATAAGTACTTGGGATCTGAGAATTGAGTTTCCAGGTATCGACGACATACGTTTAGAAATACCATGAAACGTGGACACTTCATAGTCCCGGGCTGATTGGGGAATTTTTTCACGTCGCGAAAAAAGCCGAGCTGATATAAGTACTTGGGATCTGCAAATTGAGATTCCAGTTATCGCCGCAATACGTTTAGAAATGCCATGAAACGTTGACATTTGTTGGTCCCGTGCTGATTGGACCATTTTTTAACAACACGTAAAATACGCAGCTGATATAAGTACTTGGGATCTGAAAATTGAGTTTTCTGTTATCGACGCTATACGTTTAGAAATACCATGAAACGTGGAGATTTCTTGGTCCCGGGCTGATAGGAGAATTTTTACACGAAGCGAAAAATTCCGAGCCGATATAAGTACTTGAGATCTGAAAATTGAGATTCCAGTTATCGACGACTTACATTTAGAAATGCTATGAAACGTGGACATTTATTGGTCGCGGGCTGATTGGGGTATTTTATCACGACGCGAAAAAAGCCGAGCTGATATAAGTACTTGGGATCTGAAAATTGACATTCCAGTTATCAGCGCCATATATTTAGAAATGCTATGAAACGTGGACATTTCTTGGTCCCATGCTGATAGGACCATATTTTAACAGCATGTAAAATACGCAGATGATATGAGTACTTGGGATCTGAAAATTGAGATTCCAGTTATCAACGCCATACATTTAGAAATGCTATGAAACGTGGACATTTTTGGTCCCGTGCTGATTGGACCATTTTTTAACAACACGTAATATACGCAGCTGATATAAGTACTTGGGATCTGAAAATTGAGATTCCGGTTATCGAAGACACACATTTAGAAATGCTATGAAACGTGGACATTTATTGGTCGCGGGCTAATTGGGGTATTTTATAACGACGCGAAAAAAGCCGAGCTGATATAAGTACTTGGGATCTGAAAATTGACATTCCAGTTATCAACGCCATACATTTAGAAATGCTATGAAACGTGGACATTTCTTGGTCCCATGCTGATAGGATCATATTTTAACAGCATGTAAAATACGCAGATGATATGAGTAGTTGGGATCTGAAAATTGAGTTTCCTGTTATCGACGCCATTCTTTTAAAAATACCATGAAACGTGGACATTTGTTGGTCCCGGGCTGATTGGACCATTTTCTAACAACACGTAAAATACGCAGCTGATATAAGTTCTTGGGATCTGAAAATTGAGATTCCGGTTATCGACGACACACATTTAGAAATGCTATGAAATGTGGACATTTGTTGGTCCCGTGCTGATTGGACCATTTTTTAACAACACATAAAATACGCAGCTGATCTAAGTTCTTGGGATCTAAAAATTGAGTTTTCTGTTATCGACGCTATACGTTTAGAAATACCATGAAACGTGGAGATTTCTTGGTCCCGGGATGATTGGAGAATTTTTTCACGAAGCGAAAAATTCCGAGCTGATATAAGTACTTGAGATCTGTAAATTGAGATTCCAGTTATCGACGACTTACATTTAGAAATGCTATGAAACGTGGACATTTATTGGTCGCGGGCTGATTGGGGTATTTTATCACGACGCGAAAAAAGCCGAGCTGATATAAGTACTTGGGATCTGAAAATTGAGATTCCAGTTATCAACGCCATACATTTAGAAATGCTATGAAACGTGGACATTTTTGGTCCCGTGCTGATTGGACCATTTTTTAACAACATGTCAAATACGCAGATGATATAAGTACTTGGGATCTGAAAATTGAGTTTTCTGTTATCGACGCTATACGTTTAAAAATACCATGACACGTGGAGATTTCTTGGTCCCGGGCTGATAGGGGAATTTTTTCACGACGCTAAAAATTCCGAGCTGATATAAGTACTTGGGATCTGAAAATTGAGATTCCTGTTATCGACGACATACATTTAGAAATGCTATGAAACGTGGACATTTCTTGGTCCCGTGCTGATTGGACCATTTTTTAACAGCATGTAAAATACGCAGATGATATGAGTACTTGGGATCTGAAAATTGAGATTCCTGTTATCGACGCCATACGTTTAGAAATACCATGAAACGTGGACACTTCTTGGTCCCGGTCTGATTGGGGAATTTTTTCACGACGCGAAAAATGCCGAGCTTCTATAAGTACTTGGGATCTGAGAATTGAGTTTCCAGGTATCGACGACATACGTTTAGAAATACCATGAAACGTGGACACTTCTTAGTCCCGGGCTGATTGGGGAATTTTTTCACGACGCGAAAAAAGCCGAGCTGATATAAGTACTTGGGATCTGCAAATTGAGATTCCAGTTATCGCCGCAATACATTTAGAAATGCCATGAAACGTTGACATTTCTTGGTCCCGGGCTGATTGGACCATTTTTTAACAACACGTAAAATACGCAGCGGATATAAGTTCTTGCGATCTGAAAATTGAGTTTCCTGTTATCGACGCCATACGTTTAGAAACACCATGAAACATGGTGATTTCTTGGTCCCGGGCTGATTGGAGAATTTTTTCACGAAGCGAAAAATTCCGAGCTGATATAAGTACTTGGGATCTGAAAATTGAGTTTTCTGTTATCGACGCTATACGTTTAGAAATACCATGAAACGTGGACATTTCTTGGTCCCATGCTGATAGGACCTTATTTTAACAGCATGTAAAATACGCAGATGATATGAGTACTTGGGATCTGAAAATTGAGTTTCCTGTTATCGACGCCATACTTTTAGAAATACCATGAAACGTGGACATTTGTTGGTCCCGGGCTGATTGGACCATTTTCTAACAACACGTAAAATACGCAGCTGATATAAGTTCTTGGGATCTGAAAATTGAGTTTCCAGTTATCAACGCCATGCATTTAGAAATGCTATGAAACGTGGACATTTCTTGGTCCCGTGCTGATTGGACCATTTTTTAACAGCATGTAAAATACGCAGATGATATGAGTACTTGGGATCTGAAAATTGAGATTCCTGTTATCGACGCCATACGTTTAGAAATACCATGAAACGTGGACACTTCTTGGTCCCGGTCTGATTGGGGAATTTTTTCACGACGCGAAAAATGCCGAGCTTCTATAAGTACTTGGGATCTGAGAATTGAGTTTCCAGGTATCGACGACATACGTTTAGAAATACCATGAAACGTGGACACTTCTTAGTCCCGGGCTGATTGGGGAATTTTTTCACGACGCGAAAAAAGCCGAGCTGATATAAGTACTTGGGATCTGCAAATTGAGATTCCAGTTATCGCCGCAATACATTTAGAAATGCCATGAAACGTTGACATTTCTTGGTCCCGGGCTGATTGGACCATTTTTTAACAACACGTAAAATACGCAGCGGATATAAGTTCTTGCGATCTGAAAATTGAGTTTCCTGTTATCGACGCCATACGTTTAGAAACACCATGAAACATGGTGATTTCTTGGTCCCGGGCTGATTGGAGAATTTTTTCACGAAGCGAAAAATTCCGAGCTGATATAAGTACTTGAGATCTGAAAATTGAGATTCCAGTTATCGACGACTTACATTTAGAAATGCTATGAAACGTGGACATTTGTTGGTCGCGGGCTGATTGGAGTATTTTATTACGACGCGAAAAAAGCCGAGCTGATATAAGTACTTGGGATCTGAAAATTGACATTCCAGTTATCAACGCCATACATTTAGAAATGCTATGAAACGTGGACATTTCTTGGTCCCATGCTGATAGGACCATATTTTAACAGCATGTAAAATACGCAGATGATATGAGTACTTGGGATCTGAAAATTGAGATTCCAGTTATCAACGCCATACATTTAGAAATGCTATGAAACGTGGACATTTGTTGGTCCCGTGCTGATTGGACCATTTTTTAACAACACGTAAAATACGCAGCTGATATAAGTACTTGGGATCTGAAAATTGAGTTTCCAGTTATCAACGCCATGCATTTAGAAATGCTATGAAATGTGGACATTTGTTGGTCCCGTGCTGATTGGACCATTTATTAACAACACGTAAAATACGCAGCTGATATAAGTACTTGGGATCTGAAAATTGAGTTTTCTGTTATCGACGCTATACGTTTAGAAATACCATGAAACGTGGAGATTTCTTGGTCCCGGGCTGATTGGAGAATTTTTTCACGAAGCGAAAAATTCCGAGCTGATATAAGTACTTGAGATCTGAAAATTGAGATTCCAGTTATCGACGACTTACATTTAGAAATGCTATGAAACGTGGACATTTATTGGTCGCGGGCTGATTGGGGTATTTTATCACGACGCGAAAAAAGCCGAGCTGATATAAGTACTTGGGATCTGAAAATTGAGATTCCAGTTATCAACGCCATACATTTAGAAATGCTATGAAACGTGGACATTTCTTGGTCCCGTGCTGATTGGACCATTTTTTAACAGCATGTAAAATACGCAGATGATATGAGTACTTGGGATCTGAAAATTGAGATTCCTGTTATCGACGCCATACGTTTAGAAATACCATGAAACGTGGACACTTCTTAGTCCCGGGCTGATTGGGGAATTTTTTCACGACGCGAAAAAAGCCGAGCCGATATAAGTACTTGGGATCTGCAAATTGAGATTCCAGTTATCGCCGCAATACGTTTAGAAATGCCATGAAACGTTGACATTTCTTGGTCCCGGGCTGATTGGACCATTTTTTAACAACACGTAAAATACGCAGCGGATATAAGTTCTTGGGATCTGAAAATTGAGTTTCCTGTTATCGACGCCATACGTTTAGAAACACCATGAAACATGGTGATTTCTTGGTCCCGGGCTGATTGGAGAATTTTTTCACGAAGCGAAAAATTCCGAGCTGATATAAGTACTTGAGATCTGAAAATTGAGATTCCAGTTATCGACGACTTACATTTAGAAATGCTATGAAACGTGGACATTTGTTGGTCGCGGGCTGATTGGAGTATTTTATTACGACGCGAAAAAAGCCGAGCTGATATAAGTACTTGGGATCTGAAAATTGACATTCCAGTTATCAACGCCATACATTTAGAAATGCTATGAAACGTGGACATTTCTTGGTCCCATGCTGATAGGACCATATTTTAACAGCATGTAAAATACGCAGATGATATGAGTACTTGGGATCTGAAAATTGAGATTCCAGTTATCAACGCCATACATTTAGAAATGCTATGAAACGTGGACATTTGTTGGTCCCGTGCTGATTGGACCATTTTTTAACAACACGTAAAATACGCAGCTGATATAAGTACTTGGGATCTGAAAATTGAGTTTCCAGTTATCAACGCCATGCATTTAGAAATGCTATGAAATGTGGACATTTGTTGGTCCCGTGCTGATTGGACCATTTATTAACAACACGTAAAATACGCAGCTGACATAAGTACTTGGGATCTGAAAATTGAGTTTTCTGTTATCGACGCTATACGTTTAGAAATACCATGAAACGTGGAGATTTCTTGGTCCCGGGCTGATTGGAGAATTTTTTCACGAAGCGAAAAATTCCGAGCTGATATAAGTACTTGAGATCTGAAAATTGAGATTCCAGTTATCGACGACTTACATTTAGAAATGCTATGAAACGTGGACATTTATTGGTCGCGGGCTGATTGGGGTATTTTATCACGACGCGAAAAAAGCCGAGCTGATATAAGTACTTGGGATCTGAAAATTGAGATTCCAGTTATCAACGCCATACATTTAGAAATGCTATGAAACGTGGACATTTCTTGGTCCCGTGCTGATTGGACCATTTTTTAACAGCATGTAAAATACGCAGATGATATGAGTACTTGGGATCTGAAAATTGAGATTCCTGTTATCGACGCCATACGTTTAGAAATACCATGAAACGTGGACACTTCTTAGTCCCGGGCTGATTGGGGAATTTTTTCACGACGCGAAAAAAGCCGAGCCGATATAAGTACTTGGGATCTGCAAATTGAGATTCCAGTTATCGCCGCAATACGTTTAGAAATGCCATGAAACGTTGACATTTCTTGGTCCCGGGCTGATTGGACCATTTTTTAACAACACGTAAAATACGCAGCGGATATAAGTTCTTGGGATCTGAAAATTGAGTTTCCTGTTATCGACGCCATACGTTTAGAAACACCATGAAACATGGTGATTTCTTGGTCCCGGGCTGATTGGAGAATTTTTTCACGAAGCGAAAAATTCCGAGCTGATATAAGTACTTGAGATCTGAAAATTGAGATTCCAGTTATCGACGACTTACATTTAGAAATGCTATGAAACGTGGACATTTATTGGTCGCGGGCTGATTGGAGTATTTTATTACGACGCGAAAAAAGCCGAGCTGATATAAGTACTTGGGATCTGAAAATTGACATTCCAGTTATCAACGCCATACATTTAGAAATGCTATGAAACGTGGACATTTCTTGGTCCCATGCTGATAGGACCATATATTAACAGCATGTAAAATACGCAGATGATATGAGTACTTGGGATCTGAAAATTGAGATTCCAGTTATCAACGCCATACATTTAGAAATGCTATGAAACGTGGACATTTGTTGGTCCCGTGCTGATTGGACCATTTTTTAACAACACGTGAAATACCCAGCTGATATAAGTACTTGGGATCTGAAAATTGAGTTTTCTGTTATCGACGCTATACGTTTAGAAATACCATGAAACGTGGACATTTCTTGGTCCCATGCTGATAGGACCTTATTTTAACAGCATGTAAAATACGCAGATGATATGAGTACTTGGGATCTGAAAATTGAGTTTCCTGTTATCGACGCCATACTTTTAGAAATACCATGAAACGTGGACATTTGTTGGTCCCGGGCTGATTGGACCATTTTCTAACAACACGTAAAATACGCAGCTGATATAAGTTCTTGGGATCTGAAAATTGAGTTTCCAGTTATCAACGCCATGCATTTAGAAATGCTATGAAATGTGGACATTTGTTGGTCCCGTGCTGATTGGACCATTTTTTAACAACACGTAAAATACGCAGCTGATATAAGTACTTGGGATCTGAAAATTGAGTTTTCTGTTATCGACGCTATACGTTTAGAAATACCATGAAACGTGGAGATTTCTTGATCCCGGGCTGATTGGAGAATTTTTTCACGAAGCGAAAAATTCCGAGCTGATATAAGTACTTGAGATCTGAAAATTGACATTCCAGTTATCAACGCCATACATTTAGAAATGCTATGAAACGTGGACATTTCTTGGTCCCATGCTGATAGGACCATATTTTAACAGCATGTAAAATACGCAGATGATATGAGTACTTGGGATCTGAAAATTGAGATTCCAGTTATCAACGCCATACATTTAGAAATGCTATGAAACGTGGACATTTGTTGGTCCCGTGCTGATTGGACCATTTTTTAACAACACGTAAAATACGCAGCTGATATAAGTACTTGGGATCTGAAAATTGAGTTTCCAGTTATCAACGCCATGCATTTAGAAATGCTATGAAATGTGGACATTTGTTGGTCCCGTGCTGATTGGACCATTTTTTAACAACACGTAAAATACGCAGCTGATATAAGTACTTGGGATCTGAAAATTGAGTTTTCTGTTATCGACGATATACGTTTAGAAATACCATGAAACGTGGAGATTTCTTGGTCCCGGGCTGATTGGAGAATTTTTTCACGAAGCGAAAAATTCCGAGCTGATATAAGTACTTGAGATCTGAAAATTGAGATTCCAGTTATCGACGACTTACATTTAGAAATGCTATGAAACGTGGACATTTATTGGTCGCGGGCTGATTGGGGTATTTTATCACGACGCGAAAAAAGCCGAGCTGATATAAGTACTTGCGATCTGAAAATTGAGATTCCAGTTATCAACGCCATACATTTAGAAATGCTATGAAACGTGGACATTTTTGGTCCCGTGCTGATTGGACCATTTTTTAACAGCATGTAAAATACGCAGATGATATGAGTACTTGGGATCTGAAAATTGAGATTCCTGTTATCGACGCCATACGTTTAGAAATACCATGAAACGTGGACACTTCTTGGTCCCGGTCTGATTGGGGAATTTTTTCACGACGCGAAAAATGCCGAGCTGCTATAAGTACTTGGGATCTGAGAATTGAGTTTCCAGGTATCGACGACATACGTTTAGAAATACCATGAAACGTGGACACTTCTTAGTCCCGGGCTGATTGGGGAATTTTTTCACGACGCGAAAAAAGCCGAGCCGATATAAGTACTTGGGATCTGCAAATTGAGATTCCAGTTATCGCCGCAATACGTTTAGAAATGCCATGAAACGTTGACATTTCTTGGTCCCGGGCTGATTGGACCATTTTTTAACAACACGTAAAATACGCAGCGGATATAAGTTCTTGGGATCTGAAAATTGAGTTTCCTGTTATCGACGCCATACGTTTAGAAATACCATGAAACATGGTGATTTCTTGGTCCCGGGCTGATTGGAGAATTTTTTCACGAAGTGAAAAATTCCGAGCTGATATAAGTACTTGAGATCTGAAAATTGAGATTCCAGTTATCGACGACTTACATTTAGAAATGCTATGAAACGTGGACATTTATTGGTCGCGGGCTGATTGGAGTATTTTATTACGACGCGAAAAAAGCCGAGCTGATATAAGTACTTGGGATCTGAAAATTGACATTCCAGTTATCAACGCCATACATTTAGAAATGCTATGAAACGTGGACATTTCTTGGTCCCATGCTGATAGGACCATATATTAACAGCATGTAAAATACGCAGATGATATGAGTACTTGGGATCTGAAAATTGAGATTCCAGTTATCAACGCCATACATTTAGAAATGCTATGAAACGTGGACATTTGTTGGTCCCGTGCTGATTGGACCATTTTTTAACAACACGTGAAATACCCAGCTGATATAAGTACTTGGGATCTGAAAATTGAGTTTTCTGTTATCGACGCTATACGTTTAGAAATACCATGAAACGTGGACATTTCTTGGTCCCATGCTGATAGGACCATATTTTAACAGCATGTAAAATACGCAGATGATATGAGTACTTGGGATCTGAAAATTGAGTTTCCTGTTATCGACGCCATACTTTTAGAAATACCATGAAACGTGGACATTTGTTGGTCCCGGGCTGATTGGACCATTTTCTAACAACACGTAAAATACGCAGCTGATATAAGTTCTTGGGATCTGAAAATTGAGTTTCCAGTTATCAACGCCATGCATTTAGAAATGCTATGAAATGTGGACATTTGTTGGTCCCGTCCTGATTGGACCATTTTTTAACAACACGTAAAATACGCAGCTGATATAAGTACTTGGGATCTGAAAATTGAGTTTTCTGTTATCGACGCTATACGTTTAGAAATACCATGAAACGTGGAGATTTCTTGGTCCCGGGCTGATTGGAGAATTTTTTCACGAAGCGAAAAATTCCGAGCTGATATAAGTACTTGAGATCTGAAAATTGAGATTCCAGTTATCGACGACTTACATTTAGAAATGCTATGAAACGTGGACATTTATTGGTCGCGGGCTGATTGGGGTATTTTATCACGACGCGAAAAAAGCCGAGCTGATATAAGTACTTGGGATCTGAAAATTGAGATTCCAGTTATCGACGCCATACATTTAGAAATGCTATGAAACGTGGACATTTTTGGTCCCGTGCTGATTGGACCATTTTTTAACAACATGTCAAATACGCAGATGATATAAGTACTTGGGATCTGAAAATTGAGTTTTCTGTTATCGACGCTATACGTTTAAAAATACCATGACACGTGGAGATTTCTTGGTCCCGGGCTGATAGGGGAATTTTTTCACGACGCTAAAAATTCCGAGCTGATATAAGTACTTGGGATCTGAAAAATGAGATTCCTGTTATCGACGACATACATTTAGAAATGCTATGAAACGTGGACATTTCTTGGTCCCGTGCTGATTGGACCATTTTTTAACAGCATGTAAAATACGCAGATGATATGAGTACTTGGGATCTGAAAATTGAGATTCCTGTTATCGACGCCATACGTTTAGAAATACCATGAAACGTGGACACTTCTTGGTCCCGGTCTGATTGGGGAATTTTTTCACGACGCGAAAAATGCCGAGCTGCTATAAGTACTTGGGATCTGAGAATTGAGTTTCCAGGTATCGACGACATACGTTTAGAAATACCATGAAACGTGGACACTTCATAGTCCCGGGCTGATTGGGGAATTTTTTCACGTCGCGAAAAAAGCCGAGCTGATATAAGTACTTGGGATCTGCAAATTGAGATTCCAGTTATCGCCGCAATACGTTTAGAAATGCCATGAAACGTTGACATTTCTTGGTCCCGGGCTGATTGGACCATTTTTTAACAACACGTAAAATACGCAGCGGATATAAGTTCTTGGGATCTGAAAATTGAGTTTTCTGTCATCGACGCTATACGTTTAGAAATACCATGAAACATGGTGATTTCTTGGTCCCGGGCTGATTGGAGAATTTTTTCACGAAGCGAAAAATTCCGAGCTGATATAAGTACTTGAGATCTGAAAATTGAGATTCCAGTTATCGACGACTTACATTTAGAAATGCTATGAAACGTGGACATTTATTGGTCGCGGGCTAATTGGGGTATTTTATAACGACGCGAAAAAAGCCGAGCTGATATAAGTACTTGGGATCTGAAAATTGAGATTCCAG
Source organism: Perithous albicinctus (assembly GCA_964016905.1). Taxonomy (NCBI): domain Eukaryota; kingdom Metazoa; phylum Arthropoda; class Insecta; order Hymenoptera; family Ichneumonidae; genus Perithous; species Perithous albicinctus. The sequence continues at coordinate 5,420,674 of OZ024696.1, read as the reverse complement.
TTATCAACGCCATACATTTAGAAATGCTATGAAACGTGGACATTTTTGGTCCCGTGCTGATTGGACCATTTTTTAACAACATGTCAAATACGCAGATGATATAAGTACTTGGGATCTGAAAATTGAGTTTTCTGTTATCGACGCTATACGTTTAAAAATACCATGACACGTGGAGATTTCTTGGTCCCGGGCTGATAGGGGAATTTTTTCACGACGCTAAAAATTCCGAGCTGATATAAGTACTTGGGATCTGAAAATTGAGATTCCTGTTATCGACGACATACATTTAGAAATGCTATGAAACGTGGACATTTCTTGGTCCCGTGCTGATTGGACCATTTTTTAACAGCATGTAAAATACGCAGATGATATGAGTACTTGGGATCTGAAAATTGAGATTCCTGTTATCGACGCCATACGTTTAGAAATACCATGAAACGTGGACACTTCTTGGTCCCGGTCTGATTGGGGAATTTTTTCACGACGCGAAAAATGCCGAGCTTCTATAAGTACTTGGGATCTGAGAATTGAGTTTCCAGGTATCGACGACATACGTTTAGAAATACCATGAAACGTGGACACTTCTTAGTCCCGGGCTGATTGGGGAATTTTTTCACGACGCGAAAAAAGCCGAGCTGATATAAGTACTTGGGATCTGCAAATTGAGATTCCAGTTATCGCCGCAATACATTTAGAAATGCCATGAAATGTTGACATTTCTTGGTCCCGGGCTGATTGGACCATTTTTTAACAACACGTAAAATACGCAGCGGATATAAGTTCTTGCGATCTGAAAATTGAGTTTCCTGTTATCGACGCCATACGTTTAGAAACACCATGAAACATGGTGATTTCTTGGTCCCGGGCTGATTGGAGAATTTTTTCACGAAGCGAAAAATTCCGAGCTGATATAAGTACTTGAGATCTGAAAATTGAGATTCCAGTTATCGACGACTTACATTTAGAAATGCTATGAAACGTGGACATTTGTTGGTCGCGGGCTGATTGGAGTATTTTATTACGACGCGAAAAAAGCCGAGCTGATATAAGTACTTGGGATCTGAAAATTGACATTCCAGTTATCAACGCCATACATTTAGAAATGCTATGAAACGTGGACATTTCTTGGTCCCATGCTGATAGGACCATATTTTAACAGCATGTAAAATACGCAGATGATATGAGTACTTGGGATCTGAAAATTGAGATTCCAGTTATCAACGCCATACATTTAGAAATGCTATGAAACGTGGACATTTGTTGGTCCCGTGCTGATTGGACCATTTTTTAACAACACGTAAAATACGCAGCTGATATAAGTACTTGGGATCTGAAAATTGAGTTTCCAGTTATCAACGCCATGCATTTAGAAATGCTATGAAATGTGGACATTTGTTGGTCCCGTGCTGATTGGACCATTTATTAACAACACGTAAAATACGCAGCTGACATAAGTACTTGGGATCTGAAAATTGAGTTTTCTGTTATCGACGCTATACGTTTAGAAATACCATGAAACGTGGAGATTTCTTGGTCCCGGGCTGATTGGAGAATTTTTTCACGAAGCGAAAAATTCCGAGCTGATATAAGTACTTGAGATCTGAAAATTGAGATTCCAGTTATCGACGACTTACATTTAGAAATGCTATGAAACGTGGACATTTATTGGTCGCGGGCTGATTGGGGTATTTTATCACGACGCGAAAAAAGCCGAGCTGATATAAGTACTTGGGATCTGAAAATTGAGATTCCAGTTATCAACGCCATACATTTAGAAATGCTATGAAACGTGGACATTTCTTGGTCCCGTGCTGATTGGACCATTTTTTAACAGCATGTAAAATACGCAGATGATATGAGTACTTGGGATCTGAAAATTGAGATTCCTGTTATCGACGCCATACGTTTAGAAATACCATGAAACGTGGACACTTCTTAGTCCCGGGCTGATTGGGGAATTTTTTCACGACGCGAAAAAAGCCGAGCCGATATAAGTACTTGGGATCTGCAAATTGAGATTCCAGTTATCGCCGCAATACGTTTAGAAATGCCATGAAACGTTGACATTTCTTGGTCCCGGGCTGATTGGACCATTTTTTAACAACACGTAAAATACGCAGCTGACATAAGTACTTGGGATCTGAAAATTGAGTTTTCTGTTATCGACGCTATACGTTTAGAAATACCATGAAACGTGGAGATTTCTTGGTCCCGGGCTGATTGGAGAATTTTTTCACGAAGCGAAAAATTCCGAGCTGATATAAGTACTTGAGATCTGAAAATTGAGATTCCAGTTATCGACGACTTACATTTAGAAATGCTATGAAACGTGGACATTTATTGGTCGCGGGCTGATTGGGGTATTTTATCACGACGCGAAAAAAGCCGAGCTGATATAAGTACTTGGGATCTGAAAATTGAGATTCCAGTTATCAACGCCATACATTTAGAAATGCTATGAAACGTGGACATTTTTGGTCCCGTGCTGATTGGACCATTTTTTAACAGCATGTAAAATACGCAGATGATATGAGTACTTGGGATCTGAAAATTGAGATTCCTGTTATCGACGCCATACGTTTAGAAATACCATGAAACGTGGACACTTCTTGGTCCCGGTCTGATTGGGGAATTTTTTCACGACGCGAAAAATGCCGAGCTGCTATAAGTACTTGGGATCTGAGAATTGAGTTTCCAGGTATCGACGACATACGTTTAGAAATACCATGAAACGTGGACACTTCTTAGTCCCGGGCTGATTGGGGAATTTTTTCACGACGCGAAAAAAGCCGAGCCGATATAAGTACTTGGGATCTGCAAATTGAGATTCCAGTTATCGCCGCAATACGTTTAGAAATGCCATGAAACGTTGACATTTCTTGGTCCCGGGCTGATTGGACCATTTTTTAACAACACGTAAAATACGCAGCGGATATAAGTTCTTGGGATCTGAAAATTGAGTTTCCTGTTATCGACGCCATACGTTTAGAAATACCATGAAACATGGTGATTTCTTGGTCCCGGGCTGATTGGAGAATTTTTTCACGAAGTGAAAAATTCCGAGCTGATATAAGTACTTGAGATCTGAAAATTGAGATTCCAGTTATCGACGACTTACATTTAGAAATGCTATGAAACGTGGACATTTATTGGTCGCGGGCTGATTGGAGTATTTTATTACGACGCGAAAAAAGCCGAGCTGATATAAGTACTTGGGATCTGAAAATTGACATTCCAGTTATCAACGCCATACATTTAGAAATGCTATGAAACGTGGACATTTCTTGGTCCCATGCTGATAGGACCATATATTAACAGCATGTAAAATACGCAGATGATATGAGTACTTGGGATCTGAAAATTGAGATTCCAGTTATCAACGCCATACATTTAGAAATGCTATGAAACGTGGACATTTGTTGGTCCCGTGCTGATTGGACCATTTTTTAACAACACGTGAAATACCCAGCTGATATAAGTACTTGGGATCTGAAAATTGAGTTTTCTGTTATCGACGCTATACGTTTAGAAATACCATGAAACGTGGAGATTTCTTGGTCCCGGGCTGATTGGAGAATTTTTTCACGAAGCGAAAAATTCCGAGCTGATATAAGTACTTGAGATCTGAAAATTGAGATTCCAGTTATCGACGACTTACATTTAGAAATGCTATGAAACGTGGACATTTATTGGTCGCGGGCTGATTGGGGTATTTTATCACGACGCGAAAAAAGCCGAGCTGATATAAGTACTTGGGATCTGAAAATTGAGATTCCAGTTATCGACGCCATACATTTAGAAATGCTATGAAACGTGGACATTTTTGGTCCCGTGCTGATTGGACCATTTTTTAACAACATGTCAAATACGCAGATGATATAAGTACTTGGGATCTGAAAATTGAGTTTTCTGTTATCGACGCTATACGTTTAAAAATACCATGACACGTGGAGATTTCTTGGTCCCGGGCTGATAGGGGAATTTTTTCACGACGCTAAAAATTCCGAGCTGATATAAGTACTTGGGATCTGAAAAATGAGATTCCTGTTATCGACGACATACATTTAGAAATGCTATGAAACGTGGACATTTCTTGGTCCCGTGCTGATTGGACCATTTTTTAACAGCATGTAAAATACGCAGATGATATGAGTACTTGGGATCTGAAAATTGAGATTCCTGTTATCGACGCCATACGTTTAGAAATACCATGAAACGTGGACACTTCTTGGTCCCGGTCTGATTGGGGAATTTTTTCACGACGCGAAAAATGCCGAGCTGCTATAAGTACTTGGGATCTGAGAATTGAGTTTCCAGGTATCGACGACATACGTTTAGAAATACCATGAAACGTGGACACTTCATAGTCCCGGGCTGATTGGGGAATTTTTTCACGTCGCGAAAAAAGCCGAGCTGATATAAGTACTTGGGATCTGCAAATTGAGATTCCAGTTATCGCCGCAATACGTTTAGAAATGCCATGAAACGTTGACATTTCTTGGTCCCGGGCTGATTGGACCATTTTTTAACAACACGTAAAATACGCAGCGGATATAAGTTCTTGGGATCTGAAAATTGAGTTTCCTGTTATCGACGCCATACGTTTAGAAACACCATGAAACATGGTGATTTCTTGGTCCCGGGCTGATTGGAGAATTTTTTCACGAAGCGAAAAATTCCGAGCTGATATAAGTACTTGAGATCTGAAAATTGAGATTCCAGTTATCGACGACTTACATTTAGAAATGCTATGAAACGTGGACATTTGTTGGTCGCGGGCTGATTGGAGTATTTTATTACGACGCGAAAAAAGCCGAGCTGATATAAGTACTTGGGATCTGAAAATTGACATTCCAGTTATCAACGCCATACATTTAGAAATGCTATGAAACGTGGACATTTCTTGGTCCCATGCTGATAGGACCATATTTTAACAGCATGTAAAATACGCAGATGATATGAGTACTTGGGATCTGAAAATTGAGATTCCAGTTATCAACGCCATACATTTAGAAATGCTATGAAACGTGGACATTTGTTGGTCCCGTGCTGATTGGACCATTTTTTAACAACACGTAAAATACGCAGCTGATATAAGTACTTGGGATCTGAAAATTGAGTTTCCAGTTATCAACGCCATGCATTTAGAAATGCTATGAAATGTGGACATTTGTTGGTCCCGTGCTGATTGGACCATTTATTAACAACACGTAAAATACGCAGCTGACATAAGTACTTGGGATCTGAAAATTGAGTTTTCTGTTATCGACGCTATACGTTTAGAAATACCATGAAACGTGGAGATTTCTTGGTCCCGGGCTGATTGGAGAATTTTTTCACGAAGCGAAAAATTCCGAGCTGATATAAGTACTTGAGATCTGAAAATTGAGATTCCAGTTATCGACGACTTACATTTAGAAATGCTATGAAACGTGGACATTTATTGGTCGCGGGCTGATTGGGGTATTTTATCACGACGCGAAAAAAGCCGAGCTGATATAAGTACTTGCGATCTGAAAATTGAGATTCCAGTTATCAACGCCATACATTTAGAAATGCTATGAAACGTGGACATTTTTGGTCCCGTGCTGATTGGACCATTTTTTAACAGCATGTAAAATACGCAGATGATATGAGTACTTGGGATCTGAAAATTGAGATTCCTGTTATCGACGCCATACGTTTAGAAATACCATGAAACGTGGACACTTCTTGGTCCCGGTCTGATTGGGGAATTTTTTCACGACGCGAAAAATGCCGAGCTGCTATAAGTACTTGGGATCTGAGAATTGAGTTTCCAGGTATCGACGACATACGTTTAGAAATACCATGAAACGTGGACACTTCTTAGTCCCGGGCTGATTGGGGAATTTTTTCACGACGCGAAAAAAGCCGAGCCGATATAAGTACTTGGGATCTGCAAATTGAGATTCCAGTTATCGCCGCAATACGTTTAGAAATGCCATGAAACGTTGACATTTCTTGGTCCCGGGCTGATTGGACCATTTTTTAACAACACGTAAAATACGCAGCGGATATAAGTTCTTGGGATCTGAAAATTGAGTTTCCTGTTATCGACGCCATACGTTTAGAAATACCATGAAACATGGTGATTTCTTGGTCCCGGGCTGATTGGAGAATTTTTTCACGAAGTGAAAAATTCCGAGCTGATATAAGTACTTGAGATCTGAAAATTGAGATTCCAGTTATCGACGACTTACATTTAGAAATGCTATGAAACGTGGACATTTATTGGTCGCGGGCTGATTGGAGTATTTTATTACGACGCGAAAAAAGCCGAGCTGATATAAGTACTTGGGATCTGAAAATTGACATTCCAGTTATCAACGCCATACATTTAGAAATGCTATGAAACGTGGACATTTCTTGGTCCCATGCTGATAGGACCATATATTAACAGCATGTAAAATACGCAGATGATATGAGTACTTGGGATCTGAAAATTGAGATTCCAGTTATCAACGCCATACATTTAGAAATGCTATGAAACGTGGACATTTGTTGGTCCCGTGCTGATTGGACCATTTTTTAACAACACGTGAAATACCCAGCTGATATAAGTACTTGGGATCTGAAAATTGAGTTTTCTGTTATCGACGCTATACGTTTAGAAATACCATGAAACGTGGACATTTCTTGGTCCCATGCTGATAGGACCATATTTTAACAGCATGTAAAATACGCAGATGATATGAGTACTTGGGATCTGAAAATTGAGTTTCCTGTTATCGACGCCATACTTTTAGAAATACCATGAAACGTGGACATTTGTTGGTCCCGGGCTGATTGGACCATTTTCTAACAACACGTAAAATACGCAGCTGATATAAGTTCTTGGGATCTGAAAATTGAGTTTCCAGTTATCAACGCCATGCATTTAGAAATGCTATGAAATGTGGACATTTGTTGGTCCCGTCCTGATTGGACCATTTTTTAACAACACGTAAAATACGCAGCTGATATAAGTACTTGGGATCTGAAAATTGAGTTTTCTGTTATCGACGCTATACGTTTAGAAATACCATGAAACGTGGAGATTTCTTGGTCCCGGGCTGATTGGAGAATTTTTTCACGAAGCGAAAAATTCCGAGCTGATATAAGTACTTGAGATCTGAAAATTGAGATTCCAGTTATCGACGACTTACATTTAGAAATGCTATGAAACGTGGACATTTATTGGTCGCGGGCTGATTGGGGTATTTTATCACGACGCGAAAAAAGCCGAGCTGATATAAGTACTTGGGATCTGAAAATTGAGATTCCAGTTATCGACGCCATACATTTAGAAATGCTATGAAACGTGGACATTTTTGGTCCCGTGCTGATTGGACCATTTTTTAACAACATGTCAAATACGCAGATGATATAAGTACTTGGGATCTGAAAATTGAGTTTTCTGTTATCGACGCTATACGTTTAAAAATACCATGACACGTGGAGATTTCTTGGTCCCGGGCTGATAGGGGAATTTTTTCACGACGCTAAAAATTCCGAGCTGATATAAGTACTTGGGATCTGAAAAATGAGATTCCTGTTATCGACGACATACATTTAGAAATGCTATGAAACGTGGACATTTCTTGGTCCCGTGCTGATTGGACCATTTTTTAACAGCATGTAAAATACGCAGATGATATGAGTACTTGGGATCTGAAAATTGAGATTCCTGTTATCGACGCCATACGTTTAGAAATACCATGAAACGTGGACACTTCTTGGTCCCGGTCTGATTGGGGAATTTTTTCACGACGCGAAAAATGCCGAGCTGCTATAAGTACTTGGGATCTGAGAATTGAGTTTCCAGGTATCGACGACATACGTTTAGAAATACCATGAAACGTGGACACTTCATAGTCCCGGGCTGATTGGGGAATTTTTTCACGTCGCGAAAAAAGCCGAGCTGATATAAGTACTTGGGATCTGCAAATTGAGATTCCAGTTATCGCCGCAATACGTTTAGAAATGCCATGAAACGTTGACATTTCTTGGTCCCGGGCTGATTGGACCATTTTTTAACAACACGTAAAATACGCAGCGGATATAAGTTCTTGGGATCTGAAAATTGAGTTTTCTGTCATCGACGCTATACGTTTAGAAATACCATGAAACATGGTGATTTCTTGGTCCCGGGCTGATTGGAGAATTTTTTCACGAAGCGAAAAATTCCGAGCTGATATAAGTACTTGAGATCTGAAAATTGAGATTCCAGTTATCGACGACTTACATTTAGAAATGCTATGAAACGTGGACATTTATTGGTCGCGGGCTAATTGGGGTATTTTATAACGACGCGAAAAAAGCCGAGCTGATATAAGTACTTGGGATCTGAAAATTGACATTCCAGTTATCAACGCCATACATTTAGAAATGCTATGAAACGTGGACATTTCTTGGTCCCATGCTGATAGGATCATATTTTAACAGCATGTAAAATACGCAGATGATATGAGTAGTTGGGATCTGAAAATTGAGTTTCCTGTTATCGACGCCATTCTTTTAAAAATACCATGAAACGTGGACATTTGTTGGTCCCGGGCTGATTGGACCATTTTCTAACAACACGTAAAATACGCAGCTGATATAAGTTCTTGGGATCTGAAAATTGAGATTCCGGTTATCGACGACACACATTTAGAAATGCTATGAAATGTGGACATTTGTTGGTCCCGTGCTGATTGGACCATTTTTTAACAACACATAAAATACGCAGCTGATGTAAGTTCTTGGGATCTAAAAATTGAGTTTTCTGTTATCGACGCTATACGTTTAGAAATACCATGAAACGTGGAGATTTCTTGGTCCCGGGATGATTGGAGAATTTTTTCACGAAGCGAAAAATTCCGAGCTGATATAAGTACTTGAGATCTGTAAATTGAGATTCCAGTTATCGACGACTTACATTTAGAAATGCTATGAAACGTGGACATTTATTGGTCGTGGGCTGATTGGGGTATTTTATCACGACGCGAAAAAAGCCGAGCTGATATAAGTACTTGGGATCTGAAAATTGAGATTCCAGTTATCAACGCCATACATTTAGAAATGCTATGAAACGTGGACATTTGTTGGTCCCGTGCTGATTGGACCATTTTTTAACAACACGTAAAATACGCAGCTGATATAAGTACTTGGGATCTGAAAATTGAGTTTTCTGTTATCGACGCTATACGTTTAGAAATACCATGAAACGTGGAGATTTCTTGGTCCCGGGCTGATAGGAGAATTTTTACACGAAGCGAAAAATTCCGAGCCGATATAAGTACTTGAGATCTGAAAATTGAGATTCCAGTTATCGACGACTTACATTTAGAAATGCTATGAAACGTGGACATTTATTGGTCGCGGGCTGATTGGGGTATTTTATCACGACGCGAAAAAAGCCGAGCTGATATAAGTACTTGGGATCTGAAAATTGACATTCCAGTTATCAGCGCCATATATTTAGAAATGCTATGAAACGTGGACATTTCTTGGTCCCATGCTGATAGGACCATATTTTAACAGCATGTAAAATACGCAGATGATATGAGTACTTGGGATCTGAAAATTGAGATTCCAGTTATCAACGCCATACATTTAGAAATGCTATGAAACGTGGACATTTTTGGTCCCGTGCTGATTGGACCATTTTTTAACAACACGTAATATACGCAGCTGATATAAGTACTTGGGATCTGAAAATTGAGATTCCGGTTATCGAAGACACACATTTAGAAATGCTATGAAACGTGGACATTTATTGGTCGCGGGCTAATTGGGGTATTTTATAACGACGCGAAAAAAGCCGAGCTGATATAAGTACTTGGGATCTGAAAATTGACATTCCAGTTATCAACGCCATACATTTAGAAATGCTATGAAACGTGGACATTTCTTGGTCCCATGCTGATAGGATCATATTTTAACAGCATGTAAAATACGCAGATGATATGAGTAGTTGGGATCTGAAAATTGAGTTTCCTGTTATCGACGCCATTCTTTTAAAAATACCATGAAACGTGGACATTTGTTGGTCCCGGGCTGATTGGACCATTTTCTAACAACACGTAAAATACGCAGCTGATATAAGTTCTTGGGATCTGAAAATTGAGATTCCGGTTATCGACGACACACATTTAGAAATGCTATGAAATGTGGACATTTGTTGGTCCCGTGCTGATTGGACCATTTTTTAACAACACATAAAATACGCAGCTGATCTAAGTTCTTGGGATCTAAAAATTGAGTTTTCTGTTATCGACGCTATACGTTTAGAAATACCATGAAACGTGGAGATTTCTTGGTCCCGGGATGATTGGAGAATTTTTTCACGAAGCGAAAAATTCCGAGCTGATATAAGTACTTGAGATCTGTAAATTGAGATTCCAGTTATCGACGACTTACATTTAGAAATGCTATGAAACGTGGACATTTATTGGTCGCGGGCTGATTGGGGTATTTTATCACGACGCGAAAAAAGCCGAGCTGATATAAGTACTTGGGATCTGAAAATTGAGATTCCAGTTATCAACGCCATACATTTAGAAATGCTATGAAACGTGGACATTTCTTGGTCCCATGCTGATAGGACCATATTTTAACAGCATGTAAAATACGCAGATGATATGAGTACTTGGGATCTGAAAATTGAGATTCCAGTTATCAACGCCATACATTTAGAAATGCTATGAAACGTGGACATTTGTTGGTCCCGTGCTGATTGGACCATTTTTTAACAACACGTAAAATACGCAGCTGATATAAGTACTTGGGATCTGAAAATTGAGTTTCCAGTTATCAACGCCATGCATTTAGAAATGCTATGAAATGTGGACATTTGTTGGTCCCGTGCTGATTGGACCATTTATTAACAACACGTAAAATACGCAGCTGATATAAGTACTTGGGATCTGAAAATTGAGTTTTCTGTTATCGACGCTATACGTTTAGAAATACCATGAAACGTGGAGATTTCTTGGTCCCGGGCTGATTGGAGAATTTTTTCACGAAGCGAAAAATTCCGAGCTGATATAAGTACTTGAGATCTGAAAATTGAGATTCCAGTTATCGACGACTTACATTTAGAAATGCTATGAAACGTGGACATTTATTGGTCGCGGGCTGATTGGGGTATTTTATCACGACGCGAAAAAAGCCGAGCTGATATAAGTACTTGGGATCTGAAAATTGAGATTCCAGTTATCAACGCCATACATTTAGAAATGCTATGAAACGTGGACATTTCTTGGTCCCGTGCTGATTGGACCATTTTTTAACAGCATGTAAAATACGCAGATGATATGAGTACTTGGGATCTGAAAATTGAGATTCCTGTTATCGACGCCATACGTTTAGAAATACCATGAAACGTGGACACTTCTTAGTCCCGGGCTGATTGGGGAATTTTTTCACGACGCGAAAAAAGCCGAGCCGATATAAGTACTTGGGATCTGCAAATTGAGATTCCAGTTATCGCCGCAATACGTTTAGAAATGCCATGAAACGTTGACATTTCTTGGTCCCGGGCTGATTGGACCATTTTTTAACAACACGTAAAATACGCAGCGGATATAAGTTCTTGGGATCTGAAAATTGAGTTTCCTGTTATCGACGCCATACGTTTAGAAACACCATGAAACATGGTGATTTCTTGGTCCCGGGCTGATTGGAGAATTTTTTCACGAAGCGAAAAATTCCGAGCTGATATAAGTACTTGAGATCTGAAAATTGAGATTCCAGTTATCGACGACTTACATTTAGAAATGCTATGAAACGTGGACATTTGTTGGTCGCGGGCTGATTGGAGTATTTTATTACGACGCGAAAAAAGCCGAGCTGATATAAGTACTTGGGATCTGAAAATTGACATTCCAGTTATCAACGCCATACATTTAGAAATGCTATGAAACGTGGACATTTCTTGGTCCCATGCTGATAGGACCATATTTTAACAGCATGTAAAATACGCAGATGATATGAGTACTTGGGATCTGAAAATTGAGATTCCAGTTATCAACGCCATACATTTAGAAATGCTATGAAACGTGGACATTTGTTGGTCCCGTGCTGATTGGACCATTTTTTAACAACACGTAAAATACGCAGCTGATATAAGTACTTGGGATCTGAAAATTGAGTTTCCAGTTATCAACGCCATGCATTTAGAAATGCTATGAAATGTGGACATTTGTTGGTCCCGTGCTGATTGGACCATTTATTAACAACACGTAAAATACGCAGCTGACATAAGTACTTGGGATCTGAAAATTGAGTTTTCTGTTATCGACGCTATACGTTTAGAAATACCATGAAACGTGGAGATTTCTTGGTCCCGGGCTGATTGGAGAATTTTTTCACGAAGCGAAAAATTCCGAGCTGATATAAGTACTTGAGATCTGAAAATTGAGATTCCAGTTATCGACGACTTACATTTAGAAATGCTATGAAACGTGGACATTTATTGGTCGCGGGCTGATTGGGGTATTTTATCACGACGCGAAAAAAGCCGAGCTGATATAAGTACTTGGGATCTGAAAATTGAGATTCCAGTTATCAACGCCATACATTTAGAAATGCTATGAAACGTGGACATTTCTTGGTCCCGTGCTGATTGGACCATTTTTTAACAGCATGTAAAATACGCAGATGATATGAGTACTTGGGATCTGAAAATTGAGATTCCTGTTATCGACGCCATACGTTTAGAAATACCATGAAACGTGGACACTTCTTAGTCCCGGGCTGATTGGGGAATTTTTTCACGACGCGAAAAAAGCCGAGCCGATATAAGTACTTGGGATCTGCAAATTGAGATTCCAGTTATCGCCGCAATACGTTTAGAAATGCCATGAAACGTTGACATTTCTTGGTCCCGGGCTGATTGGACCATTTTTTAACAACACGTAAAATACGCAGCGGATATAAGTTCTTGGGATCTGAAAATTGAGTTTCCTGTTATCGACGCCATACGTTTAGAAACACCATGAAACATGGTGATTTCTTGGTCCCGGGCTGATTGGAGAATTTTTTCACGAAGCGAAAAATTCCGAGCTGATATAAGTACTTGAGATCTGAAAATTGAGATTCCAGTTATCGACGACTTACATTTAGAAATGCTATGAAACGTGGACATTTATTGGTCGCGGGCTGATTGGAGTATTTTATTACGACGCGAAAAAAGCCGAGCTGATATAAGTACTTGGGATCTGAAAATTGACATTCCAGTTATCAACGCCATACATTTAGAAATGCTATGAAACGTGGACATTTCTTGGTCCCATGCTGATAGGACCATATATTAACAGCATGTAAAATACGCAGATGATATGAGTACTTGGGATCTGAAAATTGAGATTCCAGTTATCAACGCCATACATTTAGAAATGCTATGAAACGTGGACATTTGTTGGTCCCGTGCTGATTGGACCATTTTTTAACAACACGTGAAATACCCAGCTGATATAAGTACTTGGGATCTGAAAATTGAGTTTTCTGTTATCGACGCTATACGTTTAGAAATACCATGAAACGTGGACATTTCTTGGTCCCATGCTGATAGGACCTTATTTTAACAGCATGTAAAATACGCAGATGATATGAGTACTTGGGATCTGAAAATTGAGTTTCCTGTTATCGACGCCATACTTTTAGAAATACCGTGAAACGTGGACATTTGTTGGTCCCGGGCTGATTGGACCATTTTCTAACAACACGTAAAATACGCAGCTGATATAAGTTCTTGGGATCTGAAAATTGAGTTTCCAGTTATCAACGCCATGCATTTAGAAATGCTATGAAATGTGGACATTTGTTGGTCCCGTGCTGATTGGACCATTTTTCAACAACACGTAAAATACGCAGCTGATATAAGTACTTGGGATCTGAAAATTGAGTTTTCTGTTATCGACGCTATACGTTTAGAAATACCATGAAACGTGGAGATTTCTTGATCCCGGGCTGATTGGAGAATTTTTTCACGAAGCGAAAAATTCCGAGCTGATATAAGTACTTGAGATCTGAAAATTGACATTCCAGTTATCAACGCCATACATTTAGAAATGCTATGAAACGTGGACATTTCTTGGTCCCATGCTGATAGGACCATATTTTAACAGCATGTAAAATACGCAGATGATATGAGTACTTGGGATCTGAAAATTGAGATTCCAGTTATCAACGCCATACATTTAGAAATGCTATGAAACGTGGACATTTGTTGGTCCCGTGCTGATTGGACCATTTTTTAACAACACGTAAAATACGCAGCTGATATAAGTACTTGGGATCTGAAAATTGAGTTTCCAGTTATCAACGCCATGCATTTAGAAATGCTATGAAATGTGGACATTTGTTGGTCCCGTGCTGATTGGACCATTTTTTAACAACACGTAAAATACGCAGCTGATATAAGTACTTGGGATCTGAAAATTGAGTTTTCTGTTATCGACGATATACGTTTAGAAATACCATGAAACGTGGAGATTTCTTGGTCCCGGGCTGATTGGAGAATTTTTTCACGAAGCGAAAAATTCCGAGCTGATATAAGTACTTGAGATCTGAAAATTGAGATTCCAGTTATCGACGACTTACATTTAGAAATGCTATGAAACGTGGACATTTATTGGTCGCGGGCTGATTGGGGTATTTTATCACGACGCGAAAAAAGCCGAGCTGATATAAGTACTTGCGATCTGAAAATTGAGATTCCAGTTATCAACGCCATACATTTAGAAATGCTATGAAACGTGGACATTTTTGGTCCCGTGCTGATTGGACCATTTTTTAACAACATGTCAAATACGCAGATGATATAAGTACTTGGGATCTGAAAATTGAGTTTTCTGTTATCGACGCTATACGTTTAAAAATACCATGACACGTGGAGATTTCTTGGTCCCGGGCTGATAGGGGAATTTTTTCACGACGCTAAAAATTCCGAGCTGATATAAGTACTTGGGATCTGAAAATTGAGATTCCTGTTATCGACGACATACATTTAGAAATGCTATGAAACTTGGACATTTCTTGGTCCCGTGCTGATTGGACCATTTTTTAACAGCATGTAAAATACGCAGATGATATGAGTACTTGGGATCTGAAAATTGAGATTCCTGTTATCGACGCCATACGTTTAGAAATACCATGAAACGTGGACACTTCTTGGTCCCGGTCTGATTGGGGAATTTTTTCACGACGCGAAAAATGCCGAGCTTCTATAAGTACTTGGGATCTGAGAATTGAGTTTCCAGGTATCGACGACATACGTTTAGAAATACCATGAAACGTGGACACTTCTTAGTCCCGGGCTGATTGGGGAATTTTTTCACGACGCGAAAAAAGCCGAGCTGATATAAGTACTTGGGATCTGCAAATTGAGATTCCAGTTATCGCCGCAATACATTTAGAAATGCCATGAAACGTTGACATTTCTTGGTCCCGGGCTGATTGGACCATTTTTTAACAACACGTAAAATACGCAGCGGATATAAGTTCTTGCGATCTGAAAATTGAGTTTCCTGTTATCGACGCCATACGTTTAGAAACACCATGAAACATGGTGATTTCTTGGTCCCGGGCTGATTGGAGAATTTTTTCACGAAGCGAAAAATTCCGAGCTGATATAAGTACTTGAGATCTGAAAATTGAGATTCCAGTTATCGACGACTTACATTTAGAAATGCTATGAAACGTGGACATTTGTTGGTCGCGGGCTGATTGGAGTATTTTATTACGACGCGAAAAAAGCCGAGCTGATATAAGTACTTGGGATCTGAAAATTGACATTCCAGTTATCAACGCCATACATTTAGAAATGCTATGAAACGTGGACATTTCTTGGTCCCATGCTGATAGGACCATATTTTAACAGCATGTAAAATACGCAGATGATATGAGTACTTGGGATCTGAAAATTGAGATTCCAGTTATCAACGCCATACATTTAGAAATGCTATGAAACGTGGACATTTGTTGGTCCCGTGCTGATTGGACCATTTTTTAACAACACGTAAAATACGCAGCTGATATAAGTACTTGGGATCTGAAAATTGAGTTTCCAGTTATCAACGCCATGCATTTAGAAATGCTATGAAATGTGGACATTTGTTGGTCCCGTGCTGATTGGACCATTTATTAACAACACGTAAAATACGCAGCTGATATAAGTACTTGGGATCTGAAAATTGAGTTTTCTGTTATCGACGCTATACGTTTAGAAATACCATGAAACGTGGAGATTTCTTGGTCCCGGGCTGATTGGAGAATTTTTTCACGAAGCGAAAAATTCCGAGCTGATATAAGTACTTGAGATCTGAAAATTGAGATTCCAGTTATCGACGACTTACATTTAGAAATGCTATGAAACGTGGACATTTATTGGTCGCGGGCTGATTGGGGTATTTTATCACGACGCGAAAAAAGCCGAGCTGATATAAGTACTTGGGATCTGAAAATTGAGATTCCAGTTATCAACGCCATACATTTAGAAATGCTATGAAACGTGGACATTTCTTGGTCCCGTGCTGATTGGACCATTTTTTAACAGCATGTAAAATACGCAGATGATATGAGAACTTGGGATCTGAAAATTGAGATTCCTGTTATCGACGCCATACGTTTAGAAATACCATGAAACGTGGACACTTCTTAGTCCCGGGCTGATTGGGGAATTTTTTCACGACGCGAAAAAAGCCGAGCCGATATAAGTACTTGGGATCTGCAAATTGAGATTCCAGTTATCGCCGCAATACGTTTAGAAATGCCATGAAACGTTGACATTTCTTGGTCCCGGGCTGATTGGACCATTTTTTAACAACACGTAAAATACGCAGCGGATATAAGTTCTTGGGATCTGAAAATTGAGTTTCCTGTTATCGACGCCATACGTTTAGAAACACCATGAAACATGGTGATTTCTTGGTCCCGGGCTGATTGGAGAATTTTTTCACGAAGCGAAAAATTCCGAGCTGATATAAGTACTTGAGATCTGAAAATTGAGATTCCAGTTATCGACGACTTACATTTAGAAATGCTATGAAACGTGGACATTTATTGGTCGCGGGCTGATTGGAGTATTTTATTACGACGCGAAAAAAGCCGAGCTGATATAAGTACTTGGGATCTGAAAATTGACATTCCAGTTATCAACGCCATACATTTAGAAATGCTATGAAACGTGGACATTTCTTGGTCCCATGCTGATAGGACCATATATTAACAGCATGTAAAATACGCAGATGATATGAGTACTTGGGATCTGAAAATTGAGATTCCAGTTATCAACGCCATACATTTAGAAATGCTATGAAACGTGGACATTTGTTGGTCCCGTGCTGATTGGACCATTTTTTAACAACACGTGAAATACCCAGCTGATATAAGTACTTGGGATCTGAAAATTGAGTTTTCTGTTATCGACGCTATACGTTTAGAAATACCATGAAACGTGGACATTTCTTGGTCCCATGCTGATAGGACCATATTTTAACAGCATGTAAAATACGCAGATGATATGAGTACTTGGGATCTGAAAATTGAGTTTCCTGTTATCGACGCCATACTTTTAGAAATACCATGAAACGTGGACATTTGTTGGTCCCGGGCTGATTGGACCATTTTCTAACAACACGTAAAATACGCAGCTGATATAAGTTCTTGGGATCTGAAAATTGAGTTTCCAGTTATCAACGCCATGCATTTAGAAATGCTATGAAATGTGGACATTTGTTGGTCCCGTGCTGATTGGACCATTTTTTAACAACACGTAAAATACGCAGCTGATATAAGTACTTGGGATCTGAAAATTGAGTTTTCTGTTATCGACGCTATACGTTTAGAAATACCATGAAACGTGGAGATTTCTTGATCCCGGGCTGATTGGAGAATTTTTTCACGAAGCGAAAAATTCCGAGCTGATATAAGTACTTGAGATCTGAAAATTGACATTCCAGTTATCAACGCCATACATTTAGAAATGCTATGAAACGTGGACATTTCTTGGTCCCATGCTGATAGGACCATATTTTAACAGCATGTAAAATACGCAGATGATATGAGTACTTGGGATCTGAAAATTGAGATTCCAGTTATCAACGCCATACATTTAGAAATGCTATGAAACGTGGACATTTGTTGGTCCCGTGCTGATTGGACCATTTTTTAACAACACGTAAAATACGCAGCTGATATAAGTACTTGGGATCTGAAAATTGAGTTTCCAGTTATCAACGCCATGCATTTAGAAATGCTATGAAATGTGGACATTTGTTGGTCCCGTGCTGATTGGACCATTTTTTAACAACACGTAAAATACGCAGCTGATATAAGTACTTGGGATCTGAAAATTGAGTTTTCTGTTATCGACGATATACGTTTAGAAATACCATGAAACGTGGAGATTTCTTGGTCCCGGGCTGATTGGAGAATTTTTTCACGAAGCGAAAAATTCCGAGCTGATATAAGTACTTGAGATCTGAAAATTGAGATTCCAGTTATCGACGACTTACATTTAGAAATGCTATGAAACGTGGACATTTATTGGTCGCGGGCTGATTGGGGTATTTTATCACGACGCGAAAAAAGCCGAGCTGATATAAGTACTTGCGATCTGAAAATTGAGATTCCAGTTATCAACGCCATACATTTAGAAATGCTATGAAACGTGGACATTTTTGGTCCCGTGCTGATTGGACCATTTTTTAACAGCATGTAAAATACGCAGATGATATGAGTACTTGGGATCTGAAAATTGAGATTCCTGTTATCGACGCCATACGTTTAGAAATACCATGAAACGTGGACACTTCTTGGTCCCGGTCTGATTGGGGAATTTTTTCACGACGCGAAAAATGCCGAGCTGCTATAAGTACTTGGGATCTGAGAATTGAGTTTCCAGGTATCGACGACATACGTTTAGAAATACCATGAAACGTGGACACTTCTTAGTCCCGGGCTGATTGGGGAATTTTTTCACGACGCGAAAAAAGCCGAGCCGATATAAGTACTTGGGATCTGCAAATTGAGATTCCAGTTATCGCCGCAATACGTTTAGAAATGCCATGAAACGTTGACATTTCTTGGTCCCGGGCTGATTGGACCATTTTTTAACAACACGTAAAATACGCAGCGGATATAAGTTCTTGGGATCTGAAAATTGAGTTTCCTGTTATCGACGCCATACGTTTAGAAATACCATGAAACATGGTGATTTCTTGGTCCCGGGCTGATTGGAGAATTTTTTCACGAAGTGAAAAATTCCGAGCTGATATAAGTACTTGAGATCTGAAAATTGAGATTCCAGTTATCGACGACTTACATTTAGAAATGCTATGAAACGTGGACATTTATTGGTCGCGGGCTGATTGGAGTATTTTATTACGACGCGAAAAAAGCCGAGCTGATATAAGTACTTGGGATCTGAAAATTGACATTCCAGTTATCAACGCCATACATTTAGAAATGCTATGAAACGTGGACATTTCTTGGTCCCATGCTGATAGGACCATATATTAACAGCATGTAAAATACGCAGATGATATGAGTACTTGGGATCTGAAAATTGAGATTCCAGTTATCAACGCCATACATTTAGAAATGCTATGAAACGTGGACATTTGTTGGTCCCGTGCTGATTGGACCATTTTTTAACAACACGTGAAATACCCAGCTGATATAAGTACTTGGGATCTGAAAATTGAGTTTTCTGTTATCGACGCTATACGTTTAGAAATACCATGAAACGTGGACATTTCTTGGTCCCATGCTGATAGGACCATATTTTAACAGCATGTAAAATACGCAGATGATATGAGTACTTGGGATCTGAAAATTGAGTTTCCTGTTATCGACGCCATACTTTTAGAAATACCATGAAACGTGGACATTTGTTGGTCCCGGGCTGATTGGACCATTTTCTAACAACACGTAAAATACGCAGCTGATATAAGTTCTTGGGATCTGAAAATTGAGTTTCCAGTTATCAACGCCATGCATTTAGAAATGCTATGAAATGTGGACATTTGTTGGTCCCGTGCTGATTGGACCATTTTTTAACAACACGTAAAATACGCAGCTGATATAAGTACTTGGGATCTGAAAATTGAGTTTTCTGTTATCGACGATATACGTTTAGAAATACCATGAAACGTGGAGATTTCTTGGTCCCGGGCTGATTGGAGAATTTTTTCACGAAGCGAAAAATTCCGAGCTGATATAAGTACTTGAGATCTGAAAATTGAGATTCCAGTTATCGACGACTTACATTTAGAAATGCTATGAAACGTGGACATTTATTGGTCGCGGGCTGATTGGGGTATTTTATCACGACGCGAAAAAAGCCGAGCTGATATAAGTACTTGCGATCTGAAAATTGAGATTCCAGTTATCAACGCCATACATTTAGAAATGCTATGAAACGTGGACATTTTTGGTCCCGTGCTGATTGGACCATTTTTTAACAACATGTCAAATACGCAGATGATATAAGTACTTGGGATCTGAAAATTGAGTTTTCTGTTATCGACGCTATACGTTTAAAAATACCATGACACGTGGAGATTTCTTGGTCCCGGGCTGATAGGGGAATTTTTTCACGACGCTAAAAATTCCGAGCTGATATAAGTACTTGGGATCTGAAAAATGAGATTCCTGTTATCGACGACATACATTTAGAAATGCTATGAAACGTGGACATTTCTTGGTCCCGTGCTGATTGGACCATTTTTTAACAGCATGTAAAATACGCAGATGATATGAGTACTTGGGATCTGAAAATTGAGATTCCTGTTATCGACGCCATACGTTTAGAAATACCATGAAACGTGGACACTTCTTGGTCCCGGTCTGATTGGGGAATTTTTTCACGACGCGAAAAATGCCGAGCTGCTATAAGTACTTGGGATCTGAGAATTGAGTTTCCAGGTATCGACGACATACGTTTAGAAATACCATGAAACGTGGACACTTCATAGTCCCGGGCTGATTGGGGAATTTTTTCACGTCGCGAAAAAAGCCGAGCTGATATAAGTACTTGGGATCTGCAAATTGAGATTCCAGTTATCGCCGCAATACGTTTAGAAATGCCATGAAACGTTGACATTTCTTGGTCCCGGGCTGATTGGACCATTTTTTAACAACACGTAAAATACGCAGCGGATATAAGTTCTTGGGATCTGAAAATTGAGTTTCCTGTTATCGACGCCATACGTTTAGAAATACCATGAAACGTGGACACTTCTTGGTCCCGGTCTGATTGGGGAATTTTTTCACGACGCGAAAAATGCCGAGCTGCTATAAGTACTTGGGATCTGAGAATTGAGTTTCCAGGTATCGACGACATACGTTTAGAAATACCATGAAACGTGGACACTTCATAGTCCCGGGCTGATTGGGGAATTTTTTCACGTCGCGAAAAAAGCCGAGCTGATATAAGTACTTGGGATCTGCAAATTGAGATTCCAGTTATCGCCGCAATACGTTTAGAAATGCCATGAAACGTTGACATTTCTTGGTCCCGGGCTGATTGGACCATTTTTTAACAACACGTAAAATACGCAGCGGATATAAGTTCTTGGGATCTGAAAATTGAGTTTCCTGTTATCGACGCCATACGTTTAGAAACACCATGAAACATGGTGATTTCTTGGTCCCGGGCTGATTGGAGAATTTTTTCACGAAGCGAAAAATTCCGAGTTGATATAAGTACTTGAGATCTGAAAATTGAGATTCCAGTTATCGACGACTTACATTTAGAAATGCTATGAAACGTGGACATTTATTGGTCGCGGGCTGATTGGAGTATTTTATTACGACGCGAAAAAAGCCGAGCTGATATAAGTACTTGGGATCTGAAAATTGACATTCCAGTTATCAACGCCATACATTTAGAAATGCTATGAAACGTGGACATTTCTTGGTCCCATGCTGATAGGACCATATTTTAACAGCATGTAAAATACGCAGATGATATGAGTACTTGGGATCTGAAAATTGAGATTCCAGTTATCAACGCCATACATTTAGAAATGCTATGAAACGTGGACATTTGTTGGTCCCGTGCTGATTGGACCATTTTTTAACAACACGTAAAATACGCAGCTGATATAAGTACTTGGGATCTGAAAATTGAGTTTCCAGTTATCAACGCCATGCATTTAGAAATGCTATGAAATGTGGACATTTGTTGGTCCCGTCCTGATTGGACCATTTTTTAACAACACGTAAAATACGCAGCTGATATAAGTACTTGGGATCTGAAAATTGAGTTTTCTGTTATCGACGCTATACGTTTAGAAATACCATGAAACGTGGAGATTTCTTGGTCCCGGGCTGATTGGAGAATTTTTTCACGAAGCGAAAAATTCCGAGCTGATATAAGTACTTGAGATCTGAAAATTGAGATTCCAGTTATCGACGACTTACATTTAGAAATGCTATGAAACGTGGACATTTATTGGTCGCGGGCTGATTGGGGTATTTTATCACGACGCGAAAAAAGCCGAGCTGATATAAGTACTTGGGATCTGAAAATTGAGATTCCAGTTATCGACGCCATACATTTAGAAATGCTATGAAACGTGGACATTTTTGGTCCCGTGCTGATTGGACCATTTTTTAACAACATGTCAAATACGCAGATGATATAAGTACTTGGGATCTGAAAATTGAGTTTTCTGTTATCGACGCTATACGTTTAAAAATACCATGACACGTGGAGATTTCTTGGACCCGGGCTGATAGGGGAATTTTTTCACGACGCTAAAAATTCCGAGCTGATATAAGTACTTGAGATCTGAAAATTGAGATTCCTGTTATCGACGACATACATTTAGAAATGCTATGAAACGTGGACATTTCTTGGTCCCGTGCTGATTGGACCATTTTTTAACAGCATGTAAAATACGCAGATGATATGAGTACTTGGGATCTGAAAATTGAGATTCCTGTTATCGACGCCATACGTTTAGAAATACCATGAAACGTGGACACTTCTTGGTCCCGGTCTGATTGGGGAATTTTTTCACGACGCGAAAAATGCCGAGCTGCTATAAGTACTTGGGATCTGAGAATTGAGTTTCCAGGTAGCGACGACATACGTTTAGAAATACCATGAAACGTGGACACTCCTTAGTCCCGGGCTGATTGGGGAATTTTTTCACGACGCGAAAAAAGCCGAGCTGATATAAGTACTTGGGATCTGCAAATTGAGAATTCAGTTATCGCCGCAATACGTTTAGAAATGCCATGAAACGTTGACATTTCTTGGTCCCGGGCTGATTGGACCATTTTTTAACAACACGTAAAATACGCAGCGGATATAAGTTCTTGGGATCTGAAAATTGAGTTTTCTGTCATCGACGCTATACGTTTAGAAATACCATGAAACATGGTGATTTCTTGGTCCCGGGCTGATTGGAGAATTTTTTCACGAAGCGAAAAATTCCGAGCTGATATAAGTACTTGAGATCTGAAAATTGAGATTCCAGTTATCGACGACTTACATTTAGAAATGCTATGAAACGTGGACATTTATTGGTCGCGGGCTGATTGGGGTATTTTATCACGACGCGAAAAAAGCCGAGCTGATATAAGTACTTGGGATCTGAAAATTGACATTCCAGTTATCAACGCCATACATTTAGAAATGCTATGAAACGTGGACATTTCTTGGTCCCATGCTGATAGGACCATATTTTAACAGCATGTAAAATACGCAGATGATATGAGTACTTGGGATCTGAAAATTGAGTTTCCTGTTATCGACGCCATTCTTTTAAAAATACCATGAAACGTGGACATTTGTTGGTCCCGGGCTGATTGGACCATTTTCTAACAACACGTAAAATACGCAGCTGATATAAGTTCTTGGGATCTGAAAATTGAGATTCCGGTTATCGACGACACACATTTAGAAATGCTATGAAATGTGGACATTTGTTGGTCCCGTGCTGATTGGACCATTTTTTAACAACACATAAAATACGCAGCTGATGTAAGTTCTTGGGATCTAAAAATTGAGTTTTCTGTTATCGACGCTATACGTTTAGAAATACCATGAAACGTGGAGATTTCTTGGTCCCGGGATGATTGGAGAATTTTTTCACGAAGCGAAACATTCCGAGCTGATATAAGTACTTGAGATCTGAAAATTGAGATTCCAGTTATCGACGACTTACATTTAGAAATGCTATGAAACGTGGACATTTATTGGTCGCGGGCTGATTGGGGTATTTTATCACGACGCGAAAAAAGCCGAGCTGATATAAGTACTTGGGATCTGAAAATTGAGATTCCGGTTATCGACGACACACATTTAGAAATGCTATGAAACGTGGACATTTGTTGGTTCCGTGCTGATTGGACCATTTTTTAACAACACGTAAAATACGCAGCTGATATAAGTACTTGGGATCTAAAAATTGAGTTTTCTGTTATCGACGCTATACGTTTAGAAATACCATGAAACGTGGACATTTCTTGGTCCCGGGCTGATTGGGGAATTTTTTCACGTCGCGAAAAAGGCCGAGCAGACATAAGTACTTGGGATATGAAAATTGAGATTCCAGTTATCAACGCCATACATTTAGAAATGCTATGAAACGTGGACATTTGTTGGTCCCGTGCTGATTGGACCATTTTTTAACAACACGTAATATACGCAGCTGATATAAGTACTTGGGATCTGAAAATTGAGTTTTCTGTTATCGACGCTATACGTTTAGAAATACCATGAAACGTGGAGATTTCTTGGTCCCGGGCTGCTTGGGGAATTTTTTCACGACGCGAAAAATGCCGAGCTGATATAAGTACTTGGGATCTGAAAATTGAGATTCCGGTTATCGAAGACACACATATAGAAATGCTATGAAACGTGGACATTTATTGGTCGCGGGCTAATTGGGGTATTTTATAACGACGCGAAAAAAGCCGAGCTGATATAAGTACTTGGGATCTGAAAATTGACATTCCAGTTATCAACGCCATACATTTAGAAATGCTATGAAACGTGGACATTTCTTGGTCCCATGCTGATAGGATCATATTTTCACAGCATGTAAAATACGCAGATGATATGAGTAGTTGGGATCTGAAAATTGAGTTTCCTGTTATCGACGCCATTCTTTTAAAAATACCATGAAACGTGGACATTTGTTGGTCCCGGGCTGATTGGACCATTTTCTAACAACACGTAAAATACGCAGCTGATATAAGTTCTTGGGATCTGAAAATTGAGATTCCGGTTATCGACGACACACATTTAGAAATGCTATGAAATGTGGACATTTGTTGGTCCCGTGCTGATTGGACCATTTTTTAACAACACATAAAATACGCAGCTGATGTAAGTTCTTGGGATCTAAAAATTGAGTTTTCTGTTATCGACGCTATACGTTTAGAAATACCATGAAACGTGGAGATTTCTTGGTCCCGGGATGATTGGAGAATTTTTTCACGAAGCGAAAAATTCCGAGCTGATATAAGTACTTGAGATCTGTAAATTGAGATTCCAGTTATCGACGACTTACATTTAGAAATGCAATGAAACGTGGACATTTATTGGTCGTGGGCTGATTGGGGTATTTTATCACGACGCGAAAAAAGCCGAGCTGATATAAGTACTTGGGATCTGAAAATTGAGATTCCAGTTATCAACGCCATACATTTAGAAATGCTATGAAACGTGGACATTTGTTGGTCCCGTGCTGATTGGACCATTTTTTAACAACACGTAAAATACGCAGCTGATATAAGTACTTGGGATCTGAAAATTGAGTTTTCTGTTATCGACGCTATACGTTTAGAAATACCATGAAACGTGGAGATTTCTTGGTCCCGGGCTGATAGGAGAATTTTTACACGAAGCGAAAAATTCCGAGCCGATATAAGTACTTGAGATCTGAAAATTGAGATTCCAGTTATCGACGACTTACATTTAGAAATGCTATGAAACGTGGACATTTATTGGTCGCGGGCTGATTGGGGTATTTTATCACGACGCGAAAAAAGCCGAGCTGATATAAGTACTTGGGATCTGAAAATTGACATTCCAGTTATCAGCGCCATATATTTAGAAATGCTATGAAACGTGGACATTTCTTGGTCCCATGCTGATAGGACCATATTTTAACAGCATGTAAAATACGCAGATGATATGAGTACTTGGGATCTGAAAATTGAGATTCCAGTTATCAACGCCATACATTTAGAAATGCTATGAAACGTGGACATTTTTGGTCCCGTGCTGATTGGACCATTTTTTAACAACACGTAATATACGCAGCTGATATAAGTACTTGGGATCTGAAAATTGAGATTCCGGTTATCGAAGACACACATTTAGAAATGCTATGAAACGTGGACATTTATTGGTCGCGGGCTAATTGGGGTATTTTATAACGACGCGAAAAAAGCCGAGCTGATATAAGTACTTGGGATCTGAAAATTGACATTCCAGTTATCAACGCCATACATTTAGAAATGCTATGAAACGTGGACATTTCTTGGTCCCATGCTGATAGGATCATATTTTAACAGCATGTAAAATACGCAGATGATATGAGTAGTTGGGATCTGAAAATTGAGTTTCCTGTTATCGACGCCATTCTTTTAAAAATACCATGAAACGTGGACATTTGTTGGTCCCGGGCTGATTGGACCATTTTCTAACAACACGTAAAATACGCAGCTGATATAAGTTCTTGGGATCTGAAAATTGAGATTCCGGTTATCGACGACACACATTTAGAAATGCTATGAAATGTGGACATTTGTTGGTCCCGTGCTGATTGGACCATTTTTTAACAACACATAAAATACGCAGCTGATCTAAGTTCTTGCGATCTAAAAATTGAGTTTTCTGTTATCGACGCTATACGTTTAGAAATACCATGAAACGTGGAGTTTTCTTGGTCCCGGGATGATTGGAGAATTTTTTCACGAAGCGAAAAATTCCGAGCTGATATAAGTACTTGAGATCTGTAAATTGAGATTCCAGTTATCGACGACTTACATTTAGAAATGCTATGAAACGTGGACATTTATTGGTCGCGGGCTGATTGGGGTATTTTATCACGACGCGAAAAAAGCCGAACTGATATAAGTACTTGGGATCTGAAAATTGACATTCCAGTTATCAACGCCATACATTTAGAATTGCTATGAAACGTGGACATTTGTTGGTCCCGTGCTGATTGGACCATTTTTTAACAACACGTAAAATACGCAGCTGATATAAGTACTTGGGATCTGAAAATTGAGATTCCAGTTATCAACGCCATACATTTAGAAATGCTATGAAACGTGGACATTTGTTGGTCCCGTGCTGATTGGACCATTTTTTAACAACACGTAAAATACGCAGCTGATATAAGTACTTGGGATCTGAAATTTGAGTTTTCTGTTATCGACGCTATACGTTTAGAAATACCATGAAACGTGGAGATTTCTTGGTCCCGGGCTGATTGGAGAATTTTTTCACGAAGCGAAAAATTCCGAGCTGATATAAGTACTTGAGATCTGAAAATTGAGATTCCAGTTATCGACGACTTACATTTAGAAATGCTATGAAACGTGGACATTTATTGGTCGCGGGCTGATTGGGGTATTTTATCACGACGCGAAAAAAGCCGAGCTGATATAAGTACTTGGGATCTGAAAATTGACATTCCAGTTATCAACGCCATACATTTAGAAATGCTATGAAACGTGGACATTTCTTGGTCCCATGCTGATAGGACCATATTTTAACAGCATGTAAAATACGCAGATGATATGAGTACTTGGGATCTGAAAATTGAGTTTCCTGTTATCGACGCCATACTTTTAGAAATACCATGAAACGTGGACATTTGTTGGTCCGGGGCTGATTGGACCATTTTTTAACAACACGTAAAATACGCAGCTGATATAAATACTTGGGATCTGAAAATTGAGTTTCCAGTTATCAACGCCATGCATTTAGAAATGCTATGAAATGTGGACATTTGTTGGTCCCGTGCTGATTGGACCATTTTTTAACAACACGTAAAATACGCAGCTGATATAAGTACTTGGGGTCTGAAAATTGAGTTTTCTGTTATCGACGCTATACGTTTAGAAATACCATGAAACGTGGAGATTTCTTGGTCCCGGGCTGATTGGAGAATTTTTACACGAAGCGAAAAATTCCGAGCCGATATAAGTACTTGAGATCTGAAAATTGAGATTCCAGTTATCGACGACTTACATTTAGAAATGCTATGAAACGTGGACATTTATTGGTCGCGGGCTGATTGGGGTATTTTATCACGACGCGAAAAAAGCCGAGCTGATATAAGTACTTGGGATCTGAAAATTGACATTCCAGTTATCAGCGCCATACATTTAGAAATGCTATGAAACGTGGACATTTCTTGGTCCCATGCTGATAGGACCATATTTTAACAGCATGTAAAATACGCAGATGATATGAGTACTTGGGATCTGAAAATTGAGTTTTCTGTTATCCACGCTATACGTTTAAAAATACCATGACACGTGGAGATTTCTTGGTCCCGGGCTGATAGGGGAATTTTTTCACGACGCTAAAAATTCCGAGCTGATATAAGTACTTGGGATCTGAAAAATGAGATTCCTGTTATCGACGACATACATTTAGAAATGCTATGAAACGTGGACATTTCTTGGTCCCGTGCTGATTGGACCATTTTTTAACAGCATGTAAAATACGCAGATGATATGAGTACTTGGGATCTGAAAATTGAGATTCCTGTTATCGACGCCATACGTTTAGAAATACCATGAAACGTGGACACTTCTTGGTCCCGGTCTGATTGGGGAATTTTTTCACGACGCGAAAAATGCCGAGCTGCTATAAGTACTTGGGATCTGAGAATTGAGTTTCCAGGTATCGATGACATACGTTTAGAAATACCATGAAACGTGGACACTTCATAGTCCCGGGCTGATTGGGGAATTTTTTCACGTCGCGAAAAAAGCCGAGCTGATATAAGTACTTGGGATCTGCAAATTGAGATTCCAGTTATCGCCGCAATACGTTTAGAAATGCCATGAAACGTTGACATTTCTTGGTCCCGGGCTGATTGGACCATTTTTTAACAACACGTAAAATACGCAGCGGATATAAGTTCTTGGGATCTGAAAATTGAGTTTCCTGTTATCGACGCCATACGTTTAGAAACACCATGAAACATGGTGATTTCTTGGTCCCGGGCTGATTGGAGAATTTTTTCACGAAGCGAAAAATTCCGAGTTGATATAAGTACTTGAGATCTGAAAATTGAGATTCCAGTTATCGACGACTTACATTTAGAAATGCTATGAAACGTGGACATTTATTGGTCGCGGGCTGATTGGGGTATTTTATCACGACGCGAAAAAAGCCGAGCTGATATAAGTACTTGGGATCTGAAAATTGACATTCCAGTTATCAACGCCATACATTTAGAAATGCTATGAAACGTGGACATTTCTTGGTCCCATGCTGATAGGACCATATTTTAACAGCATGTAAAATACGCAGATGATATGAGTACTTGGGATCTGAAAATTGAGTTTCCTGTTATCGACGCCATTCTTTTAAAAATACCATGAAACGTGGACATTTGTTGGTCCCGGGCTGATTGGACCATTTTCTAACAACACGTAAAATACGCAGCTGATATAAGTTCTTGGGATCTGAAAATTGAGATTCCGGTTATCGACGACACACATTTAGAAATGCTATGAAATGTGGACATTTGTTGGTCCCGTGCTGATTGGACCATTTTTTAACAACACATAAAATACGCAGCTGATGTAAGTTCTTGGGATCTAAAAATTGAGTTTTCTGTTATCGACGCTATACGTTTAGAAATACCATGAAACGTGGAGATTTCTTGGTCCCGGGATGATTGGAGAATTTTTTCACGAAGCGAAAAATTCCGAGCTGATATAAGTACTTGAGATCTGAAAATTGAGATTCCAGTTATCGACGACTTACATTTAGAAATGCTATGAAACGTGGACATTTATTGGTCGCGGGCTGATTGGGGTATTTTATCACGACGCGAAAAAAGCCGAGCTGATATAAGTACTTGGGATCTGAAAATTGAGATTCCGGTTATCGACGACACACATTTAGAAATGCTATGAAACGTGGACATTTGTTGGTTCCGTGCTGATTGGACCATTTTTTAACAACACGTAATATACGCAGCTGATATAAGTACTTGGGATCTGAAAATTGAGTTTTCTGTTATCGACGCTATACGTTTAGAAATACCATGAAACGTGGAGATTTCTTGGTCCCGGGCTGCTTGGGGAATTTTTTCACGACGCGAAAAATGCCGAGCTGATATAAGTACTTGGGATCTGAAAATTGAGATTCCGGTTATCGAAGACACACATATAGAAATGCTATGAAACGTGGACATTTATTGGTCGCGGGCTAATTGGGGTATTTTATAACGACGCGAAAAAAGCCGAGCTGATATAAGTACTTGGGATCTGAAAATTGACATTCCAGTTATCAACGCCATACATTTAGAAATGCTATGAAACGTGGACATTTCTTGGTCCCATGCTGATAGGATCATATTTTAACAGCATGTAAAATACGCAGATGATATGAGTAGTTGGGATCTGAAAATTGAGTTTCCTGTTATCGACGCCATTCTTTTAAAAATACCATGAAACGTGGACATTTGTTGGTCCCGGGCTGATTGGACCATTTTCTAACAACACGTAAAATACGCAGCTGATATAAGTTCTTGGGATCTGAAAATTGAGATTCCGGTTATCGACGACACACATTTAGAAATGCTATGAAATGTGGACATTTGTTGGTCCCGTGCTGATTGGACCATTTTTTAACAACACATAAAATACGCAGCTGATGTAAGTTCTTGGGATCTAAAAATTGAGTTTTCTGTTATCGACGCTATACGTTTAGAAATACCATGAAACGTGGAGATTTCTTGGTCCCGGGATGATTGGAGAATTTTTTCACGAAGCGAAAAATTCCGAGCTGATATAAGTACTTGAGATCTGTAAATTGAGATTCCAGTTATCGACGACTTACATTTAGAAATGCTATGAAACGTGGACATTTATTGGTCGTGGGCTGATTGGGGTATTTTATCACGACGCGAAAAAAGCCGAGCTGATATAAGTACTTGGGATCTGAAAATTGAGATTCCAGTTATCAACGCCATACATTTAGAAATGCTATGAAACGTGGACATTTGTTGGTCCCGTGCTGATTGGACCATTTTTTAACAACACGTAAAATACGCAGCTGATATAAGTACTTGGGATCTGAAAATTGAGTTTTCTGTTATCGACGCTATACGTTTAGAAATACCATGAAACGTGGAGATTTCTTGGTCCCGGGCTGATTGGAGAATTTTTACACGAAGCGAAAAATTCCGAGCCGATATAAGTACTTGAGATCTGAAAATTGAGATTCCAGTTATCGACGACTTACATTTAGAAATGCTATGAAACGTGGACATTTATTGGTCGCGGGCTGATTGGGGTATTTTATCACGACGCGAAAAAAGCCGAGCTGATATAAGTACTTGGGATCTGAAAATTGACATTCCAGTTATCAGCGCCATATATTTAGAAATGCTATGAAACGTGGACATTTCTTGGTCCCATGCTGATAGGACCATATTTTAACAGCATGTAAAATACGCAGATGATATGAGTACTTGGGATCTGAAAATTGAGATTCCAGTTATCAACGCCATACATTTAGAAATGCTATGAAACGTGGACATTTTTGGTCCCGTGCTGATTGGACCATTTTTTAACAACACGTAATATACGCAGCTGATATAAGTACTTGGGATCTGAAAATTGAGATTCCGGTTATCGAAGACACACATTTAGAAATGCTATGAAACGTGGACATTTATTGGTCGCGGGCTAATTGGGGTATTTTATAACGACGCGAAAAAAGCCGAGCTGATATAAGTACTTGGGATCTGAAAATTGACATTCCAGTTATCAACGCCATACATTTAGAAATGCTATGAAACGTGGACATTTCTTGGTCCCATGCTGATAGGATCATATTTTAACAGCATGTAAAATACGCAGATGATATGAGTAGTTGGGATCTGAAAATTGAGTTTCCTGTTATCGACGCCATTCTTTTAAAAATACCATGAAACGTGGACATTTGTTGGTCCCGGGCTGATTGGACCATTTTCTAACAACACGTAAAATACGCAGCTGATATAAGTTCTTGGGATCTGAAAATTGAGATTCCGGTTATCGACGACACACATTTAGAAATGCTATGAAATGTGGACATTTGTTGGTCCCGTGCTGATTGGACCATTTTTTAACAACACATAAAATACGCAGCTGATGTAAGTTCTTGGGATCTAAAAATTGAGTTTTCTGTTATCGACGCTATACGTTTAGAAATACCATGAAACGTGGAGATTTCTTGGTCCCGGGATGATTGGAGAATTTTTTCACGAAGCGAAAAATTCCGAGCTGATATAAGTACTTGAGATCTGTAAATTGAGATTCCAGTTATCGACGACTTACATTTAGAAATGCTATGAAACGTGGACATTTATTGGTCGCGGGCTGATTGGGGTATTTTATCACGACGCGAAAAAAGCCGAGCTGATATAAGTACTTGGGATCTGAAAATTGACATTCCAGTTATCAACGCCATACATTTAGAATTGCTATGAAACGTGGACATTTGTTGGTCCCGTGCTGATTGGACCATTTTTTAACAACACGTAAAATACGCAGCTGATATAAGTACTTGGGATCTGAAAATTGAGATTCCAGTTATCAACGCCATACATTTAGAAATGCTATGAAACGTGGACATTTGTTGGTCCCGTGCTGATTGGACCATTTTTTAACAACACGTAAAATACGCAGCTGATATAAGTACTTGGGATCTGAAATTTGAGTTTTCTGTTATCGACGCTATACGTTTAGAAATACCATGAAACGTGGAGATTTCTTGGTCCCGGGCTGATTGGAGATTTTTTTCACGAAGCGAAAAATTCCGAGCTGATATAAGTACTTGAGATCTGAAAATTGAGATTCCAGTTATCGACGACTTACATTTAGAAATGCTATGAAACGTGGACATTTATTGGTCGCGGGCTGATTGGGGTATTTTATCACGACGCGAAAAAAGCCGAGCTGATATAAGTACTTGGGATCTGAAAATTGACATTCCAGTTATCAACGCCATACATTTAGAAATGCTATGAAACGTGGACATTTCTTGGTCCCATGCTGATAGGACCATATTTTAACAGCATGTAAAATACGCAGATGATATGAGTACTTGGGATCTGAAAATTGAGTTTCCTGTTATCGACGCCATACTTTTAGAAATACCATGAAACGTGGACATTTGTTGGTCCGGGGCTGATTGGACCATTTTTTAACAACACGTAAAATACGCAGCTGATATAAATACTTGGGATCTGAAAATTGAGTTTCCAGTTATCAACGCCATGCATTTAGAAATGCTATGAAATGTGGACATTTGTTGGTCCCGTGCTGATTGGACCATTTTTTAACAACACGTAAAATACGCAGCTGATATAAGTACTTGGGGTCTGAAAATTGAGTTTTCTGTTATCGACGCTATACGTTTAGAAATACCATGAAACGTGGAGATTTCTTGGTCCCGGGCTGATTGGAGAATTTTTACACGAAGCGAAAAATTCGGAGCCGATATAAGTACTTGAGATCTGAAAATTGAGATTCCAGTTATCGACGACTTACATTTAGAAATGCTATGAAACGTGGACATTTATTGGTCGCGGGCTGATTGGGGTATTTTATCACGACGCGAAAAAAGCCGAGCTGATATAAGTACTTGGGATCTGAAAATTGACATTCCAGTTATCAGCGCCATACATTTAGAAATGCTATGAAACGTGGACATTTTTTGGTCCCATGCTGATAGGACCATATTTTAACAGCATGTAAAATACGCAGATGATATGAGTACTTGGGATCTGAAAATTGAGATTCCAGTTATCAACGCCATACATTTAGAAATGCTATGAAACGTGGACATTTTTGGTCCCGTGCTGATTGGACCATTTTTTAACAACATGTCAAATACGCAGATGATATAAGTACTTGGGATCTGAAAATTGAGTTTTCTGTTATCGACGCTATACGTTTAAAAATACCATGACACGTGGAGATTTCTTGGTCCCGGGCTGATAGGGGAATTTTTTCACGACGCTAAAAATTCCGAGCTGATATAAGTACTTGGGATCTGAAAAATGAGATTCCTGTTATCGACGACATACATTTAGAAATGCTATGAAACGTGGACATTTCTTGGTCCCGTGCTGATTGGACCATTTTTTAACAGCATGTAAAATACGCAGATGATATGAGTACTTGGGATCTGAAAATTGAGATTCCTGTTATCGACGCCATACGTTTAGAAATACCATGAAACGTGGACACTTCTTGGTCCCGGTCTGATTGGGGAATTTTTTCACGACGCGAAAAATGCCGAGCTGCTATAAGTACTTGGGATCTGAGAATTGAGTTTCCAGGTATCGACGACATACGTTTAGAAATACCATGAAACGTGGACACTTCATAGTCCCGGGCTGATTGGGGAATTTTTTCACGTCGCGAAAAAAGCCGAGCTGATATAAGTACTTGGGATCTGCAAATTGAGATTCCAGTTATCGCCGCAATACGTTTAGAAATGCCATGAAACGTTGACATTTCTTGGTCCCGGGCTGATTGGACCATTTTTTAACAACACGTAAAATACGCAGCGGATATAAGTTCTTGGGATCTGAAAATTGAGTTTCCTGTTATCGACGCCATACGTTTAGAAACACCATGAAACATGGTGATTTCTTGGTCCCGGGCTGATTGGAGAATTTTTTCACGAAGCGAAAAATTCCGAGTTGATATAAGTACTTGAGATCTGAAAATTGAGATTCCAGTTATCGACGACTTACATTTAGAAATGCTATGAAACGTGGACATTTATTGGTCGCGGGCTGATTGGAGTATTTTATTACGACGCGAAAAAAGCCGAGCTGATATAAGTACTTGGGATCTGAAAATTGACATTCCAGTTATCAACGCCATACATTTAGAAATGCTATGAAACGTGGACATTTCTTGGTCCCATGCTGATAGGACCATATTTTAACAGCATGTAAAATACGCAGATGATATGAGTACTTGGGATCTGAAAATTGAGATTCCAGTTATCAACGCCATACATTTAGAAATGCTATGAAACGTGGACATTTGTTGGTCCCGTGCTGATTGGACCATTTTTTAACAACACGTAAAATACGCAGCTGATATAAGTACTTGGGATCTGAAAATTGAGTTTCCAGTTATCAACGCCATGCATTTAGAAATGCTATGAAATGTGGACATTTGTTGGTCCCGTCCTGATTGGACCATTTTTTAACAACACGTAAAATACGCAGCTGATATAAGTACTTGGGATCTGAAAATTGAGTTTTCTGTTATCGACGCTATACGTTTAGAAATACCATGAAACGTGGAGATTTCTTGGTCCCGGGCTGATTGGAGAATTTTTTCACGAAGCGAAAAATTCCGAGCTGATATAAGTACTTGAGATCTGAAAATTGAGATTCCAGTTATCGACGACTTACATTTAGAAATGCTATGAAACGTGGACATTTATTGGTCGCGGGCTGATTGGGGTATTTTATCACGAAGCGAAAAAAGCCGAGCAGATATAAGTACTTGGGATCTGAAAATTGAGATTCCAGTTATCGACGCCATACATTTAGAAATGCTATGAAACGTGGACATTTTTGGTCCCGTGCTGATTGGACCATTTTTTAACAACATGTCAAATACGCAGATGATATAAGTACTTGGGATCTGAAAATTGAGTTTTCTGTTATCGACGCTATACGTTTAAAAATACCATGACACGTGGAGATTTCTTGGACCCGGGCTGATAGGGGAATTTTTTCACGACGCTAAAAATTCCGAGCTGATATAAGTACTTGAGATCTGAAAATTGAGATTCCAGTTATCGACGACATGCATTTAGAAATGCTATGAAACGTGGACATTTCTTGGTCCCGTGCTGATTGGACCATTTTTTAACAGCATGTAAAATACGCAGATGATATGAGTACTTGGGATCTGAAAATTGAGATTCCTGTTATCGACGCCATACGTTTAGAAATACCATGAAACGTGGACACTTCTTGGTCCCGGTCTGATTGGGGAATTTTTTCACGACGCGAAAAATGCCGAGCTGATATAAGTACTTGAGATCTGTAAATTGAGATTCCAGTTATCGACGACTTACATTTAGAAATGCTATGAAACGTGGACATTTATTGGTCGTGGGCTGATTGGGGTATTTTATCACGACGCGAAAAAAGCCGAGCTGATATAAGTACTTGGGATCTGAAAATTGAGATTCCAGTTATCAACGCCATACATTTAGAAATGCTATGAAACGTGGACATTTGTTGGTCCCGTGCTGATTGGACCATTTTTTAACAACACGTAAAATACGCAGCTGATATAAGTACTTGGGATCTGAAAATTGAGTTTTCTGTTATCGACGCTATACGTTTAGAAATACCATGAAACGTGGAGATTTCTTGGTCCCGGGCTGATAGGAGAATTTTTACACGAAGCGAAAAATTCCGAGCCGATATAAGTACTTGAGATCTGAAAATTGAGATTCCAGTTATCGACGACTTACATTTAGAAATGCTATGAAACGTGGACATTTATTGGTCGCGGGCTGATTGGGGTATTTTATCACGACGCGAAAAAAGCCGAGCTGATATAAGTACTTGGGATCTGAAAATTGACATTCCAGTTATCAGCGCCATATATTTAGAAATGCTATGAAACGTGGACATTTCTTGGTCCCATGCTGATAGGACCATATTTTAACAGCATGTAAAATACGCAGATGATATGAGTACTTGGGATCTGAAAATTGAGATTCCAGTTATCAACGCCATACATTTAGAAATGCTATGAAACGTGGACATTTTTGGTCCCGTGCTGATTGGACCATTTTTTAACAACACGTAATATACGCAGCTGATATAAGTACTTGGGATCTGAAAATTGAGATTCCGGTTATCGAAGACACACATTTAGAAATGCTATGAAACGTGGACATTTATTGGTCGCGGGCTAATTGGGGTATTTTATAACGACGCGAAAAAAGCCGAGCTGATATAAGTACTTGGGATCTGAAAATTGACATTCCAGTTATCAACGCCATACATTTAGAAATGCTATGAAACGTGGACATTTCTTGGTCCCATGCTGATAGGATCATATTTTAACAGCATGTAAAATACGCAGATGATATGAGTAGTTGGGATCTGAAAATTGAGTTTCCTGTTATCGACGCCATTCTTTTAAAAATACCATGAAACGTGGACATTTGTTGGTCCCGTGCTGATTGGACCATTTTTTAACAACACGTAAAATACGCAGCTGATATAAGTACTTGGGATCTGAAAATTGAGTTTCCAGTTATCAACGCCATGCATTTAGAAATGCTATGAAATGTGGACATTTGTTGGTCCCGTGCTGATTGGACCATTTATTAACAACACGTAAAATACGCAGCTGACATAAGTACTTGGGATCTGAAAATTGAGTTTTCTGTTATCGACGCTATACGTTTAGAAATACCATGAAACGTGGAGATTTCTTGGTCCCGGGCTGATTGGAGAATTTTTTCACGAAGCGAAAAATTCCGAGCTGATATAAGTACTTGAGATCTGAAAATTGAGATTCCAGTTATCGACGACTTACATTTAGAAATGCTATGAAACGTGGACATTTATTGGTCGCGGGCTGATTGGGGTATTTTATCACGACGCGAAAAAAGCCGAGCTGATATAAGTACTTGGGATCTGAAAATTGAGATTCCAGTTATCAACGCCATACATTTAGAAATGCTATGAAACGTGGACATTTCTTGGTCCCGTGCTGATTGGACCATTTTTTAACAGCATGTAAAATACGCAGATGATATGAGTACTTGGGATCTGAAAATTGAGATTCCTGTTATCGACGCCATACGTTTAGAAATACCATGAAACGTGGACACTTCTTAGTCCCGGGCTGATTGGGGAATTTTTTCACGACGCGAAAAAAGCCGAGCCGATATAAGTACTTGGGATCTGCAAATTGAGATTCCAGTTATCGCCGCAATACGTTTAGAAATGCCATGAAACGTTGACATTTCTTGGTCCCGGGCTGATTGGACCATTTTTTAACAACACGTAAAATACGCAGCTGACATAAGTACTTGGGATCTGAAAATTGAGTTTTCTGTTATCGACGCTATACGTTTAGAAATACCATGAAACGTGGAGATTTCTTGGTCCCGGGCTGATTGGAGAATTTTTTCACGAAGCGAAAAATTCCGAGCTGATATAAGTACTTGAGATCTGAAAATTGAGATTCCAGTTATCGACGACTTACATTTAGAAATGCTATGAAACGTGGACATTTATTGGTCGCGGGCTGATTGGGGTATTTTATCACGACGCGAAAAAAGCCGAGCTGATATAAGTACTTGGGATCTGAAAATTGAGATTCCAGTTATCAACGCCATACATTTAGAAATGCTATGAAACGTGGACATTTTTGGTCCCGTGCTGATTGGACCATTTTTTAACAGCATGTAAAATACGCAGATGATATGAGTACTTGGGATCTGAAAATTGAGATTCCTGTTATCGACGCCATACGTTTAGAAATACCATGAAACGTGGACACTTCTTGGTCCCGGTCTGATTGGGGAATTTTTTCACGACGCGAAAAATGCCGAGCTGCTATAAGTACTTGGGATCTGAGAATTGAGTTTCCAGGTATCGACGACATACGTTTAGAAATACCATGAAACGTGGACACTTCTTAGTCCCGGGCTGATTGGGGAATTTTTTCACGACGCGAAAAAAGCCGAGCCGATATAAGTACTTGGGATCTGCAAATTGAGATTCCAGTTATCGCCGCAATACGTTTAGAAATGCCATGAAACGTTGACATTTCTTGGTCCCGGGCTGATTGGACCATTTTTTAACAACACGTAAAATACGCAGCGGATATAAGTTCTTGGGATCTGAAAATTGAGTTTCCTGTTATCGACGCCATACGTTTAGAAATACCATGAAACATGGTGATTTCTTGGTCCCGGGCTGATTGGAGAATTTTTTCACGAAGTGAAAAATTCCGAGCTGATATAAGTACTTGAGATCTGAAAATTGAGATTCCAGTTATCGACGACTTACATTTAGAAATGCTATGAAACGTGGACATTTATTGGTCGCGGGCTGATTGGAGTATTTTATTACGACGCGAAAAAAGCCGAGCTGATATAAGTACTTGGGATCTGAAAATTGACATTCCAGTTATCAACGCCATACATTTAGAAATGCTATGAAACGTGGACATTTCTTGGTCCCATGCTGATAGGACCATATATTAACAGCATGTAAAATACGCAGATGATATGAGTACTTGGGATCTGAAAATTGAGATTCCAGTTATCAACGCCATACATTTAGAAATGCTATGAAACGTGGACATTTGTTGGTCCCGTGCTGATTGGACCATTTTTTAACAACACGTGAAATACCCAGCTGATATAAGTACTTGGGATCTGAAAATTGAGTTTTCTGTTATCGACGCTATACGTTTAGAAATACCATGAAACGTGGACATTTCTTGGTCCCATGCTGATAGGACCATATTTTAACAGCATGTAAAATACGCAGATGATATGAGTACTTGGGATCTGAAAATTGAGTTTCCTGTTATCGACGCCATACTTTTAGAAATACCATGAAACGTGGACATTTGTTGGTCCCGGGCTGATTGGACCATTTTCTAACAACACGTAAAATACGCAGCTGATATAAGTTCTTGGGATCTGAAAATTGAGTTTCCAGTTATCAACGCCATGCATTTAGAAATGCTATGAAATGTGGACATTTGTTGGTCCCGTCCTGATTGGACCATTTTTTAACAACACGTAAAATACGCAGCTGATATAAGTACTTGGGATCTGAAAATTGAGTTTTCTGTTATCGACGCTATACGTTTAGAAATACCATGAAACGTGGAGATTTCTTGGTCCCGGGCTGATTGGAGAATTTTTTCACGAAGCGAAAAATTCCGAGCTGATATAAGTACTTGAGATCTGAAAATTGAGATTCCAGTTATCGACGACTTACATTTAGAAATGCTATGAAACGTGGACATTTATTGGTCGCGGGCTGATTGGGGTATTTTATCACGACGCGAAAAAAGCCGAGCTGATATAAGTACTTGGGATCTGAAAATTGAGATTCCAGTTATCGACGCCATACATTTAGAAATGCTATGAAACGTGGACATTTTTGGTCCCGTGCTGATTGGACCATTTTTTAACAACATGTCAAATACGCAGATGATATAAGTACTTGGGATCTGAAAATTGAGTTTTCTGTTATCGACGCTATACGTTTAAAAATACCATGACACGTGGAGATTTCTTGGTCCCGGGCTGATAGGGGAATTTTTTCACGACGCTAAAAATTCCGAGCTGATATAAGTACTTGGGATCTGAAAAATGAGATTCCTGTTATCGACGACATACATTTAGAAATGCTATGAAACGTGGACATTTCTTGGTCCCGTGCTGATTGGACCATTTTTTAACAGCATGTAAAATACGCAGATGATATGAGTACTTGGGATCTGAAAATTGAGATTCCTGTTATCGACGCCATACGTTTAGAAATACCATGAAACGTGGACACTTCTTGGTCCCGGTCTGATTGGGGAATTTTTTCACGACGCGAAAAATGCCGAGCTGCTATAAGTACTTGGGATCTGAGAATTGAGTTTCCAGGTATCGACGACATACGTTTAGAAATACCATGAAACGTGGACACTTCATAGTCCCGGGCTGATTGGGGAATTTTTTCACGTCGCGAAAAAAGCCGAGCTGATATAAGTACTTGGGATCTGCAAATTGAGATTCCAGTTATCGCCGCAATACGTTTAGAAATGCCATGAAACGTTGACATTTCTTGGTCCCGGGCTGATTGGACCATTTTTTAACAACACGTAAAATACGCAGCGGATATAAGTTCTTGGGATCTGAAAATTGAGTTTCCTGTTATCGACGCCATACGTTTAGAAACACCATGAAACATGGTGATTTCTTGGTCCCGGGCTGATTGGAGAATTTTTTCACGAAGCGAAAAATTCCGAGCTGATATAAGTACTTGAGATCTGAAAATTGAGATTCCAGTTATCGACGACTTACATTTAGAAATGCTATGAAACGTGGACATTTGTTGGTCGCGGGCTGATTGGAGTATTTTATTACGACGCGAAAAAAGCCGAGCTGATATAAGTACTTGGGATCTGAAAATTGACATTCCAGTTATCAACGCCATACATTTAGAAATGCTATGAAACGTGGACATTTCTTGGTCCCATGCTGATAGGACCATATTTTAACAGCATGTAAAATACGCAGATGATATGAGTACTTGGGATCTGAAAATTGAGATTCCAGTTATCAACGCCATACATTTAGAAATGCTATGAAACGTGGACATTTGTTGGTCCCGTGCTGATTGGACCATTTTTTAACAACACGTAAAATACGCAGCTGATATAAGTACTTGGGATCTGAAAATTGAGTTTCCAGTTATCAACGCCATGCATTTAGAAATGCTATGAAATGTGGACATTTGTTGGTCCCGTGCTGATTGGACCATTTATTAACAACACGTAAAATACGCAGCTGACATAAGTACTTGGGATCTGAAAATTGAGTTTTCTGTTATCGACGCTATACGTTTAGAAATACCATGAAACGTGGAGATTTCTTGGTCCCGGGCTGATTGGAGAATTTTTTCACGAAGCGAAAAATTCCGAGCTGATATAAGTACTTGAGATCTGAAAATTGAGATTCCAGTTATCGACGACTTACATTTAGAAATGCTATGAAACGTGGACATTTATTGGTCGCGGGCTGATTGGGGTATTTTATCACGACGCGAAAAAAGCCGAGCTGATATAAGTACTTGGGATCTGAAAATTGAGATTCCAGTTATCAACGCCATACATTTAGAAATGCTATGAAACGTGGACATTTCTTGGTCCCGTGCTGATTGGACCATTTTTTAACAGCATGTAAAATACGCAGATGATATGAGTACTTGGGATCTGAAAATTGAGATTCCTGTTATCGACGCCATACGTTTAGAAATACCATGAAACGTGGACACTTCTTAGTCCCGGGCTGATTGGGGAATTTTTTCACGACGCGAAAAAAGCCGAGCCGATATAAGTACTTGGGATCTGCAAATTGAGATTCCAGTTATCGCCGCAATACGTTTAGAAATGCCATGAAACGTTGACATTTCTTGGTCCCGGGCTGATTGGACCATTTTTTAACAACACGTAAAATACGCAGCGGATATAAGTTCTTGGGATCTGAAAATTGAGTTTCCTGTTATCGACGCCATACGTTTAGAAACACCATGAAACATGGTGATTTCTTGGTCCCGGGCTGATTGGAGAATTTTTTCACGAAGCGAAAAATTCCGAGCTGATATAAGTACTTGAGATCTGAAAATTGAGATTCCAGTTATCGACGACTTACATTTAGAAATGCTATGAAACGTGGACATTTATTGGTCGCGGGCTGATTGGAGTATTTTATTACGACGCGAAAAAAGCCGAGCTGATATAAGTACTTGGGATCTGAAAATTGACATTCCAGTTATCAACGCCATACATTTAGAAATGCTATGAAACGTGGACATTTCTTGGTCCCATGCTGATAGGACCATATATTAACAGCATGTAAAATACGCAGATGATATGAGTACTTGGGATCTGAAAATTGAGATTCCAGTTATCAACGCCATACATTTAGAAATGCTATGAAACGTGGACATTTGTTGGTCCCGTGCTGATTGGACCATTTTTTAACAACACGTGAAATACCCAGCTGATATAAGTACTTGGGATCTGAAAATTGAGTTTTCTGTTATCGACGCTATACGTTTAGAAATACCATGAAACGTGGACATTTCTTGGTCCCATGCTGATAGGACCTTATTTTAACAGCATGTAAAATACGCAGATGATATGAGTACTTGGGATCTGAAAATTGAGTTTCCTGTTATCGACGCCATACTTTTAGAAATACCATGAAACGTGGACATTTGTTGGTCCCGGGCTGATTGGACCATTTTCTAACAACACGTAAAATACGCAGCTGATATAAGTTCTTGGGATCTGAAAATTGAGTTTCCAGTTATCAACGCCATGCATTTAGAAATGCTATGAAATGTGGACATTTGTTGGTCCCGTGCTGATTGGACCATTTTTTAACAACACGTAAAATACGCAGCTGATATAAGTACTTGGGATCTGAAAATTGAGTTTTCTGTTATCGACGCTATACGTTTAGAAATACCATGAAACGTGGAGATTTCTTGATCCCGGGCTGATTGGAGAATTTTTTCACGAAGCGAAAAATTCCGAGCTGATATAAGTACTTGAGATCTGAAAATTGACATTCCAGTTATCAACGCCATACATTTAGAAATGCTATGAAACGTGGACATTTCTTGGTCCCATGCTGATAGGACCATATTTTAACAGCATGTAAAAT
The DNA here is from genome assembly GCA_964016905.1 of Perithous albicinctus. Lineage (NCBI taxonomy): Eukaryota > Metazoa > Arthropoda > Insecta > Hymenoptera > Ichneumonidae > Perithous > Perithous albicinctus. Next base: position 5,376,996 of record OZ024696.1, on the reverse strand, counting down.
ACGCAGATGATATGAGTACTTGGGATCTGAAAATTGAGATTCCAGTTATCAACGCCATACATTTAGAAATGCTATGAAACGTGGACATTTGTTGGTCCCGTGCTGATTGGACCATTTTTTAACAACACGTAAAATACGCAGCTGATATAAGTACTTGGGATCTGAAAATTGAGTTTCCAGTTATCAACGCCATGCATTTAGAAATGCTATGAAATGTGGACATTTGTTGGTCCCGTGCTGATTGGACCATTTTTTAACAACACGTAAAATACGCAGCTGATATAAGTACTTGGGATCTGAAAATTGAGTTTTCTGTTATCGACGATATACGTTTAGAAATACCATGAAACGTGGAGATTTCTTGGTCCCGGGCTGATTGGAGAATTTTTTCACGAAGCGAAAAATTCCGAGCTGATATAAGTACTTGAGATCTGAAAATTGAGATTCCAGTTATCGACGACTTACATTTAGAAATGCTATGAAACGTGGACATTTATTGGTCGCGGGCTGATTGGGGTATTTTATCACGACGCGAAAAAAGCCGAGCTGATATAAGTACTTGGGATCTGAAAATTGAGATTCCAGTTATCAACGCCATACATTTAGAAATGCTATGAAACGTGGACATTTCTTGGTCCCGTGCTGATTGGACCATTTTTTAACAGCATGTAAAATACGCAGATGATATGAGTACTTGGGATCTGAAAATTGAGATTCCTGTTATCGACGCCATACGTTTAGAAATACCATGAAACGTGGACACTTCTTAGTCCCGGGCTGATTGGGGAATTTTTTCACGACGCGAAAAAAGCCGAGCCGATATAAGTACTTGGGATCTGCAAATTGAGATTCCAGTTATCGCCGCAATACGTTTAGAAATGCCATGAAACGTTGACATTTCTTGGTCCCGGGCTGATTGGACCATTTTTTAACAACACGTAAAATACGCAGCTGACATAAGTACTTGGGATCTGAAAATTGAGTTTTCTGTTATCGACGCTATACGTTTAGAAATACCATGAAACGTGGAGATTTCTTGGTCCCGGGCTGATTGGAGAATTTTTTCACGAAGCGAAAAATTCCGAGCTGATATAAGTACTTGAGATCTGAAAATTGAGATTCCAGTTATCGACGACTTACATTTAGAAATGCTATGAAACGTGGACATTTATTGGTCGCGGGCTGATTGGGGTATTTTATCACGACGCGAAAAAAGCCGAGCTGATATAAGTACTTGGGATCTGAAAATTGAGATTCCAGTTATCAACGCCATACATTTAGAAATGCTATGAAACGTGGACATTTTTGGTCCCGTGCTGATTGGACCATTTTTTAACAGCATGTAAAATACGCAGATGATATGAGTACTTGGGATCTGAAAATTGAGATTCCTGTTATCGACGCCATACGTTTAGAAATACCATGAAACGTGGACACTTCTTGGTCCCGGTCTGATTGGGGAATTTTTTCACGACGCGAAAAATGCCGAGCTGCTATAAGTACTTGGGATCTGAGAATTGAGTTTCCAGGTATCGACGACATACGTTTAGAAATACCATGAAACGTGGACACTTCATAGTCCCGGGCTGATTGGGGAATTTTTTCACGTCGCGAAAAAAGCCGAGCTGATATAAGTACTTGGGATCTGCAAATTGAGATTCCAGTTATCGCCGCAATACGTTTAGAAATGCCATGAAACGTTGACATTTCTTGGTCCCGGGCTGATTGGACCATTTTTTAACAACACGTAAAATACGCAGCGGATATAAGTTCTTGGGATCTGAAAATTGAGTTTCCTGTTATCGACGCCATACGTTTAGAAACACCATGAAACATGGTGATTTCTTGGTCCCGGGCTGATTGGAGAATTTTTTCACGAAGCGAAAAATTCCGAGCTGATATAAGTACTTGAGATCTGAAAATTGAGATTCCAGTTATCGACGACTTACATTTAGAAATGCTATGAAACGTGGACATTTGTTGGTCGCGGGCTGATTGGAGTATTTTATTACGACGCGAAAAAAGCCGAGCTGATATAAGTACTTGGGATCTGAAAATTGACATTCCAGTTATCAACGCCATACATTTAGAAATGCTATGAAACGTGGACATTTCTTGGTCCCATGCTGATAGGACCATATTTTAACAGCATGTAAAATACGCAGATGATATGAGTACTTGGGATCTGAAAATTGAGATTCCAGTTATCAACGCCATACATTTAGAAATGCTATGAAACGTGGACATTTGTTGGTCCCGTGCTGATTGGACCATTTTTTAACAACACGTAAAATACGCAGCTGATATAAGTACTTGGGATCTGAAAATTGAGTTTCCAGTTATCAACGCCATGCATTTAGAAATGCTATGAAATGTGGACATTTGTTGGTCCCGTGCTGATTGGACCATTTATTAACAACACGTAAAATACGCAGCTGACATAAGTACTTGGGATCTGAAAATTGAGTTTTCTGTTATCGACGCTATACGTTTAGAAATACCATGAAACGTGGAGATTTCTTGGTCCCGGGCTGATTGGAGAATTTTTTCACGAAGCGAAAAATTCCGAGCTGATATAAGTACTTGAGATCTGAAAATTGAGATTCCAGTTATCGACGACTTACATTTAGAAATGCTATGAAACGTGGACATTTATTGGTCGCGGGCTGATTGGGGTATTTTATCACGACGCGAAAAAAGCCGAGCTGATATAAGTACTTGGGATCTGAAAATTGAGATTCCAGTTATCAACGCCATACATTTAGAAATGCTATGAAACGTGGACATTTCTTGGTCCCGTGCTGATTGGACCATTTTTTAACAGCATGTAAAATACGCAGATGATATGAGTACTTGGGATCTGAAAATTGAGATTCCTGTTATCGACGCCATACGTTTAGAAATACCATGAAACGTGGACACTTCTTAGTCCCGGGCTGATTGGGGAATTTTTTCACGACGCGAAAAAAGCCGAGCCGATATAAGTACTTGGGATCTGCAAATTGAGATTCCAGTTATCGCCGCAATACGTTTAGAAATGCCATGAAACGTTGACATTTCTTGGTCCCGGGCTGATTGGACCATTTTTTAACAACACGTAAAATACGCAGCGGATATAAGTTCTTGGGATCTGAAAATTGAGTTTCCTGTTATCGACGCCATACGTTTAGAAACACCATGAAACATGGTGATTTCTTGGTCCCGGGCTGATTGGAGAATTTTTTCACGAAGCGAAAAATTCCGAGCTGATATAAGTACTTGAGATCTGAAAATTGAGATTCCAGTTATCGACGACTTACATTTAGAAATGCTATGAAACGTGGACATTTATTGGTCGCGGGCTGATTGGAGTATTTTATTACGACGCGAAAAAAGCCGAGCTGATATAAGTACTTGGGATCTGAAAATTGACATTCCAGTTATCAACGCCATACATTTAGAAATGCTATGAAACGTGGACATTTCTTGGTCCCATGCTGATAGGACCATATATTAACAGCATGTAAAATACGCAGATGATATGAGTACTTGGGATCTGAAAATTGAGATTCCAGTTATCAACGCCATACATTTAGAAATGCTATGAAACGTGGACATTTGTTGGTCCCGTGCTGATTGGACCATTTTTTAACAACACGTGAAATACCCAGCTGATATAAGTACTTGGGATCTGAAAATTGAGTTTTCTGTTATCGACGCTATACGTTTAGAAATACCATGAAACGTGGACATTTCTTGGTCCCATGCTGATAGGACCTTATTTTAACAGCATGTAAAATACGCAGATGATATGAGTACTTGGGATCTGAAAATTGAGTTTCCTGTTATCGACGCCATACTTTTAGAAATACCATGAAACGTGGACATTTGTTGGTCCCGGGCTGATTGGACCATTTTCTAACAACACGTAAAATACGCAGCTGATATAAGTTCTTGGGATCTGAAAATTGAGTTTCCAGTTATCAACGCCATGCATTTAGAAATGCTATGAAATGTGGACATTTGTTGGTCCCGTGCTGATTGGACCATTTTTTAACAACACGTAAAATACGCAGCTGATATAAGTACTTGGGATCTGAAAATTGAGTTTTCTGTTATCGACGCTATACGTTTAGAAATACCATGAAACGTGGAGATTTCTTGATCCCGGGCTGATTGGAGAATTTTTTCACGAAGCGAAAAATTCCGAGCTGATATAAGTACTTGAGATCTGAAAATTGACATTCCAGTTATCAACGCCATACATTTAGAAATGCTATGAAACGTGGACATTTCTTGGTCCCATGCTGATAGGACCATATTTTAACAGCATGTAAAATACGCAGATGATATGAGTACTTGGGATCTGAAAATTGAGATTCCAGTTATCAACGCCATACATTTAGAAATGCTATGAAACGTGGACATTTGTTGGTCCCGTGCTGATTGGACCATTTTTTAACAACACGTAAAATACGCAGCTGATATAAGTACTTGGGATCTGAAAATTGAGTTTCCAGTTATCAACGCCATGCATTTAGAAATGCTATGAAATGTGGACATTTGTTGGTCCCGTGCTGATTGGACCATTTTTTAACAACACGTAAAATACGCAGCTGATATAAGTACTTGGGATCTGAAAATTGAGTTTTCTGTTATCGACGATATACGTTTAGAAATACCATGAAACGTGGAGATTTCTTGGTCCCGGGCTGATTGGAGAATTTTTTCACGAAGCGAAAAATTCCGAGCTGATATAAGTACTTGAGATCTGAAAATTGAGATTCCAGTTATCGACGACTTACATTTAGAAATGCTATGAAACGTGGACATTTATTGGTCGCGGGCTGATTGGGGTATTTTATCACGACGCGAAAAAAGCCGAGCTGATATAAGTACTTGCGATCTGAAAATTGAGATTCCAGTTATCAACGCTATACATTTAGAAATGCTATGAAACGTGGACATTTTTGGTCCCGTGCTGATTGGACCATTTTTTAACAGCATGTAAAATACGCAGATGATATGAGTACTTGGGATCTGAAAATTGAGATTCCTGTTATCGACGCCATACGTTTAGAAATACCATGAAACGTGGACACTTCTTGGTCCCGGTCTGATTGGGGAATTTTTTCACGACGCGAAAAATGCCGAGCTGCTATAAGTACTTGGGATCTGAGAATTGAGTTTCCAGGTATCGACGACATACGTTTAGAAATACCATGAAACGTGGACACTTCTTAGTCCCGGGCTGATTGGGGAATTTTTTCACGACGCGAAAAAAGCCGAGCCGATATAAGTACTTGGGATCTGCAAATTGAGATTCCAGTTATCGCCGCAATACGTTTAGAAATGCCATGAAACGTTGACATTTCTTGGTCCCGGGCTGATTGGACCATTTTTTAACAACACGTAAAATACGCAGCGGATATAAGTTCTTGGGATCTGAAAATTGAGTTTCCTGTTATCGACGCCATACGTTTAGAAATACCATGAAACATGGTGATTTCTTGGTCCCGGGCTGATTGGAGAATTTTTTCACGAAGTGAAAAATTCCGAGCTGATATAAGTACTTGAGATCTGAAAATTGAGATTCCAGTTATCGACGACTTACATTTAGAAATGCTATGAAACGTGGACATTTATTGGTCGCGGGCTGATTGGAGTATTTTATTACGACGCGAAAAAAGCCGAGCTGATATAAGTACTTGGGATCTGAAAATTGACATTCCAGTTATCAACGCCATACATTTAGAAATGCTATGAAACGTGGACATTTCTTGGTCCCATGCTGATAGGACCATATATTAACAGCATGTAAAATACGCAGATGATATGAGTACTTGGGATCTGAAAATTGAGATTCCAGTTATCAACGCCATACATTTAGAAATGCTATGAAACGTGGACATTTGTTGGTCCCGTGCTGATTGGACCATTTTTTAACAACACGTGAAATACCCAGCTGATATAAGTACTTGGGATCTGAAAATTGAGTTTTCTGTTATCGACGCTATACGTTTAGAAATACCATGAAACGTGGACATTTCTTGGTCCCATGCTGATAGGACCATATTTTAACAGCATGTAAAATACGCAGATGATATGAGTACTTGGGATCTGAAAATTGAGTTTCCTGTTATCGACGCCATACTTTTAGAAATACCATGAAACGTGGACATTTGTTGGTCCCGGGCTGATTGGACCATTTTCTAACAACACGTAAAATACGCAGCTGATATAAGTTCTTGGGATCTGAAAATTGAGTTTCCAGTTATCAACGCCATGCATTTAGAAATGCTATGAAATGTGGACATTTGTTGGTCCCGTCCTGATTGGACCATTTTTTAACAACACGTAAAATACGCAGCTGATATAAGTACTTGGGATCTGAAAATTGAGTTTTCTGTTATCGACGCTATACGTTTAGAAATACCATGAAACGTGGAGATTTCTTGGTCCCGGGCTGATTGGAGAATTTTTTCACGAAGCGAAAAATTCCGAGCTGATATAAGTACTTGAGATCTGAAAATTGAGATTCCAGTTATCGACGACTTACATTTAGAAATGCTATGAAACGTGGACATTTATTGGTCGCGGGCTGATTGGGGTATTTTATCACGACGCGAAAAAAGCCGAGCTGATATAAGTACTTGGGATCTGAAAATTGAGATTCCAGTTATCGACGCCATACATTTAGAAATGCTATGAAACGTGGACATTTTTGGTCCCGTGCTGATTGGACCATTTTTTAACAACATGTCAAATACGCAGATGATATAAGTACTTGGGATCTGAAAATTGAGTTTTCTGTTATCGACGCTATACGTTTAAAAATACCATGACACGTGGAGATTTCTTGGTCCCGGGCTGATAGGGGAATTTTTTCACGACGCTAAAAATTCCGAGCTGATATAAGTACTTGGGATCTGAAAAATGAGATTCCTGTTATCGACGACATACATTTAGAAATGCTATGAAACGTGGACATTTCTTGGTCCCGTGCTGATTGGACCATTTTTTAACAGCATGTAAAATACGCAGATGATATGAGTACTTGGGATCTGAAAATTGAGATTCCTGTTATCGACGCCATACGTTTAGAAATACCATGAAACGTGGACACTTCTTGGTCCCGGTCTGATTGGGGAATTTTTTCACGACGCGAAAAATGCCGAGCTGCTATAAGTACTTGGGATCTGAGAATTGAGTTTCCAGGTATCGACGACATACGTTTAGAAATACCATGAAACGTGGACACTTCATAGTCCCGGGCTGATTGGGGAATTTTTTCACGTCGCGAAAAAAGCCGAGCTGATATAAGTACTTGGGATCTGCAAATTGAGATTCCAGTTATCGCCGCAATACGTTTAGAAATGCCATGAAACGTTGACATTTCTTGGTCCCGGGCTGATTGGACCATTTTTTAACAACACGTAAAATACGCAGCGGATATAAGTTCTTGGGATCTGAAAATTGAGTTTTCTGTCATCGACGCTATACGTTTAGAAATACCATGAAACATGGTGATTTCTTGGTCCCGGGCTGATTGGAGAATTTTTTCACGAAGCGAAAAATTCCGAGCTGATATAAGTACTTGAGATCTGAAAATTGAGATTCCAGTTATCGACGACTTACATTTAGAAATGCTATGAAACGTGGACATTTATTGGTCGCGGGCTAATTGGGGTATTTTATAACGACGCGAAAAAAGCCGAGCTGATATAAGTACTTGGGATCTGAAAATTGACATTCCAGTTATCAACGCCATACATTTAGAAATGCTATGAAACGTGGACATTTCTTGGTCCCATGCTGATAGGATCATATTTTAACAGCATGTAAAATACGCAGATGATATGAGTAGTTGGGATCTGAAAATTGAGTTTCCTGTTATCGACGCCATTCTTTTAAAAATACCATGAAACGTGGACATTTGTTGGTCCCGGGCTGATTGGACCATTTTCTAACAACACGTAAAATACGCAGCTGATATAAGTTCTTGGGATCTGAAAATTGAGATTCCGGTTATCGACGACACACATTTAGAAATGCTATGAAATGTGGACATTTGTTGGTCCCGTGCTGATTGGACCATTTTTTAACAACACATAAAATACGCAGCTGATGTAAGTTCTTGGGATCTAAAAATTGAGTTTTCTGTTATCGACGCTATACGTTTAGAAATACCATGAAACGTGGAGATTTCTTGGTCCCGGGATGATTGGAGAATTTTTTCACGAAGCGAAAAATTCCGAGCTGATATAAGTACTTGAGATCTGTAAATTGAGATTCCAGTTATCGACGACTTACATTTAGAAATGCTATGAAACGTGGACATTTATTGGTCGTGGGCTGATTGGGGTATTTTATCACGACGCGAAAAAAGCCGAGCTGATATAAGTACTTGGGATCTGAAAATTGAGATTCCAGTTATCAACGCCATACATTTAGAAATGCTATGAAACGTGGACATTTGTTGGTCCCGTGCTGATTGGACCATTTTTTAACAACACGTAAAATACGCAGCTGATATAAGTACTTGGGATCTGAAAATTGAGTTTTCTGTTATCGACGCTATACGTTTAGAAATACCATGAAACGTGGAGATTTCTTGGTCCCGGGCTGATAGGAGAATTTTTACACGAAGCGAAAAATTCCGAGCCGATATAAGTACTTGAGATCTGAAAATTGAGATTCCAGTTATCGACGACTTACATTTAGAAATGCTATGAAACGTGGACATTTATTGGTCGCGGGCTGATTGGGGTATTTTATCACGACGCGAAAAAAGCCGAGCTGATATAAGTACTTGGGATCTGAAAATTGACATTCCAGTTATCAGCGCCATATATTTAGAAATGCTATGAAACGTGGACATTTCTTGGTCCCATGCTGATAGGACCATATTTTAACAGCATGTAAAATACGCAGATGATATGAGTACTTGGGATCTGAAAATTGAGATTCCAGTTATCAACGCCATACATTTAGAAATGCTATGAAACGTGGACATTTTTGGTCCCGTGCTGATTGGACCATTTTTTAACAACACGTAATATACGCAGCTGATATAAGTACTTGGGATCTGAAAATTGAGATTCCGGTTATCGAAGACACACATTTAGAAATGCTATGAAACGTGGACATTTATTGGTCGCGGGCTAATTGGGGTATTTTATAACGACGCGAAAAAAGCCGAGCTGATATAAGTACTTGGGATCTGAAAATTGACATTCCAGTTATCAACGCCATACATTTAGAAATGCTATGAAACGTGGACATTTCTTGGTCCCATGCTGATAGGATCATATTTTAACAGCATGTAAAATACGCAGATGATATGAGTAGTTGGGATCTGAAAATTGAGTTTCCTGTTATCGACGCCATTCTTTTAAAAATACCATGAAACGTGGACATTTGTTGGTCCCGGGCTGATTGGACCATTTTCTAACAACACGTAAAATACGCAGCTGATATAAGTTCTTGGGATCTGAAAATTGAGATTCCGGTTATCGACGACACACATTTAGAAATGCTATGAAATGTGGACATTTGTTGGTCCCGTGCTGATTGGACCATTTTTTAACAACACATAAAATACGCAGCTGATCTAAGTTCTTGGGATCTAAAAATTGAGTTTTCTGTTATCGACGCTATACGTTTAGAAATACCATGAAACGTGGAGATTTCTTGGTCCCGGGATGATTGGAGAATTTTTTCACGAAGCGAAAAATTCCGAGCTGATATAAGTACTTGAGATCTGTAAATTGAGATTCCAGTTATCGACGACTTACATTTAGAAATGCTATGAAACGTGGACATTTATTGGTCGCGGGCTGATTGGGGTATTTTATCACGACGCGAAAAAAGCCGAGCTGATATAAGTACTTGGGATCTGAAAATTGAGATTCCAGTTATCAACGCCATACATTTAGAAATGCTATGAAACGTGGACATTTTTGGTCCCGTGCTGATTGGACCATTTTTTAACAACATGTCAAATACGCAGATGATATAAGTACTTGGGATCTGAAAATTGAGTTTTCTGTTATCGACGCTATACGTTTAAAAATACCATGACACGTGGAGATTTCTTGGTCCCGGGCTGATAGGGGAATTTTTTCACGACGCTAAAAATTCCGAGCTGATATAAGTACTTGGGATCTGAAAATTGAGATTCCTGTTATCGACGACATACATTTAGAAATGCTATGAAACGTGGACATTTCTTGGTCCCGTGCTGATTGGACCATTTTTTAACAGCATGTAAAATACGCAGATGATATGAGTACTTGGGATCTGAAAATTGAGATTCCTGTTATCGACGCCATACGTTTAGAAATACCATGAAACGTGGACACTTCTTGGTCCCGGTCTGATTGGGGAATTTTTTCACGACGCGAAAAATGCCGAGCTTCTATAAGTACTTGGGATATGAGAATTGAGTTTCCAGGTATCGACGACATACGTTTAGAAATACCATGAAACGTGGACACTTCTTAGTCCCGGGCTGATTGGGGAATTTTTTCACGACGCGAAAAAAGCCGAGCTGATATAAGTACTTGGGATCTGCAAATTGAGATTCCAGTTATCGCCGCAATACATTTAGAAATGCCATGAAACGTTGACATTTCTTGGTCCCGGGCTGATTGGACCATTTTTTAACAACACGTAAAATACGCAGCGGATATAAGTTCTTGCGATCTGAAAATTGAGTTTCCTGTTATCGACGCCATACGTTTAGAAACACCATGAAACATGGTGATTTCTTGGTCCCGGGCTGATTGGAGAATTTTTTCACGAAGCGAAAAATTCCGAGCTGATATAAGTACTTGAGATCTGAAAATTGAGATTCCAGTTATCGACGACTTACATTTAGAAATGCTATGAAACGTGGACATTTGTTGGTCGCGGGCTGATTGGAGTATTTTATTACGACGCGAAAAAAGCCGAGCTGATATAAGTACTTGGGATCTGAAAATTGACATTCCAGTTATCAACGCCATACATTTAGAAATGCTATGAAACGTGGACATTTCTTGGTCCCATGCTGATAGGACCATATTTTAACAGCATGTAAAATACGCAGATGATATGAGTACTTGGGATCTGAAAATTGAGATTCCAGTTATCAACGCCATACATTTAGAAATGCTATGAAACGTGGACATTTGTTGGTCCCGTGCTGATTGGACCATTTTTTAACAACACGTAAAATACGCAGCTGATATAAGTACTTGGGATCTGAAAATTGAGTTTCCAGTTATCAACGCCATGCATTTAGAAATGCTATGAAATGTGGACATTTGTTGGTCCCGTGCTGATTGGACCATTTATTAACAACACGTAAAATACGCAGCTGATATAAGTACTTGGGATCTGAAAATTGAGTTTTCTGTTATCGACGCTATACGTTTAGAAATACCATGAAACGTGGAGATTTCTTGGTCCCGGGCTGATTGGAGAATTTTTTCACGAAGCGAAAAATTCCGAGCTGATATAAGTACTTGAGATCTGAAAATTGAGATTCCAGTTATCGACGACTTACATTTAGAAATGCTATGAAACGTGGACATTTATTGGTCGCGGGCTGATTGGGGTATTTTATCACGACGCGAAAAAAGCCGAGCTGATATAAGTACTTGGGATCTGAAAATTGAGATTCCAGTTATCAACGCCATACATTTAGAAATGCTATGAAACGTGGACATTTCTTGGTCCCGTGCTGATTGGACCATTTTTTAACAGCATGTAAAATACGCAGATGATATGAGTACTTGGGATCTGAAAATTGAGATTCCTGTTATCGACGCCATACGTTTAGAAATACCATGAAACGTGGACACTTCTTAGTCCCGGGCTGATTGGGGAATTTTTTCACGACGCGAAAAAAGCCGAGCCGATATAAGTACTTGGGATCTGCAAATTGAGATTCCAGTTATCGCCGCAATACGTTTAGAAATGCCATGAAACGTTGACATTTCTTGGTCCCGGGCTGATTGGACCATTTTTTAACAACACGTAAAATACGCAGCGGATATAAGTTCTTGGGATCTGAAAATTGAGTTTCCTGTTATCGACGCCATACGTTTAGAAACACCATGAAACATGGTGATTTCTTGGTCCCGGGCTGATTGGAGAATTTTTTCACGAAGCGAAAAATTCCGAGCTGATATAAGTACTTGAGATCTGAAAATTGAGATTCCAGTTATCGACGACTTACATTTAGAAATGCTATGAAACGTGGACATTTGTTGGTCGCGGGCTGATTGGAGTATTTTATTACGACGCGAAAAAAGCCGAGCTGATATAAGTACTTGGGATCTGAAAATTGACATTCCAGTTATCAACGCCATACATTTAGAAATGCTATGAAACGTGGACATTTCTTGGTCCCATGCTGATAGGACCATATTTTAACAGCATGTAAAATACGCAGATGATATGAGTACTTGGGATCTGAAAATTGAGATTCCAGTTATCAACGCCATACATTTAGAAATGCTATGAAACGTGGACATTTGTTGGTCCCGTGCTGATTGGACCATTTTTTAACAACACGTAAAATACGCAGCTGATATAAGTACTTGGGATCTGAAAATTGAGTTTCCAGTTATCAACGCCATGCATTTAGAAATGCTATGAAATGTGGACATTTGTTGGTCCCGTGCTGATTGGACCATTTATTAACAACACGTAAAATACGCAGCTGACATAAGTACTTGGGATCTGAAAATTGAGTTTTCTGTTATCGACGCTATACGTTTAGAAATACCATGAAACGTGGAGATTTCTTGGTCCCGGGCTGATTGGAGAATTTTTTCACGAAGCGAAAAATTCCGAGCTGATATAAGTACTTGAGATCTGAAAATTGAGATTCCAGTTATCGACGACTTACATTTAGAAATGCTATGAAACGTGGACATTTATTGGTCGCGGGCTGATTGGGGTATTTTATCACGACGCGAAAAAAGCCGAGCTGATATAAGTACTTGGGATCTGAAAATTGAGATTCCAGTTATCAACGCCATACATTTAGAAATGCTATGAAACGTGGACATTTCTTGGTCCCGTGCTGATTGGACCATTTTTTAACAGCATGTAAAATACGCAGATGATATGAGTACTTGGGATCTGAAAATTGAGATTCCTGTTATCGACGCCATACGTTTAGAAATACCATGAAACGTGGACACTTCTTAGTCCCGGGCTGATTGGGGAATTTTTTCACGACGCGAAAAAAGCCGAGCCGATATAAGTACTTGGGATCTGCAAATTGAGATTCCAGTTATCGCCGCAATACGTTTAGAAATGCCATGAAACGTTGACATTTCTTGGTCCCGGGCTGATTGGACCATTTTTTAACAACACGTAAAATACGCAGCGGATATAAGTTCTTGGGATCTGAAAATTGAGTTTCCTGTTATCGACGCCATACGTTTAGAAACACCATGAAACATGGTGATTTCTTGGTCCCGGGCTGATTGGAGAATTTTTTCACGAAGCGAAAAATTCCGAGCTGATATAAGTACTTGAGATCTGAAAATTGAGATTCCAGTTATCGACGACTTACATTTAGAAATGCTATGAAACGTGGACATTTATTGGTCGCGGGCTGATTGGAGTATTTTATTACGACGCGAAAAAAGCCGAGCTGATATAAGTACTTGGGATCTGAAAATTGACATTCCAGTTATCAACGCCATACATTTAGAAATGCTATGAAACGTGGACATTTCTTGGTCCCATGCTGATAGGACCATATATTAACAGCATGTAAAATACGCAGATGATATGAGTACTTGGGATCTGAAAATTGAGATTCCAGTTATCAACGCCATACATTTAGAAATGCTATGAAACGTGGACATTTGTTGGTCCCGTGCTGATTGGACCATTTTTTAACAACACGTGAAATACCCAGCTGATATAAGTACTTGGGATCTGAAAATTGAGTTTTCTGTTATCGACGCTATACGTTTAGAAATACCATGAAACGTGGACATTTCTTGGTCCCATGCTGATAGGACCTTATTTTAACAGCATGTAAAATACGCAGATGATATGAGTACTTGGGATCTGAAAATTGAGTTTCCTGTTATCGACGCCATACTTTTAGAAATACCATGAAACGTGGACATTTGTTGGTCCCGGGCTGATTGGACCATTTTCTAACAACACGTAAAATACGCAGCTGATATAAGTTCTTGGGATCTGAAAATTGAGTTTCCAGTTATCAACGCCATGCATTTAGAAATGCTATGAAATGTGGACATTTGTTGGTCCCGTGCTGATTGGACCATTTTTTAACAACACGTAAAATACGCAGCTGATATAAGTACTTGGGATCTGAAAATTGAGTTTTCTGTTATCGACGCTATACGTTTAGAAATACCATGAAACGTGGAGATTTCTTGATCCCGGGCTGATTGGAGAATTTTTTCACGAAGCGAAAAATTCCGAGCTGATATAAGTACTTGAGATCTGAAAATTGACATTCCAGTTATCAACGCCATACATTTAGAAATGCTATGAAACGTGGACATTTCTTGGTCCCATGCTGATAGGACCATATTTTAACAGCATGTAAAATACGCAGATGATATGAGTACTTGGGATCTGAAAATTGAGATTCCAGTTATCAACGCCATACATTTAGAAATGCTATGAAACGTGGACATTTGTTGGTCCCGTGCTGATTGGACCATTTTTTAACAACACGTAAAATACGCAGCTGATATAAGTACTTGGGATCTGAAAATTGAGTTTCCAGTTATCAACGCCATGCATTTAGAAATGCTATGAAATGTGGACATTTGTTGGTCCCGTGCTGATTGGACCATTTTTTAACAACACGTAAAATACGCAGCTGATATAAGTACTTGGGATCTGAAAATTGAGTTTTCTGTTATCGACGATATACGTTTAGAAATACCATGAAACGTGGAGATTTCTTGGTCCCGGGCTGATTGGAGAATTTTTTCACGAAGCGAAAAATTCCGAGCTGATATAAGTACTTGAGATCTGAAAATTGAGATTCCAGTTATCGACGACTTACATTTAGAAATGCTATGAAACGTGGACATTTATTGGTCGCGGGCTGATTGGGGTATTTTATCACGACGCGAAAAAAGCCGAGCTGATATAAGTACTTGCGATCTGAAAATTGAGATTCCAGTTATCAACGCCATACATTTAGAAATGCTATGAAACGTGGACATTTTTGGTCCCGTGCTGATTGGACCATTTTTTAACAGCATGTAAAATACGCAGATGATATGAGTACTTGGGATCTGAAAATTGAGATTCCTGTTATCGACGCCATACGTTTAGAAATACCATGAAACGTGGACACTTCTTGGTCCCGGTCTGATTGGGGAATTTTTTCACGACGCGAAAAATGCCGAGCTGCTATAAGTACTTGGGATCTGAGAATTGAGTTTCCAGGTATCGACGACATACGTTTAGAAATACCATGAAACGTGGACACTTCTTAGTCCCGGGCTGATTGGGGAATTTTTTCACGACGCGAAAAAAGCCGAGCCGATATAAGTACTTGGGATCTGCAAATTGAGATTCCAGTTATCGCCGCAATACGTTTAGAAATGCCATGAAACGTTGACATTTCTTGGTCCCGGGCTGATTGGACCATTTTTTAACAACACGTAAAATACGCAGCGGATATAAGTTCTTGGGATCTGAAAATTGAGTTTCCTGTTATCGACGCCATTCTTTTAAAAATACCATGAAACGTGGACATTTGTTGGTCCCGGGCTGATTGGGGTATTTTATAACGACGCGAAAAAAGCCGAGCTGATATAAGTACTTGGGATCTGAAAATTGACATTCCAGTTATCAACGCCATACATTTAGAAATGCTATGAAACGTGGACATTTGTTGGTCGCGGGCTGATTGGAGTATTTTATTACGACGCGAAAAAAGCCGAGCTGATATAAGTACTTGGGATCTGAAAATTGACATTCCAGTTATCAACGCCATACATTTAGAAATGCTATGAAACGTGGACATTTCTTGGTCCCATGCTGATAGGACCATATTTTAACAGCATGTAAAATACGCAGATGATATGAGTACTTGGGATCTGAAAATTGAGATTCCAGTTATCAACGCCATACATTTAGAAATGCTATGAAACGTGGACATTTGTTGGTCCCGTGCTGATTGGACCATTTTTTAACAACACGTAAAATACGCAGCTGATATAAGTACTTGGGATCTGAAAATTGAGTTTCCAGTTATCAACGCCATGCATTTAGAAATGCTATGAAATGTGGACATTTGTTGGTCCCGTGCTGATTGGACCATTTATTAACAACACGTAAAATACGCAGCTGATATAAGTACTTGGGATCTGAAAATTGAGTTTTCTGTTATCGACGCTATACGTTTAGAAATACCATGAAACGTGGAGATTTCTTGGTCCCGGGCTGATTGGAGAATTTTTTCACGAAGCGAAAAATTCCGAGCTGATATAAGTACTTGAGATCTGAAAATTGAGATTCCAGTTATCGACGACTTACATTTAGAAATGCTATGAAACGTGGACATTTATTGGTCGCGGGCTGATTGGGGTATTTTATCACGACGCGAAAAAAGCCGAGCTGATATAAGTACTTGGGATCTGAAAATTGAGATTCCAGTTATCAACGCCATACATTTAGAAATGCTATGAAACGTGGACATTTCTTGGTCCCGTGCTGATTGGACCATTTTTTAACAGCATGTAAAATACGCAGATGATATGAGTACTTGGGATCTGAAAATTGAGATTCCTGTTATCGACGCCATACGTTTAGAAATACCATGAAACGTGGACACTTCTTAGTCCCGGGCTGATTGGGGAATTTTTTCACGACGCGAAAAAAGCCGAGCCGATATAAGTACTTGGGATCTGCAAATTGAGATTCCAGTTATCGCCGCAATACGTTTAGAAATGCCATGAAACGTTGACATTTCTTGGTCCCGGGCTGATTGGACCATTTTTTAACAACACGTAAAATACGCAGCGGATATAAGTTCTTGGGATCTGAAAATTGAGTTTCCTGTTATCGACGCCATACGTTTAGAAACACCATGAAACATGGTGATTTCTTGGTCCCGGGCTGATTGGAGAATTTTTTCACGAAGCGAAAAATTCCGAGCTGATATAAGTACTTGAGATCTGAAAATTGAGATTCCAGTTATCGACGACTTACATTTAGAAATGCTATGAAACGTGGACATTTATTGGTCGCGGGCTGATTGGAGTATTTTATTACGACGCGAAAAAAGCCGAGCTGATATAAGTACTTGGGATCTGAAAATTGACATTCCAGTGATCAACGCCATACATTTAGAAATGCTATGAAACGTGGACATTTCTTGGTCCCATGCTGATAGGACCATATATTAACAGCATGTAAAATACGCAGATGATATGAGTACTTGGGATCTGAAAATTGAGATTCCAGTTATCAACGCCATACATTTAGAAATGCTATGAAACGTGGACATTTGTTGGTCCCGTGCTGATTGGACCATTTTTTAACAACACGTGAAATACCCAGCTGATATAAGTACTTGGGATCTGAAAATTGAGTTTTCTGTTATCGACGCTATACGTTTAGAAATACCATGAAACGTGGACATTTCTTGGTCCCATGCTGATAGGACCATATTTTAACAGCATGTAAAATACGCAGATGATATGAGTACTTGGGATCTGAAAATTGAGTTTCCTGTTATCGACGCCATACTTTTAGAAATACCATGAAACGTGGACATTTGTTGGTCCCGGGCTGATTGGACCATTTTCTAACAACACGTAAAATACGCAGCTGATATAAGTTCTTGGGATCTGAAAATTGAGTTTCCAGTTATCAACGCCATGCATTTAGAAATGCTATGAAATGTGGACATTTGTTGGTCCCGTGCTGATTGGACCATTTTTTAACAACACGTAAAATACGCAGCTGATATAAGTACTTGGGATCTGAAAATTGAGTTTTCTGTTATCGACGCTATACGTTTAGAAATACCATGAAACGTGGAGATTTCTTGATCCCGGGCTGATTGGAGAATTTTTTCACGAAGCGAAAAATTCCGAGCTGATATAAGTACTTGAGATCTGAAAATTGACATTCCAGTTATCAACGCCATACATTTAGAAATGCTATGAAACGTGGACATTTCTTGGTCCCATGCTGATAGGACCATATTTTAACAGCATGTAAAATACGCAGATGATATGAGTACTTGGGATCTGAAAATTGAGATTCCAGTTATCAACGCCATACATTTAGAAATGCTATGAAACGTGGACATTTGTTGGTCCCGTGCTGATTGGACCATTTTTTAACAACACGTAAAATACGCAGCTGATATAAGTACTTGGGATCTGAAAATTGAGTTTCCAGTTATCAACGCCATGCATTTAGAAATGCTATGAAATGTGGACATTTGTTGGTCCCGTGCTGATTGGACCATTTTTTAACAACACGTAAAATACGCAGCTGATATAAGTACTTGGGATCTGAAAATTGAGTTTTCTGTTATCGACGATATACGTTTAGAAATACCATGAAACGTGGAGATTTCTTGGTCCCGGGCTGATTGGAGAATTTTTTCACGAAGCGAAAAATTCCGAGCTGATATAAGTACTTGAGATCTGAAAATTGAGATTCCAGTTATCGACGACTTACATTTAGAAATGCTATGAAACGTGGACATTTATTGGTCGCGGGCTGATTGGGGTATTTTATCACGACGCGAAAAAAGCCGAGCTGATATAAGTACTTGCGATCTGAAAATTGAGATTCCAGTTATCAACGCCATACATTTAGAAATGCTATGAAACGTGGACATTTTTGGTCCCGTGCTGATTGGACCATTTTTTAACAGCATGTAAAATACGCAGATGATATGAGTACTTGGGATCTGAAAATTGAGATTCCTGTTATCGACGCCATACGTTTAGAAATACCATGAAACGTGGACACTTCTTGGTCCCGGTCTGATTGGGGAATTTTTTCACGACGCGAAAAATGCCGAGCTGCTATAAGTACTTGGGATCTGAGAATTGAGTTTCCAGGTATCGACGACATACGTTTAGAAATACCATGAAACGTGGACACTTCTTAGTCCCGGGCTGATTGGGGAATTTTTTCACGACGCGAAAAAAGCCGAGCCGATATAAGTACTTGGGATCTGCAAATTGAGATTCCAGTTATCGCCGCAATACGTTTAGAAATGCCATGAAACGTTGACATTTCTTGGTCCCGGGCTGATTGGACCATTTTTTAACAACACGTAAAATACGCAGCGGATATAAGTTCTTGGGATCTGAAAATTGAGTTTCCTGTTATCGACGCCATACGTTTAGAAATACCATGAAACATGGTGATTTCTTGGTCCCGGGCTGATTGGAGAATTTTTTCACGAAGTGAAAAATTCCGAGCTGATATAAGTACTTGAGATCTGAAAATTGAGATTCCAGTTATCGACGACTTACATTTAGAAATGCTATGAAACGTGGACATTTATTGGTCGCGGGCTGATTGGAGTATTTTATTACGACGCGAAAAAAGCCGAGCTGATATAAGTACTTGGGATCTGAAAATTGACATTCCAGTTATCAACGCCATACATTTAGAAATGCTATGAAACGTGGACATTTCTTGGTCCCATGCTGATAGGACCATATATTAACAGCATGTAAAATACGCAGATGATATGAGTACTTGGGATCTGAAAATTGAGATTCCAGTTATCAACGCCATACATTTAGAAATGCTATGAAACGTGGACATTTGTTGGTCCCGTGCTGATTGGACCATTTTTTAACAACACGTGAAATACCCAGCTGATATAAGTACTTGGGATCTGAAAATTGAGTTTTCTGTTATCGACGCTATACGTTTAGAAATACCATGAAACGTGGACATTTCTTGGTCCCATGCTGATAGGACCATATTTTAACAGCATGTAAAATACGCAGATGATATGAGTACTTGGGATCTGAAAATTGAGTTTCCTGTTATCGACGCCATACTTTTAGAAATACCATGAAACGTGGACATTTGTTGGTCCCGGGCTGATTGGACCATTTTCTAACAACACGTAAAATACGCAGCTGATATAAGTTCTTGGGATCTGAAAATTGAGTTTCCAGTTATCAACGCCATGCATTTAGAAATGCTATGAAATGTGGACATTTGTTGGTCCCGTCCTGATTGGACCATTTTTTAACAACACGTAAAATACGCAGCTGATATAAGTACTTGGGATCTGAAAATTGAGTTTTCTGTTATCGACGATATACGTTTAGAAATACCATGAAACGTGGAGATTTCTTGGTCCCGGGCTGATTGGAGAATTTTTTCACGAAGCGAAAAATTCCGAGCTGATATAAGTACTTGAGATCTGAAAATTGAGATTCCAGTTATCGACGACTTACATTTAGAAATGCTATGAAACGTGGACATTTATTGGTCGCGGGCTGATTGGGGTATTTTATCACGACGCGAAAAAAGCCGAGCTGATATAAGTACTTGCGATCTGAAAATTGAGATTCCAGTTATCAACGCCATACATTTAGAAATGCTATGAAACGTGGACATTTTTGGTCCCGTGCTGATTGGACCATTTTTTAACAACATGTCAAATACGCAGATGATATAAGTACTTGGGATCTGAAAATTGAGTTTTCTGTTATCGACGCTATACGTTTAAAAATACCATGACACGTGGAGATTTCTTGGTCCCGGGCTGATAGGGGAATTTTTTCACGACGCTAAAAATTCCGAGCTGATATAAGTACTTGGGATCTGAAAAATGAGATTCCTGTTATCGACGACATACATTTAGAAATGCTATGAAACGTGGACATTTCTTGGTCCCGTGCTGATTGGACCATTTTTTAACAGCATGTAAAATACGCAGATGATATGAGTACTTGGGATCTGAAAATTGAGATTCCTGTTATCGACGCCATACGTTTAGAAATACCATGAAACGTGGACACTTCTTGGTCCCGGTCTGATTGGGGAATTTTTTCACGACGCGAAAAATGCCGAGCTGCTATAAGTACTTGGGATCTGAGAATTGAGTTTCCAGGTATCGACGACATACGTTTAGAAATACCATGAAACGTGGACACTTCATAGTCCCGGGCTGATTGGGGAATTTTTTCACGTCGCGAAAAAAGCCGAGCTGATATAAGTACTTGGGATCTGCAAATTGAGATTCCAGTTATCGCCGCAATACGTTTAGAAATGCCATGAAACGTTGACATTTCTTGGTCCCGGGCTGATTGGACCATTTTTTAACAACACGTAAAATACGCAGCGGATATAAGTTCTTGGGATCTGAAAATTGAGTTTCCTGTTATCGACGCCATACGTTTAGAAATACCATGAAACGTGGACACTTCTTGGTCCCGGTCTGATTGGGGAATTTTTTCACGACGCGAAAAATGCCGAGCTGCTATAAGTACTTGGGATCTGAGAATTGAGTTTCCAGGTATCGACGACATACGTTTAGAAATACCATGAAACGTGGACACTTCATAGTCCCGGGCTGATTGGGGAATTTTTTCACGTCGCGAAAAAAGCCGAGCTGATATAAGTACTTGGGATCTGCAAATTGAGATTCCAGTTATCGCCGCAATACGTTTAGAAATGCCATGAAACGTTGACATTTCTTGGTCCCGGGCTGATTGGACCATTTTTTAACAACACGTAAAATACGCAGCGGATATAAGTTCTTGGGATCTGAAAATTGAGTTTCCTGTTATCGACGCCATACGTTTAGAAACACCATGAAACATGGTGATTTCTTGGTCCCGGGCTGATTGGAGAATTTTTTCACGAAGCGAAAAATTCCGAGTTGATATAAGTACTTGAGATCTGAAAATTGAGATTCCAGTTATCGACGACTTACATTTAGAAATGCTATGAAACGTGGACATTTATTGGTCGCGGGCTGATTGGAGTATTTTATTACGACGCGAAAAAAGCCGAGCTGATATAAGTACTTGGGATCTGAAAATTGACATTCCAGTTATCAACGCCATACATTTAGAAATGCTATGAAACGTGGACATTTCTTGGTCCCATGCTGATAGGACCATATTTTAACAGCATGTAAAATACGCAGATGATATGAGTACTTGGGATCTGAAAATTGAGATTCCAGTTATCAACGCCATACATTTAGAAATGCTATGAAACGTGGACATTTGTTGGTCCCGTGCTGATTGGACCATTTTTTAACAACACGTAAAATACGCAGCTGATATAAGTACTTGGGATCTGAAAATTGAGTTTCCAGTTATCAACGCCATGCATTTAGAAATGCTATGAAATGTGGACATTTGTTGGTCCCGTCCTGATTGGACCATTTTTTAACAACACGTAAAATACGCAGCTGATATAAGTACTTGGGATCTGAAAATTGTGTTTTCTGTTATCGACGCTATACGTTTAGAAATACCATGAAACGTGGAGATTTCTTGGTCCCGGGCTGATTGGAGAATTTTTTCACGAAGCGAAAAATTCCGAGCTGATATAAGTACTTGAGATCTGAAAATTGAGATTCCAGTTATCGACGACTTACATTTAGAAATGCTATGAAACGTGGACATTTATTGGTCGCGGGCTGATTGGGGTATTTTATCACGACGCGAAAAAAGCCGAGCTGATATAAGTACTTGGGATCTGAAAATTGAGATTCCAGTTATCGACGCCATACATTTAGAAATGCTATGAAACGTGGACATTTTTGGTCCCGTGCTGATTGGACCATTTTTTAACAACATGTCAAATACGCAGATGATATAAGTACTTGGGATCTGAAAATTGAGTTTTCTGTTATCGACGCTATACGTTTAAAAATACCATGACACGTGGAGATTTCTTGGACCCGGGCTGATAGGGGAATTTTTTCACGACGCTAAAAATTCCGAGCTGATATAAGTACTTGAGATCTGAAAATTGAGATTCCTGTTATCGACGACATACATTTAGAAATGCTATGAAACGTGGACATTTCTTGGTCCCGTGCTGATTGGACCATTTTTTAACAGCATGTAAAATACGCAGATGATATGAGTACTTGGGATCTGAAAATTGAGATTCCTGTTATCGACGCCATACGTTTAGAAATACCATGAAACGTGGACACTTCTTGGTCCCGGTCTGATTGGGGAATTTTTTCACGACGCGAAAAATGCCGAGCTGCTATAAGTACTTGGGATCTGAGAATTGAGTTTCCAGGTAGCGACGACATACGTTTAGAAATACCATGAAACGTGGACACTCCTTAGTCCCGGGCTGATTGGGGAATTTTTTCACGACGCGAAAAAAGCCGAGCTGATATAAGTACTTGGGATCTGCAAATTGAGATTTCAGTTATCGCCGCAATACGTTTAGAAATGCCATGAAACGTTGACATTTCTTGGTCCCGGGCTGATTGGACCATTTTTTAACAACACGTAAAATACGCAGCGGATATAAGTTCTTGGGATCTGAAAATTGAGTTTTCTGTCATCGACGCTATACGTTTAGAAATACCATGAAACATGGTGATTTCTTGGTCCCGGGCTGATTGGAGAATTTTTTCACGAAGCGAAAAATTCCGAGCTGATATAAGTACTTGAGATCTGAAAATTGATATTCCAGTTATCGACGACTTACATTTAGAAATGCTATGAAACGTGGACATTTATTGGTCGCGGGCTGATTGGGGTATTTTATCACGACGCGAAAAAAGCCGAGCTGATATAAGTACTTGGGATCTGAAAATTGACATTCCAGTTATCAACGCCATACATTTAGAAATGCTATGAAACGTGGACATTTCTTGGTCCCATGCTGATAGGACCATATTTTAACAGCATGTAAAATACGCAGATGATATGAGTACTTGGGATCTGAAAATTGAGTTTCCTGTTATCGACGCCATTCTTTTAAAAATACCATGAAACGTGGACATTTGTTGGTCCCGGGCTGATTGGACCATTTTCTAACAACACGTAAAATACGCAGCTGATATAAGTTCTTGGGATCTGAAAATTGAGATTCCGGTTATCGACGACACACATTTAGAAATGCTATGAAATGTGGACATTTGTTGGTCCCGTGCTGATTGGACCATTTTTTAACAACACATAAAATACGCAGCTGATGTAAGTTCTTGGGATCTAAAAATTGAGTTTTCTGTTATCGACGCTATACGTTTAGAAATACCATGAAACGTGGAGATTTCTTGGTCCCGGGATGATTGGAGAATTTTTTCACGAAGCGAAACATTCCGAGCTGATATAAGTACTTGAGATCTGAAAATTGAGATTCCAGTTATCGACGACTTACATTTAGAAATGCTATGAAACGTGGACATTTATTGGTCGCGGGCTGATTGGGGTATTTTATCACGACGCGAAAAAAGCCGAGCTGATATAAGTACTTGGGATCTGAAAATTGAGATTCCGGTTATCGACGACACACATTTAGAAATGCTATGAAACGTGGACATTTGTTGGTTCCGTGCTGATTGGACCATTTTTTAACAACACGTAAAATACGCAGCTGATATAAGTACTTGGGATCTAAAAATTGAGTTTTCTGTTATCGACGCTATACGTTTAGAAATACCATGAAACGTGGACATTTCTTGGTCCCGGGCTGATTGGGGAATTTTTTCACGTCGCGAAAAAGGCCGAGCAGACATAAGTACTTGGGATATGAAAATTGAGATTCCAGTTATCAACGCCATACATTTAGAAATGCTATGAAACGTGGACATTTGTTGGTCCCGTGCTGATTGGACCATTTTTTAACAACACGTAATATACGCAGCTGATATAAGTACTTGGGATCTGAAAATTGAGTTTTCTGTTATCGACGCTATACGTTTAGAAATACCATGAAACGTGGAGATTTCTTGGTCCCGGGCTGCTTGGGGAATTTTTTCACGACGCGAAAAATGCCGAGCTGATATAAGTACTTGGGATCTGAAAATTGAGATTCCGGTTATCGAAGACACACATATAGAAATGCTATGAAACGTGGACATTTATTGGTCGCGGGCTAATTGGGGTATTTTATAACGACGCGAAAAAAGCCGAGCTGATATAAGTACTTGGGATCTGAAAATTGACATTCCAGTTATCAACGCCATACATTTAGAAATGCTATGAAACGTGGACATTTCTTGGTCCCATGCTGATAGGATCATATTTTAACAGCATGTAAAATACGCAGATGATATGAGTAGTTGGGATCTGAAAATTGAGTTTCCTGTTATCGACGCCATTCTTTTAAAAATACCATGAAACGTGGACATTTGTTGGTCCCGGGCTGATTGGACCATTTTCTAACAACACGTAAAATACGCAGCTGATATAAGTTCTTGGGATCTGAAAATTGAGATTCCGGTTATCGACGACACACATTTAGAAATGCTATGAAATGTGGACATTTGTTGGTCCCGTGCTGATTGGACCATTTTTTAACAACACATAAAATACGCAGCTGATGTAAGTTCTTGGGAACTAAAAATTGAGTTTTCTGTTATCGACGCTATACGTTTAGAAATACCATGAAACGTGGAGATTTCTTGGTCCCGGGATGATTGGAGAATTTTTTCACGAAGCGAAAAATTCCGAGCTGATATAAGTACTTGAGATCTGTAAATTGAGATTCCAGTTATCGACGACTTACATTTAGAAATGCAATGAAACGTGGACATTTATTGGTCGTGGGCTGATTGGGGTATTTTATCACGACGCGAAAAAAGCCGAGCTGATATAAGTACTTGGGATCTGAAAATTGAGATTCCAGTTATCAACGCCATACATTTAGAAATGCTATGAAACGTGGACATTTGTTGGTCCCGTGCTGATTGGACCATTTTTTAACAACACGTAAAATACGCAGCTGATATAAGTACTTGGGATCTGAAAATTGAGTTTTCTGTTATCGACGCTATACGTTTAGAAATACCATGAAACGTGGAGATTTCTTGGTCCCGGGCTGATAGGAGAATTTTTACACGAAGCGAAAAATTCCGAGCCGATATAAGTACTTGAGATCTGAAAATTGAGATTCCAGTTATCGACGACTTACATTTAGAAATGCTATGAAACGTGGACATTTATTGGTCGCGGGCTGATTGGGGTATTTTATCACGACGCGAAAAAAGCCGAGCTGATATAAGTACTTGGGATCTGAAAATTGACATTCCAGTTATCAGCGCCATATATTTAGAAATGCTATGAAACGTGGACATTTCTTGGTCCCATGCTGATAGGACCATATTTTAACAGCATGTAAAATACGCAGATGATATGAGTACTTGGGATCTGAAAATTGAGATTCCAGTTATCAACGCCATACATTTAGAAATGCTATGAAACGTGGACATTTTTGGTCCCGTGCTGATTGGACCATTTTTTAACAACACGTAATATACGCAGCTGATATAAGTACTTGGGATCTGAAAATTGAGATTCCGGTTATCGAAGACACACATTTAGAAATGCTATGAAACGTGGACATTTATTGGTCGCGGGCTAATTGGGGTATTTTATAACGACGCGAAAAAAGCCGAGCTGATATAAGTACTTGGGATCTGAAAATTGACATTCCAGTTATCAACGCCATACATTTAGAAATGCTATGAAACGTGGACATTTCTTGGTCCCATGCTGATAGGATCATATTTTAACAGCATGTAAAATACGCAGATGATATGAGTAGTTGGGATCTGAAAATTGAGTTTCCTGTTATCGACGCCATTCTTTTAAAAATACCATGAAACGTGGACATTTGTTGGTCCCGGGCTGATTGGACCATTTTCTAACAACACGTAAAATACGCAGCTGATATAAGTTCTTGGGATCTGAAAATGGAGATTCCGGTTATCGACGACACACATTTAGAAATGCTATGAAATGTGGACATTTGTTGGTCCCGTGCTGATTGGACCATTTTTTAACAACACATAAAATACGCAGCTGATCTAAGTTCTTGCGATCTAAAAATTGAGTTTTCTGTTATCGACGCTATACGTTTAGAAATACCATGAAACGTGGAGATTTCTTGGTCCCGGGATGATTGGAGAATTTTTTCACGAAGCGAAAAATTCCGAGCTGATATAAGTACTTGAGATCTGTAAATTGAGATTCCAGTTATCGACGACTTACATTTAGAAATGCTATGAAACGTGGACATTTATTGGTCGCGGGCTGATTGGGGTATTTTATCACGACGCGAAAAAAGCCGAACTGATATAAGTACTTGGGATCTGAAAATTGACATTCCAGTTATCAACGCCATACATTTAGAATTGCTATGAAACGTGGACATTTGTTGGTCCCGTGCTGATTGGACCATTTTTTAACAACACGTAAAATACGCAGCTGATATAAGTACTTGGGATCTGAAAATTGAGATTCCAGTTATCAACGCCATACATTTAGAAATGCTATGAAACGTGGACATTTGTTGGTCCCGTGCTGATTGGACCATTTTTTAACAACACGTAAAATACGCAGCTGATATAAGTACTTGGGATCTGAAATTTGAGTTTTCTGTTATCGACGCTATACGTTTAGAAATACCATGAAACGTGGAGATTTCTTGGTCCCGGGCTGATTGGAGAATTTTTTCACGAAGCGAAAAATTCCGAGCTGATATAAGTACTTGAGATCTGAAAATTGAGATTCCAGTTATCGACGACTTACATTTAGAAATGCTATGAAACGTGGACATTTATTGGTCGCGGGCTGATTGGGGTATTTTATCACGACGCGAAAAAAGCCGAGCTGATATAAGTACTTGGGATCTGAAAATTGACATTCCAGTTATCAACGCCATACATTTAGAAATGCTATGAAACGTGGACATTTCTTGGTCCCATGCTGATAGGACCATATTTTAACAGCATGTAAAATACGCAGATGATATGAGTACTTGGGATCTGAAAATTGAGTTTCCTGTTATCGACGCCATACTTTTAGAAATACCATGAAACGTGGACATTTGTTGGTCCGGGGCTGATTGGACCATTTTTTAACAACACGTAAAATACGCAGCTGATATAAGTACTTGGGGTCTGAAAATTGAGTTTTCTGTTATCGACGCTATACGTTTAGAAATACCATGAAACGTGGAGATTTCTTGGTCCCGGGCTGATTGGAGAATTTTTACACGAAGCGAAAAATTCCGAGCCGATATAAGTACTTGGGATCTGAAAAATGAGATTCCTGTTATCGACGACATACATTTAGAAATGCTATGAAACGTGGACATTTCTTGGTCCCGTGCTGATTGGACCATTTTTTAACAGCATGTAAAATACGCAGATGATATGAGTACTTGGGATCTGAAAATTGAGATTCCTGTTATCGACGCCATACGTTTAGAAATACCATGAAACGTGGACACTTCTTGGTCCCGGTCTGATTGGGGAATTTTTTCACGACGCGAAAAATGCCGAGCTGCTATAAGTACTTGGGATCTGAGAATTGAGTTTCCAGGTATCGATGACATACGTTTAGAAATACCATGAAACGTGGACACTTCATAGTCCCGGGCTGATTGGGGAATTTTTTCACGTCGCGAAAAAAGCCGAGCTGATATAAGTACTTGGGATCTGCAAATTGAGATTCCAGTTATCGCCGCAATACGTTTAGAAATGCCATGAAACGTTGACATTTCTTGGTCCCGGGCTGATTGGACCATTTTTTAACAACACGTAAAATACGCAGCGGATATAAGTTCTTGGGATCTGAAAATTGAGTTTCCTGTTATCGACGCCATACGTTTAGAAACACCATGAAACATGGTGATTTCTTGGTCCCGGGCTGATTGGAGAATTTTTTCACGAAGCGAAAAATTCCGAGTTGATATAAGTACTTGAGATCTGAAAATTGAGATTCCAGTTATCGACGACTTACATTTAGAAATGCTATGAAACGTGGACATTTATTGGTCGCGGGCTGATTGGGGTATTTTATCACGACGCGAAAAAAGCCGAGCTGATATAAGTACTTGGGATCTGAAAATTGACATTCCAGTTATCAACGCCATACATTTAGAAATGCTATGAAACGTGGACATTTCTTGGTCCCATGCTGATAGGACCATATTTTAACAGCATGTAAAATACGCAGATGATATGAGTACTTGGGATCTGAAAATTGAGTTTCCTGTTATCGACGCCATTCTTTTAAAAATACCATGAAACGTGGACGTTTGTTGGTCCCGGGCTGATTGGACCATTTTCTAACAACACGTAAAATACGCAGCTGATATAAGTTCTTGGGATCTGAAAATTGAGATTCCGGTTATCGACGACACACATTTAGAAATGCTATGAAATGTGGACATTTGTTGGTCCCGTGCTGATTGGACCATTTTTTAACAACACATAAAATACGCAGCTGATGTAAGTTCTTGGGATCTAAAAATTGAGTTTTCTGTTATCGACGCTATACGTTTAGAAATACCATGAAACGTGGAGATTTCTTGGTCCCGGGATGATTGGAGAATTTTTTCACGAAGCGAAAAATTCCGAGCTGATATAAGTACTTGAGATCTGAAAATTGAGATTCCAGTTATCGACGACTTACATTTAGAAATGCTATGAAACGTGGACATTTATTGGTCGCGGGCTGATTGGGGTATTTTATCACGACGCGAAAAAAGCCGAGCTGATATAAGTACTTGGGATCTGAAAATTGAGATTCCGGTTATCGACGACACACATTTAGAAATGCTATGAAACGTGGACATTTGTTGGTTCCGTGCTGATTGGACCATTTTTTAACAACACGTAAAATACGCAGCTGATATAAGTACTTGGGATCTAAAAATTGAGTTTTCTGTTATCGACGCTATACGTTTAGAAATACCATGAAACGTGGACATTTCTTGGTCCCGGGCTGATTGGGGAATTTTTTCACGTCGCGAAAAAGGCCGAGCTGACATAAGTACTTGGGATATGAAAATTGAGATTCCAGTTATCAACGCCATACATTTAGAAATGCTATGAAACGTGGACATTTGTTGGTCCCGTGCTGATTGGACCATTTTTTAACAACACGTAATATACGCAGCTGATATAAGTACTTGGGATCTGAAAATTGAGTTTTCTGTTATCGACGCTATACGTTTAGAAATACCATGAAACGTGGAGATTTCTTGGTCCCGGGCTGCTTGGGGAATTTTTTCACGACGCGAAAAATGCCGAGCTGATATAAGTACTTGGGATCTGAAAATTGAGATTCCGGTTATCGAAGACACACATATAGAAATGCTATGAAACGTGGACATTTATTGGTCGCGGGCTAATTGGGGTATTTTATAACGACGCGAAAAAAGCCGAGCTGATATAAGTACTTGGGATCTGAAAATTGACATTCCAGTTATCAACGCCATACATTTAGAAATGCTATGAAACGTGGACATTTCTTGGTCCCATGCTGATAGGATCATATTTTAACAGCATGTAAAATACGCAGATGATATGAGTAGTTGGGATCTGAAAATTGAGTTTCCTGTTATCGACGCCATTCTTTTAAAAATACCATGAAACGTGGACATTTGTTGGTCCCGGGCTGATTGGACCATTTTCTAACAACACGTAAAATACGCAGCTGATATAAGTTCTTGGGATCTGAAAATTGAGATTCCGGTTATCGACGACACACATTTAGAAATGCTATGAAATGTGGACATTTGTTGGTCCCGTGCTGATTGGACCATTTTTTAACAACACATAAAATACGCAGCTGATGTAAGTTCTTGGGATCTAAAAATTGAGTTTTCTGTTATCGACGCTATACGTTTAGAAATACCATGAAACGTGGAGATTTCTTGGTCCCGGGATGATTGGAGAATTTTTTCACGAAGCGAAAAATTCCGAGCTGATATAAGTACTTGAGATCTGTAAATTGAGATTCCAGTTATCGACGACTTACATTTAGAAATGCTATGAAACGTGGACATTTATTGGTCGTGGGCTGATTGGGGTATTTTATCACGACGCGAAAAAAGCCGAGCTGATATAAGTACTTGGGATCTGAAAATTGAGATTCCAGTTATCAACGCCATACATTTAGAAATGCTATGAAACGTGGACATTTGTTGGTCCCGTGCTGATTGGACCATTTTTTAACAACACGTAAAATACGCAGCTGATATAAGTACTTGGGATCTGAAAATTGAGTTTTCTGTTATCGACGCTATACGTTTAGAAATACCATGAAACGTGGAGATTTCTTGGTCCCGGGCTGATTGGAGAATTTTTACACGAAGCGAAAAATTCCGAGCCGATATAAGTACTTGAGATCTGAAAATTGAGATTCCAGTTATCGACGACTTACATTTAGAAATGCTATGAAACGTGGACATTTATTGGTCGCGGGCTGATTGGGGTATTTTATCACGACGCGAAAAAAGCCGAGCTGATATAAGTACTTGGGATCTGAAAATTGACATTCCAGTTATCAGCGCCATATATTTAGAAATGCTATGAAACGTGGACATTTCTTGGTCCCATGCTGATAGGACCATATTTTAACAGCATGTAAAATACGCAGATGATATGAGTACTTGGGATCTGAAAATTGAGATTCCAGTTATCAACGCCATACATTTAGAAATGCTATGAAACGTGGACATTTTTGGTCCCGTGCTGATTGGACCATTTTTTAACAACACGTAATATACGCAGCTGATATAAGTACTTGGGATCTGAAAATTGAGATTCCGGTTATCGAAGACACACATTTAGAAATGCTATGAAACGTGGACATTTATTGGTCGCGGGCTAATTGGGGTATTTTATAACGACGCGAAAAAAGCCGAGCTGATATAAGTACTTGGGATCTGAAAATTGACATTCCAGTTATCAACGCCATACATTTAGAAATGCTATGAAACGTGGACATTTCTTGGTCCCATGCTGATAGGATCATATTTTAACAGCATGTAAAATACGCAGATGATATGAGTAGTTGGGATCTGAAAATTGAGTTTCCTGTTATCGACGCCATTCTTTTAAAAATACCATGAAACGTGGACATTTGTTGGTCCCGGGCTGATTGGACCATTTTCTAACAACACGTAAAATACGCAGCTGATATAAGTTCTTGGGATCTGAAAATTGAGATTCCGGTTATCGACGACACACATTTAGAAATGCTATGAAATGTGGACATTTGTTGGTCCCGTGCTGATTGGACCATTTTTTAACAACACATAAAATACGCAGCTGATGTAAGTTCTTGGGATCTAAAAATTGAGTTTTCTGTTATCGACGCTATACGTTTAGAAATACCATGAAACGTGGAGATTTCTTGGTCCCGGGATGATTGGAGAATTTTTTCACGAAGCGAAAAATTCCGAGCTGATATAAGTACTTGAGATCTGTAAATTGAGATTCCAGTTATCGACGACTTACATTTAGAAATGCTATGAAACGTGGACATTTATTGGTCGCGGGCTGATTGGGGTATTTTATCACGACGCGAAAAAAGCCGAGCTGATATAAGTACTTGGGATCTGAAAATTGACATTCCAGTTATCAACGCCATACATTTAGAATTGCTATGAAACGTGGACATTTGTTGGTCCCGTGCTGATTGGACCATTTTTTAACAACACGTAAAATACGCAGCTGATATAAGTACTTGGGATCTGAAAATTGAGATTCCAGTTATCAACGCCATACATTTAGAAATGCTATGAAACGTGGACATTTGTTGGTCCCGTGCTGATTGGACCATTTTTTAACAACACGTAAAATACGCAGCTGATATAAGTACTTGGGATCTGAAATTTGAGTTTTCTGTTATCGACGCTATACGTTTAGAAATACCATGAAACGTGGAGATTTCTTGGTCCCGGGCTGATTGGAGATTTTTTTCACGAAGCGAAAAATTCCGAGCTGATATAAGTACTTGAGATCTGAAAATTGAGATTCCAGTTATCGACGACTTACATTTAGAAATGCTATGAAACGTGGACATTTATTGGTCGCGGGCTGATTGGGGTATTTTATCACGACGCGAAAAAAGCCGAGCTGATATAAGTACTTGGGATCTGAAAATTGACATTCCAGTTATCAACGCCATACATTTAGAAATGCTATGAAACGTGGACATTTCTTGGTCCCATGCTGATAGGACCATATTTTAACAGCATGTAAAATACGCAGATGATATGAGTACTTGGGATCTGAAAATTGAGATTCCAGTTATCAACGCCATACATTTAGAAATGCTATGAAACGTGGACATTTTTGGTCCCGTGCTGATTGGACCATTTTTTAACAACATGTCAAATACGCAGATGATATAAGTACTTGGGATCTGAAAATTGAGTTTTCTGTTATCGACGCTATACGTTTAAAAATACCATGACACGTGGAGATTTCTTGGTCCCGGGCTGATAGGGGAATTTTTTCACGACGCTAAAAATTCCGAGCTGATATAAGTACTTGGGATCTGAAAAATGAGATTCCTGTTATCGACGACATACATTTAGAAATGCTATGAAACGTGGACATTTCTTGGTCCCGTGCTGATTGGACCATTTTTTAACAGCATGTAAAATACGCAGATGATATGAGTACTTGGGATCTGAAAATTGAGATTCCTGTTATCGACGCCATACGTTTAGAAATACCATGAAACGTGGACACTTCTTGGTCCCGGTCTGATTGGGGAATTTTTTCACGACGCGAAAAATGCCGAGCTGCTATAAGTACTTGGGATCTGAGAATTGAGTTTCCAGGTATCGACGACATACGTTTAGAAATACCATGAAACGTGGACACTTCATAGTCCCGGGCTGATTGGGGAATTTTTTCACGTCGCGAAAAAAGCCGAGCTGATATAAGTACTTGGGATCTGCAAATTGAGATTCCAGTTATCGCCGCAATACGTTTAGAAATGCCATGAAACGTTGACATTTCTTGGTCCCGGGCTGATTGGACCATTTTTTAACAACACGTAAAATACGCAGCGGATATAAGTTCTTGGGATCTGAAAATTGAGTTTCCTGTTATCGACGCCATACGTTTAGAAACACCATGAAACATGGTGATTTCTTGGTCCCGGGCTGATTGGAGAATTTTTTCACGAAGCGAAAAATTCCGAGTTGATATAAGTACTTGAGATCTGAAAATTGAGATTCCAGTTATCGACGACTTACATTTAGAAATGCTATGAAACGTGGACATTTATTGGTCGCGGGCTGATTGGAGTATTTTATTACGACGCGAAAAAAGCCGAGCTGATATAAGTACTTGGGATCTGAAAATTGACATTCCAGTTATCAACGCCATACATTTAGAAATGCTATGAAACGTGGACATTTCTTGGTCCCATGCTGATAGGACCATATTTTAACAGCATGTAAAATACGCAGATGATATGAGTACTTGGGATCTGAAAATTGAGATTCCAGTTATCAACGCCATACATTTAGAAATGCTATGAAACGTGGACATTTGTTGGTCCCGTGCTGATTGGACCATTTTTTAACAACACGTAAAATACGCAGCTGATATAAGTACTTGGGATCTGAAAATTGAGTTTCCAGTTATCAACGCCATGCATTTAGAAATGATATGAAATGTGGACATTTGTTGGTCCCGTCCTGATTGGACCATTTTTTAACAACACGTAAAATACGCAGCTGATATAAGTACTTGGGATCTGAAAATTGAGTTTTCTGTTATCGACGCTATACGTTTAGAAATACCATGAAACGTGGAGATTTCTTGGTCCCGGGCTGATTGGAGAATTTTTTCACGAAGCGAAAAATTCCGAGCTGATATAAGTACTTGAGATCTGAAAATTGAGATTCCAGTTATCGACGACTTACATTTAGAAATGCTATGAAACGTGGACATTTATTGGTCGCGGGCTGATTGGGGTATTTTATCACGAAGCGAAAAAAGCCGAGCTGATATAAGTACTTGGGATCTGAAAATTGAGATTCCAGTTATCGACGCCATACATTTAGAAATGCTATGAAACGTGGACATTTTTGGTCCCGTGCTGATTGGACCATTTTTTAACAACATGTCAAATACGCAGATGATATAAGTACTTGGGATCTGAAAATTGAGTTTTCTGTTATCGACGCTATACGTTTAAAAATACCATGACACGTGGAGATTTCTTGGACCCGGGCTGATAGGGGAATTTTTTCACGACGCTAAAAATTCCGAGCTGATATAAGTACTTGAGATCTGAAAATTGAGATTCCTGTTATCGACGACATGCATTTAGAAATGCTATGAAACGTGGACATTTCTTGGTCCCGTGCTGATTGGACCATTTTTTAACAGCATGTAAAATACGCAGATGATATGAGTACTTGGGATCTGAAAATTGAGATTCCTGTTATCGACGCCATACGTTTAGAAATACCATGAAACGTGGACACTTCTTGGTCCCGGTCTGATTGGGGAATTTTTTCACGACGCGAAAAATGCCGAGCTGCTATAAGTACTTGGGATCTGAGAATTGAGTTTCCAGGTAGCGACGACATACGTTTAGAAATACCATGAAACGTGGACACTCCTTAGTCCCGGGCTGATTGGGGAATTTTTTCACGACGCGAAAAAAGCCGAGCTGATATAAGTACTTGGGATCTGCAAATTGAGATTTCAGTTATCGCCGCAATACGTTTAGAAATGCCATGAAACGTTGACATTTCTTGGTCCCGGGCTGATTGGACCATTTTTTAACAACACGTAAAATACGCAGCGGATATAAGTTCTTGGGATCTGAAAATTGAGTTTTCTGTCATCGACGCTATACGTTTAGAAATACCATGAAACATGGTGATTTCTTGGTCCCGGGCTGATTGGCGAATTTTTTCACGAAGCGAAAAATTCCGAGCTGATATAAGTACTTGAGATCTGAAAATTGAGATTCCAGTTATCGACGACTTACATTTAGAAATGCTATGAAACGTGGACATTTATTGGTCGCGGGCTGATTGGGGTATTTTATCACGACGCGAAAAAAGCCGAGCTGATATAAGTACTTGGGATCTGAAAATTGACATTCCAGTTATCAACGCCATACATTTAGAAATGCTATGAAACGTGGACATTTCTTGGTCCCATGCTGATAGGACCATATTTTAACAGCATGTAAAATACGCAGATGATATGAGTACTTGGGATCTGAAAATTGAGTTTCCTGTTATCGACGCCATTCTTTTAAAAATACCATGAAACGTGGACATTTGTTGGTCCCGGGCTGATTGGACCATTTTCTAACAACACGTAAAATACGCAGCTGATATAAGTTCTTGGGATCTGAAAATTGAGATTCCGGTTATCGACGACACACATTTAGAAATGCTATGAAATGTGGACATTTGTTGGTCCCGTGCTGATTGGACCATTTTTTAACAACACATAAAATACGCAGCTGATGTAAGTTCTTGGGATCTAAAAATTGAGTTTTCTGTTATCGACGCTATACGTTTAGAAATACCATGAAACGTGGAGATTTCTTGGTCCCGGGATGATTGGAGAATTTTTTCACGAAGCGAAACATTCCGAGCTGATATAAGTACTTGAGATCTGAAAATTGAGATTCCAGTTATCGACGACTTACATTTAGAAATGCTATGAAACGTGGACATTTATTGGTCGCGGGCTGATTGGGGTATTTTATCACGACGCGAAAAAAGCCGAGCTGATATAAGTACTTGGGATCTGAAAATTGAGATTCCGGTTATCGACGACACACATTTAGAAATGCTATGAAACGTGGACATTTGTTGGTTCCGTGCTGATTGGACCATTTTTTAACAACACGTAAAATACGCAGCTGATATAAGTACTTGGGATCTAAAAATTGAGTTTTCTGTTATCGACGCTATACGTTTAGAAATACCATGAAACGTGGACATTTCTTGGTCCCGGGCTGATTGGGGAATTTTTTCACGTCGCGAAAAAGGCCGAGCTGACATAAGTACTTGGGATATGAAAATTGAGATTCCAGTTATCAACGCCATACATTTAGAAATGCTATGAAACGTGGACATTTGTTGGTCCCGTGCTGATTGGACCATTTTTTAACAACACGTAATATACGCAGCTGATATAAGTACTTGGGATCTGAAAATTGAGTTTTCTGTTATCGACGCTATACGTTTAGAAATACCATGAAACGTGGAGATTTCTTGGTCCCGGGCTGCTTGGGGAATTTTTTCACGACGCGAAAAATGCCGAGCTGATATAAGTACTTGGGATCTGAAAATTGAGATTCCGGTTATCGAAGACACACATATAGAAATGCTATGAAACGTGGACATTTATTGGTCGCGGGCTAATTGGGGTATTTTATAACGACGCGAAAAAAGCCGAGCTGATATAAGTACTTGGGATCTGAAAATTGACATTCCAGTTATCAACGCCATACATTTAGAAATGCTATGAAACGTGGACATTTCTTGGTCCCATGCTGATAGGATCATATTTTAACAGCATGTAAAATACGCAGATGATATGAGTAGTTGGGATCTGAAAATTGAGTTTCCTGTTATCGACGCCATTCTTTTAAAAATACCATGAAACGTGGACATTTGTTGGTCCCGGGCTGATTGGACCATTTTCTAACAACACGTAAAATACGCAGCTGATATAAGTTCTTGGGATCTGAAAATTGAGATTCCGGTTATCGACGACACACATTTAGAAATGCTATGAAATGTGGACATTTGTTGGTCCCGTGCTGATTGGACCATTTTTTAACAACACATAAAATACGCAGCTGATGTAAGTTCTTGGGATCTAAAAATTGAGTTTTCTGTTATCGACGCTATACGTTTAGAAATACCATGAAACGTGGAGATTTCTTGGTCCCGGGATGATTGGAGAATTTTTTCACGAAGCGAAAAATTCCGAGCTGATATAAGTACTTGAGATCTGTAAATTGAGATTCCAGTTATCGACGACTTACATTTAGAAATGCTATGAAACGTGGACATTTATTGGTCGTGGGCTGATTGGGGTATTTTATCACGACGCGAAAAAAGCCGAGCCGATATAAGTACTTGGGATCTGAAAATTGAGATTCCAGTTATCAACGCCATACATTTAGAAATGCTATGAAACGTGGACATTTGTTGGTCCCGTGCTGATTGGACCATTTTTTAACAACACGTAAAATACGCAGCTGATATAAGTACTTGGGATCTGAAAATTGAGTTTTCTGTTATCGACGCTATACGTTTAGAAATACCATGAAACGTGGAGATTTCTTGGTCCCGGGCTGATTGGAGAATTTTTACACGAAGCGAAAAATTCCGAGCCGATATAAGTACTTGAGATCTGAAAATTGAGATTCCAGTTATCGACGACTTACATTTAGAAATGCTATGAAACGTGGACATTTATTGGTCGCGGGCTGATTGGGGTATTTTATCACGACGCGAAAAAAGCCGAGCTGATATAAGTACTTGGGATCTGAAAATTGACATTCCAGTTATCAGCGCCATATATTTAGAAATGCTATGAAACGTGGACATTTCTTGGTCCCATGCTGATAGGACCATATTTTAACAGCATGTAAAATACGCAGATGATATGAGTACTTGGGATCTGAAAATTGAGATTCCAGTTATCAACGCCATACATTTAGAAATGCTATGAAACGTGGACATTTTTGGTCCCGTGCTGATTGGACCATTTTTTAACAACACGTAATATACGCAGCTGATATAAGTACTTGGGATCTGAAAATTGAGATTCCGGTTATCGAAGACACACATTTAGAAATGCTATGAAACGTGGACATTTATTGGTCGCGGGCTAATTGGGGTATTTTATAACGACGCGAAAAAAGCCGAGCTGATATAAGTACTTGGGATCTGAAAATTGACATTCCAGTTATCAACGCCATACATTTAGAAATGCTATGAAACGTGGACATTTCTTGGTCCCATGCTGATAGGATCATATTTTAACAGCATGTAAAATACGCAGATGATATGAGTAGTTGGGATCTGAAAATTGAGTTTCCTGTTATCGACGCCATTCTTTTAAAAATACCATGAAACGTGGACATTTGTTGGTCCCGGGCTGATTGGACCATTTTCTAACAACACGTAAAATACGCAGCTGATATAAGTTCTTGGGATCTGAAAATTGAGATTCCGGTTATCGACGACACACATTTAGAAATGCTATGAAATGTGGACATTTGTTGGTCCCGTGCTGATTGGACCATTTTTTAACAACACATAAAATACGCAGCTGATCTAAGTTCTTGGGATCTAAAAATTGAGTTTTCTGTTATCGACGCTATACGTTTAGAAATACCATGAAACGTGGAGATTTCTTGGTCCCGGGATGATTGGAGAATTTTTTCACGAAGCGAAAAATTCCGAGCTGATATAAGTACTTGAGATCTGTAAATTGAGATTCCAGTTATCGACGACTTACATTTAGAAATGCTATGAAACGTGGACATTTATTGGTCGCGGGCTGATTGGGGTATTTTATCACGACGCGAAAAAAGCCGAGCTGATATAAGTACTTGGGATCTGAAAATTGACATTCCAGTTATCAACGCCATACATTTAGAATTGCTATGAAACGTGGACATTTGTTGGTCCCGTGCTGATTGGACCATTTTTTAACAACACGTAAAATACGCAGCTGATATAAGTACTTGGGATCTGAAAATTGAGATTCCAGTTATCAACGCCATACATTTAGAAATGCTATGAAACGTGGACATTTGTTGGTCCCGTGCTGATTGGACCATTTTTTAACAACACGTAAAATACGCAGCTGATATAAGTACTTGGGATCTGAAATTTGAGTTTTCTGTTATCGACGCTATACGTTTAGAAATACCATGAAACGTGGAGATTTCTTGGTCCCGGGCTGATTGGAGAATTTTTTCACGAAGCGAAAAATTCCGAGCTGATATAAGTACTTGAGATCTGAAAATTGAGATTCCAGTTATCGACGACTTACATTTAGAAATGCTATGAAACGTGGACATTTATTGGTCGCGGGCTGATTGGGGTATTTTATCACGACGCGAAAAAAGCCGAGCTGATATAAGTACTTGGGATCTGAAAATTGACATTCCAGTTATCAACGCCATACATTTAGAAATGCTATGAAACGTGGACATTTCTTGGTCCCATGCTGATAGGACCATATTTTAACAGCATGTAAAATACGCAGATGATATGAGTACTTGGGATCTGAAAATTGAGTTTCCTGTTATCGACGCCATACTTTTAGAAATACCATGAAACGTGGACATTTGTTGGTCCGGGGCTGATTGGACCATTTTTTAACAACACGTAAAATACGCAGCTGATATAAATACTTGGGATCTGAAAATTGAGTTTCCAGTTATCAACGCCATGCATTTAGAAATGCTATGAAATGTGGACATTTGTTGGTCCCGTGCTGATTGGACCATTTTTTAACAACACGTAAAATACGCAGCTGATATAAGTACTTGGGGTCTGAAAATTGAGTTTTCTGTTATCGACGCTATACGTTTAGAAATACCATGAAACGTGGAGATTTCTTGGTCCCGGGCTGATTGGAGAATTTTTACACGAAGCGAAAAATTCCGAGCCGATATAAGTACTTGAGATCTGAAAATTGAGATTCCAGTTATCGACGACTTACATTTAGAAATGCTATGAAACGTGGACATTTATTGGTCGCGGGCTGATTGGGGTATTTTATCACGACGCGAAAAAAGCCGAGCTGATATAAGTACTTGGGATCTGAAAATTGACATTCCAGTTATCAGCGCCATACATTTAGAAATGCTATGAAACGTGGACATTTCTTGGTCCCATGCTGATAGGACCATATTTTAACAGCATGTAAAATACGCAGATGATATGAGTACTTGGGATCTGAAAATTGAGATTCCAGTTATCAACGCCATACATTTAGAAATGCTATGAAACGTGGACATTTTTGGTCCCGTGCTGATTGGACCATTTTTTAACAACATGTCAAATACGCAGATGATATAAGTACTTGGGATCTGAAAATTGAGTTTTCTGTTATCGACGCTATACGTTTAAAAATACCATGACACGTGGAGATTTCTTGGTCCCGGGCTGATAGGGGAATTTTTTCACGACGCTAAAAATTCCGAGCTGATATAAGTACTTGGGATCTGAAAAATGAGATTCCTGTTATCGACGACATACATTTAGAAATGCTATGAAACGTGGACATTTCTTGGTCCCGTGCTGATTGGACCATTTTTTAACAGCATGTAAAATACGCAGATGATATGAGTACTTGGGATCTGAAAATTGAGATTCCTGTTATCGACGCCATACGTTTAGAAATACCATGAAACGTGGACACTTCTTGGTCCCGGTCTGATTGGGGAATTTTTTCACGACGCGAAAAATGCCGAGCTGCTATAAGTACTTGGGATCTGAGAATTGAGTTTCCAGGTATCGACGACATACGTTTAGAAATACCATGAAACGTGGACACTTCATAGTCCCGGGCTGATTGGGGAATTTTTTCACGTCGCGAAAAAAGCCGAGCTGATATAAGTACTTGGGATCTGCAAATTGAGATTCCAGTTATCGCCGCAATACGTTTAGAAATGCCATGAAACGTTGACATTTCTTGGTCCCGGGCTGATTGGACCATTTTTTAACAACACGTAAAATACGCAGCGGATATAAGTTCTTGGGATCTGAAAATTGAGTTTCCTGTTATCGACGCCATACGTTTAGAAACACCATGAAACATGGTGATTTCTTGGTCCCGGGCTGATTGGAGAATTTTTTCACGAAGCGAAAAATTCCGAGTTGATATAAGTACTTGAGATCTGAAAATTGAGATTCCAGTTATCGACGACTTACATTTAGAAATGCTATGAAACGTGGACATTTATTGGTCGCGGGCTGATTGGAGTATTTTATTACGACGCGAAAAAAGCCGAGCTGATATAAGTACTTGGGATCTGAAAATTGACATTCCAGTTATCAACGCCATACATTTAGAAATGCTATGAAACGTGGACATTTCTTGGTCCCATGCTGATAGGACCATATTTTAACAGCATGTAAAATACGCAGATGATATGAGTACTTGGGATCTGAAAATTGAGATTCCAGTTATCAACGCCATACATTTAGAAATGCTATGAAACGTGGACATTTGTTGGTCCCGTGCTGATTGGACCATTTTTTAACAACACGTAAAATACGCAGCTGATATAAGTACTTGGGATCTGAAAATTGAGTTTCCAGTTATCAACGCCATGCATTTAGAAATGCTATGAAATGTGGACATTTGTTGGTCCCGTCCTGATTGGACCATTTTTTAACAACACGTAAAATACGCAGCTGATATAAGTACTTGGGATCTGAAAATTGAGTTTTCTGTTATCGACGCTATACGTTTAGAAATACCATGAAACGTGGAGATTTCTTGGTCCCGGGCTGATTGGAGAATTTTTTCACGAAGCGAAAAATTCCGAGCTGATATAAGTACTTGAGATCTGAAAATTGAGATTCCAGTTATCGACGACTTACATTTAGAAATGCTATGAAACGTGGACATTTATTGGTCGCGGGCTGATTGGGGTATTTTATCACGACGCGAAAAAAGCCGAGCTGATATAAGTACTTGGGATCTGAAAATTGAGATTCCAGTTATCGACGCCATACATTTAGAAATGCTATGAAACGTGGACATTTTTGGTCCCGTGCTGATTGGACCATTTTTTAACAACATGTCAAATACGCAGATGATATAAGTACTTGGGATCTGAAAATTGAGTTTTCTGTTATCGACGCTATACGTTTAAAAATACCATGACACGTGGAGATTTCTTGGACCCGGGCTGATAGGGGAATTTTTTCACGACGCTAAAAATTCCGAGCTGATATAAGTACTTGAGATCTGAAAATTGAGATTCCTGTTATCGACGACATACATTTAGAAATGCTATGAAACGTGGACATTTCTTGGTCCCGTGCTGATTGGACCATTTTTTAACAGCATGTAAAATACGCAGATGATATGAGTACTTGGGATCTGAAAATTGAGATTCCTGTTATCGACGCCATACGTTTAGAAATACCATGAAACGTGGACACTTCTTGGTCCCGGTCTGATTGGGGAATTTTTTCACGACGCGAAAAATGCCGAGCTGCTATAAGTACTTGGGATCTGAGAATTGAGTTTCCAGGTAGCGACGACATACGTTTAGAAATACCATGAAACGTGGACACTCCTTAGTCCCGGGCTGATTGGGGAATTTTTTCACGACGCGAAAAAAGCCGAGCTGATATAAGTACTTGGGATCTGCAAATTGAGATTTCAGTTATCGCCGCAATACGTTTAGAAATGCCATGAAACGTTGACATTTCTTGGTCCCGGGCTGATTGGACCATTTTTTAACAACACGTAAAATACGCAGCGGATATAAGTTCTTGGGATCTGAAAATTGAGTTTTCTGTCATCGACGCTATACGTTTAGAAATACCATGAAACATGGTGATTTCTTGGTCCCGGGCTGATTGGAGAATTTTTTCACGAAGCGAAAAATTCCGAGCTGATATAAGTACTTGAGATCTGAAAATTGAGATTCCAGTTATCGACGACTTACATTTAGAAATGCTATGAAACGTGGACATTTATTGGTCGCGGGCTGATTGGGGTATTTTATCACGACGCGAAAAAAGCCGAGCTGATATAAGTACTTGGGATCTGAAAATTGACATTCCAGTTATCAACGCCATACATTTAGAAATGCTATGAAACGTGGACATTTCTTGGTCCCATGCTGATAGGACCATATTTTAACAGCATGTAAAATACGCAGATGATATGAGTACTTGGGATCTGAAAATTGAGTTTCCTGTTATCGACGCCATTCTTTTAAAAATACCATGAAACGTGGACATTTGTTGGTCCCGGGCTGATTGGACCATTTTCTAACAACACGTAAAATACGCAGCTGATATAAGTTCTTGGGATCTGAAAATTGAGATTCCGGTTATCGACGACACACATTTAGAAATGCTATGAAATGTGGACATTTGTTGGTCCCGTGCTGATTGGACCATTTTTTAACAACACATAAAATACGC
Source organism: Perithous albicinctus (assembly GCA_964016905.1). Taxonomy (NCBI): domain Eukaryota; kingdom Metazoa; phylum Arthropoda; class Insecta; order Hymenoptera; family Ichneumonidae; genus Perithous; species Perithous albicinctus. Next base: position 5,332,863 of record OZ024696.1, on the reverse strand, counting down.
AGCTGATGTAAGTTCTTGGGATCTAAAAATTGAGTTTTCTGTTATCGACGCTATACGTTTAGAAATACCATGAAACGTGGAGATTTCTTGGTCCCGGGATGATTGGAGAATTTTTTCACGAAGCGAAAAATTCCGAGCTGATATAAGTACTTGAGATCTGAAAATTGAGATTCCAGTTATCGACGACTTACATTTAGAAATGCTATGAAACGTGGACATTTATTGGTCGCGGGCTGATTGGGGTATTTTATCACGACGCGAAAAAAGCCGAGCTGATATAAGTACTTGGGATCTGAAAATTGAGATTCCGGTTATCGACGACACACATTTAGAAATGCTATGAAACGTGGACATTTGTTGGTTCCGTGCTGATTGGACCATTTTTTAACAACACGTAAAATACGCAGCTGATATAAGTACTTGGGATCTAAAAATTGAGTTTTCTGTTATCGACGCTATACGTTTAGAAATACCATGAAACGTGGACATTTCTTGGTCCCGGGCTGATTGGGGAATTTTTTCACGTCGCGAAAAAGGCCGAGCTGACATAAGTACTTGGGATATGAAAATTGAGATTCCAGTTATCAACGCCATACATTTAGAAATGCTATGAAACGTGGACATTTGTTGGTCCCGTGCTGATTGGACCATTTTTTAACAACACGTAAAATACGCAGCTGATATAAGTACTTGGGATCTGAAATTTGAGTTTTCTGTTATCGACGCTATACGTTTAGAAATACCATGAAACGTGGAGATTTCTTGGTCCCGGGCTGATTGGAGAATTTTTTCACGAAGCGAAAAATTCCGAGCTGATATAAGTTCTTGAGATCTGAAAATTGAGATTCCAGTTATCGACGACTTACATTTAGAAATGCTATGAAACGTGGACATTTATTGGTCGCGGGCTGATTGGGGTATTTTATCACGACGCGAAAAAAGCCGAGCTGATATAAGTACTTGGGATCTGAAAATTGACATTCCAGTTATCAACGCCATACATTTAGAAATGCTATGAAACGTGGACATTTCTTGGTCCCATGCTGATAGGACCATATTTTAACAGCATGTAAAATACGCAGATGATATGAGTACTTGGGATCTGAAAATTGAGTTTCCTGTTATCGACGCCATACTTTTAGAAATACCATGAAACGTGGACATTTGTTGGTCCGGGGCTGATTGGACCATTTTTTAACAACACGTAAAATACGCAGCTGATATAAATACTTGGGATCTGAAAATTGAGTTTCCAGTTATCAACGCCATGCATTTAGAAATGCTATGAAATGTGGACATTTGTTGGTCCCGTGCTGATTGGACCATTTTTTAACAACACGTAAAATACGCAGCTGATATAAGTACTTGGGGTCTGAAAATTGAGTTTTCTGTTATCGACGCTATACGTTTAGAAATACCATGAAACGTGGAGATTTCTTGGTCCCGGGCTGATTGGAGAATTTTTACACGAAGCGAAAAATTCCGAGCCGATATAAGTACTTGAGATCTGAAAATTGAGATTCCAGTTATCGACGACTTACATTTAGAAATGCTATGAAACGTGGACATTTATTGGTCGCGGGCTGATTGGGGTATTTTATCACGACGCGAAAAAAGCCGAGCTGATATAAGTACTTGGGATCTGAAAATTGACATTCCAGTTATCAGCGCCATACATTTAGAAATGCTATGAAACGTGGACATTTCTTGGTCCCATGCTGATAGGACCATATTTTAACAGCATGTAAAATACGCAGATGATATGAGTACTTGGGATCTGAAAATTGAGATTCCAGTTATCAACGCCATACATTTAGAAATGCTATGAAACGTGGACATTTTTGGTCCCGTGCTGATTGGACCATTTTTTAACAACATGTCAAATACGCAGATGATATAAGTACTTGGGATCTGAAAATTGAGTTTTCTGTTATCGACGCTATACGTTTAAAAATACCATGACACGTGGAGATTTCTTGGTCCCGGGCTGATAGGGGAATTTTTTCACGACGCTAAAAATTCCGAGCTGATATAAGTACTTGGGATCTGAAAAATGAGATTCCTGTTATCGACGACATACATTTAGAAATGCTATGAAACGTGGACATTTCTTGGTCCCGTGCTGATTGGACCATTTTTTAACAGCATGTAAAATACGCAGATGATATGAGTACTTGGGATCTGAAAATTGAGATTCCTGTTATCGACGCCATACGTTTAGAAATACCATGAAACGTGGACACTTCTTGGTCCCGGTCTGATTGGGGAATTTTTTCACGACGCGAAAAATGCCGAGCTGCTATAAGTACTTGGGATCTGAGAATTGAGTTTCCAGGTATCGACGACATACGTTTAGAAATACCATGAAACGTGGACACTTCATAGTCCCGGGCTGATTGGGGAATTTTTTCACGTCGCGAAAAAAGCCGAGCTGATATAAGTACTTGGGATCTGCAAATTGAGATTCCAGTTATCGCCGCAATACGTTTAGAAATGCCATGAAACGTTGACATTTCTTGGTCCCGGGCTGATTGGACCATTTTTTAACAACACGTAAAATACGCAGCGGATATAAGTTCTTGGGATCTGAAAATTGAGTTTCCTGTTATCGACGCCATACGTTTAGAAACACCATGAAACATGGTGATTTCTTGGTCCCGGGCTGATTGGAGAATTTTTTCACGAAGCGAAAAATTCCGAGTTGATATAAGTACTTGAGATCTGAAAATTGAGATTCCAGTTATCGACGACTTACATTTAGAAATGCTATGAAACGTGGACATTTATTGGTCGCGGGCTGATTGGAGTATTTTATTACGACGCGAAAAAAGCCGAGCTGATATAAGTACTTGGGATCTGAAAATTGACATTCCAGTTATCAACGCCATACATTTAGAAATGCTATGAAACGTGGACATTTCTTGGTCCCATGCTGATAGGACCATATTTTAACAGCATGTAAAATACGCAGATGATATGAGTACTTGGGATCTGAAAATTGAGATTCCAGTTATCAACGCCATACATTTAGAAATGCTATGAAACGTGGACATTTCTTGGTCCCGTGCTGATTGGACCATTTTTTAACAGCATGTAAAATACGCAGATGATATGAGTACTTGGGATCTGAAAATTGAGATTCCTGTTATCGACGCCATACGTTTAGAAATACCATGAAACGTGGACACTTCTTGGTCCCGGTCTGATTGGGGAATTTTTTCACGACGCGAAAAATGCCGAGCTGCTATAAGTACTTGGGATCTGAGAATTGAGTTTCCAGGTAGCGACGACATACGTTTAGAAATACCATGAAACGTGGACACTCCTTAGTCCCGGGCTGATTGGGGAATTTTTTCACGACGCGAAAAAAGCCGAGCTGATATAAGTACTTGGGATCTGCAAATTGAGATTTCAGTTATCGCCGCAATACGTTTAGAAATGCCATGAAACGTTGACATTTCTTGGTCCCGGGCTGATTGGACCATTTTTTAACAACACGTAAAATACGCAGCGGATATAAGTTCTTGGGATCTGAAAATTGAGTTTTCTGTCATCGACGCTATACGTTTAGAAATACCATGAAACATGGTGATTTCTTGGTCCCGGGCTGATTGGAGAATTTTTTCACGAAGCGAAAAATTCCGAGCTGATATAAGTACTTGAGATCTGAAAATTGAGATTCCAGTTATCGACGACTTACATTTAGAAATGCTATGAAACGTGGACATTTATTGGTCGCGGGCTGATTGGGGTATTTTATCACGACGCGAAAAAAGCCGAGCTGATATAAGTACTTGGGATCTGAAAATTGACATTCCAGTTATCAACGCCATACATTTAGAAATGCTATGAAACGTGGACATTTCTTGGTCCCATGCTGATAGGACCATATTTTAACAGCATGTAAAATACGCAGATGATATGAGTACTTGGGATCTGAAAATTGAGTTTCCTGTTATCGACGCCATTCTTTTAAAAATACCATGAAACGTGGACATTTGTTGGTCCCGGGCTGATTGGACCATTTTCTAACAACACGTAAAATACGCAGCTGATATAAGTTCTTGGGATCTGAAAATTGAGATTCCGGTTATCGACGACACACATTTAGAAATGCTATGAAATGTGGACATTTGTTGGTCCCGTGCTGATTGGACCATTTTTTAACAACACATAAAATACGCAGCTGATGTAAGTTCTTGGGATCTAAAAATTGAGTTTTCTGTTATCGACGCTATACGTTTAGAAATACCATGAAACGTGGAGATTTCTTGGTCCCGGGATGATTGGAGAATTTTTTCACGAAGCGAAAAATTCCGAGTTGATATAAGTACTTGAGATCTGAAAATTGAGATTCCAGTTATCGACGACTTACATTTAGAAATGCTATGAAACGTGGACATTTATTGGTCGCGGGCTGATTGGGGTATTTTATCACGACGCGAAAAAAGCCGAGCTGATATAAGTACTTGGGATCTGAAAATTGACATTCCAGTTATCAACGCCATACATTTAGAAATGCTATGAAACGTGGACATTTCTTGGTCCCATGCTGATAGGACCATATTTTAACAGCATGTAAAATACGCAGATGATATGAGTACTTGGGATCTGAAAATTGAGTTTCCTGTTATCGACGCCATTCTTTTAAAAATACCATGAAACGTGGACGTTTGTTGGTCCCGGGCTGATTGGACCATTTTCTAACAACACGTAAAATACGCAGCTGATATAAGTTCTTGGGATCTGAAAATTGAGATTCCGGTTATCGACGACACACATTTAGAAATGCTATGAAATGTGGACATTTGTTGGTCCCGTGCTGATTGGACCATTTTTTAACAACACATAAAATACGCAGCTGATGTAAGTTCTTGGGATCTAAAAATTGAGTTTTCTGTTATCGACGCTATACGTTTAGAAATACCATGAAACGTGGAGATTTCTTGGTCCCGGGATGATTGGAGAATTTTTTCACGAAGCGAAAAATTCCGAGCTGATATAAGTACTTGAGATCTGAAAATTGAGATTCCAGTTATCGACGACTTACATTTAGAAATGCTATGAAACGTGGACATTTATTGGTCGCGGGCTGATTGGGGTATTTTATCACGACGCGAAAAAAGCCGAGCTGATATAAGTACTTGGGATCTGAAAATTGAGATTCCGGTTATCGACGACACACATTTAGAAATGCTATGAAACGTGGACATTTGTTGGTTCCGTGCTGATTGGACCATTTTTTAACAACACGTAAAATACGCAGCTGATATAAGTACTTGGGATCTAAAAATTGAGTTTTCTGTTATCGACGCTATACGTTTAGAAATACCATGAAACGTGGACATTTCTTGGTCCCGGGCTGATTGGGGAATTTTTTCACGTCGCGAAAAAGGCCGAGCTGACATAAGTACTTGGGATATGAAAATTGAGATTCCAGTTATCAACGCCATACATTTAGAAATGCTATGAAACGTGGACATTTGTTGGTCCCGTGCTGATTGGACCATTTTTTAACAACACGTAATATACGCAGCTGATATAAGTACTTGGGATCTGAAAATTGAGTTTTCTGTTATCGACGCTATACGTTTAGAAATACCATGAAACGTGGAGATTTCTTGGTCCCGGGCTGCTTGGGGAATTTTTTCACGACGCGAAAAATGCCGAGCTGATATAAGTACTTGGGATCTGAAAATTGAGATTCCGGTTATCGAAGACACACATATAGAAATGCTATGAAACGTGGACATTTATTGGTCGCGGGCTAATTGGGGTATTTTATAACGACGCGAAAAAAGCCGAGCTGATATAAGTACTTGGGATCTGAAAATTGACATTCCAGTTATCAACGCCATACATTTAGAAATGCTATGAAACGTGGACATTTCTTGGTCCCATGCTGATAGGATCATATTTTAACAGCATGTAAAATACGCAGATGATATGAGTAGTTGGGATCTGAAAATTGAGTTTCCTGTTATCGACGCCATTCTTTTAAAAATACCATGAAACGTGGACATTTGTTGGTCCCGGGCTGATTGGACCATTTTCTAACAACACGTAAAATACGCAGCTGATATAAGTTCTTGGGATCTGAAAATTGAGATTCCGGTTATCGACGACACACATTTAGAAATGCTATGAAATGTGGACATTTGTTGGTCCCGTGCTGATTGGACCATTTTTTAACAACACATAAAATACGCAGCTGATGTAAGTTCTTGGGATCTAAAAATTGAGTTTTCTGTTATCGACGCTATACGTTTAGAAATACCATGAAACGTGGAGATTTCTTGGTCCCGGGATGATTGGAGAATTTTTTCACGAAGCGAAAAATTCCGAGCTGATATAAGTACTTGAGATCTGTAAATTGAGATTCCAGTTATCGACGACTTACATTTAGAAATGCTATGAAACGTGGACATTTATTGGTCGTGGGCTGATTGGGGTATTTTATCACGACGCGAAAAAAGCCGAGCTGATATAAGTACTTGGGATCTGAAAATTGAGATTCCAGTTATCAACGCCATACATTTAGAAATGCTATGAAACGTGGACATTTGTTGGTCCCGTGCTGATTGGACCATTTTTTAACAACACGTAAAATACGCAGCTGATATAAGTACTTGGGATCTGAAAATTGAGTTTTCTGTTATCGACGCTATACGTTTAGAAATACCATGAAACGTGGAGATTTCTTGGTCCCGGGCTGATTGGAGAATTTTTACACGAAGCGAAAAATTCCGAGCCGATATAAGTACTTGAGATCTGAAAATTGAGATTCCAGTTATCGACGACTTACATTTAGAAATGCTATGAAACGTGGACATTTATTGGTCGCGGGCTGATTGGGGTATTTTATCACGACGCGAAAAAAGCCGAGCTGATATAAGTACTTGGGATCTGAAAATTGACATTCCAGTTATCAGCGCCATATATTTAGAAATGCTATGAAACGTGGACATTTCTTGGTCCCATGCTGATAGGACCATATTTTAACAGCATGTAAAATACGCAGATGATATGAGTACTTGGGATCTGAAAATTGAGATTCCAGTTATCAACGCCATACATTTAGAAATGCTATGAAACGTGGCCATTTTTGGTCCCGTGCTGATTGGACCATTTTTTAACAACACGTAATATACGCAGCTGATATAAGTACTTGGGATCTGAAAATTGAGATTCCGGTTATCGAAGACACACATTTAGAAATGCTATGAAACGTGGACATTTATTGGTCGCGGGCTAATTGGGGTATTTTATAACGACGCGAAAAAAGCCGAGCTGATATAAGTACTTGGGATCTGAAAATTGACATTCCAGTTATCAACGCCATACATTTAGAAATGCTATGAAACGTGGACATTTCTTGGTCCCATGCTGATAGGATCATATTTTAACAGCATGTAAAATACGCAGATGATATGAGTAGTTGGGATCTGAAAATTGAGTTTCCTGTTATCGACGCCATTCTTTTAAAAATACCATGAAACGTGGACATTTGTTGGTCCCGGGCTGATTGGACCATTTTCTAACAACACGTAAAATACGCAGCTGATATAAGTTCTTGGGATCTGAAAATTGAGATTCCGGTTATCGACGACACACATTTAGAAATGCTATGAAATGTGGACATTTGTTGGTCCCGTGCTGATTGGACCATTTTTTAACAACACATAAAATACGCAGCTGATGTAAGTTCTTGGGATCTAAAAATTGAGTTTTCTGTTATCGACGCTATACGTTTAGAAATACCATGAAACGTGGAGATTTCTTGGTCCCGGGATGATTGGAGAATTTTTTCACGAAGCGAAAAATTCCGAGCTGATATAAGTACTTGAGATCTGTAAATTGAGATTCCAGTTATCGACGACTTACATTTAGAAATGCTATGAAACGTGGACATTTATTGGTCGCGGGCTGATTGGGGTATTTTATCACGACGCGAAAAAAGCCGAGCTGATATAAGTACTTGGGATCTGAAAATTGACATTCCAGTTATCAACGCCATACATTTAGAATTGCTATGAAACGTGGACATTTGTTGGTCCCGTGCTGATTGGACCATTTTTTAACAACACGTAAAATACGCAGCTGATATAAGTACTTGGGATCTGAAAATTGAGATTCCAGTTATCAACGCCATACATTTAGAAATGCTATGAAACGTGGACATTTGTTGGTCCCGTGCTGATTGGACCATTTTTTAACAACACGTAAAATACGCAGCTGATATAAGTACTTGGGATCTGAAATTTGAGTTTTCTGTTATCGACGCTATACGTTTAGAAATACCATGAAACGTGGAGATTTCTTGGTCCCGGGCTGATTGGAGATTTTTTTCACGAAGCGAAAAATTCCGAGCTGATATAAGTACTTGAGATCTGAAAATTGAGATTCCAGTTATCGACGACTTACATTTAGAAATGCTATGAAACGTGGACATTTATTGGTCGCGGGCTGATTGGGGTATTTTATCACGACGCGAAAAAAGCCGAGCTGATATAAGTACTTGGGATCTGAAAATTGACATTCCAGTTATCAACGCCATACATTTAGAAATGCTATGAAACGTGGACATTTCTTGGTCCCATGCTGATAGGACCATATTTTAACAGCATGTAAAATACGCAGATGATATGAGTACTTGGGATCTGAAAATTGAGTTTCCTGTTATCGACGCCATACTTTTAGAAATACCATGAAACGTGGACATTTGTTGGTCCGGGGCTGATTGGACCATTTTTTAACAACACGTAAAATACGCAGCTGATATAAATACTTGGGATCTGAAAATTGAGTTTCCAGTTATCAACGCCATGCATTTAGAAATGCTATGAAATGTGGACATTTGTTGGTCCCGTGCTGATTGGACCATTTTTTAACAACACGTAAAATACGCAGCTGATATAAGTACTTGGGGTCTGAAAATTGAGTTTTCTGTTATCGACGCTATACGTTTAGAAATACCATGAAACGTGGAGATTTCTTGGTCCCGGGCTGATTGGAGAATTTTTACACGAAGCGAAAAATTCGGAGCCGATATAAGTACTTGAGATCTGAAAATTGAGATTCCAGTTATCGACGACTTACATTTAGAAATGCTATGAAACGTGGACATTTATTGGTCGCGGGCTGATTGGGGTATTTTATCACGACGCGAAAAAAGCCGAGCTGATATAAGTACTTGGGATCTGAAAATTGACATTCCAGTTATCAGCGCCATACATTTAGAAATGCTATGAAACGTGGACATTTTTTGGTCCCATGCTGATAGGACCATATTTTAACAGCATGTAAAATACGCAGATGATATGAGTACTTGGGATCTGAAAATTGAGATTCCAGTTATCAACGCCATACATTTAGAAATGCTATGAAACGTGGACATTTTTGGTCCCGTGCTGATTGGACCATTTTTTAACAACATGTCAAATACGCAGATGATATAAGTACTTGGGATCTGAAAATTGAGTTTTCTGTTATCGACGCTATACGTTTAAAAATACCATGACACGTGGAGATTTCTTGGTCCCGGGCTGATAGGGGAATTTTTTCACGACGCTAAAAATTCCGAGCTGATATAAGTACTTGGGATCTGAAAAATGAGATTCCTGTTATCGACGACATACATTTAGAAATGCTATGAAACGTGGACATTTCTTGGTCCCGTGCTGATTGGACCATTTTTTAACAGCATGTAAAATACGCAGATGATATGAGTACTTGGGATCTGAAAATTGAGATTCCTGTTATCGACGCCATACGTTTAGAAATACCATGAAACGTGGACACTTCTTGGTCCCGGTCTGATTGGGGAATTTTTTCACGACGCGAAAAATGCCGAGCTGCTATAAGTACTTGGGATCTGAGAATTGAGTTTCCAGGTATCGACGACATACGTTTAGAAATACCATGAAACGTGGACACTTCATAGTCCCGGGCTGATTGGGGAATTTTTTCACGTCGCGAAAAAAGCCGAGCTGATATAAGTACTTGGGATCTGCAAATTGAGATTCCAGTTATCGCCGCAATACGTTTAGAAATGCCATGAAACGTTGACATTTCTTGGTCCCGGGCTGATTGGACCATTTTTTAACAACACGTAAAATACGCAGCGGATATAAGTTCTTGGGATCTGAAAATTGAGTTTCCTGTTATCGACGCCATACGTTTAGAAACACCATGAAACATGGTGATTTCTTGGTCCCGGGCTGATTGGAGAATTTTTTCACGAAGCGAAAAATTCCGAGTTGATATAAGTACTTGAGATCTGAAAATTGAGATTCCAGTTATCGACGACTTACATTTAGAAATGCTATGAAACGTGGACATTTATTGGTCGCGGGCTGATTGGAGTATTTTATTACGACGCGAAAAAAGCCGAGCTGATATAAGTACTTGGGATCTGAAAATTGACATTCCAGTTATCAACGCCATACATTTAGAAATGCTATGAAACGTGGACATTTCTTGGTCCCATGCTGATAGGACCATATTTTAACAGCATGTAAAATACGCAGATGATATGAGTACTTGGGATCTGAAAATTGAGATTCCAGTTATCAACGCCATACATTTAGAAATGCTATGAAACGTGGACATTTGTTGGTCCCGTGCTGATTGGACCATTTTTTAACAACACGTAAAATACGCAGCTGATATAAGTACTTGGGATCTGAAAATTGAGTTTCCAGTTATCAACGCCATGCATTTAGAAATGCTATGAAATGTGGACATTTGTTGGTCCCGTCCTGATTGGACCATTTTTTAACAACACGTAAAATACGCAGCTGATATAAGTACTTGGGATCTGAAAATTGAGTTTTCTGTTATCGACGCTATACGTTTAGAAATACCATGAAACGTGGAGATTTCTTGGTCCCGGGCTGATTGGAGAATTTTTTCACGAAGCGAAAAATTCCGAGCTGATATAAGTACTTGAGATCTGAAAATTGAGATTCCAGTTATCGACGACTTACATTTAGAAATGCTATGAAACGTGGACATTTATTGGTCGCGGGCTGATTGGGGTATTTTATCACGAAGCGAAAAAAGCCGAGCTGATATAAGTACTTGGGATATGAAAATTGAGATTCCAGTTATCAACGCCATACATTTAGAAATGCTATGAAACGTGGACATTTGTTGGTCCCGTGCTGATTGGACCATTTTTTAACAACACGTAATATACGCAGCTGATATAAGTACTTGGGATCTGAAAATTGAGTTTTCTGTTATCGACGCTATACGTTTAGAAATACCATGAAACGTGGAGATTTCTTGGTCCCGGGCTGCTTGGGGAATTTTTTCACGACGCGAAAAATGCCGAGCTGATATAAGTACTTGGGATCTGAAAATTGAGATTCCGGTTATCGAAGACACACATATAGAAATGCTATGAAACGTGGACATTTATTGGTCGCGGGCTAATTGGGGTATTTTATAACGACGCGAAAAAAGCCGAGCTGATATAAGTACTTGGGATCTGAAAATTGACATTCCAGTTATCAACGCCATACATTTAGAAATGCTATGAAACGTGGACATTTCTTGGTCCCATGCTGATAGGATCATATTTTAACAGCATGTAAAATACGCAGATGATATGAGTAGTTGGGATCTGAAAATTGAGTTTCCTGTTATCGACGCCATTCTTTTAAAAATACCATGAAACGTGGACATTTGTTGGTCCCGGGCTGATTGGACCATTTTCTAACAACACGTAAAATACGCAGCTGATATAAGTTCTTGGGATCTGAAAATTGAGATTCCGGTTATCGACGACACACATTTAGAAATGCTATGAAATGTGGACATTTGTTGGTCCCGTGCTGATTGGACCATTTTTTAACAACACATAAAATACGCAGCTGATGTAAGTTCTTGGGATCTAAAAATTGAGTTTTCTGTTATCGACGCTATACGTTTAGAAATACCATGAAACGTGGAGATTTCTTGGTCCCGGGATGATTGGAGAATTTTTTCACGAAGCGAAAAATTCCGAGCTGATATAAGTACTTGAGATCTGTAAATTGAGATTCCAGTTATCGACGACTTACATTTAGAAATGCTATGAAACGTGGACATTTATTGGTCGTGGGCTGATTGGGGTATTTTATCACGACGCGAAAAAAGCCGAGCTGATATAAGTACTTGGGATCTGAAAATTGAGATTCCAGTTATCAACGCCATACATTTAGAAATGCTATGAAACGTGGACATTTGTTGGTCCCGTGCTGATTGGACCATTTTTTAACAACACGTAAAATACGCAGCTGATATAAGTACTTGGGATCTGAAAATTGAGTTTTCTGTTATCGACGCTATACGTTTAGAAATACCATGAAACGTGGAGATTTCTTGGTCCCGGGCTGATTGGAGAATTTTTACACGAAGCGAAAAATTCCGAGCCGATATAAGTACTTGAGATCTGAAAATTGAGATTCCAGTTATCGACGACTTACATTTAGAAATGCTATGAAACGTGGACATTTATTGGTCGCGGGCTGATTGGGGTATTTTATCACGACGCGAAAAAAGCCGAGCTGATATAAGTACTTGGGATCTGAAAATTGACATTCCAGTTATCAGCGCCATATATTTAGAAATGCTATGAAACGTGGACATTTCTTGGTCCCATGCTGATAGGACCATATTTTAACAGCATGTAAAATACGCAGATGATATGAGTACTTGGGATCTGAAAATTGAGATTCCAGTTATCAACGCCATACATTTAGAAATGCTATGAAACGTGGACATTTTTGGTCCCGTGCTGATTGGACCATTTTTTAACAACACGTAATATACGCAGCTGATATAAGTACTTGGGATCTGAAAATTGAGATTCCGGTTATCGAAGACACACATTTAGAAATGCTATGAAACGTGGACATTTATTGGTCGCGGGCTAATTGGGGTATTTTATAACGACGCGAAAAAAGCCGAGCTGATATAAGTACTTGGGATCTGAAAATTGACATTCCAGTTATCAACGCCATACATTTAGAAATGCTATGAAACGTGGACATTTCTTGGTCCCATGCTGATAGGATCATATTTTAACAGCATGTAAAATACGCAGATGATATGAGTAGTTGGGATCTGAAAATTGAGTTTCCTGTTATCGACGCCATTCTTTTAAAAATACCATGAAACGTGGACATTTGTTGGTCCCGGGCTGATTGGACCATTTTCTAACAACACGTAAAATACGCAGCTGATATAAGTTCTTGGGATCTGAAAATTGAGATTCCGGTTATCGACGACACACATTTAGAAATGCTATGAAATGTGGACATTTGTTGGTCCCGTGCTGATTGGACCATTTTTTAACAACACATAAAATACGCAGCTGATGTAAGTTCTTGGGATCTAAAAATTGAGTTTTCTGTTATCGACGCTATACGTTTAGAAATACCATGAAACGTGGAGATTTCTTGGTCCCGGGATGATTGGAGAATTTTTTCACGAAGCGAAAAATTCCGAGCTGATATAAGTACTTGAGATCTGTAAATTGAGATTCCAGTTATCGACGACTTACATTTAGAAATGCTATGAAACGTGGACATTTATTGGTCGCGGGCTGATTGGGGTATTTTATCACGACGCGAAAAAAGCCGAGCTGATATAAGTACTTGGGATCTGAAAATTGACATTCCAGTTATCAACGCCATACATTTAGAATTGCTATGAAACGTGGACATTTGTTGGTCCCGTGCTGATTGGACCATTTTTTAACAACACGTAAAATACGCAGCTGATATAAGTACTTGGGATCTGAAAATTGAGATTCCAGTTATCAACGCCATACATTTAGAAATGCTATGAAACGTGGACATTTGTTGGTCCCGTGCTGATTGGACCATTTTTTAACAACACGTAAAATACGCAGCTGATATAAGTACTTGGGATCTGAAATTTGAGTTTTCTGTTATCGACGCTATACGTTTAGAAATACCATGAAACGTGGAGATTTCTTGGTCCCGGGCTGATTGGAGATTTTTTTCACGAAGCGAAAAATTCCGAGCTGATATAAGTACTTGAGATCTGAAAATTGAGATTCCAGTTATCGACGACTTACATTTAGAAATGCTATGAAACGTGGACATTTATTGGTCGCGGGCTGATTGGGGTATTTTATCACGACGCGAAAAAAGCCGAGCTGATATAAGTACTTGGGATCTGAAAATTGACATTCCAGTTATCAACGCCATACATTTAGAAATGCTATGAAACGTGGACATTTCTTGGTCCCATGCTGATAGGACCATATTTTAACAGCATGTAAAATACGCAGATGATATGAGTACTTGGGATCTGAAAATTGAGTTTCCTGTTATCGACGCCATACTTTTAGAAATACCATGAAACGTGGACATTTGTTGGTCCGGGGCTGATTGGACCATTTTTTAACAACACGTAAAATACGCAGCTGATATAAATACTTGGGATCTGAAAATTGAGTTTCCAGTTATCAACGCCATGCATTTAGAAATGCTATGAAATGTGGACATTTGTTGGTCCCGTGCTGATTGGACCATTTTTTAACAACACGTAAAATACGCAGCTGATATAAGTACTTGGGGTCTGAAAATTGAGTTTTCTGTTATCGACGCTATACGTTTAGAAATACCATGAAACGTGGAGATTTCTTGGTCCCGGGCTGATTGGAGAATTTTTACACGAAGCGAAAAATTCGGAGCCGATATAAGTACTTGAGATCTGAAAATTGAGATTCCAGTTATCGACGACTTACATTTAGAAATGCTATGAAACGTGGACATTTATTGGTCGCGGGCTGATTGGGGTATTTTATCACGACGCGAAAAAAGCCGAGCTGATATAAGTACTTGGGATCTGAAAATTGACATTCCAGTTATCAGCGCCATACATTTAGAAATGCTATGAAACGTGGACATTTTTTGGTCCCATGCTGATAGGACCATATTTTAACAGCATGTAAAATACGCAGATGATATGAGTACTTGGGATCTGAAAATTGAGATTCCAGTTATCAACGCCATACATTTAGAAATGCTATGAAACGTGGACATTTTTGGTCCCGTGCTGATTGGACCATTTTTTAACAACATGTCAAATACGCAGATGATATAAGTACTTGGGATCTGAAAATTGAGTTTTCTGTTATCGACGCTATACGTTTAAAAATACCATGACACGTGGAGATTTCTTGGTCCCGGGCTGATAGGGGAATTTTTTCACGACGCTAAAAATTCCGAGCTGATATAAGTACTTGGGATCTGAAAAATGAGATTCCTGTTATCGACGACATACATTTAGAAATGCTATGAAACGTGGACATTTCTTGGTCCCGTGCTGATTGGACCATTTTTTAACAGCATGTAAAATACGCAGATGATATGAGTACTTGGGATCTGAAAATTGAGATTCCTGTTATCGACGCCATACGTTTAGAAATACCATGAAACGTGGACACTTCTTGGTCCCGGTCTGATTGGGGAATTTTTTCACGACGCGAAAAATGCCGAGCTGCTATAAGTACTTGGGATCTGAGAATTGAGTTTCCAGGTATCGACGACATACGTTTAGAAATACCATGAAACGTGGACACTTCATAGTCCCGGGCTGATTGGGGAATTTTTTCACGTCGCGAAAAAAGCCGAGCTGATATAAGTACTTGGGATCTGCAAATTGAGATTCCAGTTATCGCCGCAATACGTTTAGAAATGCCATGAAACGTTGACATTTCTTGGTCCCGGGCTGATTGGACCATTTTTTAACAACACGTAAAATACGCAGCGGATATAAGTTCTTGGGATCTGAAAATTGAGTTTCCTGTTATCGACGCCATACGTTTAGAAACACCATGAAACATGGTGATTTCTTGGTCCCGGGCTGATTGGAGAATTTTTTCACGAAGCGAAAAATTCCGAGTTGATATAAGTACTTGAGATCTGAAAATTGAGATTCCAGTTATCGACGACTTACATTTAGAAATGCTATGAAACGTGGACATTTATTGGTCGCGGGCTGATTGGAGTATTTTATTACGACGCGAAAAAAGCCGAGCTGATATAAGTACTTGGGATCTGAAAATTGACATTCCAGTTATCAACGCCATACATTTAGAAATGCTATGAAACGTGGACATTTCTTGGTCCCATGCTGATAGGACCATATTTTAACAGCATGTAAAATACGCAGATGATATGAGTACTTGGGATCTGAAAATTGAGATTCCAGTTATCAACGCCATACATTTAGAAATGCTATGAAACGTGGACATTTGTTGGTCCCGTGCTGATTGGACCATTTTTTAACAACACGTAAAATACGCAGCTGATATAAGTACTTGGGATCTGAAAATTGAGTTTCCAGTTATCAACGCCATGCATTTAGAAATGATATGAAATGTGGACATTTGTTGGTCCCGTCCTGATTGGACCATTTTTTAACAACACGTAAAATACGCAGCTGATATAAGTACTTGGGATCTGAAAATTGAGTTTTCTGTTATCGACGCTATACGTTTAGAAATACCATGAAACGTGGAGATTTCTTGGTCCCGGGCTGATTGGAGAATTTTTTCACGAAGCGAAAAATTCCGAGCTGATATAAGTACTTGAGATCTGAAAATTGAGATTCCAGTTATCGACGACTTACATTTAGAAATGCTATGAAACGTGGACATTTATTGGTCGCGGGCTGATTGGGGTATTTTATCACGAAGCGAAAAAAGCCGAGCTGATATAAGTACTTGGGATCTGAAAATTGAGATTCCAGTTATCGACGCCATACATTTAGAAATGCTATGAAACGTGGACATTTTTGGTCCCGTGCTGATTGGACCATTTTTTAACAACATGTCAAATACGCAGATGATATAAGTACTTGGGATCTGAAAATTGAGTTTTCTGTTATCGACGCTATACGTTTAAAAATACCATGACACGTGGAGATTTCTTGGACCCGGGCTGATAGGGGAATTTTTTCACGACGCTAAAAATTCCGAGCTGATATAAGTACTTGAGATCTGAAAATTGAGATTCCTGTTATCGACGACATGCATTTAGAAATGCTATGAAACGTGGACATTTCTTGGTCCCGTGCTGATTGGACCATTTTTTAACAGCATGTAAAATACGCAGATGATATGAGTACTTGGGATCTGAAAATTGAGATTCCTGTTATCGACGCCATACGTTTAGAAATACCATGAAACGTGGACACTTCTTGGTCCCGGTCTGATTGGGGAATTTTTTCACGACGCGAAAAATGCCGAGCTGCTATAAGTACTTGGGATCTGAGAATTGAGTTTCCAGGTAGCGACGACATACGTTTAGAAATACCATGAAACGTGGACACTCCTTAGTCCCGGGCTGATTGGGGAATTTTTTCACGACGCGAAAAAAGCCGAGCTGATATAAGTACTTGGGATCTGCAAATTGAGATTTCAGTTATCGCCGCAATACGTTTAGAAATGCCATGAAACGTTGACATTTCTTGGTCCCGGGCTGATTGGACCATTTTTTAACAACACGTAAAATACGCAGCGGATATAAGTTCTTGGGATCTGAAAATTGAGTTTTCTGTCATCGACGCTATACGTTTAGAAATACCATGAAACATGGTGATTTCTTGGTCCCGGGCTGATTGGCGAATTTTTTCACGAAGCGAAAAATTCCGAGCTGATATAAGTACTTGAGATCTGAAAATTGAGATTCCAGTTATCGACGACTTACATTTAGAAATGCTATGAAACGTGGACATTTATTGGTCGCGGGCTGATTGGGGTATTTTATCACGACGCGAAAAAAGCCGAGCTGATATAAGTACTTGGGATCTGAAAATTGACATTCCAGTTATCAACGCCATACATTTAGAAATGCTATGAAACGTGGACATTTCTTGGTCCCATGCTGATAGGACCATATTTTAACAGCATGTAAAATACGCAGATGATATGAGTACTTGGGATCTGAAAATTGAGTTTCCTGTTATCGACGCCATTCTTTTAAAAATACCATGAAACGTGGACATTTGTTGGTCCCGGGCTGATTGGACCATTTTCTAACAACACGTAAAATACGCAGCTGATATAAGTTCTTGGGATCTGAAAATTGAGATTCCGGTTATCGACGACACACATTTAGAAATGCTATGAAATGTGGACATTTGTTGGTCCCGTGCTGATTGGACCATTTTTTAACAACACATAAAATACGCAGCTGATGTAAGTTCTTGGGATCTAAAAATTGAGTTTTCTGTTATCGACGCTATACGTTTAGAAATACCATGAAACGTGGAGATTTCTTGGTCCCGGGATGATTGGAGAATTTTTTCACGAAGCGAAACATTCCGAGCTGATATAAGTACTTGAGATCTGAAAATTGAGATTCCAGTTATCGACGACTTACATTTAGAAATGCTATGAAACGTGGACATTTATTGGTCGCGGGCTGATTGGGGTATTTTATCACGACGCGAAAAAAGCCGAGCTGATATAAGTACTTGGGATCTGAAAATTGAGATTCCGGTTATCGACGACACACATTTAGAAATGCTATGAAACGTGGACATTTGTTGGTTCCGTGCTGATTGGACCATTTTTTAACAACACGTAAAATACGCAGCTGATATAAGTACTTGGGATCTAAAAATTGAGTTTTCTGTTATCGACGCTATACGTTTAGAAATACCATGAAACGTGGACATTTCTTGGTCCCGGGCTGATTGGGGAATTTTTTCACGTCGCGAAAAAGGCCGAGCTGACATAAGTACTTGGGATATGAAAATTGAGATTCCAGTTATCAACGCCATACATTTAGAAATGCTATGAAACGTGGACATTTGTTGGTCCCGTGCTGATTGGACCATTTTTTAACAACACGTAATATACGCAGCTGATATAAGTACTTGGGATCTGAAAATTGAGTTTTCTGTTATCGACGCTATACGTTTAGAAATACCATGAAACGTGGAGATTTCTTGGTCCCGGGCTGCTTGGGGAATTTTTTCACGACGCGAAAAATGCCGAGCTGATATAAGTACTTGGGATCTGAAAATTGAGATTCCGGTTATCGAAGACACACATATAGAAATGCTATGAAACGTGGACATTTATTGGTCGCGGGCTAATTGGGGTATTTTATAACGACGCGAAAAAAGCCGAGCTGATATAAGTACTTGGGATCTGAAAATTGACATTCCAGTTATCAACGCCATACATTTAGAAATGCTATGAAACGTGGACATTTCTTGGTCCCATGCTGATAGGATCATATTTTAACAGCATGTAAAATACGCAGATGATATGAGTAGTTGGGATCTGAAAATTGAGTTTCCTGTTATCGACGCCATTCTTTTAAAAATACCATGAAACGTGGACATTTGTTGGTCCCGGGCTGATTGGACCATTTTCTAACAACACGTAAAATACGCAGCTGATATAAGTTCTTGGGATCTGAAAATTGAGATTCCGGTTATCGACGACACACATTTAGAAATGCTATGAAATGTGGACATTTGTTGGTCCCGTGCTGATTGGACCATTTTTTAACAACACATAAAATACGCAGCTGATGTAAGTTCTTGGGATCTAAAAATTGAGTTTTCTGTTATCGACGCTATACGTTTAGAAATACCATGAAACGTGGAGATTTCTTGGTCCCGGGATGATTGGAGAATTTTTTCACGAAGCGAAAAATTCCGAGCTGATATAAGTACTTGAGATCTGTAAATTGAGATTCCAGTTATCGACGACTTACATTTAGAAATGCTATGAAACGTGGACATTTATTGGTCGTGGGCTGATTGGGGTATTTTATCACGACGCGAAAAAAGCCGAGCCGATATAAGTACTTGGGATCTGAAAATTGAGATTCCAGTTATCAACGCCATACATTTAGAAATGCTATGAAACGTGGACATTTGTTGGTCCCGTGCTGATTGGACCATTTTTTAACAACACGTAAAATACGCAGCTGATATAAGTACTTGGGATCTGAAAATTGAGTTTTCTGTTATCGACGCTATACGTTTAGAAATACCATGAAACGTGGAGATTTCTTGGTCCCGGGCTGATTGGAGAATTTTTACACGAAGCGAAAAATTCCGAGCCGATATAAGTACTTGAGATCTGAAAATTGAGATTCCAGTTATCGACGACTTACATTTAGAAATGCTATGAAACGTGGACATTTATTGGTCGCGGGCTGATTGGGGTATTTTATCACGACGCGAAAAAAGCCGAGCTGATATAAGTACTTGGGATCTGAAAATTGACATTCCAGTTATCAGCGCCATATATTTAGAAATGCTATGAAACGTGGACATTTCTTGGTCCCATGCTGATAGGACCATATTTTAACAGCATGTAAAATACGCAGATGATATGAGTACTTGGGATCTGAAAATTGAGATTCCAGTTATCAACGCCATACATTTAGAAATGCTATGAAACGTGGACATTTTTGGTCCCGTGCTGATTGGACCATTTTTTAACAACACGTAATATACGCAGCTGATATAAGTACTTGGGATCTGAAAATTGAGATTCCGGTTATCGAAGACACACATTTAGAAATGCTATGAAACGTGGACATTTATTGGTCGCGGGCTAATTGGGGTATTTTATAACGACGCGAAAAAAGCCGAGCTGATATAAGTACTTGGGATCTGAAAATTGACATTCCAGTTATCAACGCCATACATTTAGAAATGCTATGAAACGTGGACATTTCTTGGTCCCATGCTGATAGGATCATATTTTAACAGCATGTAAAATACGCAGATGATATGAGTAGTTGGGATCTGAAAATTGAGTTTCCTGTTATCGACGCCATTCTTTTAAAAATACCATGAAACGTGGACATTTGTTGGTCCCGGGCTGATTGGACCATTTTCTAACAACACGTAAAATACGCAGCTGATATAAGTTCTTGGGATCTGAAAATTGAGATTCCGGTTATCGACGACACACATTTAGAAATGCTATGAAATGTGGACATTTGTTGGTCCCGTGCTGATTGGACCATTTTTTAACAACACATAAAATACGCAGCTGATCTAAGTTCTTGGGATCTAAAAATTGAGTTTTCTGTTATCGACGCTATACGTTTAGAAATACCATGAAACGTGGAGATTTCTTGGTCCCGGGATGATTGGAGAATTTTTTCACGAAGCGAAAAATTCCGAGCTGATATAAGTACTTGAGATCTGTAAATTGAGATTCCAGTTATCGACGACTTACATTTAGAAATGCTATGAAACGTGGACATTTATTGGTCGCGGGCTGATTGGGGTATTTTATCACGACGCGAAAAAAGCCGAGCTGATATAAGTACTTGGGATCTGAAAATTGACATTCCAGTTATCAACGCCATACATTTAGAATTGCTATGAAACGTGGACATTTGTTGGTCCCGTGCTGATTGGACCATTTTTTAACAACACGTAAAATACGCAGCTGATATAAGTACTTGGGATCTGAAAATTGAGATTCCAGTTATCAACGCCATACATTTAGAAATGCTATGAAACGTGGACATTTGTTGGTCCCGTGCTGATTGGACCATTTTTTAACAACACGTAAAATACGCAGCTGATATAAGTACTTGGGATCTGAAATTTGAGTTTTCTGTTATCGACGCTATACGTTTAGAAATACCATGAAACGTGGAGATTTCTTGGTCCCGGGCTGATTGGAGAATTTTTTCACGAAGCGAAAAATTCCGAGCTGATATAAGTACTTGAGATCTGAAAATTGAGATTCCAGTTATCGACGACTTACATTTAGAAATGCTATGAAACGTGGACATTTATTGGTCGCGGGCTGATTGGGGTATTTTATCACGACGCGAAAAAAGCCGAGCTGATATAAGTACTTGGGATCTGAAAATTGACATTCCAGTTATCAACGCCATACATTTAGAAATGCTATGAAACGTGGACATTTCTTGGTCCCATGCTGATAGGACCATATTTTAACAGCATGTAAAATACGCAGATGATATGAGTACTTGGGATCTGAAAATTGAGTTTCCTGTTATCGACGCCATACTTTTAGAAATACCATGAAACGTGGACATTTGTTGGTCCGGGGCTGATTGGACCATTTTTTAACAACACGTAAAATACGCAGCTGATATAAATACTTGGGATCTGAAAATTGAGTTTCCAGTTATCAACGCCATGCATTTAGAAATGCTATGAAATGTGGACATTTGTTGGTCCCGTGCTGATTGGACCATTTTTTAACAACACGTAAAATACGCAGCTGATATAAGTACTTGGGGTCTGAAAATTGAGTTTTCTGTTATCGACGCTATACGTTTAGAAATACCATGAAACGTGGAGATTTCTTGGTCCCGGGCTGATTGGAGAATTTTTACACGAAGCGAAAAATTCCGAGCCGATATAAGTACTTGAGATCTGAAAATTGAGATTCCAGTTATCGACGACTTACATTTAGAAATGCTATGAAACGTGGACATTTATTGGTCGCGGGCTGATTGGGGTATTTTATCACGACGCGAAAAAAGCCGAGCTGATATAAGTACTTGGGATCTGAAAATTGACATTCCAGTTATCAGCGCCATACATTTAGAAATGCTATGAAACGTGGACATTTCTTGGTCCCATGCTGATAGGACCATATTTTAACAGCATGTAAAATACGCAGATGATATGAGTACTTGGGATCTGAAAATTGAGATTCCAGTTATCAACGCCATACATTTAGAAATGCTATGAAACGTGGACATTTTTGGTCCCGTGCTGATTGGACCATTTTTTAACAACATGTCAAATACGCAGATGATATAAGTACTTGGGATCTGAAAATTGAGTTTTCTGTTATCGACGCTATACGTTTAAAAATACCATGACACGTGGAGATTTCTTGGTCCCGGGCTGATAGGGGAATTTTTTCACGACGCTAAAAATTCCGAGCTGATATAAGTACTTGGGATCTGAAAAATGAGATTCCTGTTATCGACGACATACATTTAGAAATGCTATGAAACGTGGACATTTCTTGGTCCCGTGCTGATTGGACCATTTTTTAACAGCATGTAAAATACGCAGATGATATGAGTACTTGGGATCTGAAAATTGAGATTCCTGTTATCGACGCCATACGTTTAGAAATACCATGAAACGTGGACACTTCTTGGTCCCGGTCTGATTGGGGAATTTTTTCACGACGCGAAAAATGCCGAGCTGCTATAAGTACTTGGGATCTGAGAATTGAGTTTCCAGGTATCGACGACATACGTTTAGAAATACCATGAAACGTGGACACTTCATAGTCCCGGGCTGATTGGGGAATTTTTTCACGTCGCGAAAAAAGCCGAGCTGATATAAGTACTTGGGATCTGCAAATTGAGATTCCAGTTATCGCCGCAATACGTTTAGAAATGCCATGAAACGTTGACATTTCTTGGTCCCGGGCTGATTGGACCATTTTTTAACAACACGTAAAATACGCAGCGGATATAAGTTCTTGGGATCTGAAAATTGAGTTTCCTGTTATCGACGCCATACGTTTAGAAACACCATGAAACATGG
The DNA here is from genome assembly GCA_964016905.1 of Perithous albicinctus. Taxonomy (NCBI): domain Eukaryota; kingdom Metazoa; phylum Arthropoda; class Insecta; order Hymenoptera; family Ichneumonidae; genus Perithous; species Perithous albicinctus. The sequence goes on along the minus strand of OZ024696.1, from coordinate 5,309,301 downwards.
TGATTTCTTGGTCCCGGGCTGATTGGAGAATTTTTTCACGAAGCGAAAAATTCCGAGTTGATATAAGTACTTGAGATCTGAAAATTGAGATTCCAGTTATCGACGACTTACATTTAGAAATGCTATGAAACGTGGACATTTATTGGTCGCGGGCTGATTGGAGTATTTTATTACGACGCGAAAAAAGCCGAGCTGATATAAGTACTTGGGATCTGAAAATTGACATTCCAGTTATCAACGCCATACATTTAGAAATGCTATGAAACGTGGACATTTCTTGGTCCCATGCTGATAGGACCATATTTTAACAGCATGTAAAATACGCAGATGATATGAGTACTTGGGATCTGAAAATTGAGATTCCAGTTATCAACGCCATACATTTAGAAATGCTATGAAACGTGGACATTTGTTGGTCCCGTGCTGATTGGACCATTTTTTAACAACACGTAAAATACGCAGCTGATATAAGTACTTGGGATCTGAAAATTGAGTTTCCAGTTATCAACGCCATGCATTTAGAAATGCTATGAAATGTGGACATTTGTTGGTCCCGTCCTGATTGGACCATTTTTTAACAACACGTAAAATACGCAGCTGATATAAGTACTTGGGATCTGAAAATTGAGTTTTCTGTTATCGACGCTATACGTTTAGAAATACCATGAAACGTGGAGATTTCTTGGTCCCGGGCTGATTGGAGAATTTTTTCACGAAGCGAAAAATTCCGAGCTGATATAAGTACTTGAGATCTGAAAATTGAGATTCCAGTTATCGACGACTTACATTTAGAAATGCTATGAAACGTGGACATTTATTGGTCGCGGGCTGATTGGGGTATTTTATCACGACGCGAAAAAAGCCGAGCTGATATAAGTACTTGGGATCTGAAAATTGAGATTCCAGTTATCGACGCCATACATTTAGAAATGCTATGAAACGTGGACATTTTTGGTCCCGTGCTGATTGGACCATTTTTTAACAACATGTCAAATACGCAGATGATATAAGTACTTGGGATCTGAAAATTGAGTTTTCTGTTATCGACGCTATACGTTTAAAAATACCATGACACGTGGAGATTTCTTGGACCCGGGCTGATAGGGGAATTTTTTCACGACGCTAAAAATTCCGAGCTGATATAAGTACTTGAGATCTGAAAATTGAGATTCCTGTTATCGACGACATACATTTAGAAATGCTATGAAACGTGGACATTTCTTGGTCCCGTGCTGATTGGACCATTTTTTAACAGCATGTAAAATACGCAGATGATATGAGTACTTGGGATCTGAAAATTGAGATTCCTGTTATCGACGCCATACGTTTAGAAATACCATGAAACGTGGACACTTCTTGGTCCCGGTCTGATTGGGGAATTTTTTCACGACGCGAAAAATGCCGAGCTGCTATAAGTACTTGGGATCTGAGAATTGAGTTTCCAGGTAGCGACGACATACGTTTAGAAATACCATGAAACGTGGACACTCCTTAGTCCCGGGCTGATTGGGGAATTTTTTCACGACGCGAAAAAAGCCGAGCTGATATAAGTACTTGGGATCTGCAAATTGAGATTTCAGTTATCGCCGCAATACGTTTAGAAATGCCATGAAACGTTGACATTTCTTGGTCCCGGGCTGATTGGACCATTTTTTAACAACACGTAAAATACGCAGCGGATATAAGTTCTTGGGATCTGAAAATTGAGTTTTCTGTCATCGACGCTATACGTTTAGAAATACCATGAAACATGGTGATTTCTTGGTCCCGGGCTGATTGGAGAATTTTTTCACGAAGCGAAAAATTCCGAGCTGATATAAGTACTTGAGATCTGAAAATTGAGATTCCAGTTATCGACGACTTACATTTAGAAATGCTATGAAACGTGGACATTTATTGGTCGCGGGCTGATTGGGGTATTTTATCACGACGCGAAAAAAGCCGAGCTGATATAAGTACTTGGGATCTGAAAATTGACATTCCAGTTATCAACGCCATACATTTAGAAATGCTATGAAACGTGGACATTTCTTGGTCCCATGCTGATAGGACCATATTTTAACAGCATGTAAAATACGCAGATGATATGAGTACTTGGGATCTGAAAATTGAGTTTCCTGTTATCGACGCCATTCTTTTAAAAATACCATGAAACGTGGACATTTGTTGGTCCCGGGCTGATTGGACCATTTTCTAACAACACGTAAAATACGCAGCTGATATAAGTTCTTGGGATCTGAAAATTGAGATTCCGGTTATCGACGACACACATTTAGAAATGCTATGAAATGTGGACATTTGTTGGTCCCGTGCTGATTGGACCATTTTTTAACAACACATAAAATACGCAGCTGATGTAAGTTCTTGGGATCTAAAAATTGAGTTTTCTGTTATCGACGCTATACGTTTAGAAATACCATGAAACGTGGAGATTTCTTGGTCCCGGGATGATTGGAGAATTTTTTCACGAAGCGAAAAATTCCGAGCTGATATAAGTACTTGAGATCTGAAAATTGAGATTCCAGTTATCGACGACTTACATTTAGAAATGCTATGAAACGTGGACATTTATTGGTCGCGGGCTGATTGGGGTATTTTATCACGACGCGAAAAAAGCCGAGCTGATATAAGTACTTGGGATCTGAAAATTGAGATTCCGGTTATCGACGACACACATTTAGAAATGCTATGAAACGTGGACATTTGTTGGTTCCGTGCTGATTGGACCATTTTTTAACAACACGTAAAATACGCAGCTGATATAAGTACTTGGGATCTAAAAATTGAGTTTTCTGTTATCGACGCTATACGTTTAGAAATACCATGAAACGTGGACATTTCTTGGTCCCGGGCTGATTGGGGAATTTTTTCACGTCGCGAAAAAGGCCGAGCTGACATAAGTACTTGGGATATGAAAATTGAGATTCCAGTTATCAACGCCATACATTTAGAAATGCTATGAAACGTGGACATTTGTTGGTCCCGTGCTGATTGGACCATTTTTTAACAACACGTAAAATACGCAGCTGATATAAGTACTTGGGATCTGAAATTTGAGTTTTCTGTTATCGACGCTATACGTTTAGAAATACCATGAAACGTGGAGATTTCTTGGTCCCGGGCTGATTGGAGAATTTTTTCACGAAGCGAAAAATTCCGAGCTGATATAAGTTCTTGAGATCTGAAAATTGAGATTCCAGTTATCGACGACTTACATTTAGAAATGCTATGAAACGTGGACATTTATTGGTCGCGGGCTGATTGGGGTATTTTATCACGACGCGAAAAAAGCCGAGCTGATATAAGTACTTGGGATCTGAAAATTGACATTCCAGTTATCAACGCCATACATTTAGAAATGCTATGAAACGTGGACATTTCTTGGTCCCATGCTGATAGGACCATATTTTAACAGCATGTAAAATACGCAGATGATATGAGTACTTGGGATCTGAAAATTGAGTTTCCTGTTATCGACGCCATACTTTTAGAAATACCATGAAACGTGGACATTTGTTGGTCCGGGGCTGATTGGACCATTTTTTAACAACACGTAAAATACGCAGCTGATATAAATACTTGGGATCTGAAAATTGAGTTTCCAGTTATCAACGCCATGCATTTAGAAATGCTATGAAATGTGGACATTTGTTGGTCCCGTGCTGATTGGACCATTTTTTAACAACACGTAAAATACGCAGCTGATATAAGTACTTGGGGTCTGAAAATTGAGTTTTCTGTTATCGACGCTATACGTTTAGAAATACCATGAAACGTGGAGATTTCTTGGTCCCGGGCTGATTGGAGAATTTTTACACGAAGCGAAAAATTCCGAGCCGATATAAGTACTTGAGATCTGAAAATTGAGATTCCAGTTATCGACGACTTACATTTAGAAATGCTATGAAACGTGGACATTTATTGGTCGCGGGCTGATTGGGGTATTTTATCACGACGCGAAAAAAGCCGAGCTGATATAAGTACTTGGGATCTGAAAATTGACATTCCAGTTATCAGCGCCATACATTTAGAAATGCTATGAAACGTGGACATTTCTTGGTCCCATGCTGATAGGACCATATTTTAACAGCATGTAAAATACGCAGATGATATGAGTACTTGGGATCTGAAAATTGAGATTCCAGTTATCAACGCCATACATTTAGAAATGCTATGAAACGTGGACATTTTTGGTCCCGTGCTGATTGGACCATTTTTTAACAACATGTCAAATACGCAGATGATATAAGTACTTGGGATCTGAAAATTGAGTTTTCTGTTATCGACGCTATACGTTTAAAAATACCATGACACGTGGAGATTTCTTGGTCCCGGGCTGATAGGGGAATTTTTTCACGACGCTAAAAATTCCGAGCTGATATAAGTACTTGGGATCTGAAAAATGAGATTCCTGTTATCGACGACATACATTTAGAAATGCTATGAAACGTGGACATTTCTTGGTCCCGTGCTGATTGGACCATTTTTTAACAGCATGTAAAATACGCAGATGATATGAGTACTTGGGATCTGAAAATTGAGATTCCTGTTATCGACGCCATACGTTTAGAAATACCATGAAACGTGGACACTTCTTGGTCCCGGTCTGATTGGGGAATTTTTTCACGACGCGAAAAATGCCGAGCTGCTATAAGTACTTGGGATCTGAGAATTGAGTTTCCAGGTATCGACGACATACGTTTAGAAATACCATGAAACGTGGACACTTCATAGTCCCGGGCTGATTGGGGAATTTTTTCACGTCGCGAAAAAAGCCGAGCTGATATAAGTACTTGGGATCTGCAAATTGAGATTCCAGTTATCGCCGCAATACGTTTAGAAATGCCATGAAACGTTGACATTTCTTGGTCCCGGGCTGATTGGACCATTTTTTAACAACACGTAAAATACGCAGCGGATATAAGTTCTTGGGATCTGAAAATTGAGTTTCCTGTTATCGACGCCATACGTTTAGAAACACCATGAAACATGGTGATTTCTTGGTCCCGGGCTGATTGGAGAATTTTTTCACGAAGCGAAAAATTCCGAGTTGATATAAGTACTTGAGATCTGAAAATTGAGATTCCAGTTATCGACGACTTACATTTAGAAATGCTATGAAACGTGGACATTTATTGGTCGCGGGCTGATTGGAGTATTTTATTACGACGCGAAAAAAGCCGAGCTGATATAAGTACTTGGGATCTGAAAATTGACATTCCAGTTATCAACGCCATACATTTAGAAATGCTATGAAACGTGGACATTTCTTGGTCCCATGCTGATAGGACCATATTTTAACAGCATGTAAAATACGCAGATGATATGAGTACTTGGGATCTGAAAATTGAGATTCCAGTTATCAACGCCATACATTTAGAAATGCTATGAAACGTGGACATTTCTTGGTCCCGTGCTGATTGGACCATTTTTTAACAGCATGTAAAATACGCAGATGATATGAGTACTTGGGATCTGAAAATTGAGATTCCTGTTATCGACGCCATACGTTTAGAAATACCATGAAACGTGGACACTTCTTGGTCCCGGTCTGATTGGGGAATTTTTTCACGACGCGAAAAATGCCGAGCTGCTATAAGTACTTGGGATCTGAGAATTGAGTTTCCAGGTAGCGACGACATACGTTTAGAAATACCATGAAACGTGGACACTCCTTAGTCCCGGGCTGATTGGGGAATTTTTTCACGACGCGAAAAAAGCCGAGCTGATATAAGTACTTGGGATCTGCAAATTGAGATTTCAGTTATCGCCGCAATACGTTTAGAAATGCCATGAAACGTTGACATTTCTTGGTCCCGGGCTGATTGGACCATTTTTTAACAACACGTAAAATACGCAGCGGATATAAGTTCTTGGGATCTGAAAATTGAGTTTTCTGTCATCGACGCTATACGTTTAGAAATACCATGAAACATGGTGATTTCTTGGTCCCGGGCTGATTGGAGAATTTTTTCACGAAGCGAAAAATTCCGAGCTGATATAAGTACTTGAGATCTGAAAATTGAGATTCCAGTTATCGACGACTTACATTTAGAAATGCTATGAAACGTGGACATTTATTGGTCGCGGGCTGATTGGGGTATTTTATCACGACGCGAAAAAAGCCGAGCTGATATAAGTACTTGGGATCTGAAAATTGACATTCCAGTTATCAACGCCATACATTTAGAAATGCTATGAAACGTGGACATTTCTTGGTCCCATGCTGATAGGACCATATTTTAACAGCATGTAAAATACGCAGATGATATGAGTACTTGGGATCTGAAAATTGAGTTTCCTGTTATCGACGCCATTCTTTTAAAAATACCATGAAACGTGGACATTTGTTGGTCCCGGGCTGATTGGACCATTTTCTAACAACACGTAAAATACGCAGCTGATATAAGTTCTTGGGATCTGAAAATTGAGATTCCGGTTATCGACGACACACATTTAGAAATGCTATGAAATGTGGACATTTGTTGGTCCCGTGCTGATTGGACCATTTTTTAACAACACATAAAATACGCAGCTGATGTAAGTTCTTGGGATCTAAAAATTGAGTTTTCTGTTATCGACGCTATACGTTTAGAAATACCATGAAACGTGGAGATTTCTTGGTCCCGGGATGATTGGAGAATTTTTTCACGAAGCGAAAAATTCCGAGTTGATATAAGTACTTGAGATCTGAAAATTGAGATTCCAGTTATCGACGACTTACATTTAGAAATGCTATGAAACGTGGACATTTATTGGTCGCGGGCTGATTGGGGTATTTTATCACGACGCGAAAAAAGCCGAGCTGATATAAGTACTTGGGATCTGAAAATTGACATTCCAGTTATCAACGCCATACATTTAGAAATGCTATGAAACGTGGACATTTCTTGGTCCCATGCTGATAGGACCATATTTTAACAGCATGTAAAATACGCAGATGATATGAGTACTTGGGATCTGAAAATTGAGTTTCCTGTTATCGACGCCATTCTTTTAAAAATACCATGAAACGTGGACGTTTGTTGGTCCCGGGCTGATTGGACCATTTTCTAACAACACGTAAAATACGCAGCTGATATAAGTTCTTGGGATCTGAAAATTGAGATTCCGGTTATCGACGACACACATTTAGAAATGCTATGAAATGTGGACATTTGTTGGTCCCGTGCTGATTGGACCATTTTTTAACAACACATAAAATACGCAGCTGATGTAAGTTCTTGGGATCTAAAAATTGAGTTTTCTGTTATCGACGCTATACGTTTAGAAATACCATGAAACGTGGAGATTTCTTGGTCCCGGGATGATTGGAGAATTTTTTCACGAAGCGAAAAATTCCGAGCTGATATAAGTACTTGAGATCTGAAAATTGAGATTCCAGTTATCGACGACTTACATTTAGAAATGCTATGAAACGTGGACATTTATTGGTCGCGGGCTGATTGGGGTATTTTATCACGACGCGAAAAAAGCCGAGCTGATATAAGTACTTGGGATCTGAAAATTGAGATTCCGGTTATCGACGACACACATTTAGAAATGCTATGAAACGTGGACATTTGTTGGTTCCGTGCTGATTGGACCATTTTTTAACAACACGTAAAATACGCAGCTGATATAAGTACTTGGGATCTAAAAATTGAGTTTTCTGTTATCGACGCTATACGTTTAGAAATACCATGAAACGTGGACATTTCTTGGTCCCGGGCTGATTGGGGAATTTTTTCACGTCGCGAAAAAGGCCGAGCTGACATAAGTACTTGGGATATGAAAATTGAGATTCCAGTTATCAACGCCATACATTTAGAAATGCTATGAAACGTGGACATTTGTTGGTCCCGTGCTGATTGGACCATTTTTTAACAACACGTAATATACGCAGCTGATATAAGTACTTGGGATCTGAAAATTGAGTTTTCTGTTATCGACGCTATACGTTTAGAAATACCATGAAACGTGGAGATTTCTTGGTCCCGGGCTGCTTGGGGAATTTTTTCACGACGCGAAAAATGCCGAGCTGATATAAGTACTTGGGATCTGAAAATTGAGATTCCGGTTATCGAAGACACACATATAGAAATGCTATGAAACGTGGACATTTATTGGTCGCGGGCTAATTGGGGTATTTTATAACGACGCGAAAAAAGCCGAGCTGATATAAGTACTTGGGATCTGAAAATTGACATTCCAGTTATCAACGCCATACATTTAGAAATGCTATGAAACGTGGACATTTCTTGGTCCCATGCTGATAGGATCATATTTTAACAGCATGTAAAATACGCAGATGATATGAGTAGTTGGGATCTGAAAATTGAGTTTCCTGTTATCGACGCCATTCTTTTAAAAATACCATGAAACGTGGACATTTGTTGGTCCCGGGCTGATTGGACCATTTTCTAACAACACGTAAAATACGCAGCTGATATAAGTTCTTGGGATCTGAAAATTGAGATTCCGGTTATCGACGACACACATTTAGAAATGCTATGAAATGTGGACATTTGTTGGTCCCGTGCTGATTGGACCATTTTTTAACAACACATAAAATACGCAGCTGATGTAAGTTCTTGGGATCTAAAAATTGAGTTTTCTGTTATCGACGCTATACGTTTAGAAATACCATGAAACGTGGAGATTTCTTGGTCCCGGGATGATTGGAGAATTTTTTCACGAAGCGAAAAATTCCGAGCTGATATAAGTACTTGAGATCTGTAAATTGAGATTCCAGTTATCGACGACTTACATTTAGAAATGCTATGAAACGTGGACATTTATTGGTCGTGGGCTGATTGGGGTATTTTATCACGACGCGAAAAAAGCCGAGCTGATATAAGTACTTGGGATCTGAAAATTGAGATTCCAGTTATCAACGCCATACATTTAGAAATGCTATGAAACGTGGACATTTGTTGGTCCCGTGCTGATTGGACCATTTTTTAACAACACGTAAAATACGCAGCTGATATAAGTACTTGGGATCTGAAAATTGAGTTTTCTGTTATCGACGCTATACGTTTAGAAATACCATGAAACGTGGAGATTTCTTGGTCCCGGGCTGATTGGAGAATTTTTACACGAAGCGAAAAATTCCGAGCCGATATAAGTACTTGAGATCTGAAAATTGAGATTCCAGTTATCGACGACTTACATTTAGAAATGCTATGAAACGTGGACATTTATTGGTCGCGGGCTGATTGGGGTATTTTATCACGACGCGAAAAAAGCCGAGCTGATATAAGTACTTGGGATCTGAAAATTGACATTCCAGTTATCAGCGCCATATATTTAGAAATGCTATGAAACGTGGACATTTCTTGGTCCCATGCTGATAGGACCATATTTTAACAGCATGTAAAATACGCAGATGATATGAGTACTTGGGATCTGAAAATTGAGATTCCAGTTATCAACGCCATACATTTAGAAATGCTATGAAACGTGGCCATTTTTGGTCCCGTGCTGATTGGACCATTTTTTAACAACACGTAATATACGCAGCTGATATAAGTACTTGGGATCTGAAAATTGAGATTCCGGTTATCGAAGACACACATTTAGAAATGCTATGAAACGTGGACATTTATTGGTCGCGGGCTAATTGGGGTATTTTATAACGACGCGAAAAAAGCCGAGCTGATATAAGTACTTGGGATCTGAAAATTGACATTCCAGTTATCAACGCCATACATTTAGAAATGCTATGAAACGTGGACATTTCTTGGTCCCATGCTGATAGGATCATATTTTAACAGCATGTAAAATACGCAGATGATATGAGTAGTTGGGATCTGAAAATTGAGTTTCCTGTTATCGACGCCATTCTTTTAAAAATACCATGAAACGTGGACATTTGTTGGTCCCGGGCTGATTGGACCATTTTCTAACAACACGTAAAATACGCAGCTGATATAAGTTCTTGGGATCTGAAAATTGAGATTCCGGTTATCGACGACACACATTTAGAAATGCTATGAAATGTGGACATTTGTTGGTCCCGTGCTGATTGGACCATTTTTTAACAACACATAAAATACGCAGCTGATGTAAGTTCTTGGGATCTAAAAATTGAGTTTTCTGTTATCGACGCTATACGTTTAGAAATACCATGAAACGTGGAGATTTCTTGGTCCCGGGATGATTGGAGAATTTTTTCACGAAGCGAAAAATTCCGAGCTGATATAAGTACTTGAGATCTGTAAATTGAGATTCCAGTTATCGACGACTTACATTTAGAAATGCTATGAAACGTGGACATTTATTGGTCGCGGGCTGATTGGGGTATTTTATCACGACGCGAAAAAAGCCGAGCTGATATAAGTACTTGGGATCTGAAAATTGACATTCCAGTTATCAACGCCATACATTTAGAATTGCTATGAAACGTGGACATTTGTTGGTCCCGTGCTGATTGGACCATTTTTTAACAACACGTAAAATACGCAGCTGATATAAGTACTTGGGATCTGAAAATTGAGATTCCAGTTATCAACGCCATACATTTAGAAATGCTATGAAACGTGGACATTTGTTGGTCCCGTGCTGATTGGACCATTTTTTAACAACACGTAAAATACGCAGCTGATATAAGTACTTGGGATCTGAAATTTGAGTTTTCTGTTATCGACGCTATACGTTTAGAAATACCATGAAACGTGGAGATTTCTTGGTCCCGGGCTGATTGGAGATTTTTTTCACGAAGCGAAAAATTCCGAGCTGATATAAGTACTTGAGATCTGAAAATTGAGATTCCAGTTATCGACGACTTACATTTAGAAATGCTATGAAACGTGGACATTTATTGGTCGCGGGCTGATTGGGGTATTTTATCACGACGCGAAAAAAGCCGAGCTGATATAAGTACTTGGGATCTGAAAATTGACATTCCAGTTATCAACGCCATACATTTAGAAATGCTATGAAACGTGGACATTTCTTGGTCCCATGCTGATAGGACCATATTTTAACAGCATGTAAAATACGCAGATGATATGAGTACTTGGGATCTGAAAATTGAGTTTCCTGTTATCGACGCCATACTTTTAGAAATACCATGAAACGTGGACATTTGTTGGTCCGGGGCTGATTGGACCATTTTTTAACAACACGTAAAATACGCAGCTGATATAAATACTTGGGATCTGAAAATTGAGTTTCCAGTTATCAACGCCATGCATTTAGAAATGCTATGAAATGTGGACATTTGTTGGTCCCGTGCTGATTGGACCATTTTTTAACAACACGTAAAATACGCAGCTGATATAAGTACTTGGGGTCTGAAAATTGAGTTTTCTGTTATCGACGCTATACGTTTAGAAATACCATGAAACGTGGAGATTTCTTGGTCCCGGGCTGATTGGAGAATTTTTACACGAAGCGAAAAATTCGGAGCCGATATAAGTACTTGAGATCTGAAAATTGAGATTCCAGTTATCGACGACTTACATTTAGAAATGCTATGAAACGTGGACATTTATTGGTCGCGGGCTGATTGGGGTATTTTATCACGACGCGAAAAAAGCCGAGCTGATATAAGTACTTGGGATCTGAAAATTGACATTCCAGTTATCAGCGCCATACATTTAGAAATGCTATGAAACGTGGACATTTTTTGGTCCCATGCTGATAGGACCATATTTTAACAGCATGTAAAATACGCAGATGATATGAGTACTTGGGATCTGAAAATTGAGATTCCAGTTATCAACGCCATACATTTAGAAATGCTATGAAACGTGGACATTTTTGGTCCCGTGCTGATTGGACCATTTTTTAACAACATGTCAAATACGCAGATGATATAAGTACTTGGGATCTGAAAATTGAGTTTTCTGTTATCGACGCTATACGTTTAAAAATACCATGACACGTGGAGATTTCTTGGTCCCGGGCTGATAGGGGAATTTTTTCACGACGCTAAAAATTCCGAGCTGATATAAGTACTTGGGATCTGAAAAATGAGATTCCTGTTATCGACGACATACATTTAGAAATGCTATGAAACGTGGACATTTCTTGGTCCCGTGCTGATTGGACCATTTTTTAACAGCATGTAAAATACGCAGATGATATGAGTACTTGGGATCTGAAAATTGAGATTCCTGTTATCGACGCCATACGTTTAGAAATACCATGAAACGTGGACACTTCTTGGTCCCGGTCTGATTGGGGAATTTTTTCACGACGCGAAAAATGCCGAGCTGCTATAAGTACTTGGGATCTGAGAATTGAGTTTCCAGGTATCGACGACATACGTTTAGAAATACCATGAAACGTGGACACTTCATAGTCCCGGGCTGATTGGGGAATTTTTTCACGTCGCGAAAAAAGCCGAGCTGATATAAGTACTTGGGATCTGCAAATTGAGATTCCAGTTATCGCCGCAATACGTTTAGAAATGCCATGAAACGTTGACATTTCTTGGTCCCGGGCTGATTGGACCATTTTTTAACAACACGTAAAATACGCAGCGGATATAAGTTCTTGGGATCTGAAAATTGAGTTTCCTGTTATCGACGCCATACGTTTAGAAACACCATGAAACATGGTGATTTCTTGGTCCCGGGCTGATTGGAGAATTTTTTCACGAAGCGAAAAATTCCGAGTTGATATAAGTACTTGAGATCTGAAAATTGAGATTCCAGTTATCGACGACTTACATTTAGAAATGCTATGAAACGTGGACATTTATTGGTCGCGGGCTGATTGGAGTATTTTATTACGACGCGAAAAAAGCCGAGCTGATATAAGTACTTGGGATCTGAAAATTGACATTCCAGTTATCAACGCCATACATTTAGAAATGCTATGAAACGTGGACATTTCTTGGTCCCATGCTGATAGGACCATATTTTAACAGCATGTAAAATACGCAGATGATATGAGTACTTGGGATCTGAAAATTGAGATTCCAGTTATCAACGCCATACATTTAGAAATGCTATGAAACGTGGACATTTGTTGGTCCCGTGCTGATTGGACCATTTTTTAACAACACGTAAAATACGCAGCTGATATAAGTACTTGGGATCTGAAAATTGAGTTTCCAGTTATCAACGCCATGCATTTAGAAATGCTATGAAATGTGGACATTTGTTGGTCCCGTCCTGATTGGACCATTTTTTAACAACACGTAAAATACGCAGCTGATATAAGTACTTGGGATCTGAAAATTGAGTTTTCTGTTATCGACGCTATACGTTTAGAAATACCATGAAACGTGGAGATTTCTTGGTCCCGGGCTGATTGGAGAATTTTTTCACGAAGCGAAAAATTCCGAGCTGATATAAGTACTTGAGATCTGAAAATTGAGATTCCAGTTATCGACGACTTACATTTAGAAATGCTATGAAACGTGGACATTTATTGGTCGCGGGCTGATTGGGGTATTTTATCACGAAGCGAAAAAAGCCGAGCTGATATAAGTACTTGGGATATGAAAATTGAGATTCCAGTTATCAACGCCATACATTTAGAAATGCTATGAAACGTGGACATTTGTTGGTCCCGTGCTGATTGGACCATTTTTTAACAACACGTAATATACGCAGCTGATATAAGTACTTGGGATCTGAAAATTGAGTTTTCTGTTATCGACGCTATACGTTTAGAAATACCATGAAACGTGGAGATTTCTTGGTCCCGGGCTGCTTGGGGAATTTTTTCACGACGCGAAAAATGCCGAGCTGATATAAGTACTTGGGATCTGAAAATTGAGATTCCGGTTATCGAAGACACACATATAGAAATGCTATGAAACGTGGACATTTATTGGTCGCGGGCTAATTGGGGTATTTTATAACGACGCGAAAAAAGCCGAGCTGATATAAGTACTTGGGATCTGAAAATTGACATTCCAGTTATCAACGCCATACATTTAGAAATGCTATGAAACGTGGACATTTCTTGGTCCCATGCTGATAGGATCATATTTTAACAGCATGTAAAATACGCAGATGATATGAGTAGTTGGGATCTGAAAATTGAGTTTCCTGTTATCGACGCCATTCTTTTAAAAATACCATGAAACGTGGACATTTGTTGGTCCCGGGCTGATTGGACCATTTTCTAACAACACGTAAAATACGCAGCTGATATAAGTTCTTGGGATCTGAAAATTGAGATTCCGGTTATCGACGACACACATTTAGAAATGCTATGAAATGTGGACATTTGTTGGTCCCGTGCTGATTGGACCATTTTTTAACAACACATAAAATACGCAGCTGATGTAAGTTCTTGGGATCTAAAAATTGAGTTTTCTGTTATCGACGCTATACGTTTAGAAATACCATGAAACGTGGAGATTTCTTGGTCCCGGGATGATTGGAGAATTTTTTCACGAAGCGAAAAATTCCGAGCTGATATAAGTACTTGAGATCTGTAAATTGAGATTCCAGTTATCGACGACTTACATTTAGAAATGCTATGAAACGTGGACATTTATTGGTCGTGGGCTGATTGGGGTATTTTATCACGACGCGAAAAAAGCCGAGCTGATATAAGTACTTGGGATCTGAAAATTGAGATTCCAGTTATCAACGCCATACATTTAGAAATGCTATGAAACGTGGACATTTGTTGGTCCCGTGCTGATTGGACCATTTTTTAACAACACGTAAAATACGCAGCTGATATAAGTACTTGGGATCTGAAAATTGAGTTTTCTGTTATCGACGCTATACGTTTAGAAATACCATGAAACGTGGAGATTTCTTGGTCCCGGGCTGATTGGAGAATTTTTACACGAAGCGAAAAATTCCGAGCCGATATAAGTACTTGAGATCTGAAAATTGAGATTCCAGTTATCGACGACTTACATTTAGAAATGCTATGAAACGTGGACATTTATTGGTCGCGGGCTGATTGGGGTATTTTATCACGACGCGAAAAAAGCCGAGCTGATATAAGTACTTGGGATCTGAAAATTGACATTCCAGTTATCAGCGCCATATATTTAGAAATGCTATGAAACGTGGACATTTCTTGGTCCCATGCTGATAGGACCATATTTTAACAGCATGTAAAATACGCAGATGATATGAGTACTTGGGATCTGAAAATTGAGATTCCAGTTATCAACGCCATACATTTAGAAATGCTATGAAACGTGGACATTTTTGGTCCCGTGCTGATTGGACCATTTTTTAACAACACGTAATATACGCAGCTGATATAAGTACTTGGGATCTGAAAATTGAGATTCCGGTTATCGAAGACACACATTTAGAAATGCTATGAAACGTGGACATTTATTGGTCGCGGGCTAATTGGGGTATTTTATAACGACGCGAAAAAAGCCGAGCTGATATAAGTACTTGGGATCTGAAAATTGACATTCCAGTTATCAACGCCATACATTTAGAAATGCTATGAAACGTGGACATTTCTTGGTCCCATGCTGATAGGATCATATTTTAACAGCATGTAAAATACGCAGATGATATGAGTAGTTGGGATCTGAAAATTGAGTTTCCTGTTATCGACGCCATTCTTTTAAAAATACCATGAAACGTGGACATTTGTTGGTCCCGGGCTGATTGGACCATTTTCTAACAACACGTAAAATACGCAGCTGATATAAGTTCTTGGGATCTGAAAATTGAGATTCCGGTTATCGAC
The DNA here is from genome assembly GCA_964016905.1 of Perithous albicinctus. NCBI lineage: Eukaryota > Metazoa > Arthropoda > Insecta > Hymenoptera > Ichneumonidae > Perithous > Perithous albicinctus. The sequence goes on along the minus strand of OZ024696.1, from coordinate 5,293,677 downwards.
GACACACATTTAGAAATGCTATGAAATGTGGACATTTGTTGGTCCCGTGCTGATTGGACCATTTTTTAACAACACATAAAATACGCAGCTGATGTAAGTTCTTGGGATCTAAAAATTGAGTTTTCTGTTATCGACGCTATACGTTTAGAAATACCATGAAACGTGGAGATTTCTTGGTCCCGGGATGATTGGAGAATTTTTTCACGAAGCGAAAAATTCCGAGCTGATATAAGTACTTGAGATCTGTAAATTGAGATTCCAGTTATCGACGACTTACATTTAGAAATGCTATGAAACGTGGACATTTATTGGTCGCGGGCTGATTGGGGTATTTTATCACGACGCGAAAAAAGCCGAGCTGATATAAGTACTTGGGATCTGAAAATTGACATTCCAGTTATCAACGCCATACATTTAGAATTGCTATGAAACGTGGACATTTGTTGGTCCCGTGCTGATTGGACCATTTTTTAACAACACGTAAAATACGCAGCTGATATAAGTACTTGGGATCTGAAAATTGAGATTCCAGTTATCAACGCCATACATTTAGAAATGCTATGAAACGTGGACATTTGTTGGTCCCGTGCTGATTGGACCATTTTTTAACAACACGTAAAATACGCAGCTGATATAAGTACTTGGGATCTGAAATTTGAGTTTTCTGTTATCGACGCTATACGTTTAGAAATACCATGAAACGTGGAGATTTCTTGGTCCCGGGCTGATTGGAGATTTTTTTCACGAAGCGAAAAATTCCGAGCTGATATAAGTACTTGAGATCTGAAAATTGAGATTCCAGTTATCGACGACTTACATTTAGAAATGCTATGAAACGTGGACATTTATTGGTCGCGGGCTGATTGGGGTATTTTATCACGACGCGAAAAAAGCCGAGCTGATATAAGTACTTGGGATCTGAAAATTGACATTCCAGTTATCAACGCCATACATTTAGAAATGCTATGAAACGTGGACATTTCTTGGTCCCATGCTGATAGGACCATATTTTAACAGCATGTAAAATACGCAGATGATATGAGTACTTGGGATCTGAAAATTGAGTTTCCTGTTATCGACGCCATACTTTTAGAAATACCATGAAACGTGGACATTTGTTGGTCCGGGGCTGATTGGACCATTTTTTAACAACACGTAAAATACGCAGCTGATATAAATACTTGGGATCTGAAAATTGAGTTTCCAGTTATCAACGCCATGCATTTAGAAATGCTATGAAATGTGGACATTTGTTGGTCCCGTGCTGATTGGACCATTTTTTAACAACACGTAAAATACGCAGCTGATATAAGTACTTGGGGTCTGAAAATTGAGTTTTCTGTTATCGACGCTATACGTTTAGAAATACCATGAAACGTGGAGATTTCTTGGTCCCGGGCTGATTGGAGAATTTTTACACGAAGCGAAAAATTCGGAGCCGATATAAGTACTTGAGATCTGAAAATTGAGATTCCAGTTATCGACGACTTACATTTAGAAATGCTATGAAACGTGGACATTTATTGGTCGCGGGCTGATTGGGGTATTTTATCACGACGCGAAAAAAGCCGAGCTGATATAAGTACTTGGGATCTGAAAATTGACATTCCAGTTATCAGCGCCATACATTTAGAAATGCTATGAAACGTGGACATTTTTTGGTCCCATGCTGATAGGACCATATTTTAACAGCATGTAAAATACGCAGATGATATGAGTACTTGGGATCTGAAAATTGAGATTCCAGTTATCAACGCCATACATTTAGAAATGCTATGAAACGTGGACATTTTTGGTCCCGTGCTGATTGGACCATTTTTTAACAACATGTCAAATACGCAGATGATATAAGTACTTGGGATCTGAAAATTGAGTTTTCTGTTATCGACGCTATACGTTTAAAAATACCATGACACGTGGAGATTTCTTGGTCCCGGGCTGATAGGGGAATTTTTTCACGACGCTAAAAATTCCGAGCTGATATAAGTACTTGGGATCTGAAAAATGAGATTCCTGTTATCGACGACATACATTTAGAAATGCTATGAAACGTGGACATTTCTTGGTCCCGTGCTGATTGGACCATTTTTTAACAGCATGTAAAATACGCAGATGATATGAGTACTTGGGATCTGAAAATTGAGATTCCTGTTATCGACGCCATACGTTTAGAAATACCATGAAACGTGGACACTTCTTGGTCCCGGTCTGATTGGGGAATTTTTTCACGACGCGAAAAATGCCGAGCTGCTATAAGTACTTGGGATCTGAGAATTGAGTTTCCAGGTATCGACGACATACGTTTAGAAATACCATGAAACGTGGACACTTCATAGTCCCGGGCTGATTGGGGAATTTTTTCACGTCGCGAAAAAAGCCGAGCTGATATAAGTACTTGGGATCTGCAAATTGAGATTCCAGTTATCGCCGCAATACGTTTAGAAATGCCATGAAACGTTGACATTTCTTGGTCCCGGGCTGATTGGACCATTTTTTAACAACACGTAAAATACGCAGCGGATATAAGTTCTTGGGATCTGAAAATTGAGTTTCCTGTTATCGACGCCATACGTTTAGAAACACCATGAAACATGGTGATTTCTTGGTCCCGGGCTGATTGGAGAATTTTTTCACGAAGCGAAAAATTCCGAGTTGATATAAGTACTTGAGATCTGAAAATTGAGATTCCAGTTATCGACGACTTACATTTAGAAATGCTATGAAACGTGGACATTTATTGGTCGCGGGCTGATTGGAGTATTTTATTACGACGCGAAAAAAGCCGAGCTGATATAAGTACTTGGGATCTGAAAATTGACATTCCAGTTATCAACGCCATACATTTAGAAATGCTATGAAACGTGGACATTTCTTGGTCCCATGCTGATAGGACCATATTTTAACAGCATGTAAAATACGCAGATGATATGAGTACTTGGGATCTGAAAATTGAGATTCCAGTTATCAACGCCATACATTTAGAAATGCTATGAAACGTGGACATTTGTTGGTCCCGTGCTGATTGGACCATTTTTTAACAACACGTAAAATACGCAGCTGATATAAGTACTTGGGATCTGAAAATTGAGTTTCCAGTTATCAACGCCATGCATTTAGAAATGCTATGAAATGTGGACATTTGTTGGTCCCGTCCTGATTGGACCATTTTTTAACAACACGTAAAATACGCAGCTGATATAAGTACTTGGGATCTGAAAATTGAGTTTTCTGTTATCGACGCTATACGTTTAGAAATACCATGAAACGTGGAGATTTCTTGGTCCCGGGCTGATTGGAGAATTTTTTCACGAAGCGAAAAATTCCGAGCTGATATAAGTACTTGAGATCTGAAAATTGAGATTCCAGTTATCGACGACTTACATTTAGAAATGCTATGAAACGTGGACATTTATTGGTCGCGGGCTGATTGGGGTATTTTATCACGAAGCGAAAAAAGCCGAGCTGATATAAGTACTTGGGATCTGAAAATTGAGATTCCAGTTATCGACGCCATACATTTAGAAATGCTATGAAACGTGGACATTTTTGGTCCCGTGCTGATTGGACCATTTTTTAACAACATGTCAAATACGCAGATGATATAAGTACTTGGGATCTGAAAATTGAGTTTTCTGTTATCGACGCTATACGTTTAAAAATACCATGACACGTGGAGATTTCTTGGACCCGGGCTGATAGGGGAATTTTTTCACGACGCTAAAAATTCCGAGCTGATATAAGTACTTGAGATCTGAAAATTGAGATTCCTGTTATCGACGACATGCATTTAGAAATGCTATGAAACGTGGACATTTCTTGGTCCCGTGCTGATTGGACCATTTTTTAACAGCATGTAAAATACGCAGATGATATGAGTACTTGGGATCTGAAAATTGAGATTCCTGTTATCGACGCCATACGTTTAGAAATACCATGAAACGTGGACACTTCTTGGTCCCGGTCTGATTGGGGAATTTTTTCACGACGCGAAAAATGCCGAGCTGCTATAAGTACTTGGGATCTGAGAATTGAGTTTCCAGGTAGCGACGACATACGTTTAGAAATACCATGAAACGTGGACACTCCTTAGTCCCGGGCTGATTGGGGAATTTTTTCACGACGCGAAAAAAGCCGAGCTGATATAAGTACTTGGGATCTGCAAATTGAGATTTCAGTTATCGCCGCAATACGTTTAGAAATGCCATGAAACGTTGACATTTCTTGGTCCCGGGCTGATTGGACCATTTTTTAACAACACGTAAAATACGCAGCGGATATAAGTTCTTGGGATCTGAAAATTGAGTTTTCTGTCATCGACGCTATACGTTTAGAAATACCATGAAACATGGTGATTTCTTGGTCCCGGGCTGATTGGCGAATTTTTTCACGAAGCGAAAAATTCCGAGCTGATATAAGTACTTGAGATCTGAAAATTGAGATTCCAGTTATCGACGACTTACATTTAGAAATGCTATGAAACGTGGACATTTATTGGTCGCGGGCTGATTGGGGTATTTTATCACGACGCGAAAAAAGCCGAGCTGATATAAGTACTTGGGATCTGAAAATTGACATTCCAGTTATCAACGCCATACATTTAGAAATGCTATGAAACGTGGACATTTCTTGGTCCCATGCTGATAGGACCATATTTTAACAGCATGTAAAATACGCAGATGATATGAGTACTTGGGATCTGAAAATTGAGTTTCCTGTTATCGACGCCATTCTTTTAAAAATACCATGAAACGTGGACATTTGTTGGTCCCGGGCTGATTGGACCATTTTCTAACAACACGTAAAATACGCAGCTGATATAAGTTCTTGGGATCTGAAAATTGAGATTCCGGTTATCGACGACACACATTTAGAAATGCTATGAAATGTGGACATTTGTTGGTCCCGTGCTGATTGGACCATTTTTTAACAACACATAAAATACGCAGCTGATGTAAGTTCTTGGGATCTAAAAATTGAGTTTTCTGTTATCGACGCTATACGTTTAGAAATACCATGAAACGTGGAGATTTCTTGGTCCCGGGATGATTGGAGAATTTTTTCACGAAGCGAAACATTCCGAGCTGATATAAGTACTTGAGATCTGAAAATTGAGATTCCAGTTATCGACGACTTACATTTAGAAATGCTATGAAACGTGGACATTTATTGGTCGCGGGCTGATTGGGGTATTTTATCACGACGCGAAAAAAGCCGAGCTGATATAAGTACTTGGGATCTGAAAATTGAGATTCCGGTTATCGACGACACACATTTAGAAATGCTATGAAACGTGGACATTTGTTGGTTCCGTGCTGATTGGACCATTTTTTAACAACACGTAAAATACGCAGCTGATATAAGTACTTGGGATCTAAAAATTGAGTTTTCTGTTATCGACGCTATACGTTTAGAAATACCATGAAACGTGGACATTTCTTGGTCCCGGGCTGATTGGGGAATTTTTTCACGTCGCGAAAAAGGCCGAGCTGACATAAGTACTTGGGATATGAAAATTGAGATTCCAGTTATCAACGCCATACATTTAGAAATGCTATGAAACGTGGACATTTGTTGGTCCCGTGCTGATTGGACCATTTTTTAACAACACGTAATATACGCAGCTGATATAAGTACTTGGGATCTGAAAATTGAGTTTTCTGTTATCGACGCTATACGTTTAGAAATACCATGAAACGTGGAGATTTCTTGGTCCCGGGCTGCTTGGGGAATTTTTTCACGACGCGAAAAATGCCGAGCTGATATAAGTACTTGGGATCTGAAAATTGAGATTCCGGTTATCGAAGACACACATATAGAAATGCTATGAAACGTGGACATTTATTGGTCGCGGGCTAATTGGGGTATTTTATAACGACGCGAAAAAAGCCGAGCTGATATAAGTACTTGGGATCTGAAAATTGACATTCCAGTTATCAACGCCATACATTTAGAAATGCTATGAAACGTGGACATTTCTTGGTCCCATGCTGATAGGATCATATTTTAACAGCATGTAAAATACGCAGATGATATGAGTAGTTGGGATCTGAAAATTGAGTTTCCTGTTATCGACGCCATTCTTTTAAAAATACCATGAAACGTGGACATTTGTTGGTCCCGGGCTGATTGGACCATTTTCTAACAACACGTAAAATACGCAGCTGATATAAGTTCTTGGGATCTGAAAATTGAGATTCCGGTTATCGACGACACACATTTAGAAATGCTATGAAATGTGGACATTTGTTGGTCCCGTGCTGATTGGACCATTTTTTAACAACACATAAAATACGCAGCTGATGTAAGTTCTTGGGATCTAAAAATTGAGTTTTCTGTTATCGACGCTATACGTTTAGAAATACCATGAAACGTGGAGATTTCTTGGTCCCGGGATGATTGGAGAATTTTTTCACGAAGCGAAAAATTCCGAGCTGATATAAGTACTTGAGATCTGTAAATTGAGATTCCAGTTATCGACGACTTACATTTAGAAATGCTATGAAACGTGGACATTTATTGGTCGTGGGCTGATTGGGGTATTTTATCACGACGCGAAAAAAGCCGAGCCGATATAAGTACTTGGGATCTGAAAATTGAGATTCCAGTTATCAACGCCATACATTTAGAAATGCTATGAAACGTGGACATTTGTTGGTCCCGTGCTGATTGGACCATTTTTTAACAACACGTAAAATACGCAGCTGATATAAGTACTTGGGATCTGAAAATTGAGTTTTCTGTTATCGACGCTATACGTTTAGAAATACCATGAAACGTGGAGATTTCTTGGTCCCGGGCTGATTGGAGAATTTTTACACGAAGCGAAAAATTCCGAGCCGATATAAGTACTTGAGATCTGAAAATTGAGATTCCAGTTATCGACGACTTACATTTAGAAATGCTATGAAACGTGGACATTTATTGGTCGCGGGCTGATTGGGGTATTTTATCACGACGCGAAAAAAGCCGAGCTGATATAAGTACTTGGGATCTGAAAATTGACATTCCAGTTATCAGCGCCATATATTTAGAAATGCTATGAAACGTGGACATTTCTTGGTCCCATGCTGATAGGACCATATTTTAACAGCATGTAAAATACGCAGATGATATGAGTACTTGGGATCTGAAAATTGAGATTCCAGTTATCAACGCCATACATTTAGAAATGCTATGAAACGTGGACATTTTTGGTCCCGTGCTGATTGGACCATTTTTTAACAACACGTAATATACGCAGCTGATATAAGTACTTGGGATCTGAAAATTGAGATTCCGGTTATCGAAGACACACATTTAGAAATGCTATGAAACGTGGACATTTATTGGTCGCGGGCTAATTGGGGTATTTTATAACGACGCGAAAAAAGCCGAGCTGATATAAGTACTTGGGATCTGAAAATTGACATTCCAGTTATCAACGCCATACATTTAGAAATGCTATGAAACGTGGACATTTCTTGGTCCCATGCTGATAGGATCATATTTTAACAGCATGTAAAATACGCAGATGATATGAGTAGTTGGGATCTGAAAATTGAGTTTCCTGTTATCGACGCCATTCTTTTAAAAATACCATGAAACGTGGACATTTGTTGGTCCCGGGCTGATTGGACCATTTTCTAACAACACGTAAAATACGCAGCTGATATAAGTTCTTGGGATCTGAAAATTGAGATTCCGGTTATCGACGACACACATTTAGAAATGCTATGAAATGTGGACATTTGTTGGTCCCGTGCTGATTGGACCATTTTTTAACAACACATAAAATACGCAGCTGATCTAAGTTCTTGGGATCTAAAAATTGAGTTTTCTGTTATCGACGCTATACGTTTAGAAATACCATGAAACGTGGAGATTTCTTGGTCCCGGGATGATTGGAGAATTTTTTCACGAAGCGAAAAATTCCGAGCTGATATAAGTACTTGAGATCTGTAAATTGAGATTCCAGTTATCGACGACTTACATTTAGAAATGCTATGAAACGTGGACATTTATTGGTCGCGGGCTGATTGGGGTATTTTATCACGACGCGAAAAAAGCCGAGCTGATATAAGTACTTGGGATCTGAAAATTGACATTCCAGTTATCAACGCCATACATTTAGAATTGCTATGAAACGTGGACATTTGTTGGTCCCGTGCTGATTGGACCATTTTTTAACAACACGTAAAATACGCAGCTGATATAAGTACTTGGGATCTGAAAATTGAGATTCCAGTTATCAACGCCATACATTTAGAAATGCTATGAAACGTGGACATTTGTTGGTCCCGTGCTGATTGGACCATTTTTTAACAACACGTAAAATACGCAGCTGATATAAGTACTTGGGATCTGAAATTTGAGTTTTCTGTTATCGACGCTATACGTTTAGAAATACCATGAAACGTGGAGATTTCTTGGTCCCGGGCTGATTGGAGAATTTTTTCACGAAGCGAAAAATTCCGAGCTGATATAAGTACTTGAGATCTGAAAATTGAGATTCCAGTTATCGACGACTTACATTTAGAAATGCTATGAAACGTGGACATTTATTGGTCGCGGGCTGATTGGGGTATTTTATCACGACGCGAAAAAAGCCGAGCTGATATAAGTACTTGGGATCTGAAAATTGACATTCCAGTTATCAACGCCATACATTTAGAAATGCTATGAAACGTGGACATTTCTTGGTCCCATGCTGATAGGACCATATTTTAACAGCATGTAAAATACGCAGATGATATGAGTACTTGGGATCTGAAAATTGAGTTTCCTGTTATCGACGCCATACTTTTAGAAATACCATGAAACGTGGACATTTGTTGGTCCGGGGCTGATTGGACCATTTTTTAACAACACGTAAAATACGCAGCTGATATAAATACTTGGGATCTGAAAATTGAGTTTCCAGTTATCAACGCCATGCATTTAGAAATGCTATGAAATGTGGACATTTGTTGGTCCCGTGCTGATTGGACCATTTTTTAACAACACGTAAAATACGCAGCTGATATAAGTACTTGGGGTCTGAAAATTGAGTTTTCTGTTATCGACGCTATACGTTTAGAAATACCATGAAACGTGGAGATTTCTTGGTCCCGGGCTGATTGGAGAATTTTTACACGAAGCGAAAAATTCCGAGCCGATATAAGTACTTGAGATCTGAAAATTGAGATTCCAGTTATCGACGACTTACATTTAGAAATGCTATGAAACGTGGACATTTATTGGTCGCGGGCTGATTGGGGTATTTTATCACGACGCGAAAAAAGCCGAGCTGATATAAGTACTTGGGATCTGAAAATTGACATTCCAGTTATCAGCGCCATACATTTAGAAATGCTATGAAACGTGGACATTTCTTGGTCCCATGCTGATAGGACCATATTTTAACAGCATGTAAAATACGCAGATGATATGAGTACTTGGGATCTGAAAATTGAGATTCCAGTTATCAACGCCATACATTTAGAAATGCTATGAAACGTGGACATTTTTGGTCCCGTGCTGATTGGACCATTTTTTAACAACATGTCAAATACGCAGATGATATAAGTACTTGGGATCTGAAAATTGAGTTTTCTGTTATCGACGCTATACGTTTAAAAATACCATGACACGTGGAGATTTCTTGGTCCCGGGCTGATAGGGGAATTTTTTCACGACGCTAAAAATTCCGAGCTGATATAAGTACTTGGGATCTGAAAAATGAGATTCCTGTTATCGACGACATACATTTAGAAATGCTATGAAACGTGGACATTTCTTGGTCCCGTGCTGATTGGACCATTTTTTAACAGCATGTAAAATACGCAGATGATATGAGTACTTGGGATCTGAAAATTGAGATTCCTGTTATCGACGCCATACGTTTAGAAATACCATGAAACGTGGACACTTCTTGGTCCCGGTCTGATTGGGGAATTTTTTCACGACGCGAAAAATGCCGAGCTGCTATAAGTACTTGGGATCTGAGAATTGAGTTTCCAGGTATCGACGACATACGTTTAGAAATACCATGAAACGTGGACACTTCATAGTCCCGGGCTGATTGGGGAATTTTTTCACGTCGCGAAAAAAGCCGAGCTGATATAAGTACTTGGGATCTGCAAATTGAGATTCCAGTTATCGCCGCAATACGTTTAGAAATGCCATGAAACGTTGACATTTCTTGGTCCCGGGCTGATTGGACCATTTTTTAACAACACGTAAAATACGCAGCGGATATAAGTTCTTGGGATCTGAAAATTGAGTTTCCTGTTATCGACGCCATACGTTTAGAAACACCATGAAACATGGTGATTTCTTGGTCCCGGGCTGATTGGAGAATTTTTTCACGAAGCGAAAAATTCCGAGTTGATATAAGTACTTGAGATCTGAAAATTGAGATTCCAGTTATCGACGACTTACATTTAGAAATGCTATGAAACGTGGACATTTATTGGTCGCGGGCTGATTGGAGTATTTTATTACGACGCGAAAAAAGCCGAGCTGATATAAGTACTTGGGATCTGAAAATTGACATTCCAGTTATCAACGCCATACATTTAGAAATGCTATGAAACGTGGACATTTCTTGGTCCCATGCTGATAGGACCATATTTTAACAGCATGTAAAATACGCAGATGATATGAGTACTTGGGATCTGAAAATTGAGATTCCAGTTATCAACGCCATACATTTAGAAATGCTATGAAACGTGGACATTTGTTGGTCCCGTGCTGATTGGACCATTTTTTAACAACACGTAAAATACGCAGCTGATATAAGTACTTGGGATCTGAAAATTGAGTTTCCAGTTATCAACGCCATGCATTTAGAAATGCTATGAAATGTGGACATTTGTTGGTCCCGTCCTGATTGGACCATTTTTTAACAACACGTAAAATACGCAGCTGATATAAGTACTTGGGATCTGAAAATTGAGTTTTCTGTTATCGACGCTATACGTTTAGAAATACCATGAAACGTGGAGATTTCTTGGTCCCGGGCTGATTGGAGAATTTTTTCACGAAGCGAAAAATTCCGAGCTGATATAAGTACTTGAGATCTGAAAATTGAGATTCCAGTTATCGACGACTTACATTTAGAAATGCTATGAAACGTGGACATTTATTGGTCGCGGGCTGATTGGGGTATTTTATCACGACGCGAAAAAAGCCGAGCTGATATAAGTACTTGGGATCTGAAAATTGAGATTCCAGTTATCGACGCCATACATTTAGAAATGCTATGAAACGTGGACATTTTTGGTCCCGTGCTGATTGGACCATTTTTTAACAACATGTCAAATACGCAGATGATATAAGTACTTGGGATCTGAAAATTGAGTTTTCTGTTATCGACGCTATACGTTTAAAAATACCATGACACGTGGAGATTTCTTGGACCCGGGCTGATAGGGGAATTTTTTCACGACGCTAAAAATTCCGAGCTGATATAAGTACTTGAGATCTGAAAATTGAGATTCCTGTTATCGACGACATACATTTAGAAATGCTATGAAACGTGGACATTTCTTGGTCCCGTGCTGATTGGACCATTTTTTAACAGCATGTAAAATACGCAGATGATATGAGTACTTGGGATCTGAAAATTGAGATTCCTGTTATCGACGCCATACGTTTAGAAATACCATGAAACGTGGACACTTCTTGGTCCCGGTCTGATTGGGGAATTTTTTCACGACGCGAAAAATGCCGAGCTGCTATAAGTACTTGGGATCTGAGAATTGAGTTTCCAGGTAGCGACGACATACGTTTAGAAATACCATGAAACGTGGACACTCCTTAGTCCCGGGCTGATTGGGGAATTTTTTCACGACGCGAAAAAAGCCGAGCTGATATAAGTACTTGGGATCTGCAAATTGAGATTTCAGTTATCGCCGCAATACGTTTAGAAATGCCATGAAACGTTGACATTTCTTGGTCCCGGGCTGATTGGACCATTTTTTAACAACACGTAAAATACGCAGCGGATATAAGTTCTTGGGATCTGAAAATTGAGTTTTCTGTCATCGACGCTATACGTTTAGAAATACCATGAAACATGGTGATTTCTTGGTCCCGGGCTGATTGGAGAATTTTTTCACGAAGCGAAAAATTCCGAGCTGATATAAGTACTTGAGATCTGAAAATTGAGATTCCAGTTATCGACGACTTACATTTAGAAATGCTATGAAACGTGGACATTTATTGGTCGCGGGCTGATTGGGGTATTTTATCACGACGCGAAAAAAGCCGAGCTGATATAAGTACTTGGGATCTGAAAATTGACATTCCAGTTATCAACGCCATACATTTAGAAATGCTATGAAACGTGGACATTTCTTGGTCCCATGCTGATAGGACCATATTTTAACAGCATGTAAAATACGCAGATGATATGAGTACTTGGGATCTGAAAATTGAGTTTCCTGTTATCGACGCCATTCTTTTAAAAATACCATGAAACGTGGACATTTGTTGGTCCCGGGCTGATTGGACCATTTTCTAACAACACGTAAAATACGCAGCTGATATAAGTTCTTGGGATCTGAAAATTGAGATTCCGGTTATCGACGACACACATTTAGAAATGCTATGAAATGTGGACATTTGTTGGTCCCGTGCTGATTGGACCATTTTTTAACAACACATAAAATACGCAGCTGATGTAAGTTCTTGGGATCTAAAAATTGAGTTTTCTGTTATCGACGCTATACGTTTAGAAATACCATGAAACGTGGAGATTTCTTGGTCCCGGGATGATTGGAGAATTTTTTCACGAAGCGAAAAATTCCGAGCTGATATAAGTACTTGAGATCTGAAAATTGAGATTCCAGTTATCGACGACTTACATTTAGAAATGCTATGAAACGTGGACATTTATTGGTCGCGGGCTGATTGGGGTATTTTATCACGACGCGAAAAAAGCCGAGCTGATATAAGTACTTGGGATCTGAAAATTGAGATTCCGGTTATCGACGACACACATTTAGAAATGCTATGAAACGTGGACATTTGTTGGTTCCGTGCTGATTGGACCATTTTTTAACAACACGTAAAATACGCAGCTGATATAAGTACTTGGGATCTAAAAATTGAGTTTTCTGTTATCGACGCTATACGTTTAGAAATACCATGAAACGTGGACATTTCTTGGTCCCGGGCTGATTGGGGAATTTTTTCACGTCGCGAAAAAGGCCGAGCTGACATAAGTACTTGGGATATGAAAATTGAGATTCCAGTTATCAACGCCATACATTTAGAAATGCTATGAAACGTGGACATTTGTTGGTCCCGTGCTGATTGGACCATTTTTTAACAACACGTAAAATACGCAGCTGATATAAGTACTTGGGATCTGAAATTTGAGTTTTCTGTTATCGACGCTATACGTTTAGAAATACCATGAAACGTGGAGATTTCTTGGTCCCGGGCTGATTGGAGAATTTTTTCACGAAGCGAAAAATTCCGAGCTGATATAAGTACTTGAGATCTGAAAATTGAGATTCCAGTTATCGACGACTTACATTTAGAAATGCTATGAAACGTGGACATTTATTGGTCGCGGGCTGATTGGGGTATTTTATCACGACGCGAAAAAAGCCGAGCTGATATAAGTACTTGGGATCTGAAAATTGACATTCCAGTTATCAACGCCATACATTTAGAAATGCTATGAAACGTGGACATTTCTTGGTCCCATGCTGATAGGACCATATTTTAACAGCATGTAAAATACGCAGATGATATGAGTACTTGGGATCTGAAAATTGAGTTTCCTGTTATCGACGCCATACTTTTAGAAATACCATGAAACGTGGACATTTGTTGGTCCGGGGCTGATTGGACCATTTTTTAACAACACGTAAAATACGCAGCTGATATAAATACTTGGGATCTGAAAATTGAGTTTCCAGTTATCAACGCCATGCATTTAGAAATGCTATGAAATGTGGACATTTGTTGGTCCCGTGCTGATTGGACCATTTTTTAACAACACGTAAAATACGCAGCTGATATAAGTACTTGGGGTCTGAAAATTGAGTTTTCTGTTATCGACGCTATACGTTTAGAAATACCATGAAACGTGGAGATTTCTTGGTCCCGGGCTGATTGGAGAATTTTTACACGAAGCGAAAAATTCCGAGCCGATATAAGTACTTGAGATCTGAAAATTGAGATTCCAGTTATCGACGACTTACATTTAGAAATGCTATGAAACGTGGACATTTATTGGTCGCGGGCTGATTGGGGTATTTTATCACGACGCGAAAAAAGCCGAGCTGATATAAGTACTTGGGATCTGAAAATTGACATTCCAGTTATCAGCGCCATACATTTAGAAATGCTATGAAACGTGGACATTTCTTGGTCCCATGCTGATAGGACCATATTTTAACAGCATGTAAAATACGCAGATGATATGAGTACTTGGGATCTGAAAATTGAGATTCCAGTTATCAACGCCATACATTTAGAAATGCTATGAAACGTGGACATTTTTGGTCCCGTGCTGATTGGACCATTTTTTAACAACATGTCAAATACGCAGATGATATAAGTACTTGGGATCTGAAAATTGAGTTTTCTGTTATCGACGCTATACGTTTAAAAATACCATGACACGTGGAGATTTCTTGGTCCCGGGCTGATAGGGGAATTTTTTCACGACGCTAAAAATTCCGAGCTGATATAAGTACTTGGGATCTGAAAAATGAGATTCCTGTTATCGACGACATACATTTAGAAATGCTATGAAACGTGGACATTTCTTGGTCCCGTGCTGATTGGACCATTTTTTAACAGCATGTAAAATACGCAGATGATATGAGTACTTGGGATCTGAAAATTGAGATTCCTGTTATCGACGCCATACGTTTAGAAATACCATGAAACGTGGACACTTCTTGGTCCCGGTCTGATTGGGGAATTTTTTCACGACGCGAAAAATGCCGAGCTGCTATAAGTACTTGGGATCTGAGAATTGAGTTTCCAGGTATCGACGACATACGTTTAGAAATACCATGAAACGTGGACACTTCATAGTCCCGGGCTGATTGGGGAATTTTTTCACGTCGCGAAAAAAGCCGAGCTGATATAAGTACTTGGGATCTGCAAATTGAGATTCCAGTTATCGCCGCAATACGTTTAGAAATGCCATGAAACGTTGACATTTCTTGGTCCCGGGCTGATTGGACCATTTTTTAACAACACGTAAAATACGCAGCGGATATAAGTTCTTGGGATCTGAAAATTGAGTTTCCTGTTATCGACGCCATACGTTTAGAAACACCATGAAACATGGTGATTTCTTGGTCCCGGGCTGATTGGAGAATTTTTTCACGAAGCGAAAAATTCCGAGTTGATATAAGTACTTGAGATCTGAAAATTGAGATTCCAGTTATCGACGACTTACATTTAGAAATGCTATGAAACGTGGACATTTATTGGTCGCGGGCTGATTGGAGTATTTTATTACGACGCGAAAAAAGCCGAGCTGATATAAGTACTTGGGATCTGAAAATTGACATTCCAGTTATCAACGCCATACATTTAGAAATGCTATGAAACGTGGACATTTCTTGGTCCCATGCTGATAGGACCATATTTTAACAGCATGTAAAATACGCAGATGATATGAGTACTTGGGATCTGAAAATTGAGATTCCAGTTATCAACGCCATACATTTAGAAATGCTATGAAACGTGGACATTTGTTGGTCCCGTGCTGATTGGACCATTTTTTAACAACACGTAAAATACGCAGCTGATATAAGTACTTGGGATCTGAAAATTGAGTTTCCAGTTATCAACGCCATGCATTTAGAAATGCTATGAAATGTGGACATTTGTTGGTCCCGTCCTGATTGGACCATTTTTTAACAACACGTAAAATACGCAGCTGATATAAGTACTTGGGATCTGAAAATTGAGTTTTCTGTTATCGACGCTATACGTTTAGAAATACCATGAAACGTGGAGATTTCTTGGTCCCGGGCTGATTGGAGAATTTTTTCACGAAGCGAAAAATTCCGAGCTGATATAAGTACTTGAGATCTGAAAATTGAGATTCCAGTTATCGACGACTTACATTTAGAAATGCTATGAAACGTGGACATTTATTGGTCGCGGGCTGATTGGGGTATTTTATCACGACGCGAAAAAAGCCGAGCTGATATAAGTACTTGGGATCTGAAAATTGAGATTCCAGTTATCGACGCCATACATTTAGAAATGCTATGAAACGTGGACATTTTTGGTCCCGTGCTGATTGGACCATTTTTTAACAACATGTCAAATACGCAGATGATATAAGTACTTGGGATCTGAAAATTGAGTTTTCTGTTATCGACGCTATACGTTTAAAAATACCATGACACGTGGAGATTTCTTGGACCCGGGCTGATAGGGGAATTTTTTCACGACGCTAAAAATTCCGAGCTGATATAAGTACTTGAGATCTGAAAATTGAGATTCCTGTTATCGACGACATACATTTAGAAATGCTATGAAACGTGGACATTTCTTGGTCCCGTGCTGATTGGACCATTTTTTAACAGCATGTAAAATACGCAGATGATATGAGTACTTGGGATCTGAAAATTGAGATTCCTGTTATCGACGCCATACGTTTAGAAATACCATGAAACGTGGACACTTCTTGGTCCTGGTCTGATTGGGGAATTTTTTCACGACGCGAAAAATGCCGAGCTGCTATAAGTACTTGGGATCTGAGAATTGAGTTTCCAGGTAGCGACGACATACGTTTAGAAATACCATGAAACGTGGACACTCCTTAGTCCCGGGCTGATTGGGGAATTTTTTCACGACGCGAAAAAAGCCGAGCTGATATAAGTACTTGGGATCTGCAAATTGAGATTTCAGTTATCGCCGCAATACGTTTAGAAATGCCATGAAACGTTGACATTTCTTGGTCCCGGGCTGATTGGACCATTTTTTAACAACACGTAAAATACGCAGCGGATATAAGTTCTTGGGATCTGAAAATTGAGTTTTCTGTCATCGACGCTATACGTTTAGAAATACCATGAAACATGGTGATTTCTTGGTCCCGGGCTGATTGGAGAATTTTTTCACGAAGCGAAAAATTCCGAGCTGATATAAGTACTTGAGATCTGAAAATTGAGATTCCAGTTATCGACGACTTACATTTAGAAATGCTATGAAACGTGGACATTTATTGGTCGCGGGCTGATTGGGGTATTTTATCACGACGCGAAAAAAGCCGAGCTGATATAAGTACTTGGGATCTGAAAATTGACATTCCAGTTATCAACGCCATACATTTAGAAATGCTATGAAACGTGGACATTTCTTGGTCCCATGCTGATAGGACCATATTTTAACAGCATGTAAAATACGCAGATGATATGAGTACTTGGGATCTGAAAATTGAGTTTCCTGTTATCGACGCCATTCTTTTAAAAATACCATGAAACGTGGACATTTGTTGGTCCCGGGCTGATTGGACCATTTTCTAACAACACGTAAAATACGCAGCTGATATAAGTTCTTGGGATCTGAAAATTGAGATTCCGGTTATCGACGACACACATTTAGAAATGCTATGAAATGTGGACATTTGTTGGTCCCGTGCTGATTGGACCATTTTTTAACAACACATAAAATACGCAGCTGATGTAAGTTCTTGGGATCTAAAAATTGAGTTTTCTGTTATCGACGCTATACGTTTAGAAATACCATGAAACGTGGAGATTTCTTGGTCCCGGGATGATTGGAGAATTTTTTCACGAAGCGAAAAATTCCGAGCTGATATAAGTACTTGAGATCTGAAAATTGAGATTCCAGTTATCGACGACTTACATTTAGAAATGCTATGAAACGTGGACATTTATTGGTCGCGGGCTGATTGGGGTATTTTATCACGACGCGAAAAAAGCCGAGCTGATATAAGTACTTGGGATCTGAAAATTGAGATTCCGGTTATCGACGACACACATTTAGAAATGCTATGAAACGTGGACATTTGTTGGTTCCGTGCTGATTGGACCATTTTTTAACAACACGTAAAATACGCAGCTGATATAAGTACTTGGGATCTAAAAATTGAGTTTTCTGTTATCGACGCTATACGTTTAGAAATACCATGAAACGTGGACATTTCTTGGTCCCGGGCTGATTGGGGAATTTTTTCACGTCGCGAAAAAGGCCGAGCTGACATAAGTACTTGGGATATGAAAATTGAGATTCCAGTTATCAACGCCATACATTTAGAAATGCTATGAAACGTGGACATTTGTTGGTCCCGTGCTGATTGGACCATTTTTTAACAACACGTAATATACGCAGCTGATATAAGTACTTGGGATCTGAAAATTGAGTTTTCTGTTATCGACGCTATACGTTTAGAAATACCATGAAACGTGGAGATTTCTTGGTCCCGGGCTGCTTGGGGAATTTTTTCACGACGCGAAAAATGCCGAGCTGATATAAGTACTTGGGATCTGAAAATTGAGATTCCGGTTATCGAAGACACACATATAGAAATGCTATGAAACGTGGACATTTATTGGTCGCGGGCTAATTGGGGTATTTTATAACGACGCGAAAAAAGCCGAGCTGATATAAGTACTTGGGATCTGAAAATTGACATTCCAGTTATCAACGCCATACATTTAGAAATGCTATGAAACGTGGACATTTCTTGGTCCCATGCTGATAGGATCATATTTTAACAGCATGTAAAATACGCAGATGATATGAGTAGTTGGGATCTGAAAATTGAGTTTCCTGTTATCGACGCCATTCTTTTAAAAATACCATGAAACGTGGACATTTGTTGGTCCCGGGCTGATTGGACCATTTTCTAACAACACGTAAAATACGCAGCTGATATAAGTTCTTGGGATCTGAAAATTGAGATTCCGGTTATCGACGACACACATTTAGAAATGCTATGAAATGTGGACATTTGTTGGTCCCGTGCTGATTGGACCATTTTTTAACAACACATAAAATACGCAGCTGATGTAAGTTCTTGGGATCTAAAAATTGAGTTTTCTGTTATCGACGCTATACGTTTAGAAATACCATGAAACGTGGAGATTTCTTGGTCCCGGGATGATTGGAGAATTTTTTCACGAAGCGAAAAATTCCGAGCTGATATAAGTACTTGAGATCTGTAAATTGAGATTCCAGTTATCGACGACTTACATTTAGAAATGCTATGAAACGTGGACATTTATTGGTCGTGGGCTGATTGGGGTATTTTATCACGACGCGAAAAAAGCCGAGCTGATATAAGTACTTGGGATCTGAAAATTGAGATTCCAGTTATCAACTCCATACATTTAGAAATGCTATGAAACGTGGACATTTGTTGGTCCCGTGCTGATTGGACCATTTTTTAACAACACGTAAAATACGCAGCTGATATAAGTACTTGGGATCTGAAAATTGAGTTTTCTGTTATCGACGCTATACGTTTAGAAATACCATGAAACGTGGAGATTTCTTGGTCCCGGGCTGATTGGAGAATTTTTACACGAAGCGAAAAATTCCGAGCCGATATAAGTACTTGAGATCTGAAAATTGAGATTCCAGTTATCGACGACTTACATTTAGAAATGCTATGAAACGTGGACATTTATTGGTCGCGGGCTGATTGGGGTATTTTATCACGACGCGAAAAAAGCCGAGCTGATATAAGTACTTGGGATCTGAAAATTGACATTCCAGTTATCAGCGCCATATATTTAGAAATGCTATGAAACGTGGACATTTCTTGGTCCCATGCTGATAGGACCATATTTTAACAGCATGTAAAATACGCAGATGATATGAGTACTTGGGATCTGAAAATTGAGATTCCAGTTATCAACGCCATACATTTAGAAATGCTATGAAACGTGGACATTTTTGGTCCCGTGCTGATTGGACCATTTTTTAACAACACGTAATATACGCAGCTGATATAAGTACTTGGGATCTGAAAATTGAGATTCCGGTTATCGAAGACACACATTTAGAAATGCTATGAAACGTGGACATTTATTGGTCGCGGGCTAATTGGGGTATTTTATAACGACGCGAAAAAAGCCGAGCTGATATAAGTACTTGGGATCTGAAAATTGACATTCCAGTTATCAACGCCATACATTTAGAAATGCTATGAAACGTGGACATTTCTTGGTCCCATACTGATAGGATCATATTTTAACAGCATGTAAAATACGCAGATGATATGAGTAGTTGGGATCTGAAAATTGAGTTTCCTGTTATCGACGCCATTCTTTTAAAAATACCATGAAACGTGGACATTTGTTGGTCCCGGGCTGATTGGACCATTTTCTAACAACACGTAAAATACGCAGCTGATATAAGTTCTTGGGATCTGAAAATTGAGATTCCGGTTATCGACGACACACATTTAGAAATGCTATGAAATGTGGACATTTGTTGGTCCCGTGCTGATTGGACCATTTTTTAACAACACATAAAATACGCAGCTGATCTAAGTTCTTGGGATCTAAAAATTGAGTTTTCTGTTATCGACGCTATACGTTTAGAAATACCATGAAACGTGGAGATTTCTTGGTCCCGGGATGATTGGAGAATTTTTTCACGAAGCGAAAAATTCCGAGCTGATATAAGTACTTGAGATCTGTAAATTGAGATTCCAGTTATCGACGACTTACATTTAGAAATGCTATGAAACGTGGACATTTATTGGTCGCGGGCTGATTGGGGTATTTTATCACGACGCGAAAAAAGCCGAGCTGATATAAGTACTTGGGATCTGAAAATTGACATTCCAGTTATCAACGCCATACATTTAGAATTGCTATGAAACGTGGACATTTGTTGTTCCCGTGCTGATTGGACCATTTTTTAACAACACGTAAAATACGCAGCTGATATAAGTACTTGGGATCTGAAAATTGAGATTCCAGTTATCAACGCCATACATTTAGAAATGCTATGAAACGTGGACATTTGTTGGTCCCGTGCTGATTGGACCATTTTTTAACAACACGTAAAATACGCAGCTGATATAAGTACTTGGGATCTGAAATTTGAGTTTTCTGTTATCGACGCTATACGTTTAGAAATACCATGAAACGTGGAGATTTCCTGGTCCCGGGCTGATTGGAGAATTTTTTCACGAAGCGAAAAATTCCGAGCTGATATAAGTACTTGAGATCTGAAAATTGAGATTCCAGTTATCGACGACTTACATTTAGAAATGCTATGAAACGTGGACATTTATTGGTCGCGGGCTGATTGGGGTATTTTATCACGACGCGAAAAAAGCCGAGCTGATATAAGTACTTGGGATCTGAAAATTGACATTCCAGTTATCAACGCCATACATTTAGAAATGCTATGAAACGTGGACATTTCTTGGTCCCATGCTGATAGGACCATATTTTAACAGCATGTAAAATACGCAGATGATATGAGTACTTGGGATCTGAAAATTGAGTTTCCTGTTATCGACGCCATACTTTTAGAAATACCATGAAACGTGGACATTTGTTGGTCCGGGGCTGATTGGACCATTTTTTAACAACACGTAAAATACGCAGCTGATATAAATACTTGGGATCTGAAAATTGAGTTTCCAGTTATCAACGCCATGCATTTAGAAATGCTATGAAATGTGGACATTTGTTGGTCCCGTGCTGATTGGACCATTTTTTAACAACACGTAAAATACGCAGCTGATATAAGTACTTGGGGTCTGAAAATTGAGTTTTCTGTTATCGACGCTATACGTTTAGAAATACCATGAAACGTGGAGATTTCTTGGTCCCGGGCTGATTGGAGAATTTTTACACGAAGCGAAAAATTCCGAGCCGATATAAGTACTTGAGATCTGAAAATTGAGATTCCAGTTATCGACGACTTACATTTAGAAATGCTATGAAACGTGGACATTTATTGGTCGCGGGCTGATTGGGGTATTTTATCACGACGCGAAAAAAGCCGAGCTGATATAAGTACTTGGGATCTGAAAATTGACATTCCAGTTATCAGCGCCATACATTTAGAAATGCTATGAAACGTGGACATTTCTTGGTCCCATGCTGATAGGACCATATTTTAACAGCATGTAAAATACGCAGATGATATGAGTACTTGGGATCTGAAAATTGAGATTCCAGTTATCAACGCCATACATTTAGAAATGCTATGAAACGTGGACATTTTTGGTCCCGTGCTGATTGGACCATTTTTTAACAACATGTCAAATACGCAGATGATATAAGTACTTGGGATCTGAAAATTGAGTTTTCTGTTATCGACGCTATACGTTTAAAAATACCATGACACGTGGAGATTTCTTGGTCCCGGGCTGATAGGGGAATTTTTTCACGACGCTAAAAATTCCGAGCTGATATAAGTACTTGGGATCTGAAAATTGAGATTCCTGTTATCGACGACATACATTTAGAAATGCTATGAAACGTGGACATTTCTTGGTCCCGTGCTGATTGGACCATTTTTTAACAGCATGTAAAATACGCAGATGATATGAGTACTTGGGATCTGAAAATTGAGATTCCTGTTATCGACGCCATACGTTTAGAAATACCATGAAACGTGGACACTTCTTGGTCCCGGTCTGAATGGGGAATTTTTTCACGACGCGAAAAATGCCGAGCTGCTATAAGTACTTGGGATCTGAGAATTGAGTTTCCAGGTATCGACGACATACGTTTAGAAATACCATGAAACGTGGACACTTCTTAGTCCCGGGCTGATTGGGGAATTTTTTCACGACGCGAAAAAAGCCGAGCTGATATAAGTACTTGGGATCTGAAAATTGAGATTCCAGTTATCAACGACTTACATTTAGAAATGCTATGAAACGTGGACATTTATTGGTCGCGGGCTGATTGGGGTATTTTATCACGACGCGAAAAAAGCCGAGCTGATATAAGTACTTGGGATCTGAAAATTGACATTCCAGTTATCAGCGCCATACATTTAGAAATGCTATGAAACGTGGACATTTCTTGGTCCCATGCTGATAGGACCATAATTTAACAGCATGTAAAATACGCAGATGATATGAGTACTTGGGATCTGAAAATTGAGATTCCAGTTATCAACGACTTACATTTAGAAATGCTATGAAACGTGGACATTTTTGGTCCCGTGCTGATTGGACCATTTTTTAACAACACGTAATATACGCAGCTGATATAAGTACTTGGGATCTGAAAATTGAGATTCCGGTTATCGAAGACACACATTTAGAAATGCTATGAAACGTGGACATTTATTGGTCGCGGGCTAATTGGGGTATTTTATAACGACGCGAAAAAAGCCGAGCTGATATAAGTACTTGGGATCTGAAAATTGACATTCCAGTTATCAACTACTTACATTTAGAAATGCTATGAAACGTGGACATTTTTGGTCCCGTGCTGATTGGACCATTTTTTAACAACACGTAATATACGCAGCTGATATAAGTACTTGGGATCTGAAAATTGAGATTCCGGTTATCGAAGACACACATTCAGAAATGCTATGAAACGTGGACATTTATTGGTCGCGGGCTAATTGGGGTATTTTATAACGACGCGAAAAAAGCCGAGCTGATATAAGTACTTGGGATCTGAAAATTGACATTCCAGTTATCAACGCCATACATTTAGAAATGCTATGAAACGTGGACATTTCTTGGTCCCATGCTGATAGGATCATATTTTAACAGCATGTAAAATACGCAGATGATATGAGTCGTTGGGATCTGAAAATTGAGTTTCCTGTTATCGACGCCATTCTTTTAAAAATACCATGAAACGTGGAAATTTGTTGGTCCCGGGCTGATTGGACCATTTTCTAACAACACGTAAAATACGCAGCTGATATAAGTTCTTGGGATCTGAAAATTGAGATTCCGGTTATCGACGACACACATTTAGAAATGCTATGAAATGTGGACATTTGTTGGTCCCGTGCTGATTGGACCATTTTTTAACAACACATAAAATACGCAGCTGATGTAAGTTCTTGGGATCTAAAAATTGAGTTTTCTGTTATCGACGCTATACGTTTAAAAATACCATGACACGTGGAGATTTCTTGGTCCCGGGCTGATAGGGGAATTTTTTCACGACGCTAAAAATTCCGAGCTGATATAAGTACTTGGGATCTGAAAATTGAGATTCCTGTTATCGACGACATACATTTAGAAATGCTATGAAACGTGGACATTTCTTGGTCCCGTGCTGATTGGACCATTTTTTAACAGCATGTAAAATACGCAGATGATATGAGTACTTGGGATCTGAAAATTGAGATTCCTGTTATCGACGCCATACGTTCAGAAATACCATGAAACGTGGACACTTCTTGGTCCCGGTCTGAATGGGGAATTTTTTCACGACGCGAAAAATGCCGAGCTGCTATAAGTACTTGGGATCTGAGAATTGAGTTTCCAGGTATCGACGACATACGTTTAGAAATACCATGAAACGTGGACACTTCTTAGTCCCGGGCTGATTGGGGAATTTTTTCACGACGCGAAAAAAGCCGAGCTGATATAAGTACTTGGGATCTGAAAATTGAGATTCCAGTTATCAACGACTTACATTTAGAAATGCTATGAAACGTGGACATTTATTGGTCGCGGGCTGATTGGGGTATTTTATCACGACGCGAAAAAAGCCGAGCTGATATAAGTACTTGGGATCTGAAAATTGACATTCCAGTTATCAGCGCCATACATTTAGAAATGCTATGAAACGTGGACATTTCTTGGTCCCATGCTGATAGGACCATATTTTAACAGCATGTAAAATACGCAGATGATATGAGTACTTGGGATCTGAAAATTGAGATTCCAGTTATCAACGACTTACATTTAGAAATGCTATGAAACGTGGACATTTTTGGTCCCGTGCTGATTGGACCATTTTTTAACAACACGTAATATACGCAGCTGATATAAGTACTTGGGATCTGAAAATTGAGATTCCGGTTATCGAAGACACACATTTAGAAATGCTATGAAACGTGGACATTTATTGGTCGCGGGCTAATTGGGGTATTTTATAACGACGCGAAAAAAGCCGAGCTGATATAAGTACTTGGGATCTGAAAATTGACATTCCAGTTATCAACGACTTACCTTTAGAAATGCTATGAAACGTGGACATTTTTGGTCCCGTGCTGATTGGACCATTTTTTAACAACACGTAATATACGCAGCTGATATAAGTACTTGGGATCTGAAAATTGAGATTCCGGTTATCGAAGACACACATTCAGAAATGCTATGAAACGTGGACATTTATTGGTCGCGGGCTAATTGGGGTATTTTATAACGACGCGAAAAAAGCCGAGCTGATATAAGTACTTGGGATCTGAAAATTGACATTCCAGTTATCAACGCCATACATTTAGAAATGCTATGAAACGTGGACATTTCTTGGTCCCATGCTGATAGGATCATATTTTAACAGCATGTAAAATACGCAGATGATATGAGTAGTTGGGATCTGAAAATTGAGTTTCCTGTTATCGACGCCATTCTTTTAAAAATACCATGAAACGTGGAAATTTGTTGGTCCCGGGCTGATTGGACCATTTTCTAACAACACGTAAAATACGCAGCTGATATAAGTTCTTGGGATCTGAAAATTGAGATTCCGGTTATCGACGACACACATTTAGAAATGCTATGAAATGTGGACATTTGTTGGTCCCGTGCTGATTGGACCATTTTTTAACAACACATAAAATACGCAGCTGATGTAAGTTCTTGGGATCTAAAAATTGAGTTTTCTGTTATCGACGCTTTACGTTTAAAAATACCATGACACGTGGAGATTTCTTGGTCCCGGGCTGATAGGGGAATTTTTTCACGACGCTAAAAATTCCGAGCTGATATAAGTACTTGGGATCTGAAAATTGAGATTCCTGTTATCGACGACATACATTTAGAAATGCTATGAAACGTGGACATTTCTTGGTCCCGTGCTGATTGGACCATTTTTTAACAGCATGTAAAATACGCAGATGATATGAGTACTTGGGATCTGAAAATTGAGATTCCTGTTATCGACGCCATACGTTTAGAAATACCATGAAACGTGGACACTTCTTGGTCCCGGTCTGAATGGGGAATTTTTTCACGACGCGAAAAATGCCGAGCTGCTATAAGTACTTGGGATCTGAGAATTGAGTTTCCAGGTATCGACGACATACGTTTAGAAATACCATGAAACGTGGACACTTCTTAGTCCCGGGCTGATTGGGGAATTTTTTCACGACGCGAAAAAAGCCGAGCTGATATAAGTACTTGGGATCTGAAAATTGAGATTCCAGTTATCAACGACTTACATTTAGAAATGCTATGAAACGTGGACATTTATTGGTCGCGGGCTGATTGGGGTATTTTATCACGACGCGAAAAAAGCCGAGCTGATATAAGTACTTGGGATCTGAAAATTGACATTCCAGTTATCAGCGCCATACATTTAGAAATGCTATGAAACGTGGACATTTCTTGGTCCCATGCTGATAGGACCATATTTTAACAGCATGTAAAATACGCAGATGATATGAGTACTTGGGATCTGAAAATTGAGATTCCAGTTATCAACGACTTACATTTAGAAATGCTATGAAACGTGGACATTTTTGGTCCCGTGCTGATTGGACCATTTTTTAACAACACGTAATATACGCAGCTGATATAAGTACTTGGGATCTGAAAATTGAGATTCCGGTTATCGAAGACACACATTTAGAAATGCTATGAAACGTGGACATTTATTGGTCGCGGGCTAATTGGGGTATTTTATAACGACGCGAAAAAAGCCGAGCTGATATAAGTACTTGGGATCTGAAAATTGACATTCCAGTTATCAACGACTTACCTTTAGAAATGCTATGAAACGTGGACATTTTTGGTCCCGTGCTGATTGGACCATTTTTTAACAACACGTAATATACGCAGCTGATATAAGTACTTGGGATCTGAAAATTGAGATTCCGGTTATCGAAGACACACATTTAGAAATGCTATGAAACGTGGACATTTATTGGTCGCGGGCTAATTGGGGTATTTTATAACGACGCGAAAAAAGCCGAGCTGATATAAGTACTTGGGATCTGAAAATTGACATTCCAGTTATCAACGCCATACATTTAGAAATGCTATGAAACGTGGACATTTCTTGGTCCCATGCTGATAGGATCATATTTTAACAGCATGTAAAATACGCAGATGATATGAGTAGTTGGGATCTGAAAATTGAGTTTCCTGTTATCGACGCCATTCTTTTAAAAATACCATGAAACGTGGACATTTGTTGGTCCCGGGCTGATTGGACCATTTTCTAACAACACGTAAAATACGCAGCTGATATAAGTTCTTGGGATCTGAAAATTGAGATTCCGGTTATCGACGACACACATTTAGAAATGCTATGAAATGTGGACATTTGTTGGTCCCGTGCTGATTGGACCATTTTTTAACAACACATAAAATACGCAGCTGATGTAAGTTCTTGGGATCTAAAAATTGAGTTTTCTGTTATCGACGCTATACGTTTAGAAATACCATGAAACGTGGAGATTTCTTGGTCCCGGGATGATTGGAGAATTTTTTCACGAAGCGAAAAATTCCGAGCTGATATAAGTACTTGAGATCTGAAAATTGAGATTCCAGTTATCGACGACTTACATTTAGAAATGCTATGAAACGTGGACATTTATTGGTCGCGGGCTGATTGGGGTATTTTATCACGACGCGAAAAAAGCCGAGCTGATATAAGTACTTGGGATCTGAAAATTGAGATTCCGGTTATCGACGACACACATTTAGAAATGCTATGAAACGTGGACATTTGTTGGTTCCGTGCTGATTGGACCATTTTTTAACAACACGTAAAATACGCAGCTGATATAAGTACTTGGGATCTAAAAATTGAGTTTTCTGTTATCGACGCTATACGTTTAGAAATACCATGAAACGTGGACATTTCTTGGTCCCGGGCTGATTGGGGAATTTTTTCACGTCGCGAAAAAGGCCGAGCTGACATAAGTACTTGGGATATGAAAATTGAGATTCCAGTTATCAACGCCATACATTTAGAAATGCTATGAAACGTGGACATTTGTTGGTCCCGTGCTGATTGGACCATTTTTTAACAACACGTAATATACGCAGCTGATATAAGTACTTGGGATCTGAAAATTGAGTTTTCTGTTATCGACGCTATACGTTTAGAAATACCATGAAACGTGGAGATTTCTTGGTCCCGGGCTGCTTGGGGAATTTTTTCACGACGCGAAAAATGCCGAGCTGATATAAGTACTTGGGATCTGAAAATTGAGATTCCGGTTATCGAAGACACACATATAGAAATGCTATGAAACGTGGACATTTATTGGTCGCGGGCTAATTGGGGTATTTTATAACGACGCGAAAAAAGCCGAGCTGATATAAGTACTTGGGATCTGAAAATTGACATTCCAGTTATCAACGCCATACATTTAGAAATGCTATGAAACGTGGACATTTCTTGGTCCCATGCTGATAGGATCATATTTTAACAGCATGTAAAATACGCAGATGATATGAGTAGTTGGGATCTGAAAATTGAGTTTCCTGTTATCGACGCCATTCTTTTAAAAATACCATGAAACGTGGACATTTGTTGGTCCCGGGCTGATTGGACCATTTTCTAACAACACGTAAAATACGCAGCTGATATAAGTTCTTGGGATCTGAAAATTGAGATTCCGGTTATCGACGACACACATTTAGAAATGCTATGAAATGTGGACATTTGTTGGTCCCGTGCTGATTGGACCATTTTTTAACAACACATAAAATACGCAGCTGATGTAAGTTCTTGGGATCTAAAAATTGAGTTTTCTGTTATCGACGCTATACGTTTAGAAATACCATGAAACGTGGAGATTTCTTGGTCCCGGGATGATTGGAGAATTTTTTCACGAAGCGAAAAATTCCGAGCTGATATAAGTACTTGAGATCTGTAAATTGAGATTCCAGTTATCGACGACTTACATTTAGAAATGCTATGAAACGTGGACATTTATTGGTCGTGGGCTGATTGGGGTATTTTATCACGACGCGAAAAAAGCCGAGCTGATATAAGTACTTGGGATCTGAAAATTGAGATTCCAGTTATCAACGCCATACATTTAGAAATGCTATGAAACGTGGACATTTGTTGGTCCCGTGCTGATTGGACCATTTTTTAACAACACGTAAAATACGCAGCTGATATAAGTACTTGGGATCTGAAAATTGAGTTTTCTGTTATCGACGCTATACGTTTAGAAATACCATGAAACGTGGAGATTTCTTGGTCCCGGGCTGATTGGAGAATTTTTACACGAAGCGAAAAATTCCGAGCCGATATAAGTACTTGAGATCTGAAAATTGAGATTCCAGTTATCGACGACTTACATTTAGAAATGCTATGAAACGTGGACATTTATTGGTCGCGGGCTGATTGGGGTATTTTATCACGACGCGAAAAAAGCCGAGCTGATATAAGTACTTGGGATCTGAAAATTGACATTCCAGTTATCAGCGCCATATATTTAGAAATGCTATGAAACGTGGACATTTCTTGGTCCCATGCTGATAGGACCATATTTTAACAGCATGTAAAATACGCAGATGATATGAGTACTTGGGATCTGAAAATTGAGATTCCAGTTATCAACGCCATACATTTAGAAATGCTATGAAACGTGGACATTTTTGGTCCCGTGCTGATTGGACCATTTTTTAACAACACGTAATATACGCAGCTGATATAAGTACTTGGGATCTGAAAATTGAGATTCCGGTTATCGAAGACACACATTTAGAAATGCTATGAAACGTGGACATTTATTGGTCGCGGGCTAATTGGGGTATTTTATAACGACGCGAAAAAAGCCGAGCTGATATAAGTACTTGGGATCTGAAAATTGACATTCCAGTTATCAACGCCATACATTTAGAAATGCTATGAAACGTGGACATTTCTTGGTCCCATGCTGATAGGATCATATTTTAACAGCATGTAAAATACGCAGATGATATGAGTAGTTGGGATCTGAAAATTGAGTTTCCTGTTATCGACGCCATTCTTTTAAAAATACCATGAAACGTGGACATTTGTTGGTCCCGGGCTGATTGGACCATTTTCTAACAACACGTAAAATACGCAGCTGATATAAGTTCTTGGGATCTGAAAATTGAGATTCCGGTTATCGACGACACACATTTAGAAATGCTATGAAATGTGGACATTTGTTGGTCCCGTGCTGATTGGACCATTTTTTAACAACACATAAAATACGCAGCTGATGTAAGTTCTTGGGATCTAAAAATTGAGTTTTCTGTTATCGACGCTATACGTTTAGAAATACCATGAAACGTGGAGATTTCTTGGTCCCGGGATGATTGGAGAATTTTTTCACGAAGCGAAAAATTCCGAGCTGATATAAGTACTTGAGATCTGTAAATTGAGATTCCAGTTATCGACGACTTACATTTAGAAATGCTATGAAACGTGGACATTTATTGGTCGCGGGCTGATTGGGGTATTTTATCACGACGCGAAAAAAGCCGAGCTGATATAAGTACTTGGGATCTGAAAATTGACATTCCAGTTATCAACGCCATACATTTAGAATTGCTATGAAACGTGGACATTTGTTGGTCCCGTGCTGATTGGACCATTTTTTAACAACACGTAAAATACGCAGCTGATATAAGTACTTGGGATCTGAAAATTGAGATTCCAGTTATCAACGCCATACATTTAGAAATGCTATGAAACGTGGACATTTGTTGGTCCCGTGCTGATTGGACCATTTTTTAACAACACGTAAAATACGCAGCTGATATAAGTACTTGGGATCTGAAATTTGAGTTTTCTGTTATCGACGCTATACGTTTAGAAATACCATGAAACGTGGAGATTTCTTGGTCCCGGGCTGATTGGAGATTTTTTTCACGAAGCGAAAAATTCCGAGCTGATATAAGTACTTGAGATCTGAAAATTGAGATTCCAGTTATCGACGACTTACATTTAGAAATGCTATGAAACGTGGACATTTATTGGTCGCGGGCTGATTGGGGTATTTTATCACGACGCGAAAAAAGCCGAGCTGATATAAGTACTTGGGATCTGAAAATTGACATTCCAGTTATCAACGCCATACATTTAGAAATGCTATGAAACGTGGACATTTCTTGGTCCCATGCTGATAGGACCATATTTTAACAGCATGTAAAATACGCAGATGATATGAGTACTTGGGATCTGAAAATTGAGATTCCAGTTATCAACGCCATACATTTAGAAATGCTATGAAACGTGGACATTTTTGGTCCCGTGCTGATTGGACCATTTTTTAACAACATGTCAAATACGCAGATGATATAAGTACTTGGGATCTGAAAATTGAGTTTTCTGTTATCGACGCTATACGTTTAAAAATACCATGACACGTGGAGATTTCTTGGTCCCGGGCTGATAGGGGAATTTTTTCACGACGCTAAAAATTCCGAGCTGATATAAGTACTTGGGATCTGAAAAATGAGATTCCTGTTATCGACGACATACATTTAGAAATGCTATGAAACGTGGACATTTCTTGGTCCCGTGCTGATTGGACCATTTTTTAACAGCATGTAAAATACGCAGATGATATGAGTACTTGGGATCTGAAAATTGAGATTCCTGTTATCGACGCCGTACGTTTAGAAATACCATGAAACGTGGACACTTCTTGGTCCCGGTCTGATTGGGGAATTTTTTCACGACGCGAAAAATGCCGAGCTGCTATAAGTACTTGGGATCTGAGAATTGAGTTTCCAGGTATCGACGACATACGTTTAGAAATACCATGAAACGTGGACACTTCATAGTCCCGGGCTGATTGGGGAATTTTTTCACGTCGCGAAAAAAGCCGAGCTGATATAAGTACTTGGGATCTGCAAATTGAGATTCCAGTTATCGCCGCAATACGTTTAGAAATGCCATGAAACGTTGACATTTCTTGGTCCCGGGCTGATTGGACCATTTTTTAACAACACGTAAAATACGCAGCGGATATAAGTTCTTGGGATCTGAAAATTGAGTTTCCTGTTATCGACGCCATACGTTTAGAAACACCATGAAACATGGTGATTTCTTGGTCCCGGGCTGATTGGAGAATTTTTTCACGAAGCGAAAAATTCCGAGTTGATATAAGTACTTGAGATCTGAAAATTGAGATTCCAGTTATCGACGACTTACATTTAGAAATGCTATGAAACGTGGACATTTATTGGTCGCGGGCTGATTGGAGTATTTTATTACGACGCGAAAAAAGCCGAGCTGATATAAGTACTTGGGATCTGAAAATTGACATTCCAGTTATCAACGCCATACATTTAGAAATGCTATGAAACGTGGACATTTCTTGGTCCCATGCTGATAGGACCATATTTTAACAGCATGTAAAATACGCAGATGATATGAGTACTTGGGATCTGAAAATTGAGATTCCAGTTATCAACGCCATACATTTAGAAATGCTATGAAACGTGGACATTTGTTGGTCCCGTGCTGATTGGACCATTTTTTAACAACACGTAAAATACGCAGCTGATATAAGTACTTGGGATCTGAAAATTGAGTTTCCAGTTATCAACGCCATGCATTTAGAAATGCTATGAAATGTGGACATTTGTTGGTCCCGTCCTGATTGGACCATTTTTTAACAACACGTAAAATACGCAGCTGATATAAGTACTTGGGATCTGAAAATTGAGTTTTCTGTTATCGACGCTATACGTTTAGAAATACCATGAAACGTGGAGATTTCTTGGTCCCGGGCTGATTGGAGAATTTTTTCACGAAGCGAAAAATTCCGAGCTGATATAAGTACTTGAGATCTGAAAATTGAGATTCCAGTTATCGACGACTTACATTTAGAAATGCTATGAAACGTGGACATTTATTGGTCGCGGGCTGATTGGGGTATTTTATCACGAAGCGAAAAAAGCCGAGCTGATATAAGTACTTGGGATCTGAAAATTGAGATTCCAGTTATCGACGCCATACATTTAGAAATGCTATGAAACGTGGACATTTTTGGTCCCGTGCTGATTGGACCATTTTTTAACAACATGTCAAATACGCAGATGATATAAGTACTTGGGATCTGAAAATTGAGTTTTCTGTTATCGACGCTATACGTTTAAAAATACCATGACACGTGGAGATTTCTTGGACCCGGGCTGATAGGGGAATTTTTTCACGACGCTAAAAATTCCGAGCTGATATAAGTACTTGAGATCTGAAAATTGAGATTCCTGTTATCGACGACATGCATTTAGAAATGCTATGAAACGTGGACATTTCTTGGTCCCGTGCTGATTGGACCATTTTTTAACAGCATGTAAAATACGCAGATGATATGAGTACTTGGGATCTGAAAATTGAGATTCCTGTTATCGACGCCATACGTTTAGAAATACCATGAAACGTGGACACTTCTTGGTCCCGGTCTGATTGGGGAATTTTTTCACGACGCGAAAAATGCCGAGCTGCTATAAGTACTTGGGATCTGAGAATTGAGTTTCCAGGTAGCGACGACATACGTTTAGAAATACCATGAAACGTGGACACTCCTTAGTCCCGGGCTGATTGGGGAATTTTTTCACGACGCGAAAAAAGCCGAGCTGATATAAGTACTTGGGATCTGCAAATTGAGATTTCAGTTATCGCCGCAATACGTTTAGAAATGCCATGAAACGTTGACATTTCTTGGTCCCGGGCTGATTGGACCATTTTTTAACAACACGTAAAATACGCAGCGGATATAAGTTCTTGGGATCTGAAAATTGAGTTTTCTGTCATCGACGCTATACGTTTAGAAATACCATGAAACATGGTGATTTCTTGGTCCCGGGCTGATTGGCGAATTTTTTCACGAAGCGAAAAATTCCGAGCTGATATAAGTACTTGAGATCTGAAAATTGAGATTCCAGTTATCGACGACTTACATTTAGAAATGCTATGAAACGTGGACATTTATTGGTCGCGGGCTGATTGGGGTATTTTATCACGACGCGAAAAAAGCCGAGCTGATATAAGTACTTGGGATCTGAAAATTGACATTCCAGTTATCAACGCCATACATTTAGAAATGCTATGAAACGTGGACATTTCTTGGTCCCATGCTGATAGGACCATATTTTAACAGCATGTAAAATACGCAGATGATATGAGTACTTGGGATCTGAAAATTGAGTTTCCTGTTATCGACGCCATTCTTTTAAAAATACCATGAAACGTGGACATTTGTTGGTCCCGGGCTGATTGGACCATTTTCTAACAACACGTAAAATACGCAGCTGATATAAGTTCTTGGGATCTGAAAATTGAGATTCCGGTTATCGACGACACACATTTAGAAATGCTATGAAATGTGGACATTTGTTGGTCCCGTGCTGATTGGACCATTTTTTAACAACACATAAAATACGCAGCTGATGTAAGTTCTTGGGATCTAAAAATTGAGTTTTCTGTTATCGACGCTATACGTTTAGAAATACCATGAAACGTGGAGATTTCTTGGTCCCGGGATGATTGGAGAATTTTTTCACGAAGCGAAACATTCCGAGCTGATATAAGTACTTGAGATCTGAAAATTGAGATTCCAGTTATCGACGACTTACATTTAGAAATGCTATGAAACGTGGACATTTATTGGTCGCGGGCTGATTGGGGTATTTTATCACGACGCGAAAAAAGCCGAGCTGATATAAGTACTTGGGATCTGAAAATTGAGATTCCGGTTATCGACGACACACATTTAGAAATGCTATGAAACGTGGACATTTGTTGGTTCCGTGCTGATTGGACCATTTTTTAACAACACGTAAAATACGCAGCTGATATAAGTACTTGGGATCTAAAAATTGAGTTTTCTGTTATCGACGCTATACGTTTAGAAATACCATGAAACGTGGACATTTCTTGGTCCCGGGCTGATTGGGGAATTTTTTCACGTCGCGAAAAAGGCCGAGCTGACATAAGTACTTGGGATATGAAAATTGAGATTCCAGTTATCAACGCCATACATTTAGAAATGCTATGAAACGTGGACATTTGTTGGTCCCGTGCTGATTGGACCATTTTTTAACAACACGTAATATACGCAGCTGATATAAGTACTTGGGATCTGAAAATTGAGTTTTCTGTTATCGACGCTATACGTTTAGAAATACCATGAAACGTGGAGATTTCTTGGTCCCGGGCTGCTTGGGGAATTTTTTCACGACGCGAAAAATGCCGAGCTGATATAAGTACTTGGGATCTGAAAATTGAGATTCCGGTTATCGAAGACACACATATAGAAATGCTATGAAACGTGGACATTTATTGGTCGCGGGCTAATTGGGGTATTTTATAACGACGCGAAAAAAGCCGAGCTGATATAAGTACTTGGGATCTGAAAATTGACATTCCAGTTATCAACGCCATACATTTAGAAATGCTATGAAACGTGGACATTTCTTGGTCCCATGCTGATAGGATCATATTTTAACAGCATGTAAAATACGCAGATGATATGAGTAGTTGGGATCTGAAAATTGAGTTTCCTGTTATCGACGCCATTCTTTTAAAAATACCATGAAACGTGGACATTTGTTGGTCCCGGGCTGATTGGACCATTTTCTAACAACACGTAAAATACGCAGCTGATATAAGTTCTTGGGATCTGAAAATTGAGATTCCGGTTATCGACGACACACATTTAGAAATGCTATGAAATGTGGACATTTGTTGGTCCCGTGCTGATTGGACCATTTTTTAACAACACATAAAATACGCAGCTGATGTAAGTTCTTGGGATCTAAAAATTGAGTTTTCTGTTATCGACGCTATACGTTTAGAAATACCATGAAACGTGGAGATTTCTTGGTCCCGGGATGATTGGAGAATTTTTTCACGAAGCGAAAAATTCCGAGCTGATATAAGTACTTGAGATCTGTAAATTGAGATTCCAGTTATCGACGACTTACATTTAGAAATGCTATGAAACGTGGACATTTATTGGTCGTGGGCTGATTGGGGTATTTTATCACGACGCGAAAAAAGCCGAGCCGATATAAGTACTTGGGATCTGAAAATTGAGATTCCAGTTATCAACGCCATACATTTAGAAATGCTATGAAACGTGGACATTTGTTGGTCCCGTGCTGATTGGACCATTTTTTAACAACACGTAAAATACGCAGCTGATATAAGTACTTGGGATCTGAAAATTGAGTTTTCTGTTATCGACGCTATACGTTTAGAAATACCATGAAACGTGGAGATTTCTTGGTCCCGGGCTGATTGGAGAATTTTTACACGAAGCGAAAAATTCCGAGCCGATATAAGTACTTGAGATCTGAAAATTGAGATTCCAGTTATCGACGACTTACATTTAGAAATGCTATGAAACGTGGACATTTATTGGTCGCGGGCTGATTGGGGTATTTTATCACGACGCGAAAAAAGCCGAGCTGATATAAGTACTTGGGATCTGAAAATTGACATTCCAGTTATCAGCGCCATATATTTAGAAATGCTATGAAACGTGGACATTTCTTGGTCCCATGCTGATAGGACCATATTTTAACAGCATGTAAAATACGCAGATGATATGAGTACTTGGGATCTGAAAATTGAGATTCCAGTTATCAACGCCATACATTTAGAAATGCTATGAAACGTGGACATTTTTGGTCCCGTGCTGATTGGACCATTTTTTAACAACACGTAATATACGCAGCTGATATAAGTACTTGGGATCTGAAAATTGAGATTCCGGTTATCGAAGACACACATTTAGAAATGCTATGAAACGTGGACATTTATTGGTCGCGGGCTAATTGGGGTATTTTATAACGACGCGAAAAAAGCCGAGCTGATATAAGTACTTGGGATCTGAAAATTGACATTCCAGTTATCAACGCCATACATTTAGAAATGCTATGAAACGTGGACATTTCTTGGTCCCATGCTGATAGGATCATATTTTAACAGCATGTAAAATACGCAGATGATATGAGTAGTTGGGATCTGAAAATTGAGTTTCCTGTTATCGACGCCATTCTTTTAAAAATACCATGAAACGTGGACATTTGTTGGTCCCGGGCTGATTGGACCATTTTCTAACAACACGTAAAATACGCAGCTGATATAAGTTCTTGGGATCTGAAAATTGAGATTCCGGTTATCGACGACACACATTTAGAAATGCTATGAAATGTGGACATTTGTTGGTCCCGTGCTGATTGGACCATTTTTTAACAACACATAAAATACGCAGCTGATCTAAGTTCTTGGGATCTAAAAATTGAGTTTTCTGTTATCGACGCTATACGTTTAGAAATACCATGAAACGTGGAGATTTCTTGGTCCCGGGATGATTGGAGAATTTTTTCACGAAGCGAAAAATTCCGAGCTGATATAAGTACTTGAGATCTGTAAATTGAGATTCCAGTTATCGACGACTTACATTTAGAAATGCTATGAAACGTGGACATTTATTGGTCGCGGGCTGATTGGGGTATTTTATCACGACGCGAAAAAAGCCGAGCTGATATAAGTACTTGGGATCTGAAAATTGACATTCCAGTTATCAACGCCATACATTTAGAATTGCTATGAAACGTGGACATTTGTTGGTCCCGTGCTGATTGGACCATTTTTTAACAACACGTAAAATACGCAGCTGATATAAGTACTTGGGATCTGAAAATTGAGATTCCAGTTATCAACGCCATACATTTAGAAATGCTATGAAACGTGGACATTTGTTGGTCCCGTGCTGATTGGACCATTTTTTAACAACACGTAAAATACGCAGCTGATATAAGTACTTGGGATCTGAAATTTGAGTTTTCTGTTATCGACGCTATACGTTTAGAAATACCATGAAACGTGGAGATTTCTTGGTCCCGGGCTGATTGGAGAATTTTTTCACGAAGCGAAAAATTCCGAGCTGATATAAGTACTTGAGATCTGAAAATTGAGATTCCAGTTATCGACGACTTACATTTAGAAATGCTATGAAACGTGGACATTTATTGGTCGCGGGCTGATTGGGGTATTTTATCACGACGCGAAAAAAGCCGAGCTGATATAAGTACTTGGGATCTGAAAATTGACATTCCAGTTATCAACGCCATACATTTAGAAATGCTATGAAACGTGGACATTTCTTGGTCCCATGCTGATAGGACCATATTTTAACAGCATGTAAAATACGCAGATGATATGAGTACTTGGGATCTGAAAATTGAGTTTCCTGTTATCGACGCCATACTTTTAGAAATACCATGAAACGTGGACATTTGTTGGTCCGGGGCTGATTGGACCATTTTTTAACAACACGTAAAATACGCAGCTGATATAAATACTTGGGATCTGAAAATTGAGTTTCCAGTTATCAACGCCATGCATTTAGAAATGCTATGAAATGTGGACATTTGTTGGTCCCGTGCTGATTGGACCATTTTTTAACAACACGTAAAATACGCAGCTGATATAAGTACTTGGGGTCTGAAAATTGAGTTTTCTGTTATCGACGCTATACGTTTAGAAATACCATGAAACGTGGAGATTTCTTGGTCCCGGGCTGATTGGAGAATTTTTACACGAAGCGAAAAATTCCGAGCCGATATAAGTACTTGAGATCTGAAAATTGAGATTCCAGTT
The DNA here is from genome assembly GCA_964016905.1 of Perithous albicinctus. Taxonomy (NCBI): domain Eukaryota; kingdom Metazoa; phylum Arthropoda; class Insecta; order Hymenoptera; family Ichneumonidae; genus Perithous; species Perithous albicinctus. Next base: position 5,254,957 of record OZ024696.1, on the reverse strand, counting down.
ATCGACGACTTACATTTAGAAATGCTATGAAACGTGGACATTTATTGGTCGCGGGCTGATTGGGGTATTTTATCACGACGCGAAAAAAGCCGAGCTGATATAAGTACTTGGGATCTGAAAATTGACATTCCAGTTATCAGCGCCATACATTTAGAAATGCTATGAAACGTGGACATTTCTTGGTCCCATGCTGATAGGACCATATTTTAACAGCATGTAAAATACGCAGATGATATGAGTACTTGGGATCTGAAAATTGAGATTCCAGTTATCAACGCCATACATTTAGAAATGCTATGAAACGTGGACATTTTTGGTCCCGTGCTGATTGGACCATTTTTTAACAACATGTCAAATACGCAGATGATATAAGTACTTGGGATCTGAAAATTGAGTTTTCTGTTATCGACGCTATACGTTTAAAAATACCATGACACGTGGAGATTTCTTGGTCCCGGGCTGATAGGGGAATTTTTTCACGACGCTAAAAATTCCGAGCTGATATAAGTACTTGGGATCTGAAAAATGAGATTCCTGTTATCGACGACATACATTTAGAAATGCTATGAAACGTGGACATTTCTTGGTCCCGTGCTGATTGGACCATTTTTTAACAGCATGTAAAATACGCAGATGATATGAGTACTTGGGATCTGAAAATTGAGATTCCTGTTATCGACGCCATACGTTTAGAAATACCATGAAACGTGGACACTTCTTGGTCCCGGTCTGATTGGGGAATTTTTTCACGACGCGAAAAATGCCGAGCTGCTATAAGTACTTGGGATCTGAGAATTGAGTTTCCAGGTATCGACGACATACGTTTAGAAATACCATGAAACGTGGACACTTCATAGTCCCGGGCTGATTGGGGAATTTTTTCACGTCGCGAAAAAAGCCGAGCTGATATAAGTACTTGGGATCTGCAAATTGAGATTCCAGTTATCGCCGCAATACGTTTAGAAATGCCATGAAACGTTGACATTTCTTGGTCCCGGGCTGATTGGACCATTTTTTAACAACACGTAAAATACGCAGCGGATATAAGTTCTTGGGATCTGAAAATTGAGTTTCCTGTTATCGACGCCATACGTTTAGAAACACCATGAAACATGGTGATTTCTTGGTCCCGGGCTGATTGGAGAATTTTTTCACGAAGCGAAAAATTCCGAGTTGATATAAGTACTTGAGATCTGAAAATTGAGATTCCAGTTATCGACGACTTACATTTAGAAATGCTATGAAACGTGGACATTTATTGGTCGCGGGCTGATTGGAGTATTTTATTACGACGCGAAAAAAGCCGAGCTGATATAAGTACTTGGGATCTGAAAATTGACATTCCAGTTATCAACGCCATACATTTAGAAATGCTATGAAACGTGGACATTTCTTGGTCCCATGCTGATAGGACCATATTTTAACAGCATGTAAAATACGCAGATGATATGAGTACTTGGGATCTGAAAATTGAGATTCCAGTTATCAACGCCATACATTTAGAAATGCTATGAAACGTGGACATTTGTTGGTCCCGTGCTGATTGGACCATTTTTTAACAACACGTAAAATACGCAGCTGATATAAGTACTTGGGATCTGAAAATTGAGTTTCCAGTTATCAACGCCATGCATTTAGAAATGCTATGAAATGTGGACATTTGTTGGTCCCGTCCTGATTGGACCATTTTTTAACAACACGTAAAATACGCAGCTGATATAAGTACTTGGGATCTGAAAATTGAGTTTTCTGTTATCGACGCTATACGTTTAGAAATACCATGAAACGTGGAGATTTCTTGGTCCCGGGCTGATTGGAGAATTTTTTCACGAAGCGAAAAATTCCGAGCTGATATAAGTACTTGAGATCTGAAAATTGAGATTCCAGTTATCGACGACTTACATTTAGAAATGCTATGAAACGTGGACATTTATTGGTCGCGGGCTGATTGGGGTATTTTATCACGACGCGAAAAAAGCCGAGCTGATATAAGTACTTGGGATCTGAAAATTGAGATTCCAGTTATCGACGCCATACATTTAGAAATGCTATGAAACGTGGACATTTTTGGTCCCGTGCTGATTGGACCATTTTTTAACAACATGTCAAATACGCAGATGATATAAGTACTTGGGATCTGAAAATTGAGTTTTCTGTTATCGACGCTATACGTTTAAAAATACCATGACACGTGGAGATTTCTTGGACCCGGGCTGATAGGGGAATTTTTTCACGACGCTAAAAATTCCGAGCTGATATAAGTACTTGAGATCTGAAAATTGAGATTCCTGTTATCGACGACATACATTTAGAAATGCTATGAAACGTGGACATTTCTTGGTCCCGTGCTGATTGGACCATTTTTTAACAGCATGTAAAATACGCAGATGATATGAGTACTTGGGATCTGAAAATTGAGATTCCTGTTATCGACGCCATACGTTTAGAAATACCATGAAACGTGGACACTTCTTGGTCCCGGTCTGATTGGGGAATTTTTTCACGACGCGAAAAATGCCGAGCTGCTATAAGTACTTGGGATCTGAGAATTGAGTTTCCAGGTAGCGACGACATACGTTTAGAAATACCATGAAACGTGGACACTCCTTAGTCCCGGGCTGATTGGGGAATTTTTTCACGACGCGAAAAAAGCCGAGCTGATATAAGTACTTGGGATCTGCAAATTGAGATTTCAGTTATCGCCGCAATACGTTTAGAAATGCCATGAAACGTTGACATTTCTTGGTCCCGGGCTGATTGGACCATTTTTTAACAACACGTAAAATACGCAGCGGATATAAGTTCTTGGGATCTGAAAATTGAGTTTTCTGTCATCGACGCTATACGTTTAGAAATACCATGAAACATGGTGATTTCTTGGTCCCGGGCTGATTGGAGAATTTTTTCACGAAGCGAAAAATTCCGAGCTGATATAAGTACTTGAGATCTGAAAATTGAGATTCCAGTTATCGACGACTTACATTTAGAAATGCTATGAAACGTGGACATTTATTGGTCGCGGGCTGATTGGGGTATTTTATCACGACGCGAAAAAAGCCGAGCTGATATAAGTACTTGGGATCTGAAAATTGACATTCCAGTTATCAACGCCATACATTTAGAAATGCTATGAAACGTGGACATTTCTTGGTCCCATGCTGATAGGACCATATTTTAACAGCATGTAAAATACGCAGATGATATGAGTACTTGGGATCTGAAAATTGAGTTTCCTGTTATCGACGCCATTCTTTTAAAAATACCATGAAACGTGGACATTTGTTGGTCCCGGGCTGATTGGACCATTTTCTAACAACACGTAAAATACGCAGCTGATATAAGTTCTTGGGATCTGAAAATTGAGATTCCGGTTATCGACGACACACATTTAGAAATGCTATGAAATGTGGACATTTGTTGGTCCCGTGCTGATTGGACCATTTTTTAACAACACATAAAATACGCAGCTGATGTAAGTTCTTGGGATCTAAAAATTGAGTTTTCTGTTATCGACGCTATACGTTTAGAAATACCATGAAACGTGGAGATTTCTTGGTCCCGGGATGATTGGAGAATTTTTTCACGAAGCGAAAAATTCCGAGCTGATATAAGTACTTGAGATCTGAAAATTGAGATTCCAGTTATCGACGACTTACATTTAGAAATGCTATGAAACGTGGACATTTATTGGTCGCGGGCTGATTGGGGTATTTTATCACGACGCGAAAAAAGCCGAGCTGATATAAGTACTTGGGATCTGAAAATTGAGATTCCGGTTATCGACGACACACATTTAGAAATGCTATGAAACGTGGACATTTGTTGGTTCCGTGCTGATTGGACCATTTTTTAACAACACGTAAAATACGCAGCTGATATAAGTACTTGGGATCTAAAAATTGAGTTTTCTGTTATCGACGCTATACGTTTAGAAATACCATGAAACGTGGACATTTCTTGGTCCCGGGCTGATTGGGGAATTTTTTCACGTCGCGAAAAAGGCCGAGCTGACATAAGTACTTGGGATATGAAAATTGAGATTCCAGTTATCAACGCCATACATTTAGAAATGCTATGAAACGTGGACATTTGTTGGTCCCGTGCTGATTGGACCATTTTTTAACAACACGTAAAATACGCAGCTGATATAAGTACTTGGGATCTGAAATTTGAGTTTTCTGTTATCGACGCTATACGTTTAGAAATACCATGAAACGTGGAGATTTCTTGGTCCCGGGCTGATTGGAGAATTTTTTCACGAAGCGAAAAATTCCGAGCTGATATAAGTTCTTGAGATCTGAAAATTGAGATTCCAGTTATCGACGACTTACATTTAGAAATGCTATGAAACGTGGACATTTATTGGTCGCGGGCTGATTGGGGTATTTTATCACGACGCGAAAAAAGCCGAGCTGATATAAGTACTTGGGATCTGAAAATTGACATTCCAGTTATCAACGCCATACATTTAGAAATGCTATGAAACGTGGACATTTCTTGGTCCCATGCTGATAGGACCATATTTTAACAGCATGTAAAATACGCAGATGATATGAGTACTTGGGATCTGAAAATTGAGTTTCCTGTTATCGACGCCATACTTTTAGAAATACCATGAAACGTGGACATTTGTTGGTCCGGGGCTGATTGGACCATTTTTTAACAACACGTAAAATACGCAGCTGATATAAATACTTGGGATCTGAAAATTGAGTTTCCAGTTATCAACGCCATGCATTTAGAAATGCTATGAAATGTGGACATTTGTTGGTCCCGTGCTGATTGGACCATTTTTTAACAACACGTAAAATACGCAGCTGATATAAGTACTTGGGGTCTGAAAATTGAGTTTTCTGTTATCGACGCTATACGTTTAGAAATACCATGAAACGTGGAGATTTCTTGGTCCCGGGCTGATTGGAGAATTTTTACACGAAGCGAAAAATTCCGAGCCGATATAAGTACTTGAGATCTGAAAATTGAGATTCCAGTTATCGACGACTTACATTTAGAAATGCTATGAAACGTGGACATTTATTGGTCGCGGGCTGATTGGGGTATTTTATCACGACGCGAAAAAAGCCGAGCTGATATAAGTACTTGGGATCTGAAAATTGACATTCCAGTTATCAGCGCCATACATTTAGAAATGCTATGAAACGTGGACATTTCTTGGTCCCATGCTGATAGGACCATATTTTAACAGCATGTAAAATACGTAGATGATATGAGTACTTGGGATCTGAAAATTGAGATTCCAGTTATCAACGCCATACATTTAGAAATGCTATGAAACGTGGACATTTTTGGTCCCGTGCTGATTGGACCATTTTTTAACAACATGTCAAATACGCAGATGATATAAGTACTTGGGATCTGAAAATTGAGTTTTCTGTTATCGACGCTATACGTTTAAAAATACCATGACACGTGGAGATTTCTTGGTCCCGGGCTGATAGGGGAATTTTTTCACGACGCTAAAAATTCCGAGCTGATATAAGTACTTGGGATCTGAAAAATGAGATTCCTGTTATCGACGACATACATTTAGAAATGCTATGAAACGTGGACATTTCTTGGTCCCGTGCTGATTGGACCATTTTTTAACAGCATGTAAAATACGCAGATGATATGAGTACTTGGGATCTGAAAATTGAGATTCCTGTTATCGACGCCATACGTTTAGAAATACCATGAAACGTGGACACTTCTTGGTCCCGGTCTGATTGGGGAATTTTTTCACGACGCGAAAAATGCCGAGCTGCTATAAGTACTTGGGATCTGAGAATTGAGTTTCCAGGTATCGACGACATACGTTTAGAAATACCATGAAACGTGGACACTTCATAGTCCCGGGCTGATTGGGGAATTTTTTCACGTCGCGAAAAAAGCCGAGCTGATATAAGTACTTGGGATCTGCAAATTGAGATTCCAGTTATCGCCGCAATACGTTTAGAAATGCCATGAAACGTTGACATTTCTTGGTCCCGGGCTGATTGGACCATTTTTTAACAACACGTAAAATACGCAGCGGATATAAGTTCTTGGGATCTGAAAATTGAGTTTCCTGTTATCGACGCCATACGTTTAGAAACACCATGAAACATGGTGATTTCTTGGTCCCGGGCTGATTGGAGAATTTTTTCACGAAGCGAAAAATTCCGAGTTGATATAAGTACTTGAGATCTGAAAATTGAGATTCCAGTTATCGACGACTTACATTTAGAAATGCTATGAAACGTGGACATTTATTGGTCGCGGGCTGATTGGAGTATTTTATTACGACGCGAAAAAAGCCGAGCTGATATAAGTACTTGGGATCTGAAAATTGACATTCCAGTTATCAACGCCATACATTTAGAAATGCTATGAAACGTGGACATTTCTTGGTCCCATGCTGATAGGACCATATTTTAACAGCATGTAAAATACGCAGATGATATGAGTACTTGGGATCTGAAAATTGAGATTCCAGTTATCAACGCCATACATTTAGAAATGCTATGAAACGTGGACATTTGTTGGTCCCGTGCTGATTGGACCATTTTTTAACAACACGTAAAATACGCAGCTGATATAAGTACTTGGGATCTGAAAATTGAGTTTCCAGTTATCAACGCCATGCATTTAGAAATGCTATGAAATGTGGACATTTGTTGGTCCCGTCCTGATTGGACCATTTTTTAACAACACGTAAAATACGCAGCTGATATAAGTACTTGGGATCTGAAAATTGAGTTTTCTGTTATCGACGCTATACGTTTAGAAATACCATGAAACGTGGAGATTTCTTGGTCCCGGGCTGATTGGAGAATTTTTTCACGAAGCGAAAAATTCCGAGCTGATATAAGTACTTGAGATCTGAAAATTGAGATTCCAGTTATCGACGACTTACATTTAGAAATGCTATGAAACGTGGACATTTATTGGTCGCGGGCTGATTGGGGTATTTTATCACGACGCGAAAAAAGCCGAGCTGATATAAGTACTTGGGATCTGAAAATTGAGATTCCAGTTATCGACGCCATACATTTAGAAATGCTATGAAACGTGGACATTTTTGGTCCCGTGCTGATTGGACCATTTTTTAACAACATGTCAAATACGCAGATGATATAAGTACTTGGGATCTGAAAATTGAGTTTTCTGTTATCGACGCTATACGTTTAAAAATACCATGACACGTGGAGATTTCTTGGACCCGGGCTGATAGGGGAATTTGTTCACGACGCTAAAAATTCCGAGCTGATATAAGTACTTGAGATCTGAAAATTGAGATTCCTGTTATCGACGACATACATTTAGAAATGCTATGAAACGTGGACATTTCTTGGTCCCGTGCTGATTGGACCATTTTTTAACAGCATGTAAAATACGCAGATGATATGAGTACTTGGGATCTGAAAATTGAGATTCCTGTTATCGACGCCATACGTTTAGAAATACCATGAAACGTGGACACTTCTTGGTCCCGGTCTGATTGGGGAATTTTTTCACGACGCGAAAAATGCCGAGCTGCTATAAGTACTTGGGATCTGAGAATTGAGTTTCCAGGTAGCGACGACATACGTTTAGAAATACCATGAAACGTGGACACTCCTTAGTCCCGGGCTGATTGGGGAATTTTTTCACGACGCGAAAAAAGCCGAGCTGATATAAGTACTTGGGATCTGCAAATTGAGATTTCAGTTATCGCCGCAATACGTTTAGAAATGCCATGAAACGTTGACATTTCTTGGTCCCGGGCTGATTGGACCATTTTTTAACAACACGTAAAATACGCAGCGGATATAAGTTCTTGGGATCTGAAAATTGAGTTTTCTGTCATCGACGCTATACGTTTAGAAATACCATGAAACATGGTGATTTCTTGGTCCCGGGCTGATTGGAGAATTTTTTCACGAAGCGAAAAATTCCGAGCTGATATAAGTACTTGAGATCTGAAAATTGAGATTCCAGTTATCGACGACTTACATTTAGAAATGCTATGAAACGTGGACATTTATTGGTCGCGGGCTGATTGGGGTATTTTATCACGACGCGAAAAAAGCCGAGCTGATATAAGTACTTGGGATCTGAAAATTGACATTCCAGTTATCAACGCCATACATTTAGAAATGCTATGAAACGTGGACATTTCTTGGTCCCATGCTGATAGGACCATATTTTAACAGCATGTAAAATACGCAGATGATATGAGTACTTGGGATCTGAAAATTGAGTTTCCTGTTATCGACGCCATTCTTTTAAAAATACCATGAAACGTGGACATTTGTTGGTCCCGGGCTGATTGGACCATTTTCTAACAACACGTAAAATACGCAGCTGATATAAGTTCTTGGGATCTGAAAATTGAGATTCCGGTTATCGACGACACACATTTAGAAATGCTATGAAATGTGGACATTTGTTGGTCCCGTGCTGATTGGACCATTTTTTAACAACACATAAAATACGCAGCTGATGTAAGTTCTTGGGATCTAAAAATTGAGTTTTCTGTTATCGACGCTATACGTTTAGAAATACCATGAAACGTGGAGATTTCTTGGTCCCGGGATGATTGGAGAATTTTTTCACGAAGCGAAAAATTCCGAGTTGATATAAGTACTTGAGATCTGAAAATTGAGATTCCAGTTATCGACGACTTACATTTAGAAATGCTATGAAACGTGGACATTTATTGGTCGCGGGCTGATTGGGGTATTTTATCACGACGCGAAAAAAGCCGAGCTGATATAAGTACTTGGGATCTGAAAATTGACATTCCAGTTATCAACGCCATACATTTAGAAATGCTATGAAACGTGGACATTTCTTGGTCCCATGCTGATAGGACCATATTTTAACAGCATGTAAAATACGCAGATGATATGAGTACTTGGGATCTGAAAATTGAGTTTCCTGTTATCGACGCCATTCTTTTAAAAATACCATGAAACGTGGACGTTTGTTGGTCCCGGGCTGATTGGACCATTTTCTAACAACACGTAAAATACGCAGCTGATATAAGTTCTTGGGATCTGAAAATTGAGATTCCGGTTATCGACGACACACATTTAGAAATGCTATGAAATGTGGACATTTGTTGGTCCCGTGCTGATTGGACCATTTTTTAACAACACATAAAATACGCAGCTGATGTAAGTTCTTGGGATCTAAAAATTGAGTTTTCTGTTATCGACGCTATACGTTTAGAAATACCATGAAACGTGGAGATTTCTTGGTCCCGGGATGATTGGAGAATTTTTTCACGAAGCGAAAAATTCCGAGCTGATATAAGTACTTGAGATCTGAAAATTGAGATTCCAGTTATCGACGACTTACATTTAGAAATGCTATGAAACGTGGACATTTATTGGTCGCGGGCTGATTGGGGTATTTTATCACGACGCGAAAAAAGCCGAGCTGATATAAGTACTTGGGATCTGAAAATTGAGATTCCGGTTATCGACGACACACATTTAGAAATGCTATGAAACGTGGACATTTGTTGGTTCCGTGCTGATTGGACCATTTTTTAACAACACGTAAAATACGCAGCTGATATAAGTACTTGGGATCTAAAAATTGAGTTTTCTGTTATCGACGCTATACGTTTAGAAATACCATGAAACGTGGACATTTCTTGGTCCCGGGCTGATTGGGGAATTTTTTCACATCGCGAAAAAGGCCGAGCTGACATAAGTACTTGGGATATGAAAATTGAGATTCCAGTTATCAACGCCATACATTTAGAAATGCTATGAAACGTGGACATTTGTTGGTCCCGTGCTGATTGGACCATTTTTTAACAACACGTAATATACGCAGCTGATATAAGTACTTGGGATCTGAAAATTGAGTTTTCTGTTATCGACGCTATACGTTTAGAAATACCATGAAACGTGGAGATTTCTTGGTCCCGGGCTGCTTGGGGAATTTTTTCACGACGCGAAAAATGCCGAGCTGATATAAGTACTTGGGATCTGAAAATTGAGATTCCGGTTATCGAAGACACACATATAGAAATGCTATGAAACGTGGACATTTATTGGTCGCGGGCTAATTGGGGTATTTTATAACGACGCGAAAAAAGCCGAGCTGATATAAGTACTTGGGATCTGAAAATTGACATTCCAGTTATCAACGCCATACATTTAGAAATGCTATGAAACGTGGACATTTCTTGGTCCCATGCTGATAGGATCATATTTTAACAGCATGTAAAATACGCAGATGATATGAGTAGTTGGGATCTGAAAATTGAGTTTCCTGTTATCGACGCCATTCTTTTAAAAATACCATGAAACGTGGACATTTGTTGGTCCCGGGCTGATTGGACCATTTTCTAACAACACGTAAAATACGCAGCTGATATAAGTTCTTGGGATCTGAAAATTGAGATTCCGGTTATCGACGACACACATTTAGAAATGCTATGAAATGTGGACATTTGTTGGTCCCGTGCTGATTGGACCATTTTTTAACAACACATAAAATACGCAGCTGATGTAAGTTCTTGGGATCTAAAAATTGAGTTTTCTGTTATCGACGCTATACGTTTAGAAATACCATGAAACGTGGAGATTTCTTGGTCCCGGGATGATTGGAGAATTTTTTCACGAAGCGAAAAATTCCGAGCTGATATAAGTACTTGAGATCTGTAAATTGAGATTCCAGTTATCGACGACTTACATTTAGAAATGCTATGAAACGTGGACATTTATTGGTCGTGGGCTGATTGGGGTATTTTATCACGACGCGAAAAAAGCCGAGCTGATATAAGTACTTGGGATCTGAAAATTGAGATTCCAGTTATCAACGCCATACATTTAGAAATGCTATGAAACGTGGACATTTGTTGGTCCCGTGCTGATTGGACCATTTTTTAACAACACGTAAAATACGCAGCTGATATAAGTACTTGGGATCTGAAAATTGAGTTTTCTGTTATCGACGCTATACGTTTAGAAATACCATGAAACGTGGAGATTTCTTGGTCCCGGGCTGATTGGAGAATTTTTACACGAAGCGAAAAATTCCGAGCCGATATAAGTACTTGAGATCTGAAAATTGAGATTCCAGTTATCGACGACTTACATTTAGAAATGCTATGAAACGTGGACATTTATTGGTCGCGGGCTGATTGGGGTATTTTATCACGACGCGAAAAAAGCCGAGCTGATATAAGTACTTGGGATCTGAAAATTGACATTCCAGTTATCAGCGCCATATATTTAGAAATGCTATGAAACGTGGACATTTCTTGGTCCCATGCTGATAGGACCATATTTTAACAGCATGTAAAATACGCAGATGATATGAGTACTTGGGATCTGAAAATTGAGATTCCAGTTATCAACGCCATACATTTAGAAATGCTATGAAACGTGGACATTTTTGGTCCCGTGCTGATTGGACCATTTTTTAACAACACGTAATATACGCAGCTGATATAAGTACTTGGGATCTGAAAATTGAGATTCCGGTTATCGAAGACACACATTTAGAAATGCTATGAAACGTGGACATTTATTGGTCGCGGGCTAATTGGGGTATTTTATAACGACGCGAAAAAAGCCGAGCTGATATAAGTACTTGGGATCTGAAAATTGACATTCCAGTTATCAACGCCATACATTTAGAAATGCTATGAAACGTGGACATTTCTTGGTCCCATGCTGATAGGATCATATTTTAACAGCATGTAAAATACGCAGATGATATGAGTAGTTGGGATCTGAAAATTGAGTTTCCTGTTATCGACGCCATTCTTTTAAAAATACCATGAAACGTGGACATTTGTTGGTCCCGGGCTGATTGGACCATTTTCTAACAACACGTAAAATACGCAGCTGATATAAGTTCTTGGGATCTGAAAATTGAGATTCCGGTTATCGACGACACACATTTAGAAATGCTATGAAATGTGGACATTTGTTGGTCCCGTGCTGATTGGACCATTTTTTAACAACACATAAAATACGCAGCTGATGTAAGTTCTTGGGATCTAAAAATTGAGTTTTCTGTTATCGACGCTATACGTTTAGAAATACCATGAAACGTGGAGATTTCTTGGTCCCGGGATGATTGGAGAATTTTTTCACGAAGCGAAAAATTCCGAGCTGATATAAGTACTTGAGATCTGTAAATTGAGATTCCAGTTATCGACGACTTACATTTAGAAATGCTATGAAACGTGGACATTTATTGGTCGCGGGCTGATTGGGGTATTTTATCACGACGCGAAAAAAGCCGAGCTGATATAAGTACTTGGGATCTGAAAATTGACATTCCAGTTATCAACGCCATACATTTAGAATTGCTATGAAACGTGGACATTTGTTGGTCCCGTGCTGATTGGACCATTTTTTAACAACACGTAAAATACGCAGCTGATATAAGTACTTGGGATCTGAAAATTGAGATTCCAGTTATCAACGCCATACATTTAGAAATGCTATGAAACGTGGACATTTGTTGGTCCCGTGCTGATTGGACCATTTTTTAACAACACGTAAAATACGCAGCTGATATAAGTACTTGGGATCTGAAATTTGAGTTTTCTGTTATCGACGCTATACGTTTAGAAATACCATGAAACGTGGAGATTTCTTGGTCCCGGGCTGATTGGAGATTTTTTTCACGAAGCGAAAAATTCCGAGCTGATATAAGTACTTGAGATCTGAAAATTGAGATTCCAGTTATCGACGACTTACATTTAGAAATGCTATGAAACGTGGACATTTATTGGTCGCGGGCTGATTGGGGTATTTTATCACGACGCGAAAAAAGCCGAGCTGATATAAGTACTTGGGATCTGAAAATTGACATTCCAGTTATCAACGCCATACATTTAGAAATGCTATGAAACGTGGACATTTCTTGGTCCCATGCTGATAGGACCATATTTTAACAGCATGTAAAATACGCAGATGATATGAGTACTTGGGATCTGAAAATTGAGTTTCCTGTTATCGACGCCATACTTTTAGAAATACCATGAAACGTGGACATTTGTTGGTCCGGGGCTGATTGGACCATTTTTTAACAACACGTAAAATACGCAGCTGATATAAATACTTGGGATCTGAAAATTGAGTTTCCAGTTATCAACGCCATGCATTTAGAAATGCTATGAAATGTGGACATTTGTTGGTCCCGTGCTGATTGGACCATTTTTTAACAACACGTAAAATACGCAGCTGATATAAGTACTTGGGGTCTGAAAATTGAGTTTTCTGTTATCGACGCTATACGTTTAGAAATACCATGAAACGTGGAGATTTCTTGGTCCCGGGCTGATTGGAGAATTTTTACACGAAGCGAAAAATTCGGAGCCGATATAAGTACTTGAGATCTGAAAATTGAGATTCCAGTTATCGACGACTTACATTTAGAAATGCTATGAAACGTGGACATTTATTGGTCGCGGGCTGATTGGGGTATTTTATCACGACGCGAAAAAAGCCGAGCTGATATAAGTACTTGGGATCTGAAAATTGACATTCCAGTTATCAGCGCCATACATTTAGAAATGCTATGAAACGTGGACATTTTTTGGTCCCATGCTGATAGGACCATATTTTAACAGCATGTAAAATACGCAGATGATATGAGTACTTGGGATCTGAAAATTGAGATTCCAGTTATCAACGCCATACATTTAGAAATGCTATGAAACGTGGACATTTTTGGTCCCGTGCTGATTGGACCATTTTTTAACAACATGTCAAATACGCAGATGATATAAGTACTTGGGATCTGAAAATTGAGTTTTCTGTTATCGACGCTATACGTTTAAAAATACCATGACACGTGGAGATTTCTTGGTCCCGGGCTGATAGGGGAATTTTTTCACGACGCTAAAAATTCCGAGCTGATATAAGTACTTGGGATCTGAAAAATGAGATTCCTGTTATCGACGACATACATTTAGAAATGCTATGAAACGTGGACATTTCTTGGTCCCGTGCTGATTGGACCATTTTTTAACAGCATGTAAAATACGCAGATGATATGAGTACTTGGGATCTGAAAATTGAGATTCCTGTTATCGACGCCATACGTTTAGAAATACCATGAAACGTGGACACTTCTTGGTCCCGGTCTGATTGGGGAATTTTTTCACGACGCGAAAAATGCCGAGCTGCTATAAGTACTTGGGATCTGAGAATTGAGTTTCCAGGTATCGACGACATACGTTTAGAAATACCATGAAACGTGGACACTTCATAGTCCCGGGCTGATTGGGGAATTTTTTCACGTCGCGAAAAAAGCCGAGCTGATATAAGTACTTGGGATCTGCAAATTGAGATTCCAGTTATCGCCGCAATACGTTTAGAAATGCCATGAAACGTTGACATTTCTTGGTCCCGGGCTGATTGGACCATTTTTTAACAACACGTAAAATACGCAGCGGATATAAGTTCTTGGGATCTGAAAATTGAGTTTCCTGTTATCGACGCCATACGTTTAGAAACACCATGAAACATGGTGATTTCTTGGTCCCGGGCTGATTGGAGAATTTTTTCACGAAGCGAAAAATTCCGAGTTGATATAAGTACTTGAGATCTGAAAATTGAGATTCCAGTTATCGACGACTTACATTTAGAAATGCTATGAAACGTGGACATTTATTGGTCGCGGGCTGATTGGAGTATTTTATTACGACGCGAAAAAAGCCGAGCTGATATAAGTACTTGGGATCTGAAAATTGACATTCCAGTTATCAACGCCATACATTTAGAAATGCTATGAAACGTGGACATTTCTTGGTCCCATGCTGATAGGACCATATTTTAACAGCATGTAAAATACGCAGATGATATGAGTACTTGGGATCTGAAAATTGAGATTCCAGTTATCAACGCCATACATTTAGAAATGCTATGAAACGTGGACATTTGTTGGTCCCGTGCTGATTGGACCATTTTTTAACAACACGTAAAATACGCAGCTGATATAAGTACTTGGGATCTGAAAATTGAGTTTCCAGTTATCAACGCCATGCATTTAGAAATGCTATGAAATGTGGACATTTGTTGGTCCCGTCCTGATTGGACCATTTTTTAACAACACGTAAAATACGCAGCTGATATAAGTACTTGGGATCTGAAAATTGAGTTTTCTGTTATCGACGCTATACGTTTAGAAATACCATGAAACGTGGAGATTTCTTGGTCCCGGGCTGATTGGAGAATTTTTTCACGAAGCGAAAAATTCCGAGCTGATATAAGTACTTGAGATCTGAAAATTGAGATTCCAGTTATCGACGACTTACATTTAGAAATGCTATGAAACGTGGACATTTATTGGTCGCGGGCTGATTGGGGTATTTTATCACGAAGCGAAAAAAGCCGAGCTGATATAAGTACTTGGGATCTGAAAATTGAGATTCCAGTTATCGACGCCATACATTTAGAAATGCTATGAAACGTGGACATTTTTGGTCCCGTGCTGATTGGACCATTTTTTAACAACATGTCAAATACGCAGATGATATAAGTACTTGGGATCTGAAAATTGAGTTTTCTGTTATCGACGCTATACGTTTAAAAATACCATGACACGTGGAGATTTCTTGGACCCGGGCTGATAGGGGAATTTTTTCACGACGCTAAAAATTCCGAGCTGATATAAGTACTTGAGATCTGAAAATTGAGATTCCTGTTATCGACGACATGCATTTAGAAATGCTATGAAACGTGGACATTTCTTGGTCCCGTGCTGATTGGACCATTTTTTAACAGCATGTAAAATACGCAGATGATATGAGTACTTGGGATCTGAAAATTGAGATTCCTGTTATCGACGCCATACGTTTAGAAATACCATGAAACGTGGACACTTCTTGGTCCCGGTCTGATTGGGGAATTTTTTCACGACGCGAAAAATGCCGAGCTGCTATAAGTACTTGGGATCTGAGAATTGAGTTTCCAGGTAGCGACGACATACGTTTAGAAATACCATGAAACGTGGACACTCCTTAGTCCCGGGCTGATTGGGGAATTTTTTCACGACGCGAAAAAAGCCGAGCTGATATAAGTACTTGGGATCTGCAAATTGAGATTTCAGTTATCGCCGCAATACGTTTAGAAATGCCATGAAACGTTGACATTTCTTGGTCCCGGGCTGATTGGACCATTTTTTAACAACACGTAAAATACGCAGCGGATATAAGTTCTTGGGATCTGAAAATTGAGTTTTCTGTCATCGACGCTATACGTTTAGAAATACCATGAAACATGGTGATTTCTTGGTCCCGGGCTGATTGGCGAATTTTTTCACGAAGCGAAAAATTCCGAGCTGATATAAGTACTTGAGATCTGAAAATTGAGATTCCAGTTATCGACGACTTACATTTAGAAATGCTATGAAACGTGGACATTTATTGGTCGCGGGCTGATTGGGGTATTTTATCACGACGCGAAAAAAGCCGAGCTGATATAAGTACTTGGGATCTGAAAATTGACATTCCAGTTATCAACGCCATACATTTAGAAATGCTATGAAACGTGGACATTTCTTGGTCCCATGCTGATAGGACCATATTTTAACAGCATGTAAAATACGCAGATGATATGAGTACTTGGGATCTGAAAATTGAGTTTCCTGTTATCGACGCCATTCTTTTAAAAATACCATGAAACGTGGACATTTGTTGGTCCCGGGCTGATTGGACCATTTTCTAACAACACGTAAAATACGCAGCTGATATAAGTTCTTGGGATCTGAAAATTGAGATTCCGGTTATCGACGACACACATTTAGAAATGCTATGAAATGTGGACATTTGTTGGTCCCGTGCTGATTGGACCATTTTTTAACAACACATAAAATACGCAGCTGATGTAAGTTCTTGGGATCTAAAAATTGAGTTTTCTGTTATCGACGCTATACGTTTAGAAATACCATGAAACGTGGAGATTTCTTGGTCCCGGGATGATTGGAGAATTTTTTCACGAAGCGAAACATTCCGAGCTGATATAAGTACTTGAGATCTGAAAATTGAGATTCCAGTTATCGACGACTTACATTTAGAAATGCTATGAAACGTGGACATTTATTGGTCGCGGGCTGATTGGGGTATTTTATCACGACGCGAAAAAAGCCGAGCTGATATAAGTACTTGGGATCTGAAAATTGAGATTCCGGTTATCGACGACACACATTTAGAAATGCTATGAAACGTGGACATTTGTTGGTTCCGTGCTGATTGGACCATTTTTTAACAACACGTAAAATACGCAGCTGATATAAGTACTTGGGATCTAAAAATTGAGTTTTCTGTTATCGACGCTATACGTTTAGAAATACCATGAAACGTGGACATTTCTTGGTCCCGGGCTGATTGGGGAATTTTTTCACGTCGCGAAAAAGGCCGAGCTGACATAAGTACTTGGGATATGAAAATTGAGATTCCAGTTATCAACGCCATACATTTAGAAATGCTATGAAACGTGGACATTTGTTGGTCCCGTGCTGATTGGACCATTTTTTAACAACACGTAATATACGCAGCTGATATAAGTACTTGGGATCTGAAAATTGAGTTTTCTGTTATCGACGCTATACGTTTAGAAATACCATGAAACGTGGAGATTTCTTGGTCCCGGGCTGCTTGGGGAATTTTTTCACGACGCGAAAAATGCCGAGCTGATATAAGTACTTGGGATCTGAAAATTGAGATTCCGGTTATCGAAGACACACATATAGAAATGCTATGAAACGTGGACATTTATTGGTCGCGGGCTAATTGGGGTATTTTATAACGACGCGAAAAAAGCCGAGCTGATATAAGTACTTGGGATCTGAAAATTGACATTCCAGTTATCAACGCCATACATTTAGAAATGCTATGAAACGTGGACATTTCTTGGTCCCATGCTGATAGGATCATATTTTAACAGCATGTAAAATACGCAGATGATATGAGTAGTTGGGATCTGAAAATTGAGTTTCCTGTTATCGACGCCATTCTTTTAAAAATACCATGAAACGTGGACATTTGTTGGTCCCGGGCTGATTGGACCATTTTCTAACAACACGTAAAATACGCAGCTGATATAAGTTCTTGGGAT
The DNA here is from genome assembly GCA_964016905.1 of Perithous albicinctus. Taxonomy (NCBI): domain Eukaryota; kingdom Metazoa; phylum Arthropoda; class Insecta; order Hymenoptera; family Ichneumonidae; genus Perithous; species Perithous albicinctus. Next base: position 5,236,895 of record OZ024696.1, on the reverse strand, counting down.
CTGAAAATTGAGATTCCGGTTATCGACGACACACATTTAGAAATGCTATGAAATGTGGACATTTGTTGGTCCCGTGCTGATTGCACCATTTTTTAACAACACATAAAATACGCAGCTGATGTAAGTTCTTGGGATCTAAAAATTGAGTTTTCTGTTATCGACGCTATACGTTTAGAAATACCATGAAACGTGGAGATTTCTTGGTCCCGGGATGATTGGAGAATTTTTTCACGAAGCGAAAAATTCCGAGCTGATATAAGTACTTGAGATCTGTAAATTGAGATTCCAGTTATCGACGACTTACATTTAGAAATGCTATGAAACGTGGACATTTATTGGTCGTGGGCTGATTGGGGTATTTTATCACGACGCGAAAAAAGCCGAGCCGATATAAGTACTTGGGATCTGAAAATTGAGATTCCAGTTATCAACGCCATACATTTAGAAATGCTATGAAACGTGGACATTTGTTGGTCCCGTGCTGATTGGACCATTTTTTAACAACACGTAAAATACGCAGCTGATATAAGTACTTGGGATCTGAAAATTGAGTTTTCTGTTATCGACGCTATACGTTTAGAAATACCATGAAACGTGGAGATTTCTTGGTCCCGGGCTGATTGGAGAATTTTTACACGAAGCGAAAAATTCCGAGCCGATATAAGTACTTGAGATCTGAAAATTGAGATTCCAGTTATCGACGACTTACATTTAGAAATGCTATGAAACGTGGACATTTATTGGTCGCGGGCTGATTGGGGTATTTTATCACGACGCGAAAAAAGCCGAGCTGATATAAGTACTTGGGATCTGAAAATTGACATTCCAGTTATCAGCGCCATATATTTAGAAATGCTATGAAACGTGGACATTTCTTGGTCCCATGCTGATAGGACCATATTTTAACAGCATGTAAAATACGCAGATGATATGAGTACTTGGGATCTGAAAATTGAGATTCCAGTTATCAACGCCATACATTTAGAAATGCTATGAAACGTGGACATTTTTGGTCCCGTGCTGATTGGACCATTTTTTAACAACACGTAATATACGCAGCTGATATAAGTACTTGGGATCTGAAAATTGAGATTCCGGTTATCGAAGACACACATTTAGAAATGCTATGAAACGTGGACATTTATTGGTCGCGGGCTAATTGGGGTATTTTATAACGACGCGAAAAAAGCCGAGCTGATATAAGTACTTGGGATCTGAAAATTGACATTCCAGTTATCAACGCCATACATTTAGAAATGCTATGAAACGTGGACATTTCTTGGTCCCATGCTGATAGGATCATATTTTAACAGCATGTAAAATACGCAGATGATATGAGTAGTTGGGATCTGAAAATTGAGTTTCCTGTTATCGACGCCATTCTTTTAAAAATACCATGAAACGTGGACATTTGTTGGTCCCGGGCTGATTGGACCATTTTCTAACAACACGTAAAATACGCAGCTGATATAAGTTCTTGGGATCTGAAAATTGAGATTCCGGTTATCGACGACACACATTTAGAAATGCTATGAAATGTGGACATTTGTTGGTCCCGTGCTGATTGGACCATTTTTTAACAACACATAAAATACGCAGCTGATCTAAGTTCTTGGGATCTAAAAATTGAGTTTTCTGTTATCGACGCTATACGTTTAGAAATACCATGAAACGTGGAGATTTCTTGGTCCCGGGATGATTGGAGAATTTTTTCACGAAGCGAAAAATTCCGAGCTGATATAAGTACTTGAGATCTGTAAATTGAGATTCCAGTTATCGACGACTTACATTTAGAAATGCTATGAAACGTGGACATTTATTGGTCGCGGGCTGATTGGGGTATTTTATCACGACGCGAAAAAAGCCGAGCTGATATAAGTACTTGGGATCTGAAAATTGACATTCCAGTTATCAACGCCATACATTTAGAATTGCTATGAAACGTGGACATTTGTTGGTCCCGTGCTGATTGGACCATTTTTTAACAACACGTAAAATACGCAGCTGATATAAGTACTTGGGATCTGAAAATTGAGATTCCAGTTATCAACGCCATACATTTAGAAATGCTATGAAACGTGGACATTTGTTGGTCCCGTGCTGATTGGACCATTTTTTAACAACACGTAAAATACGCAGCTGATATAAGTACTTGGGATCTGAAATTTGAGTTTTCTGTTATCGACGCTATACGTTTAGAAATACCATGAAACGTGGAGATTTCTTGGTCCCGGGCTGATTGGAGAATTTTTTCACGAAGCGAAAAATTCCGAGCTGATATAAGTACTTGAGATCTGAAAATTGAGATTCCAGTTATCGACGACTTACATTTAGAAATGCTATGAAACGTGGACATTTATTGGTCGCGGGCTGATTGGGGTATTTTATCACGACGCGAAAAAAGCCGAGCTGATATAAGTACTTGGGATCTGAAAATTGACATTCCAGTTATCAACGCCATACATTTAGAAATGCTATGAAACGTGGACATTTCTTGGTCCCATGCTGATAGGACCATATTTTAACAGCATGTAAAATACGCAGATGATATGAGTACTTGGGATCTGAAAATTGAGTTTCCTGTTATCGACGCCATACTTTTAGAAATACCATGAAACGTGGACATTTGTTGGTCCGGGGCTGATTGGACCATTTTTTAACAACACGTAAAATACGCAGCTGATATAAATACTTGGGATCTGAAAATTGAGTTTCCAGTTATCAACGCCATGCATTTAGAAATGCTATGAAATGTGGACATTTGTTGGTCCCGTGCTGATTGGACCATTTTTTAACAACACGTAAAATACGCAGCTGATATAAGTACTTGGGGTCTGAAAATTGAGTTTTCTGTTATCGACGCTATACGTTTAGAAATACCATGAAACGTGGAGATTTCTTGGTCCCGGGCTGATTGGAGAATTTTTACACGAAGCGAAAAATTCCGAGCCGATATAAGTACTTGAGATCTGAAAATTGAGATTCCAGTTATCGACGACTTACATTTAGAAATGCTATGAAACGTGGACATTTATTGGTCGCGGGCTGATTGGGGTATTTTATCACGACGCGAAAAAAGCCGAGCTGATATAAGTACTTGGGATCTGAAAATTGACATTCCAGTTATCAGCGCCATACATTTAGAAATGCTATGAAACGTGGACATTTCTTGGTCCCATGCTGATAGGACCATATTTTAACAGCATGTAAAATACGCAGATGATATGAGTACTTGGGATCTGAAAATTGAGATTCCAGTTATCAACGCCATACATTTAGAAATGCTATGAAACGTGGACATTTTTGGTCCCGTGCTGATTGGACCATTTTTTAACAACATGTCAAATACGCAGATGATATAAGTACTTGGGATCTGAAAATTGAGTTTTCTGTTATCGACGCTATACGTTTAAAAATACCATGACACGTGGAGATTTCTTGGTCCCGGGCTGATAGGGGAATTTTTTCACGACGCTAAAAATTCCGAGCTGATATAAGTACTTGGGATCTGAAAAATGAGATTCCTGTTATCGACGACATACATTTAGAAATGCTATGAAACGTGGACATTTCTTGGTCCCGTGCTGATTGGACCATTTTTTAACAGCATGTAAAATACGCAGATGATATGAGTACTTGGGATCTGAAAATTGAGATTCCTGTTATCGACGCCATACGTTTAGAAATACCATGAAACGTGGACACTTCTTGGTCCCGGTCTGATTGGGGAATTTTTTCACGACGCGAAAAATGCCGAGCTGCTATAAGTACTTGGGATCTGAGAATTGAGTTTCCAGGTATCGACGACATACGTTTAGAAATACCATGAAACGTGGACACTTCATAGTCCCGGGCTGATTGGGGAATTTTTTCACGTCGCGAAAAAAGCCGAGCTGATATAAGTACTTGGGATCTGCAAATTGAGATTCCAGTTATCGCCGCAATACGTTTAGAAATGCCATGAAACGTTGACATTTCTTGGTCCCGGGCTGATTGGACCATTTTTTAACAACACGTAAAATACGCAGCGGATATAAGTTCTTGGGATCTGAAAATTGAGTTTCCTGTTATCGACGCCATACGTTTAGAAACACCATGAAACATGGTGATTTCTTGGTCCCGGGCTGATTGGAGAATTTTTTCACGAAGCGAAAAATTCCGAGTTGATATAAGTACTTGAGATCTGAAAATTGAGATTCCAGTTATCGACGACTTACATTTAGAAATGCTATGAAACGTGGACATTTATTGGTCGCGGGCTGATTGGAGTATTTTATTACGACGCGAAAAAAGCCGAGCTGATATAAGTACTTGGGATCTGAAAATTGACATTCCAGTTATCAACGCCATACATTTAGAAATGCTATGAAACGTGGACATTTCTTGGTCCCATGCTGATAGGACCATATTTTAACAGCATGTAAAATACGCAGATGATATGAGTACTTGGGATCTGAAAATTGAGATTCCAGTTATCAACGCCATACATTTAGAAATGCTATGAAACGTGGACATTTGTTGGTCCCGTGCTGATTGGACCATTTTTTAACAACACGTAAAATACGCAGCTGATATAAGTACTTGGGATCTGAAAATTGAGTTTCCAGTTATCAACGCCATGCATTTAGAAATGCTATGAAATGTGGACATTTGTTGGTCCCGTCCTGATTGGACCATTTTTTAACAACACGTAAAATACGCAGCTGATATAAGTACTTGGGATCTGAAAATTGAGTTTTCTGTTATCGACGCTATACGTTTAGAAATACCATGAAACGTGGAGATTTCTTGGTCCCGGGCTGATTGGAGAATTTTTTCACGAAGCGAAAAATTCCGAGCTGATATAAGTACTTGAGATCTGAAAATTGAGATTCCAGTTATCGACGACTTACATTTAGAAATGCTATGAAACGTGGACATTTATTGGTCGCGGGCTGATTGGGGTATTTTATCACGACGCGAAAAAAGCCGAGCTGATATAAGTACTTGGGATCTGAAAATTGAGATTCCAGTTATCGACGCCATACATTTAGAAATGCTATGAAACGTGGACATTTTTGGTCCCGTGCTGATTGGACCATTTTTTAACAACATGTCAAATACGCAGATGATATAAGTACTTGGGATCTGAAAATTGAGTTTTCTGTTATCGACGCTATACGTTTAAAAATACCATGACACGTGGAGATTTCTTGGACCCGGGCTGATAGGGGAATTTTTTCACGACGCTAAAAATTCCGAGCTGATATAAGTACTTGAGATCTGAAAATTGAGATTCCTGTTATCGACGACATACATTTAGAAATGCTATGAAACGTGGACATTTCTTGGTCCCGTGCTGATTGGACCATTTTTTAACAGCATGTAAAATACGCAGATGATATGAGTACTTGGGATCTGAAAATTGAGATTCCTGTTATCGACGCCATACGTTTAGAAATACCATGAAACGTGGACACTTCTTGGTCCCGGTCTGATTGGGGAATTTTTTCACGACGCGAAAAATGCCGAGCTGCTATAAGTACTTGGGATCTGAGAATTGAGTTTCCAGGTAGCGACGACATACGTTTAGAAATACCATGAAACGTGGACACTCCTTAGTCCCGGGCTGATTGGGGAATTTTTTCACGACGCGAAAAAAGCCGAGCTGATATAAGTACTTGGGATCTGCAAATTGAGATTTCAGTTATCGCCGCAATACGTTTAGAAATGCCATGAAACGTTGACATTTCTTGGTCCCGGGCTGATTGGACCATTTTTTAACAACACGTAAAATACGCAGCGGATATAAGTTCTTGGGATCTGAAAATTGAGTTTTCTGTCATCGACGCTATACGTTTAGAAATACCATGAAACATGGTGATTTCTTGGTCCCGGGCTGATTGGAGAATTTTTTCACGAAGCGAAAAATTCCGAGCTGATATAAGTACTTGAGATCTGAAAATTGAGATTCCAGTTATCGACGACTTACATTTAGAAATGCTATGAAACGTGGACATTTATTGGTCGCGGGCTGATTGGGGTATTTTATCACGACGCGAAAAAAGCCGAGCTGATATAAGTACTTGGGATCTGAAAATTGACATTCCAGTTATCAACGCCATACATTTAGAAATGCTATGAAACGTGGACATTTCTTGGTCCCATGCTGATAGGACCATATTTTAACAGCATGTAAAATACGCAGATGATATGAGTACTTGGGATCTGAAAATTGAGTTTCCTGTTATCGACGCCATTCTTTTAAAAATACCATGAAACGTGGACATTTGTTGGTCCCGGGCTGATTGGACCATTTTCTAACAACACGTAAAATACGCAGCTGATATAAGTTCTTGGGATCTGAAAATTGAGATTCCGGTTATCGACGACACACATTTAGAAATGCTATGAAATGTGGACATTTGTTGGTCCCGTGCTGATTGGACCATTTTTTAACAACACATAAAATACGCAGCTGATGTAAGTTCTTGGGATCTAAAAATTGAGTTTTCTGTTATCGACGCTATACGTTTAGAAATACCATGAAACGTGGAGATTTCTTGGTCCCGGGATGATTGGAGAATTTTTTCACGAAGCGAAAAATTCCGAGCTGATATAAGTACTTGAGATCTGAAAATTGAGATTCCAGTTATCGACGACTTACATTTAGAAATGCTATGAAACGTGGACATTTATTGGTCGCGGGCTGATTGGGGTATTTTATCACGACGCGAAAAAAGCCGAGCTGATATAAGTACTTGGGATCTGAAAATTGAGATTCCGGTTATCGACGACACACATTTAGAAATGCTATGAAACGTGGACATTTGTTGGTTCCGTGCTGATTGGACCATTTTTTAACAACACGTAAAATACGCAGCTGATATAAGTACTTGGGATCTAAAAATTGAGTTTTCTGTTATCGACGCTATACGTTTAGAAATACCATGAAACGTGGACATTTCTTGGTCCCGGGCTGATTGGGGAATTTTTTCACGTCGCGAAAAAGGCCGAGCTGACATAAGTACTTGGGATATGAAAATTGAGATTCCAGTTATCAACGCCATACATTTAGAAATGCTATGAAACGTGGACATTTGTTGGTCCCGTGCTGATTGGACCATTTTTTAACAACACGTAAAATACGCAGCTGATATAAGTACTTGGGATCTGAAATTTGAGTTTTCTGTTATCGACGCTATACGTTTAGAAATACCATGAAACGTGGAGATTTCTTGGTCCCGGGCTGATTGGAGAATTTTTTCACGAAGCGAAAAATTCCGAGCTGATATAAGTACTTGAGATCTGAAAATTGAGATTCCAGTTATCGACGACTTACATTTAGAAATGCTATGAAACGTGGACATTTATTGGTCGCGGGCTGATTGGGGTATTTTATCACGACGCGAAAAAAGCCGAGCTGATATAAGTACTTGGGATCTGAAAATTGACATTCCAGTTATCAACGCCATACATTTAGAAATGCTATGAAACGTGGACATTTCTTGGTCCCATGCTGATAGGACCATATTTTAACAGCATGTAAAATACGCAGATGATATGAGTACTTGGGATCTGAAAATTGAGTTTCCTGTTATCGACGCCATACTTTTAGAAATACCATGAAACGTGGACATTTGTTGGTCCGGGGCTGATTGGACCATTTTTTAACAACACGTAAAATACGCAGCTGATATAAATACTTGGGATCTGAAAATTGAGTTTCCAGTTATCAACGCCATGCATTTAGAAATGCTATGAAATGTGGACATTTGTTGGTCCCGTGCTGATTGGACCATTTTTTAACAACACGTAAAATACGCAGCTGATATAAGTACTTGGGGTCTGAAAATTGAGTTTTCTGTTATCGACGCTATACGTTTAGAAATACCATGAAACGTGGAGATTTCTTGGTCCCGGGCTGATTGGAGAATTTTTACACGAAGCGAAAAATTCCGAGCCGATATAAGTACTTGAGATCTGAAAATTGAGATTCCAGTTATCGACGACTTACATTTAGAAATGCTATGAAACGTGGACATTTATTGGTCGCGGGCTGATTGGGGTATTTTATCACGACGCGAAAAAAGCCGAGCTGATATAAGTACTTGGGATCTGAAAATTGACATTCCAGTTATCAGCGCCATACATTTAGAAATGCTATGAAACGTGGACATTTCTTGGTCCCATGCTGATAGGACCATATTTTAACAGCATGTAAAATACGCAGATGATATGAGTACTTGGGATCTGAAAATTGAGATTCCAGTTATCAACGCCATACATTTAGAAATGCTATGAAACGTGGACATTTTTGGTCCCGTGCTGATTGGACCATTTTTTAACAACATGTCAAATACGCAGATGATATAAGTACTTGGGATCTGAAAATTGAGTTTTCTGTTATCGACGCTATACGTTTAAAAATACCATGACACGTGGAGATTTCTTGGTCCCGGGCTGATAGGGGAATTTTTTCACGACGCTAAAAATTCCGAGCTGATATAAGTACTTGGGATCTGAAAAATGAGATTCCTGTTATCGACGACATACATTTAGAAATGCTATGAAACGTGGACATTTCTTGGTCCCGTGCTGATTGGACCATTTTTTAACAGCATGTAAAATACGCAGATGATATGAGTACTTGGGATCTGAAAATTGAGATTCCTGTTATCGACGCCATACGTTTAGAAATACCATGAAACGTGGACACTTCTTGGTCCCGGTCTGATTGGGGAATTTTTTCACGACGCGAAAAATGCCGAGCTGCTATAAGTACTTGGGATCTGAGAATTGAGTTTCCAGGTATCGACGACATACGTTTAGAAATACCATGAAACGTGGACACTTCATAGTCCCGGGCTGATTGGGGAATTTTTTCACGTCGCGAAAAAAGCCGAGCTGATATAAGTACTTGGGATCTGCAAATTGAGATTCCAGTTATCGCCGCAATACGTTTAGAAATGCCATGAAACGTTGACATTTCTTGGTCCCGGGCTGATTGGACCATTTTTTAACAACACGTAAAATACGCAGCGGATATAAGTTCTTGGGATCTGAAAATTGAGTTTCCTGTTATCGACGCCATACGTTTAGAAACACCATGAAACATGGTGATTTCTTGGTCCCGGGCTGATTGGAGAATTTTTTCACGAAGCGAAAAATTCCGAGTTGATATAAGTACTTGAGATCTGAAAATTGAGATTCCAGTTATCGACGACTTACATTTAGAAATGCTATGAAACGTGGACATTTATTGGTCGCGGGCTGATTGGAGTATTTTATTACGACGCGAAAAAAGCCGAGCTGATATAAGTACTTGGGATCTGAAAATTGACATTCCAGTTATCAACGCCATACATTTAGAAATGCTATGAAACGTGGACATTTCTTGGTCCCATGCTGATAGGACCATATTTTAACAGCATGTAAAATACGCAGATGATATGAGTACTTGGGATCTGAAAATTGAGATTCCAGTTATCAACGCCATACATTTAGAAATGCTATGAAACGTGGACATTTGTTGGTCCCGTGCTGATTGGACCATTTTTTAACAACACGTAAAATACGCAGCTGATATAAGTACTTGGGATCTGAAAATTGAGTTTCCAGTTATCAACGCCATGCATTTAGAAATGCTATGAAATGTGGACATTTGTTGGTCCCGTCCTGATTGGACCATTTTTTAACAACACGTAAAATACGCAGCTGATATAAGTACTTGGGATCTGAAAATTGAGTTTTCTGTTATCGACGCTATACGTTTAGAAATACCATGAAACGTGGAGATTTCTTGGTCCCGGGCTGATTGGAGAATTTTTTCACGAAGCGAAAAATTCCGAGCTGATATAAGTACTTGAGATCTGAAAATTGAGATTCCAGTTATCGACGACTTACATTTAGAAATGCTATGAAACGTGGACATTTATTGGTCGCGGGCTGATTGGGGTATTTTATCACGACGCGAAAAAAGCCGAGCTGATATAAGTACTTGGGATCTGAAAATTGAGATTCCAGTTATCGACGCCATACATTTAGAAATGCTATGAAACGTGGACATTTTTGGTCCCGTGCTGATTGGACCATTTTTTAACAACATGTCAAATACGCAGATGATATAAGTACTTGGGATCTGAAAATTGAGTTTTCTGTTATCGACGCTATACGTTTAAAAATACCATGACACGTGGAGATTTCTTGGACCCGGGCTGATAGGGGAATTTTTTCACGACGCTAAAAATTCCGAGCTGATATAAGTACTTGAGATCTGAAAATTGAGATTCCTGTTATCGACGACATACATTTAGAAATGCTATGAAACGTGGACATTTCTTGGTCCCGTGCTGATTGGACCATTTTTTAACAGCATGTAAAATACGCAGATGATATGAGTACTTGGGATCTGAAAATTGAGATTCCTGTTATCGACGCCATACGTTTAGAAATACCATGAAACGTGGACACTTCTTGGTCCCGGTCTGATTGGGGAATTTTTTCACGACGCGAAAAATGCCGAGCTGCTATAAGTACTTGGGATCTGAGAATTGAGTTTCCAGGTAGCGACGACATACGTTTAGAAATACCATGAAACGTGGACACTCCTTAGTCCCGGGCTGATTGGGGAATTTTTTCACGACGCGAAAAAAGCCGAGCTGATATAAGTACTTGGGATCTGCAAATTGAGATTTCAGTTATCGCCGCAATACGTTTAGAAATGCCATGAAACGTTGACATTTCTTGGTCCCGGGCTGATTGGACCATTTTTTAACAACACGTAAAATACGCAGCGGATATAAGTTCTTGGGATCTGAAAATTGAGTTTTCTGTCATCGACGCTATACGTTTAGAAATACCATGAAACATGGTGATTTCTTGGTCCCGGGCTGATTGGAGAATTTTTTCACGAAGCGAAAAATTCCGAGCTGATATAAGTACTTGAGATCTGAAAATTGAGATTCCAGTTATCGACGACTTACATTTAGAAATGCTATGAAACGTGGACATTTATTGGTCGCGGGCTGATTGGGGTATTTTATCACGACGCGAAAAAAGCCGAGCTGATATAAGTACTTGGGATCTGAAAATTGACATTCCAGTTATCAACGCCATACATTTAGAAATGCTATGAAACGTGGACATTTCTTGGTCCCATGCTGATAGGACCATATTTTAACAGCATGTAAAATACGCAGATGATATGAGTACTTGGGATCTGAAAATTGAGTTTCCTGTTATCGACGCCATTCTTTTAAAAATACCATGAAACGTGGACATTTGTTGGTCCCGGGCTGATTGGACCATTTTCTAACAACACGTAAAATACGCAGCTGATATAAGTTCTTGGGATCTGAAAATTGAGATTCCGGTTATCGACGACACACATTTAGAAATGCTATGAAATGTGGACATTTGTTGGTCCCGTGCTGATTGGACCATTTTTTAACAACACATAAAATACGCAGCTGATGTAAGTTCTTGGGATCTAAAAATTGAGTTTTCTGTTATCGACGCTATACGTTTAGAAATACCATGAAACGTGGAGATTTCTTGGTCCCGGGATGATTGGAGAATTTTTTCACGAAGCGAAAAATTCCGAGCTGATATAAGTACTTGAGATCTGAAAATTGAGATTCCAGTTATCGACGACTTACATTTAGAAATGCTATGAAACGTGGACATTTATTGGTCGCGGGCTGATTGGGGTATTTTATCACGACGCGAAAAAAGCCGAGCTGATATAAGTACTTGGGATCTGAAAATTGAGATTCCGGTTATCGACGACACACATTTAGAAATGCTATGAAACGTGGACATTTGTTGGTTCCGTGCTGATTGGACCATTTTTTAACAACACGTAAAATACGCAGCTGATATAAGTACTTGGGATCTAAAAATTGAGTTTTCTGTTATCGACGCTATACGTTTAGAAATACCATGAAACGTGGACATTTCTTGGTCCCGGGCTGATTGGGGAATTTTTTCACGTCGCGAAAAAGGCCGAGCTGACATAAGTACTTGGGATATGAAAATTGAGATTCCAGTTATCAACGCCATACATTTAGAAATGCTATGAAACGTGGACATTTGTTGGTCCCGTGCTGATTGGACCATTTTTTAACAACACGTAATATACGCAGCTGATATAAGTACTTGGGATCTGAAAATTGAGTTTTCTGTTATCGACGCTATACGTTTAGAAATACCATGAAACGTGGAGATTTCTTGGTCCCGGGCTGCTTGGGGAATTTTTTCACGACGCGAAAAATGCCGAGCTGATATAAGTACTTGGGATCTGAAAATTGAGATTCCGGTTATCGAAGACACACATATAGAAATGCTATGAAACGTGGACATTTATTGGTCGCGGGCTAATTGGGGTATTTTATAACGACGCGAAAAAAGCCGAGCTGATATAAGTACTTGGGATCTGAAAATTGACATTCCAGTTATCAACGCCATACATTTAGAAATGCTATGAAACGTGGACATTTCTTGGTCCCATGCTGATAGGATCATATTTTAACAGCATGTAAAATACGCAGATGATATGAGTAGTTGGGATCTGAAAATTGAGTTTCCTGTTATCGACGCCATTCTTTTAAAAATACCATGAAACGTGGACATTTGTTGGTCCCGGGCTGATTGGACCATTTTCTAACAACACGTAAAATACGCAGCTGATATAAGTTCTTGGGATCTGAAAATTGAGATTCCGGTTATCGACGACACACATTTAGAAATGCTATGAAATGTGGACATTTGTTGGTCCCGTGCTGATTGGACCATTTTTTAACAACACATAAAATACGCAGCTGATGTAAGTTCTTGGGATCTAAAAATTGAGTTTTCTGTTATCGACGCTATACGTTTAGAAATACCATGAAACGTGGAGATTTCTTGGTCCCGGGATGATTGGAGAATTTTTTCACGAAGCGAAAAATTCCGAGCTGATATAAGTACTTGAGATCTGTAAATTGAGATTCCAGTTATCGACGACTTACATTTAGAAATGCTATGAAACGTGGACATTTATTGGTCGTGGGCTGATTGGGGTATTTTATCACGACGCGAAAAAAGCCGAGCTGATATAAGTACTTGGGATCTGAAAATTGAGATTCCAGTTATCAACTCCATACATTTAGAAATGCTATGAAACGTGGACATTTGTTGGTCCCGTGCTGATTGGACCATTTTTTAACAACACGTAAAATACGCAGCTGATATAAGTACTTGGGATCTGAAAATTGAGTTTTCTGTTATCGACGCTATACGTTTAGAAATACCATGAAACGTGGAGATTTCTTGGTCCCGGGCTGATTGGAGAATTTTTACACGAAGCGAAAAATTCCGAGCCGATATAAGTACTTGAGATCTGAAAATTGAGATTCCAGTTATCGACGACTTACATTTAGAAATGCTATGAAACGTGGACATTTATTGGTCGCGGGCTGATTGGGGTATTTTATCACGACGCGAAAAAAGCCGAGCTGATATAAGTACTTGGGATCTGAAAATTGACATTCCAGTTATCAGCGCCATATATTTAGAAATGCTATGAAACGTGGACATTTCTTGGTCCCATGCTGATAGGACCATATTTTAACAGCATGTAAAATACGCAGATGATATGAGTACTTGGGATCTGAAAATTGAGATTCCAGTTATCAACGCCATACATTTAGAAATGCTATGAAACGTGGACATTTTTGGTCCCGTGCTGATTGGACCATTTTTTAACAACACGTAATATACGCAGCTGATATAAGTACTTGGGATCTGAAAATTGAGATTCCGGTTATCGAAGACACACATTTAGAAATGCTATGAAACGTGGACATTTATTGGTCGCGGGCTAATTGGGGTATTTTATAACGACGCGAAAAAAGCCGAGCTGATATAAGTACTTGGGATCTGAAAATTGACATTCCAGTTATCAACGCCATACATTTAGAAATGCTATGAAACGTGGACATTTCTTGGTCCCATACTGATAGGATCATATTTTAACAGCATGTAAAATACGCAGATGATATGAGTAGTTGGGATCTGAAAATTGAGTTTCCTGTTATCGACGCCATTCTTTTAAAAATACCATGAAACGTGGACATTTGTTGGTCCCGGGCTGATTGGACCATTTTCTAACAACACGTAAAATACGCAGCTGATATAAGTTCTTGGGATCTGAAAATTGAGATTCCGGTTATCGACGACACACATTTAGAAATGCTATGAAATGTGGACATTTGTTGGTCCCGTGCTGATTGGACCATTTTTTAACAACACATAAAATACGCAGCTGATCTAAGTTCTTGGGATCTAAAAATTGAGTTTTCTGTTATCGACGCTATACGTTTAGAAATACCATGAAACGTGGAGATTTCTTGGTCCCGGGATGATTGGAGAATTTTTTCACGAAGCGAAAAATTCCGAGCTGATATAAGTACTTGAGATCTGTAAATTGAGATTCCAGTTATCGACGACTTACATTTAGAAATGCTATGAAACGTGGACATTTATTGGTCGCGGGCTGATTGGGGTATTTTATCACGACGCGAAAAAAGCCGAGCTGATATAAGTACTTGGGATCTGAAAATTGACATTCCAGTTATCAACGCCATACATTTAGAATTGCTATGAAACGTGGACATTTGTTGTTCCCGTGCTGATTGGACCATTTTTTAACAACACGTAAAATACGCAGCTGATATAAGTACTTGGGATCTGAAAATTGAGATTCCAGTTATCAACGCCATACATTTAGAAATGCTATGAAACGTGGACATTTGTTGGTCCCGTGCTGATTGGACCATTTTTTAACAACACGTAAAATACGCAGCTGATATAAGTACTTGGGATCTGAAATTTGAGTTTTCTGTTATCGACGCTATACGTTTAGAAATACCATGAAACGTGGAGATTTCCTGGTCCCGGGCTGATTGGAGAATTTTTTCACGAAGCGAAAAATTCCGAGCTGATATAAGTACTTGAGATCTGAAAATTGAGATTCCAGTTATCGACGACTTACATTTAGAAATGCTATGAAACGTGGACATTTATTGGTCGCGGGCTGATTGGGGTATTTTATCACGACGCGAAAAAAGCCGAGCTGATATAAGTACTTGGGATCTGAAAATTGACATTCCAGTTATCAACGCCATACATTTAGAAATGCTATGAAACGTGGACATTTCTTGGTCCCATGCTGATAGGACCATATTTTAACAGCATGTAAAATACGCAGATGATATGAGTACTTGGGATCTGAAAATTGAGTTTCCTGTTATCGACGCCATACTTTTAGAAATACCATGAAACGTGGACATTTGTTGGTCCGGGGCTGATTGGACCATTTTTTAACAACACGTAAAATACGCAGCTGATATAAATACTTGGGATCTGAAAATTGAGTTTCCAGTTATCAACGCCATGCATTTAGAAATGCTATGAAATGTGGACATTTGTTGGTCCCGTGCTGATTGGACCATTTTTTAACAACACGTAAAATACGCAGCTGATATAAGTACTTGGGGTCTGAAAATTGAGTTTTCTGTTATCGACGCTATACGTTTAGAAATACCATGAAACGTGGAGATTTCTTGGTCCCGGGCTGATTGGAGAATTTTTACACGAAGCGAAAAATTCCGAGCCGATATAAGTACTTGAGATCTGAAAATTGAGATTCCAGTTATCGACGACTTACATTTAGAAATGCTATGAAACGTGGACATTTATTGGTCGCGGGCTGATTGGGGTATTTTATCACGACGCGAAAAAAGCCGAGCTGATATAAGTACTTGGGATCTGAAAATTGACATTCCAGTTATCAGCGCCATACATTTAGAAATGCTATGAAACGTGGACATTTCTTGGTCCCATGCTGATAGGACCATATTTTAACAGCATGTAAAATACGCAGATGATATGAGTACTTGGGATCTGAAAATTGAGATTCCAGTTATCAACGCCATACATTTAGAAATGCTATGAAACGTGGACATTTTTGGTCCCGTGCTGATTGGACCATTTTTTAACAACATGTCAAATACGCAGATGATATAAGTACTTGGGATCTGAAAATTGAGTTTTCTGTTATCGACGCTATACGTTTAAAAATACCATGACACGTGGAGATTTCTTGGTCCCGGGCTGATAGGGGAATTTTTTCACGACGCTAAAAATTCCGAGCTGATATAAGTACTTGGGATCTGAAAATTGAGATTCCTGTTATCGACGACATACATTTAGAAATGCTATGAAACGTGGACATTTCTTGGTCCCGTGCTGATTGGACCATTTTTTAACAGCATGTAAAATACGCAGATGATATGAGTACTTGGGATCTGAAAATTGAGATTCCTGTTATCGACGCCATACGTTTAGAAATACCATGAAACGTGGACACTTCTTGGTCCCGGTCTGAATGGGGAATTTTTTCACGACGCGAAAAATGCCGAGCTGCTATAAGTACTTGGGATCTGAGAATTGAGTTTCCAGGTATCGACGACATACGTTTAGAAATACCATGAAACGTGGACACTTCTTAGTCCCGGGCTGATTGGGGAATTTTTTCACGACGCGAAAAAAGCCGAGCTGATATAAGTACTTGGGATCTGAAAATTGAGATTCCAGTTATCAACGACTTACATTTAGAAATGCTATGAAACGTGGACATTTATTGGTCGCGGGCTGATTGGGGTATTTTATCACGACGCGAAAAAAGCCGAGCTGATATAAGTACTTGGGATCTGAAAATTGACATTCCAGTTATCAGCGCCATACATTTAGAAATGCTATGAAACGTGGACATTTCTTGGTCCCATGCTGATAGGACCATAATTTAACAGCATGTAAAATACGCAGATGATATGAGTACTTGGGATCTGAAAATTGAGATTCCAGTTATCAACGACTTACATTTAGAAATGCTATGAAACGTGGACATTTTTGGTCCCGTGCTGATTGGACCATTTTTTAACAACACGTAATATACGCAGCTGATATAAGTACTTGGGATCTGAAAATTGAGATTCCGGTTATCGAAGACACACATTTAGAAATGCTATGAAACGTGGACATTTATTGGTCGCGGGCTAATTGGGGTATTTTATAACGACGCGAAAAAAGCCGAGCTGATATAAGTACTTGGGATCTGAAAATTGACATTCCAGTTATCAACTACTTACATTTAGAAATGCTATGAAACGTGGACATTTTTGGTCCCGTGCTGATTGGACCATTTTTTAACAACACGTAATATACGCAGCTGATATAAGTACTTGGGATCTGAAAATTGAGATTCCGGTTATCGAAGACACACATTCAGAAATGCTATGAAACGTGGACATTTATTGGTCGCGGGCTAATTGGGGTATTTTATAACGACGCGAAAAAAGCCGAGCTGATATAAGTACTTGGGATCTGAAAATTGACATTCCAGTTATCAACGCCATACATTTAGAAATGCTATGAAACGTGGACATTTCTTGGTCCCATGCTGATAGGATCATATTTTAACAGCATGTAAAATACGCAGATGATATGAGTCGTTGGGATCTGAAAATTGAGTTTCCTGTTATCGACGCCATTCTTTTAAAAATACCATGAAACGTGGAAATTTGTTGGTCCCGGGCTGATTGGACCATTTTCTAACAACACGTAAAATACGCAGCTGATATAAGTTCTTGGGATCTGAAAATTGAGATTCCGGTTATCGACGACACACATTTAGAAATGCTATGAAATGTGGACATTTGTTGGTCCCGTGCTGATTGGACCATTTTTTAACAACACATAAAATACGCAGCTGATGTAAGTTCTTGGGATCTAAAAATTGAGTTTTCTGTTATCGACGCTATACGTTTAAAAATACCATGACACGTGGAGATTTCTTGGTCCCGGGCTGATAGGGGAATTTTTTCACGACGCTAAAAATTCCGAGCTGATATAAGTACTTGGGATCTGAAAATTGAGATTCCTGTTATCGACGACATACATTTAGAAATGCTATGAAACGTGGACATTTCTTGGTCCCGTGCTGATTGGACCATTTTTTAACAGCATGTAAAATACGCAGATGATATGAGTACTTGGGATCTGAAAATTGAGATTCCTGTTATCGACGCCATACGTTTAGAAATACCATGAAACGTGGACACTTCTTGGTCCCGGTCTGAATGGGGAATTTTTTCACGACGCGAAAAATGCCGAGCTGCTATAAGTACTTGGGATCTGAGAATTGAGTTTCCAGGTATCGACGACATACGTTTAGAAATACCATGAAACGTGGACACTTCTTAGTCCCGGGCTGATTGGGGAATTTTTTCACGACGCGAAAAAAGCCGAGCTGATATAAGTACTTGGGATCTGAAAATTGAGATTCCAGTTATCAACGACTTACATTTAGAAATGCTATGAAACGTGGACATTTATTGGTCGCGGGCTGATTGGGGTATTTTATCACGACGCGAAAAAAGCCGAGCTGATATAAGTACTTGGGATCTGAAAATTGACATTCCAGTTATCACCGCCATACATTTAGAAATGCTATGAAACGTGGACATTTCTTGGTCCCATGCTGATAGGACCATATTTTAACAGCATGTAAAATACGCAGATGATATGAGTACTTGGGATCTGAAAATTGAGATTCCAGTTATCAACGACTTACATTTAGAAATGCTATGAAACGTGGACATTTTTGGTCCCGTGCTGATTGGACCATTTTTTAACAACACGTAATATACGCAGCTGATATAAGTACTTGGGATCTGAAAATTGAGATTCCGGTTATCGAAGACACACATTTAGAAATGCTATGAAACGTGGACATTTATTGGTCGCGGGCTAATTGGGGTATTTTATAACGACGCGAAAAAAGCCGAGCTGATATAAGTACTTGGGATCTGAAAATTGACATTCCAGTTATCAACGACTTACCTTTAGAAATGCTATGAAACGTGGACATTTTTGGTCCCGTGCTGATTGGACCATTTTTTAACAACACGTAATATACGCAGCTGATATAAGTACTTGGGATCTGAAAATTGAGATTCCGGTTATCGAAGACACACATTCAGAAATGCTATGAAACGTGGACATTTATTGGTCGCGGGCTAATTGGGGTATTTTATAACGACGCGAAAAAAGCCGAGCTGATATAAGTACTTGGGATCTGAAAATTGACATTCCAGTTATCAACGCCATACATTTAGAAATGCTATGAAACGTGGACATTTCTTGGTCCCATGCTGATAGGATCATATTTTAACAGCATGTAAAATACGCAGATGATATGAGTAGTTGGGATCTGAAAATTGAGTTTCCTGTTATCGACGCCATTCTTTTAAAAATACCATGAAACGTGGAAATTTGTTGGTCCCGGGCTGATTGGACCATTTTCTAACAACACGTAAAATACGCAGCTGATATAAGTTCTTGGGATCTGAAAATTGAGATTCCGGTTATCGACGACACACATTTAGAAATGCTATGAAATGTGGACATTTGTTGGTCCCGTGCTGATTGGACCATTTTTTAACAACACATAAAATACGCAGCTGATGTAAGTTCTTGGGATCTAAAAATTGAGTTTTCTGTTATCGACGCTATACGTTTAAAAATACCATGACACGTGGAGATTTCTTGGTCCCGGGCTGATAGGGGAATTTTTTCACGACGCTAAAAATTCCGAGCTGATATAAGTACTTGGGATCTGAAAATTGAGATTCCTGTTATCGACGACATACATTTAGAAATGCTATGAAACGTGGACATTTCTTGGTCCCGTGCTGATTGGACCATTTTTTAACAGCATGTAAAATACGCAGATGATATGAGTACTTGGGATCTGAAAATTGAGATTCCTGTTATCGACGCCATACGTTTAGAAATACCATGAAACGTGGACACTTCTTGGTCCCGGTCTGAATGGGGAATTTTTTCACGACGCGAAAAATGCCGAGCTGCTATAAGTACTTGGGATCTGAGAATTGAGTTTCCAGGTATCGACGACATACGTTTAGAAATACCATGAAACGTGGACACTTCTTAGTCCCGGGCTGATTGGGGAATTTTTTCACGACGCGAAAAAAGCCGAGCTGATATAAGTACTTGGGATCTGAAAATTGAGATTCCAGTTATCAACGACTTACATTTAGAAATGCTATGAAACGTGGACATTTATTGGTCGCGGGCTGATTGGGGTATTTTATCACGACGCGAAAAAAGCCGAGCTGATATAAGTACTTGGGATCTGAAAATTGACATTCCAGTTATCAGCGCCATACATTTAGAAATGCTATGAAACGTGGACATTTCTTGGTCCCATGCTGATAGGACCATATTTTAACAGCATGTAAAATACGCAGATGATATGAGTACTTGGGATCTGAAAATTGAGATTCCAGTTATCAACGACTTACATTTAGAAATGCTATGAAACGTGGACATTTTTGGTCCCGTGCTGATTGGACCATTTTTTAACAACACGTAATATACGCAGCTGATATAAGTACTTGGGATCTGAAAATTGAGATTCCGGTTATCGAAGACACACATTTAGAAATGCTATGAAACGTGGACATTTATTGGTCGCGGGCTAATTGGGGTATTTTATAACGACGCGAAAAAAGCCGAGCTGATATAAGTACTTGGGATCTGAAAATTGACATTCCAGTTATCAACGACTTACCTTTAGAAATGCTATGAAACGTGGACATTTTTGGTCCCGTGCTGATTGGACCATTTTTTAACAACACGTAATATACGCAGCTGATATAAGTACTTGGGATCTGAAAATTGAGATTCCGGTTATCGAAGACACACATTTAGAAATGCTATGAAACGTGGACATTTATTGGTCGCGGGCTAATTGGGGTATTTTATAACGACGCGAAAAAAGCCGAGCTGATATAAGTACTTGGGATCTGAAAATTGACATTCCAGTTATCAACGCCATACATTTAGAAATGCTATGAAACGTGGACATTTCTTGGTCCCATGCTGATAGGATCATATTTTAACAGCATGTAAAATACGCAGATGATATGAGTAGTTGGGATCTGAAAATTGAGTTTCCTGTTATCGACGCCATTCTTTTAAAAATACCATGAAACGTGGACATTTGTTGGTCCCGGGCTGATTGGACCATTTTCTAACAACACGTAAAATACGCAGCTGATATAAGTTCTTGGGATCTGAAAATTGAGATTCCGGTTATCGACGACACACATTTAGAAATGCTATGAAATGTGGACATTTGTTGGTCCCGTGCTGATTGGACCATTTTTTAACAACACATAAAATACGCAGCTGATGTAAGTTCTTGGGATCTAAAAATTGAGTTTTCTGTTATCGACGCTATACGTTTAGAAATACCATGAAACGTGGAGATTTCTTGGTCCCGGGATGATTGGAGAATTTTTTCACGAAGCGAAAAATTCCGAGCTGATATAAGTACTTGAGATCTGTAAATTGAGATTCCAGTTATCGACGACTTACATTTAGAAATGCTATGAAACGTGGACATTTATTGGTCGCGGGCTGATTGGGGTATTTTATCACGACGCGAAAAAAGCCGAGCTGATATAAGTACTTGGGATCTGAAAATTGACATTCCAGTTATCAACGCCATACATTTAGAATTGCTATGAAACGTGGACATTTGTTGGTCCCGTGCTGATTGGACCATTTTTTAACAACACGTAAAATACGCAGCTGATATAAGTACTTGGGATCTGAAAATTGAGTTTTCTGTTATCGACGCTATACGTTTAGAAATACCATGAAACGTGGAGATTTCTTGGTCCCGGGATGATTGGAGAATTTTTTCACGACGCGAAAAAAGCCGAGCTGATATAAGTACTTGGGATCTGAAAATTGACATTCCAGTTATCAACGCCATACATTTAGAATTGCTATGAAACGTGGACATTTGTTGGTCCCGTGCTGATTGGACCATTTTTTAACAACACGTAAAATACGCAGCTGATATAAGTACTTGGGATCTGAAAATTGAGATTCCAGTTATCAACGCCATACATTTAGAAATGCTATGAAACGTGGACATTTGTTGGTCCCGTGCTGATTGGACCATTTTTTAACAACACGTAAAATACGCAGCTGATATAAGTACTTGGGATCTGAAATTTGAGTTTTCTGTTATCGACGCTATACGTTTAGAAATACCATGAAACGTGGAGATTTCTTGGTCCCGGGCTGATTGGAGAATTTTTTCACGAAGCGAAAAATTCCGAGCTGATATAAGTACTTGAGATCTGAAAATTGAGATTCCAGTTATCGACGACTTACATTTAGAAATGCTATGAAACGTGGACATTTATTGGTCGCGGGCTGATTGGGGTATTTTATCACGACGCGAAAAAAGCCGAGCTGATATAAGTACTTGGGATCTGAAAATTGACATTCCAGTTATCAACGCCATACATTTAGAAATGCTATGAAACGTGGACATTTCTTGGTCCCATGCTGATAGGACCATATTTTAACAGCATGTAAAATACGCAGATGATATGAGTACTTGGGATCTGAAAATTGAGTTTCCTGTTATCGACGCCATACTTTTAGAAATACCATGAAACGTGGACATTTGTTGGTCCCGGGCTGATTGGACCATTTTTTAACAACACGTAAAATACGCAGCTGATATAAGTACTTGGGATCTGAAAATTGAGTTTCCAGTTATCAACGCCATGCATTTAGAAATGCTATGAAATGTGGACATTTGTTGGTCCCGTGCTGATTGGACCATTTTTTAACAACACGTAAAATACGCAGCTGATATAAGTACTTGGGGTCTGAAAATTGAGTTTTCTGTTATCGACGCTATACGTTTAGAAATACCATGAAACGTGGAGATTTCTTGGTCCCGGGCTGATTGGAGAATTTTTACACGAAGCGAAAAATTCCGAGCCGATATAAGTACTTGAGATCTGAAAATTGAGATTCCAGTTATCGACGACTTACATTTAGAAATGCTATGAAACGTGGACATTTATTGGTCGCGGGCTGATTGGGGTATTTTATCACGACGCGAAAAAAGCCGAGCTGATATAAGTACTTGGGATCTGAAAATTGACATTCCAGTTATCAGCGCCATACATTTAGAAATGCTATGAAACGTGGACATTTCTTGGTCCCATGCTGATAGGACCATATTTTAACAGCATGTAAAATACGCAGATGATATGAGTACTTGGGATCTGAAAATTGAGATTCCAGTTATCAACGCCATACATTTAGAAATGCTATGAAACGTGGACATTTTTGGTCCCGTGCTGATTGGACCATTTTTTAACAACATGTCAAATACGCAGATGATATAAGTACTTGGGATCTGAAAATTGAGTTTTCTGTTATCGACGCTATACGTTTAAAAATACCATGACACGTGGAGATTTCTTGGTCCCGGGCTGATAGGGGAATTTTTTCACGACGCTAAAAATTCCGAGCTGATATAAGTACTTGGGATCTGAAAATTGAGATTCCTGTTATCGACGACATACATTTAGAAATGCTATGAAACGTGGACATTTCTTGGTCCCGTGCTGATTGGACCATTTTTTAACAGCATGTAAAATACGCAGATGATATGAGTACTTGGGATCTGAAAATTGAGATTCCTGTTATCGACGCCATACGTTTAGAAATACCATGAAACGTGGACACTTCTTGGTCCCGGTCTGAATGGGGAATTTTTTCACGACGCGAAAAATTCCGAGCTGATATAAGTACTTGGGATCTGAAAATTGAGATTCCTGTTATCGACGACATACATTTAGAAATGCTATGAAACGTGGACATTTCTTGGTCGCGGGCTGATTGGGGTATTTTATCACGACGCGAAAAAAGCCGAGCTGATATAAGTACTTGGGATCTGAAAATTGACATTCCAGTTATCAGCGCCATACATTTAGAAATGCTATGAAACGTGGACATTTCTTGGTCCCATGCTGATAGGACCATATTTTAACAGCATGTAAAATACGCAGATGATATGAGTACTTGGGATCTGAAAATTGAGTTTCCTGTTATCGACGCCATACTTTTAGAAATAGCATGAAACGTGGACATTTGTTGGTCCCGGGCTGATTGGACCATTTTTTAACAACACGTAAAATACGCAGCTGATATAAGTACTTGGGATCTGAAAATTGAGTTTCCAGTTATCAACGCCATGCATTTAGAAATGCTATGAAATGTGGACATTTGTTGGTCCCGTGCTGATTGGACCATTTTTTAACAACACGTAAAATACGCAGCTGATATAAGTACTTGGGGTCTGAAAATTGAGTTTTCTGTTATCGACGCTATACGTTTAGAAATACCATGAAACGTGGAGATTTCTTGGTCCCGGGCTGATTGGAGAATTTTTACACGAAGCGAAAAATTCCGAGCCGATATAAGTACTTGAGATCTGAAAATTGAGATTCCAGTTATCTACGACTTACATTTAGAAATGCTATGAAACGTGGACATTTATTGGTCGCGGGCTGATTGGGGTATTTTATCACGACGCGAAAAAAGCCGAGCTGATATAAGTACTTGGGATCTGAAAATTGACATTCCAGTTATCAGCGCCATACATTTAGAAATGCTATGAAACGTGGACATTTCTTGGTCCCATGCTGATAGGACCATATTTTAACAGCATGTAAAATACGCAGATGATATGAGTACTTGGGATCTGAAAATTGAGATTCCAGTTATCAACGCCATACATTTAGAAATGCTATGAAACGTGGACATTTTTGGTCCCGTGCTGATTGGACCATTTTTTAACAACATGTCAAATACGCAGATGATATAAGTACTTGGGATCTGAAAATTGAGTTTTCTGTTATCGACGCTATACGTTTAAAAATACCATGACACGTGGAGATTTCTTGGTCCCGGGCTGATAGGGGAATTTTTTCACGACGCTAAAAATTCCGAGCTGATATAAGTACTTGGGATCTGAAAATTGAGATTCCTGTTATCGACGACATACATTTAGAAATGCTATGAAACGTGGACATTTCTTGGTCCCGTGCTGATTGGACCATTTTTTAACAGCTTGTAAAATACGCAGATGATATGAGTACTTGGGATCTGAAAATTGAGATTCCTGTTATCGACGCCATACGTTTAGAAATACCATGAAACGTGGACACTTCTTGGTCCCGGTCTGAATGGGGAATTTTTTCACGACGCGAAAAATGCCGAGCTGCTATAAGTACTTGGGATCTGAGAATTGAGTTTCCAGGTATCGACGACATACGTTTAGAAATACCATGAAACGTGGACACTTCTTAGTCCCGGGCTGATTGGGGAATTTTTTCACGACGCGAAAAAAGCCGAGCTGATATAAGTACTTGGGATCTGAAAATTGACATTCCAGTTATCAGCGCCATACATTTAGAAATGCTATGAAACGTGGACATTTCTTGGTCCCATGCTGATAGGACCATATTTTAACAGCATGTAAAATACGCAGATGATATGAGTACTTGGGATCTGAAAATTGAGATTCCAGTTATCAACGCCATACATTTAGAAATGCTATGAAACGTGGACATTTTTGGTCCCGTGCTGATTGGACCATTTTTTAACAACATGTCAAATACGCAGATGATATAAGTACTTGGGATCTGAAAATTGAGTTTTCTGTTATCGACGCTATACGTTTAAAAATACCATGACACGTGGAGATTTCTTGGTCCCGGGCTGATAGGGGAATTTTTTCACGACGCTAAAAATTCCGAGCTGATATAAGTACTTGGGATCTGAAAATTGAGATTCCTGTTATCGACGACATACATTTAGAAATGCTATGAAACGTGGACATTTCTTGGTCCCGTGCTGATTGGACCATTTTTTAACAGCATGTAAAATACGCAGATGATATGAGTACTTGGGATCTGAAAATTGAGATTCCTGTTATCGACGCCATACGTTTAGAAATACCATGAAACGTGGACACTTCTTGGTCCCGGTCTGATTGGGGAATTTTTTCACGACGCGAAAAATGCCGAGCTGCTATAAGTACTTGGGATCTGAGAATTGAGTTTCCAGGTATCGACGACATACGTTTAGAAATACCATGAAACGTGGACACTTCTTAGTCCCGGGCTGATTGGGGAATTTTTTCACGACGCGAAAAAAGCCGAGCTGATATAAGTACTTGGGATCTGAAAATTGAGATTCCAGTTATCAACGACTTACATTTAGAAATGCTATGAAACGTGGACATTTATTGGTCGCGGGCTGATTGGGGTATTTTATCACGACGCGAAAAAAGCCGAGCTGATATAAGTACTTGGGATCTGAAAATTGAGATTCCAGTTATCGACGCCATACATTTAGAAATGCTATGAAACGTGGACATTTTTGGTCCCGTGCTGATTGGACCATTTTTTAACAACATGTCAAATACGCAGATGATATAAGTACTTGGGATCTGAAAATTGAGTTTTCTGTTATCGACGCTATACGTTTAAAAATACCATGACACGTGGAGATTTCTTGGACCCGGGCTGATAGGGGAATTTTTTCACGACGCTAAAAATTCCGAGCTGATATAAGTACTTGAGATCTGAAAATTGAGATTCCTGTTATCGACGACATACATTTAGAAATGCTATGAAACGTGGACATTTCTTGGTCCCGTGCTGATTGGACCATTTTTTAACAGCATGTAAAATACGCAGATGATATGAGTACTTGGGATCTGAAAATTGAGATTCCTGTTATCGACGCCATACGTTTAGAAATACCATGAAACGTGGACACTTCTTGGTCCCGGTCTGATTGGGGAATTTTTTCACGACGCGAAAAATGCCGAGCTGCTATAAGTACTTGGGATCTGAGAATTGAGTTTCCAGGTAGCGACGACATACGTTTAGAAATACCATGAAACGTGGACACTCCTTAGTCCCGGGCTGATTGGGGAATTTTTTCACGACGCGAAAAAAGCCGAGCTGATATAAGTACTTGGGATCTGCAAATTGAGATTTCAGTTATCGCCGCAATACGTTTAGAAATGCCATGAAACGTTGACATTTCTTGGTCCCGGGCTGATTGGACCAGTTTTTAACAACACGTAAAATACGCAGCGGATATAAGTTCTTGGGATCTGAAAATTGAGTTTTCTGTCATCGACGCTATACGTTTAGAAATACCATGAAACATGGTGATTTCTTGGTCCCGGGCTGATTGGAGAATTTTTTCACGAAGCGAAAAATTCCGAGCTGATATAAGTACTTGAGATCTGAAAATTGAGATTCCAGTTATCGACGACTTACATTTAGAAATGCTATGAAACGTGGACATTTATTGGTCGCGGGCTGATTGGGGTATTTTATCACGACGCGAAAAAAGCCGAGCTGATATAAGTACTTGGGATCTGAAAATTGACATTCCAGTTATCAACGCCATACATTTAGAAATGCTATGAAACGTGGACATTTCTTGGTCCCATGCTGATAGGACCATATTTTAACAGCATGTAAAATACGCAGATGATATGAGTACTTGGGATCTGAAAATTGAGTTTCCTGTTATCGACGCCATTCTTTTAAAAATACCATGAAACGTGGACATTTGTTGGTCCCGGGCTGATTGGACCATTTTCTAACAACACGTAAAATACGCAGCTGATATAAGTTCTTGGGATCTGAAAATTGAGATTCCGGTTATCGACGACACACATTTAGAAATGCTATGAAATGTGGACATTTGTTGGTCCCGTGCTGATTGGACCATTTTTTAACAACACATAAAATACGCAGCTGATGTAAGTTCTTGGGATCTAAAAATTGAGTTTTCTGTTATCGACGCTATACGTTTAGAAATACCATGAAACGTGGAGATTTCTTGGTCCCGGGATGATTGGAGAATTTTTTCACGAAGCGAAAAATTCCGAGCTGATATAAGTACTTGAGATCTGAAAATTGAGATTCCAGTTATCGACGACTTACATTTAGAAATGCTATGAAACGTGGACATTTATTGGTCGCGGGCTGATTGGGGTATTTTATCACGACGCGAAAAAAGCCGAGCTGATATAAGTACTTGGGATCTGAAAATTGAGATTCCGGTTATCGACGACACACATTTAGAAATGCTATGAAACGTGGACATTTGTTGGTTCCGTGCTGATTGGACCATTTTTTAACAACACGTAAAATACGCAGCTGATATAAGTACTTGGGATCTAAAAATTGAGTTTTCTGTTATCGACGCTATACGTTTAGAAATACCATGAAACGTGGACATTTCTTGGTCCCGGGCTGATTGGGGAATTTTTTCACGTCGCGAAAAAGGCCGAGCTGACATAAGTACTTGGGATATGAAAATTGAGATTCCAGTTATCAACGCCATACATTTAGAAATGCTATGAAACGTGGACATTTGTTGGCCCCGTGCTGATTGGACCATTTTTTAACAACACGTAATATACGCAGCTGATATAAGTACTTGGGATCTGAAAATTGAGTTTTCTGTTATCGACGCTATACGTTTAGAAATACCATGAAACGTGGAGATTTCTTGGTCCCGGGCTGCTTGGGGAATTTTTTCACGACGCGAAAAATGCCGAGCTGATATAAGTACTTGGGATCTGAAAATTGAGATTCCGGTTATCGAAGACACACATATAGAAATGCTATGAAACGTGGACATTTATTGGTCGCGGGCTAATTGGGGTATTTTATAACGACGCGAAAAAAGCCGAGCTGATATAAGTACTTGGGATCTGAAAATTGACATTCCAGTTATCAGCGCCATATATTTAGAAATGCTATGAAACGTGGACATTTCTTGGTCCCATGCTGATAGGACCATATTTTAACAGCATGTAAAATACGCAGATGATATGAGTACTTGGGATCTGAAAATTGAGATTCCAGTTATCAACGCCATACATTTAGAAATGCTATGAAACGTGGACATTTTTGGTCCCGTGCTGATTGGACCATTTTTTAACAACACGTAATATACGCAGCTGATATAAGTACTTGGGATCTGAAAATTGAGATTCCGGTTATCGAAGACACACATTTAGAAATGCTATGAAACGTGGACATTTATTGGTCGCGGGCTAATTGGGGTATTTTATAACGACGCGAAAAAAGCCGAGCTGATATAAGTACTTGGGATCTGAAAATTGACATTCCAGTTATCAACGCCATACATTTAGAAATGCTATGAAACGTGGACATTTCTTGGTCCCATACTGATAGGATCATATTTTAACAGCATGTAAAATACGCAGATGATATGAGTAGTTGGGATCTGAAAATTGAGTTTCCTGTTATCGACGCCATTCTTTTAAAAATACCATGAAACGTGGACATTTGTTGGTCCCGGGCTGATTGGACCATTTTCTAACAACACGTAAAATACGCAGCTGATATAAGTTCTTGGGATCTGAAAATTGAGATTCCGGTTATCGACGACACACATTTAGAAATGCTATGAAATGTGGACATTTGTTGGTCCCGTGCTGATTGGACCATTTTTTAACAACACATAAAATACGCAGCTGATCTAAGTTCTTGGGATCTAAAAATTGAGTTTTCTGTTATCGACGCTATACGTTTAGAAATACCATGAAACGTGGAGATTTCTTGGTCCCGGGATGATTGGAGAATTTTTTCACGAAGCGAAAAATTCCGAGCTGATATAAGTACTTGAGATCTGTAAATTGAGATTCCAGTTATCGACGACTTACATTTAGAAATGCTATGAAACGTGGACATTTATTGGTCGCGGGCTGATTGGGGTATTTTATCACGACGCGAAAAAAGCCGAGCTGATATAAGTACTTGGGATCTGAAAATTGACATTCCAGTTATCAACGCCATACATTTAGAATTGCTATGAAACGTGGACATTTGTTGTTCCCGTGCTGATTGGACCATTTTTTAACAACACGTAAAATACGCAGCTGATATAAGTACTTGGGATCTGAAAATTGAGATTCCAGTTATCAACGCCATACATTTAGAAATGCTATGAAACGTGGACATTTGTTGGTCCCGTGCTGATTGGACCATTTTTTAACAACACGTAAAATACGCAGCTGATATAAGTACTTGGGATCTGAAATTTGAGTTTTCTGTTATCGACGCTATACGTTTAGAAATACCATGAAACGTGGAGATTTCCTGGTCCCGGGCTGATTGGAGAATTTTTTCACGAAGCGAAAAATTCCGAGCTGATATAAGTACTTGAGATCTGAAAATTGAGATTCCAGTTATCGACGACTTACATTTAGAAATGCTATGAAACGTGGACATTTATTGGTCGCGGGCTGATTGGGGTATTTTATCACGACGCGAAAAAAGCCGAGCTGATATAAGTACTTGGGATCTGAAAATTGACATTCCAGTTATCAACGCCATACATTTAGAAATGCTATGAAACGTGGACATTTCTTGGTCCCATGCTGATAGGACCATATTTTAACAGCATGTAAAATACGCAGATGATATGAGTACTTGGGATCTGAAAATTGAGTTTCCTGTTATCGACGCCATACTTTTAGAAATACCATGAAACGTGGACATTTGTTGGTCCGGGGCTGATTGGACCATTTTTTAACAACACGTAAAATACGCAGCTGATATAAATACTTGGGATCTGAAAATTGAGTTTCCAGTTATCAACGCCATGCATTTAGAAATGCTATGAAATGTGGACATTTGTTGGTCCCGTGCTGATTGGACCATTTTTTAACAACACGTAAAATACGCAGCTGATATAAGTACTTGGGGTCTGAAAATTGAGTTTTCTGTTATCGACGCTATACGTTTAGAAATACCATGAAACGTGGAGATTTCTTGGTCCCGGGCTGATTGGAGAATTTTTACACGAAGCGAAAAATTCCGAGCCGATATAAGTACTTGAGATCTGAAAATTGAGATTCCAGTTATCGACGACTTACATTTAGAAATGCTATGAAACGTGGACATTTATTGGTCGCGGGCTGATTGGGGTATTTTATCACGACGCGAAAAAAGCCGAGCTGATATAAGTACTTGGGATCTGAAAATTGACATTCCAGTTATCAGCGCCATACATTTAGAAATGCTATGAAACGTGGACATTTCTTGGTCCCATGCTGATAGGACCATATTTTAACAGCATGTAAAATACGCAGATGATATGAGTACTTGGGATCTGAAAATTGAGATTCCAGTTATCAACGCCATACATTTAGAAATGCTATGAAACGTGGACATTTTTGGTCCCGTGCTGATTGGACCATTTTTTAACAACATGTCAAATACGCAGATGATATAAGTACTTGGGATCTGAAAATTGAGTTTTCTGTTATCGACGCTATACGTTTAAAAATACCATGACACGTGGAGATTTCTTGGTCCCGGGCTGATAGGGGAATTTTTTCACGACGCTAAAAATTCCGAGCTGATATAAGTACTTGGGATCTGAAAATTGAGATTCCTGTTATCGACGACATACATTTAGAAATGCTATGAAACGTGGACATTTCTTGGTCCCGTGCTGATTGGACCATTTTTTAACAGCATGTAAAATACGCAGATGATATGAGTACTTGGGATCTGAAAATTGAGATTCCTGTTATCGACGCCATACGTTTAGAAATACCATGAAACGTGGACACTTCTTGGTCCCGGTCTGAATGGGGAATTTTTTCACGACGCGAAAAATGCCGAGCTGCTATAAGTACTTGGGATCTGAGAATTGAGTTTCCAGGTATCGACGACATACGTTTAGAAATACCATGAAACGTGGACACTTCTTAGTCCCGGGCTGATTGGGGAATTTTTTCACGACGCGAAAAAAGCCGAGCTGATATAAGTACTTGGGATCTGAAAATTGAGATTCCAGTTATCAACGACTTACATTTAGAAATGCTATGAAACGTGGACATTTATTGGTCGCGGGCTGATTGGGGTATTTTATCACGACGCGAAAAAAGCCGAGCTGATATAAGTACTTGGGATCTGAAAATTGACATTCCAGTTATCAGCGCCATACATTTAGAAATGCTATGAAACGTGGACATTTCTTGGTCCCATGCTGATAGGACCATAATTTAACAGCATGTAAAATACGCAGATGATATGAGTACTTGGGATCTGAAAATTGAGATTCCAGTTATCAACGACTTACATTTAGAAATGCTATGAAACGTGGACATTTTTGGTCCCGTGCTGATTGGACCATTTTTTAACAACACGTAATATACGCAGCTGATATAAGTACTTGGGATCTGAAAATTGAGATTCCGGTTATCGAAGACACACATTTAGAAATGCTATGAAACGTGGACATTTATTGGTCGCGGGCTAATTGGGGTATTTTATAACGACGCGAAAAAAGCCGAGCTGATATAAGTACTTGGGATCTGAAAATTGACATTCCAGTTATCAACTACTTACATTTAGAAATGCTATGAAACGTGGACATTTTTGGTCCCGTGCTGATTGGACCATTTTTTAACAACACGTAATATACGCAGCTGATATAAGTACTTGGGATCTGAAAATTGAGATTCCGGTTATCGAAGACACACATTCAGAAATGCTATGAAACGTGGACATTTATTGGTCGCGGGCTAATTGGGGTATTTTATAACGACGCGAAAAAAGCCGAGCTGATATAAGTACTTGGGATCTGAAAATTGACATTCCAGTTATCAACGCCATACATTTAGAAATGCTATGAAACGTGGACATTTCTTGGTCCCATGCTGATAGGATCATATTTTAACAGCATGTAAAATACGCAGATGATATGAGTCGTTGGGATCTGAAAATTGAGTTTCCTGTTATCGACGCCATTCTTTTAAAAATACCATGAAACGTGGAAATTTGTTGGTCCCGGGCTGATTGGACCATTTTCTAACAACACGTAAAATACGCAGCTGATATAAGTTCTTGGGATCTGAAAATTGAGATTCCGGTTATCGACGACACACATTTAGAAATGCTATGAAATGTGGACATTTGTTGGTCCCGTGCTGATTGGACCATTTTTTAACAACACATAAAATACGCAGCTGATGTAAGTTCTTGGGATCTAAAAATTGAGTTTTCTGTTATCGACGCTATACGTTTAAAAATACCATGACACGTGGAGATTTCTTGGTCCCGGGCTGATAGGGGAATTTTTTCACGACGCTAAAAATTCCGAGCTGATATAAGTACTTGGGATCTGAAAATTGAGATTCCTGTTATCGACGACATACATTTAGAAATGCTATGAAACGTGGACATTTCTTGGTCCCGTGCTGATTGGACCATTTTTTAACAGCATGTAAAATACGCAGATGATATGAGTACTTGGGATCTGAAAATTGAGATTCCTGTTATCGACGCCATACGTTTAGAAATACCATGAAACGTGGACACTTCTTGGTCCCGGTCTGAATGGGGAATTTTTTCACGACGCGAAAAATGCCGAGCTGCTATAAGTACTTGGGATCTGAGAATTGAGTTTCCAGGTATCGACGACATACGTTTAGAAATACCATGAAACGTGGACACTTCTTAGTCCCGGGCTGATTGGGGAATTTTTTCACGACGCGAAAAAAGCCGAGCTGATATAAGTACTTGGGATCTGAAAATTGAGATTCCAGTTATCAACGACTTACATTTAGAAATGCTATGAAACGTGGACATTTATTGGTCGCGGGCTGATTGGGGTATTTTATCACGACGCGAAAAAAGCCGAGCTGATATAAGTACTTGGGATCTGAAAATTGACATTCCAGTTATCAGCGCCATACATTTAGAAATGCTATGAAACGTGGACATTTCTTGGTCCCATGCTGATAGGACCATATTTTAACAGCATGTAAAATACGCAGATGATATGAGTACTTGGGATCTGAAAATTGAGATTCCAGTTATCAACGACTTACATTTAGAAATGCTATGAAACGTGGACATTTTTGGTCCCGTGCTGATTGGACCATTTTTTAACAACACGTAATATACGCAGCTGATATAAGTACTTGGGATCTGAAAATTGAGATTCCGGTTATCGAAGACACACATTTAGAAATGCTATGAAACGTGGACATTTATTGGTCGCGGGCTAATTGGGGTATTTTATAACGACGCGAAAAAAGCCGAGCTGATATAAGTACTTGGGATCTGAAAATTGACATTCCAGTTATCAACGACTTACCTTTAGAAATGCTATGAAACGTGGACATTTTTGGTCCCGTGCTGATTGGACCATTTTTTAACAACACGTAATATACGCAGCTGATATAAGTACTTGGGATCTGAAAATTGAGATTCCGGTTATCGAAGACACACATTCAGAAATGCTATGAAACGTGGACATTTATTGGTCGCGGGCTAATTGGGGTATTTTATAACGACGCGAAAAAAGCCGAGCTGATATAAGTACTTGGGATCTGAAAATTGACATTCCAGTTATCAACGCCATACATTTAGAAATGCTATGAAACGTGGACATTTCTTGGTCCCATGCTGATAGGATCATATTTTAACAGCATGTAAAATACGCAGATGATATGAGTAGTTGGGATCTGAAAATTGAGTTTCCTGTTATCGACGCCATTCTTTTAAAAATACCAGGAAACGTGGAAATTTGTTGGTCCCGGGCTGATTGGACCATTTTCTAACAACACGTAAAATACGCAGCTGATATAAGTTCTTGGGATCTGAAAATTGAGATTCCGGTTATCGACGACACACATTTAGAAATGCTATGAAATGTGGACATTTGTTGGTCCCGTGCTGATTGGACCATTTTTTAACAACACATAAAATACGCAGCTGATGTAAGTTCTTGGGATCTAAAAATTGAGTTTTCTGTTATCGACGCTATACGTTTAAAAATACCATGACACGTGGAGATTTCTTGGTCCCGGGCTGATAGGGGAATTTTTTCACGACGCTAAAAATTCCGAGCTGATATAAGTACTTGGGATCTGAATATTGAGATTCCTGTTATCGACGACATACATTTAGAAATGCTATGAAACGTGGACATTTCTTGGTCCCGTGCTGATTGGACCATTTTTTAACAGCATGTAAAATACGCAGATGATATGAGTACTTGGGATCTGAAAATTGAGATTCCTGTTATCGACGCCATACGTTTAGAAATACCATGAAACGTGGACACTTCTTGGTCCCGGTCTGAATGGGGAATTTTTTCACGACGCGAAAAATGCCGAGCTGCTATAAGTACTTGGGATCTGAGAATTGAGTTTCCAGGTATCGACGACATACGTTTAGAAATACCATGAAACGTGGACACTTCTTAGTCCCGGGCTGATTGGGGAATTTTTTCACGACGCGAAAAAAGCCGAGCTGATATAAGTACTTGGGATCTGAAAATTGAGATTCCAGTTATCAACGACTTACATTTAGAAATGCTATGAAACGTGGACATTTATTGGTCGCGGGCTGATTGGGGTATTTTATCACGACGCGAAAAAAGCCGAGCTGATATAAGTACTTGGGATCTGAAAATTGACATTCCAGTTATCAGCGCCATACATTTAGAAATGCTATGAAACGTGGACATTTCTTGGTCCCATGCTGATAGGACCATATTTTAACAGCATGTAAAATACGCAGATGATATGAGTACTTGGGATCTGAAAATTGAGATTCCAGTTATCAACGACTTACATTTAGAAATGCTATGAAACGTGGACATTTTTGGTCCCGTGCTGATTGGACCATTTTTTAACAACACGTAATATACGCAGCTGATATAAGTACTTGGGATCTGAAAATTGAGATTCCGGTTATCGAAGACACACATTTAGAAATGCTATGAAACGTGGACATTTATTGGTCGCGGGCTAATTGGGGTATTTTATAACGACGCGAAAAAAGCCGAGCTGATATAAGTACTTGGGATCTGAAAATTGACATTCCAGTTATCAACGACTTACCTTTAGAAATGCTATGAAACGTGGACATTTTTGGTCCCGTGCTGATTGGACCATTTTTTAACAACACGTAATATACGCAGCTGATATAAGTACTTGGGATCTGAAAATTGAGATTCCGGTTATCGAAGACACACATTTAGAAATGCTATGAAACGTGGACATTTATTGGTCGCGGGCTAATTGGGGTATTTTATAACGACGCGAAAAAAGCCGAGCTGATATAAGTACTTGGGATCTGAAAATTGACATTCCAGTTATCAACGCCATACATTTAGAAATGCTATGAAACGTGGACATTTCTTGGTCCCATGCTGATAGGATCATATTTTAACAGCATGTAAAATACGCAGATGATATGAGTAGTTGGGATCTGAAAATTGAGTTTCCTGTTATCGACGCCATTCTTTTAAAAATACCATGAAACGTGGACATTTGTTGGTCCCGGGCTGATTGGACCATTTTCTAACAACACGTAAAATACGCAGCTGATATAAGTTCTTGGGATCTGAAAATTGAGATTCCGGTTATCGACGACACACATTTAGAAATGCTATGAAATGTGGACATTTGTTGGTCCCGTGCTGATTGGACCATTTTTTAACAACACATAAAATACGCAGCTGATGTAAGTTCTTGGGATCTAAAAATTGAGTTTTCTGTTATCGACGCTATACGTTTAGAAATACCATGAAACGTGGAGATTTCTTGGTCCCGGGATGATTGGAGAATTTTTTCACGAAGCGAAAAATTCCGAGCTGATATAAGTACTTGAGATCTGTAAATTGAGATTCCAGTTATCGACGACTTACATTTAGAAATGCTATGAAACGTGGACATTTATTGGTCGCGGGCTGATTGGGGTATTTTATCACGACGCGAAAAAAGCCGAGCTGATATAAGTACTTGGGATCTGAAAATTGACATTCCAGTTATCAACGCCATACATTTAGAATTGCTATGAAACGTGGACATTTGTTGGTCCCGTGCTGATTGGACCATTTTTTAACAACACGTAAAATACGCAGCTGATATAAGTACTTGGGATCTGAAAATTGAGTTTTCTGTTATCGACGCTATACGTTTAGAAATACCATGAAACGTGGAGATTTCTTGGTCCCGGGATGATTGGAGAATTTTTTCACGACGCGAAAAAAGCCGAGCTGATATAAGTACTTGGGATCTGAAAATTGACATTCCAGTTATCAACGCCATACATTTAGAATTGCTATGAAACGTGGACATTTGTTGGTCCCGTGCTGATTGGACCATTTTTTAACAACACGTAAAATACGCAGCTGATATAAGTACTTGGGATCTGAAAATTGAGATTCCAGTTATCAACGCCATACATTTAGAAATGCTATGAAACGTGGACATTTGTTGGTCCCGTGCTGATTGGACCATTTTTTAACAACACGTAAAATACGCAGCTGATATAAGTACTTGGGATCTGAAATTTGAGTTTTCTGTTATCGACGCTATACGTTTAGAAATACCATGAAACGTGGAGATTTCTTGGTCCCGGGCTGATTGGAGAATTTTTTCACGAAGCGAAAAATTCCGAGCTGATATAAGTACTTGAGATCTGAAAATTGAGATTCCAGTTATCGACGACTTACATTTAGAAATGCTATGAAACGTGGACATTTATTGGTCGCGGGCTGATTGGGGTATTTTATCACGACGCGAAAAAAGCCGAGCTGATATAAGTACTTGGGATCTGAAAATTGACATTCCAGTTATCAACGCCATACATTTAGAAATGCTATGAAACGTGGACATTTCTTGGTCCCATGCTGATAGGACCATATTTTAACAGCATGTAAAATACGCAGATGATATGAGTACTTGGGATCTGAAAATTGAGTTTCCTGTTATCGACGCCATACTTTTAGAAATACCATGAAACGTGGACATTTGTTGGTCCCGGGCTGATTGGACCATTTTTTAACAACACGTAAAATACGCAGCTGATATAAGTACTTGGGATCTGAAAATTGAGTTTCCAGTTATCAACGCCATGCATTTAGAAATGCTATGAAATGTGGACATTTGTTGGTCCCGTGCTGATTGGACCATTTTTTAACAACACGTAAAATACGCAGCTGATATAAGTACTTGGGGTCTGAAAATTGAGTTTTCTGTTATCGACGCTATACGTTTAGAAATACCATGAAACGTGGAGATTTCTTGGTCCCGGGCTGATTGGAGAATTTTTACACGAAGCGAAAAATTCCGAGCCGATATAAGTACTTGAGATCTGAAAATTGAGATTCCAGTTATCGACGACTTACATTTAGAAATGCTATGAAACGTGGACATTTATTGGTCGCGGGCTGATTGGGGTATTTTATCACGACGCGAAAAAAGCCGAGCTGATATAAGTACTTGGGATCTGAAAATTGACATTCCAGTTATCAGCGCCATACATTTAGAAATGCTATGAAACGTGGACATTTCTTGGTCCCATGCTGATAGGACCATATTTTAACAGCAT
Organism: Perithous albicinctus; assembly: GCA_964016905.1. NCBI lineage: Eukaryota > Metazoa > Arthropoda > Insecta > Hymenoptera > Ichneumonidae > Perithous > Perithous albicinctus. The sequence goes on along the minus strand of OZ024696.1, from coordinate 5,198,478 downwards.
GTAAAATACGCAGATGATATGAGTACTTGGGATCTGAAAATTGAGATTCCAGTTATCAACGCCATACATTTAGAAATGCTATGAAACGTGGACATTTTTGGTCCCGTGCTGATTGGACCATTTTTTAACAACATGTCAAATACGCAGATGATATAAGTACTTGGGATCTGAAAATTGAGTTTTCTGTTATCGACGCTATACGTTTAAAAATACCATGACACGTGGAGATTTCTTGGTCCCGGGCTGATAGGGGAATTTTTTCACGACGCTAAAAATTCCGAGCTGATATAAGTACTTGGGATCTGAAAATTGAGATTCCTGTTATCGACGACATACATTTAGAAATGCTATGAAACGTGGACATTTCTTGGTCCCGTGCTGATTGGACCATTTTTTAACAGCATGTAAAATACGCAGATGATATGAGTACTTGGGATCTGAAAATTGAGATTCCTGTTATCGACGCCATACGTTTAGAAATACCATGAAACGTGGACACTTCTTGGTCCCGGTCTGAATGGGGAATTTTTTCACGACGCGAAAAATTCCGAGCTGATATAAGTACTTGGGATCTGAAAATTGAGATTCCTGTTATCGACGACATACATTTAGAAATGCTATGAAACGTGGACATTTCTTGGTCGCGGGCTGATTGGGGTATTTTATCACGACGCGAAAAAAGCCGAGCTGATATAAGTACTTGGGATCTGAAAATTGACATTCCAGTTATCAGCGCCATACATTTAGAAATGCTATGAAACGTGGACATTTCTTGGTCCCATGCTGATAGGACCATATTTTAACAGCATGTAAAATACGCAGATGATATGAGTACTTGGGATCTGAAAATTGAGTTTCCTGTTATCGACGCCATACTTTTAGAAATAGCATGAAACGTGGACATTTGTTGGTCCCGGGCTGATTGGACCATTTTTTAACAACACGTAAAATACGCAGCTGATATAAGTACTTGGGATCTGAAAATTGAGTTTCCAGTTATCAACGCCATGCATTTAGAAATGCTATGAAATGTGGACATTTGTTGGTCCCGTGCTGATTGGACCATTTTTTAACAACACGTAAAATACGCAGCTGATATAAGTACTTGGGGTCTGAAAATTGAGTTTTCTGTTATCGACGCTATACGTTTAGAAATACCATGAAACGTGGAGATTTCTTGGTCCCGGGCTGATTGGAGAATTTTTACACGAAGCGAAAAATTCCGAGCCGATATAAGTACTTGAGATCTGAAAATTGAGATTCCAGTTATCTACGACTTACATTTAGAAATGCTATGAAACGTGGACATTTATTGGTCGCGGGCTGATTGGGGTATTTTATCACGACGCGAAAAAAGCCGAGCTGATATAAGTACTTGGGATCTGAAAATTGACATTCCAGTTATCAGCGCCATACATTTAGAAATGCTATGAAACGTGGACATTTCTTGGTCCCATGCTGATAGGACCATATTTTAACAGCATGTAAAATACGCAGATGATATGAGTACTTGGGATCTGAAAATTGAGATTCCAGTTATCAACGCCATACATTTAGAAATGCTATGAAACGTGGACATTTTTGGTCCCGTGCTGATTGGACCATTTTTTAACAACATGTCAAATACGCAGATGATATAAGTACTTGGGATCTGAAAATTGAGTTTTCTGTTATCGACGCTATACGTTTAAAAATACCATGACACGTGGAGATTTCTTGGTCCCGGGCTGATAGGGGAATTTTTTCACGACGCTAAAAATTCCGAGCTGATATAAGTACTTGGGATCTGAAAATTGAGATTCCTGTTATCGACGACATACATTTAGAAATGCTATGAAACGTGGACATTTCTTGGTCCCGTGCTGATTGGACCATTTTTTAACAGCTTGTAAAATACGCAGATGATATGAGTACTTGGGATCTGAAAATTGAGATTCCTGTTATCGACGCCATACGTTTAGAAATACCATGAAACGTGGACACTTCTTGGTCCCGGTCTGAATGGGGAATTTTTTCACGACGCGAAAAATGCCGAGCTGCTATAAGTACTTGGGATCTGAGAATTGAGTTTCCAGGTATCGACGACATACGTTTAGAAATACCATGAAACGTGGACACTTCTTAGTCCCGGGCTGATTGGGGAATTTTTTCACGACGCGAAAAAAGCCGAGCTGATATAAGTACTTGGGATCTGAAAATTGACATTCCAGTTATCAGCGCCATACATTTAGAAATGCTATGAAACGTGGACATTTCTTGGTCCCATGCTGATAGGACCATATTTTAACAGCATGTAAAATACGCAGATGATATGAGTACTTGGGATCTGAAAATTGAGATTCCAGTTATCAACGCCATACATTTAGAAATGCTATGAAACGTGGACATTTTTGGTCCCGTGCTGATTGGACCATTTTTTAACAACATGTCAAATACGCAGATGATATAAGTACTTGGGATCTGAAAATTGAGTTTTCTGTTATCGACGCTATACGTTTAAAAATACCATGACACGTGGAGATTTCTTGGTCCCGGGCTGATAGGGGAATTTTTTCACGACGCTAAAAATTCCGAGCTGATATAAGTACTTGGGATCTGAAAATTGAGATTCCTGTTATCGACGACATACATTTAGAAATGCTATGAAACGTGGACATTTCTTGGTCCCGTGCTGATTGGACCATTTTTTAACAGCATGTAAAATACGCAGATGATATGAGTACTTGGGATCTGAAAATTGAGATTCCTGTTATCGACGCCATACGTTTAGAAATACCATGAAACGTGGACACTTCTTGGTCCCGGTCTGATTGGGGAATTTTTTCACGACGCGAAAAATGCCGAGCTGCTATAAGTACTTGGGATCTGAGAATTGAGTTTCCAGGTATCGACGACATACGTTTAGAAATACCATGAAACGTGGACACTTCTTAGTCCCGGGCTGATTGGGGAATTTTTTCACGACGCGAAAAAAGCCGAGCTGATATAAGTACTTGGGATCTGAAAATTGAGATTCCAGTTATCAACGACTTACATTTAGAAATGCTATGAAACGTGGACATTTATTGGTCGCGGGCTGATTGGGGTATTTTATCACGACGCGAAAAAAGCCGAGCTGATATAAGTACTTGGGATCTGAAAATTGACATTCCAGTTATCAGCGCCATACATTTAGAAATGCTATGAAACGTGGACATTTCTTGGTCCCGTGCTGATTAGACCATTTTTAAGAACATGTAAAATACGCAGATGATATGAGTACTTGGGATCTGAGAATTGAGTTTCCAGGTATCGACGACATACGTTTAGAAATACCATGAAACGTGGACACTTCATAGTCCCGGGCTGATTGGGGAATTTTTTCACGTCGCGAAAAAAGCCGAGCTGATATAAGTACTTGGGATCTGCAAATTGAGATTCCAGTTATCGCCGCAATACGTTTAGAAATGCCATGAAACGTTGACATTTCTTGGTCCCGGGCTGATTGGACCATTTTTTAACAACACGTAAAATACGCAGCGGATATAAGTTCTTGGGATCTGAAAATTGAGTTTCCTGTTATCGACGCCATACGTTTAGAAACACCATGAAACATGGTGATTTCTTGGTCCCGGGCTGATTGGAGAATTTTTTCACGAAGCGAAAAATTCCGAGTTGATATAAGTACTTGAGATCTGAAAATTGAGATTCCAGTTATCGACGACTTACATTTAGAAATGCTATGAAACGTGGACATTTATTGGTCGCGGGCTGATTGGAGTATTTTATTACGACGCGAAAAAAGCCGAGCTGATATAAGTACTTGGGATCTGAAAATTGACATTCCAGTTATCAACGCCATACATTTAGAAATGCTATGAAACGTGGACATTTCTTGGTCCCATGCTGATAGGACCATATTTTAACAGCATGTAAAATACGCAGATGATATGAGTACTTGGGATCTGAAAATTGAGATTCCAGTTATCAACGCCATACATTTAGAAATGCTATGAAACGTGGACATTTGTTGGTCCCGTGCTGATTGGACCATTTTTTAACAACACGTAAAATACGCAGCTGATATAAGTACTTGGGATCTGAAAATTGAGTTTCCAGTTATCAACGCCATGCATTTAGAAATGCTATGAAATGTGGACATTTGTTGGTCCCGTCCTGATTGGACCATTTTTTAACAACACGTAAAATACGCAGCTGATATAAGTACTTGGGATCTGAAAATTGAGTTTTCTGTTATCGACGCTATACGTTTAGAAATACCATGAAACGTGGAGATTTCTTGGTCCCGGGCTGATTGGAGAATTTTTTCACGAAGCGAAAAATTCCGAGCTGATATAAGTACTTGAGATCTGAAAATTGAGATTCCAGTTATCGACGACTTACATTTAGAAATGCTATGAAACGTGGACATTTATTGGTCGCGGGCTGATTGGGGTATTTTATCACGACGCGAAAAAAGCCGAGCTGATATAAGTACTTGGGATCTGAAAATTGACATTCCAGTTATCAACGCCATACATTTAGAAATGCTATGAAACGTGGACATTTCTTGGTCCCATGCTGATAGGACCATATTTTAACAGCATGTAAAATACGCAGATGATATGAGTACTTGGGATCTGAAAATTGAGTTTCCTGTTATCGACGCCATTCTTTTAAAAATACCATGAAACGTGGACATTTGTTGGTCCCGGGCTGATTGGACCATTTTCTAACAACACGTAAAATACGCAGCTGATATAAGTTCTTGGGATCTGAAAATTGAGATTCCGGTTATCGACGACACACATTTAGAAATGCTATGAAATGTGGACATTTGTTGGTCCCGTGCTGATTGGACCATTTTTTAACAACACATAAAATACGCAGCTGATGTAAGTTCTTGGGATCTAAAAATTGAGTTTTCTGTTATCGACGCTATACGTTTAGAAATACCATGAAACGTGGAGATTTCTTGGTCCCGGGATGATTGGAGAATTTTTTCACGAAGCGAAAAATTCCGAGCTGATATAAGTACTTGAGATCTGAAAATTGAGATTCCAGTTATCGACGACTTACATTTAGAAATGCTATGAAACGTGGACATTTATTGGTCGCGGGCTGATTGGGGTATTTTATCACGACGCGAAAAAAGCCGAGCTGATATAAGTACTTGGGATCTGAAAATTGAGATTCCGGTTATCGACGACACACATTTAGAAATGCTATGAAACGTGGACATTTGTTGGTTCCGTGCTGATTGGACCAGTTTTTAACAACACGTAAAATACGCAGCTGATATAAGTACTTGGGATCTAAAAATTGAGTTTTCTGTTATCGACGCTATACGTTTAGAAATACCATGAAACGTGGACATTTCTTGGTCCCGGGCTGATTGGGGAATTTTTTCACGTCGCGAAAAAGGCCGAGCTGACATAAGTACTTGGGATATGAAAATTGAGATTCCAGTTATCAACGCCATACATTTAGAAATGCTATGAAACGTGGACATTTGTTGGTCCCGTGCTGATTGGACCATTTTTTAACAACACGTAATATACGCAGCTGATATAAGTACTTGGGATCTGAAAATTGAGTTTTCTGTTATCGACGCTATACGTTTAGAAATACCATGAAACGTGGAGATTTCTTGGTCCCGGGCTGCTTGGGGAATTTTTTCACGACGCGAAAAATGCCGAGCTGATATAAGTACTTGGGATCTGAAAATTGAGATTCCGGTTATCGAAGACACACATATAGAAATGCTATGAAACGTGGACATTTATTGGTCGCGGGCTAATTGGGGTATTTTATAACGACGCGAAAAAAGCCGAGCTGATATAAGTACTTGGGATCTGAAAATTGACATTCCAGTTATCAACGCCATACATTTAGAAATGCTATGAAACGTGGACATTTCTTGGTCCCATGCTGATAGGATCATATTTTAACAGCATGTAAAATACGCAGATGATATGAGTAGTTGGGATCTGAAAATTGAGTTTCCTGTTATCGACGCCATTCTTTTAAAAATACCATGAAACGTGGACATTTGTTGGTCCCGGGCTGATTGGACCATTTTCTAACAACACGTAAAATACGCAGCTGATATAAGTTCTTGGGATCTGAAAATTGAGATTCCGGTTATCGACGACACACATTTAGAAATGCTATGAAATGTGGACATTTGTTGGTCCCGTGCTGATTGGACCATTTTTTAACAACACATAAAATACGCAGCTGATGTAAGTTCTTGGGATCTAAAAATTGAGTTTTCTGTTATCGACGCTATACGTTTAGAAATACCATGAAACGTGGAGATTTCTTGGTCCCGGGATGATTGGAGAATTTTTTCACGAAGCGAAAAATTCCGAGCTGATATAAGTACTTGAGATCTGTAAATTGAGATTCCAGTTATCGACGACTTACATTTAGAAATGCTATGAAACGTGGACATTTATTGGTCGTGGGCTGATTGGGGTATTTTATCACGACGCGAAAAAAGCCGAGCTGATATAAGTACTTGGGATCTGAAAATTGAGATTCCAGTTATCAACGCCATACATTTAGAAATGCTATGAAACGTGGACATTTGTTGGTCCCGTGCTGATTGGACCATTTTTTAACAACACGTAAAATACGCAGCTGATATAAGTACTTGGGATCTGAAAATTGAGTTTTCTGTTATCGACGCTATACGTTTAGAAATACCATGAAACGTGGAGATTTCTTGGTCCCGGGCTGATTGGAGAATTTTTACACGAAGCGAAAAATTCCGAGCCGATATAAGTACTTGAGATCTGAAAATTGAGATTCCAGTTATCGACGACTTACATTTAGAAATGCTATGAAACGTGGACATTTATTGGTCGCGGGCTGATTGGGGTATTTTATCACGACGCGAAAAAAGCCGAGCTGATATAAGTACTTGGGATCTGAAAATTGACATTCCAGTTATCAGCGCCATATATTTAGAAATGCTATGAAACGTGGACATTTCTTGGTCCCATGCTGATAGGACCATATTTTAACAGCATGTAAAATACGCAGATGATATGAGTACTTGGGATCTGAAAATTGAGATTCCAGTTATCAACGCCATACATTTAGAAATGCTATGAAACGTGGACATTTTTGGTCCCGTGCTGATTGGACCATTTTTTAACAACACGTAATATACGCAGCTGATATAAGTACTTGGGATCTGAAAATTGAGATTCCGGTTATCGAAGACACACATTTAGAAATGCTATGAAACGTGGACATTTATTGGTCGCGGGCTAATTGGGGTATTTTATAACGACGCGAAAAAAGCCGAGCTGATATAAGTACTTGGGATCTGAAAATTGACATTCCAGTTATCAACGCCATACATTTAGAAATGCTATGAAACGTGGACATTTCTTGGTCCCATGCTGATAGGATCATATTTTAACAGCATGTAAAATACGCAGATGATATGAGTAGTTGGGATCTGAAAATTGAGTTTCCTGTTATCGACGCCATTCTTTTAAAAATACCATGAAACGTGGACATTTGTTGGTCCCGGGCTGATTGGACCATTTTCTAACAACACGTAAAATACGCAGCTGATATAAGTTCTTGGGATCTGAAAATTGAGATTCCGGTTATCGACGACACACATTTAGAAATGCTATGAAATGTGGACATTTGTTGGTCCCGTGCTGATTGGACCATTTTTTAACAACACATAAAATACGCAGCTGATGTAAGTTCTTGGGATCTAAAAATTGAGTTTTCTGTTATCGACGCTATACGTTTAGAAATACCATGAAACGTGGAGATTTCTTGGTCCCGGGATGATTGGAGAATTTTTTCACGAAGCGAAAAATTCCGAGCTGATATAAGTACTTGAGATCTGTAAATTGAGATTCCAGTTATCGACGACTTACATTTAGAAATGCTATGAAACGTGGACATTTATTGGTCGCGGGCTGATTGGGGTATTTTATCACGACGCGAAAAAAGCCGAGCTGATATAAGTACTTGGGATCTGAAAATTGACATTCCAGTTATCAACGCCATACATTTAGAATTGCTATGAAACGTGGACATTTGTTGGTCCCGTGCTGATTGGACCATTTTTTAACAACACGTAAAATACGCAGCTGATATAAGTACTTGGGATCTGAAAATTGAGATTCCAGTTATCAACGCCATACATTTAGAAATGCTATGAAACGTGGACATTTGTTGGTCCCGTGCTGATTGGACCATTTTTTAACAACACGTAAAATACGCAGCTGATATAAGTACTTGGGATCTGAAATTTGAGTTTTCTGTTATCGACGCTATACGTTTAGAAATACCATGAAACGTGGAGATTTCTTGGTCCCGGGCTGATTGGAGATTTTTTTCACGAAGCGAAAAATTCCGAGCTGATATAAGTACTTGAGATCTGAAAATTGAGATTCCAGTTATCGACGACTTACATTTAGAAATGCTATGAAACGTGGACATTTATTGGTCGCGGGCTGATTGGGGTATTTTATCACGACGCGAAAAAAGCCGAGCTGATATAAGTACTTGGGATCTGAAAATTGACATTCCAGTTATCAACGCCATACATTTAGAAATGCTATGAAACGTGGACATTTCTTGGTCCCATGCTGATAGGACCATATTTTAACAGCATGTAAAATACGCAGATGATATGAGTACTTGGGATCTGAAAATTGAGTTTCCTGTTATCGACGCCATACTTTTAGAAATACCATGAAACGTGGACATTTGTTGGTCCGGGGCTGATTGGACCATTTTTTAACAACACGTAAAATACGCAGCTGATATAAATACTTGGGATCTGAAAATTGAGTTTCCAGTTATCAACGCCATGCATTTAGAAATGCTATGAAATGTGGACATTTGTTGGTCCCGTGCTGATTGGACCATTTTTTAACAACACGTAAAATACGCAGCTGATATAAGTACTTGGGGTCTGAAAATTGAGTTTTCTGTTATCGACGCTATACGTTTAGAAATACCATGAAACGTGGAGATTTCTTGGTCCCGGGCTGATTGGAGAATTTTTACACGAAGCGAAAAATTCGGAGCCGATATAAGTACTTGAGATCTGAAAATTGAGATTCCAGTTATCGACGACTTACATTTAGAAATGCTATGAAACGTGGACATTTATTGGTCGCGGGCTGATTGGGGTATTTTATCACGACGCGAAAAAAGCCGAGCTGATATAAGTACTTGGGATCTGAAAATTGACATTCCAGTTATCAGCGCCATACATTTAGAAATGCTATGAAACGTGGACATTTTTTGGTCCCATGCTGATAGGACCATATTTTAACAGCATGTAAAATACGCAGATGATATGAGTACTTGGGATCTGAAAATTGAGATTCCAGTTATCAACGCCATACATTTAGAAATGCTATGAAACGTGGACATTTTTGGTCCCGTGCTGATTGGACCATTTTTTAACAACATGTCAAATACGCAGATGATATAAGTACTTGGGATCTGAAAATTGAGTTTTCTGTTATCGACGCTATACGTTTAAAAATACCATGACACGTGGAGATTTCTTGGTCCCGGGCTGATAGGGGAATTTTTTCACGACGCTAAAAATTCCGAGCTGATATAAGTACTTGGGATCTGAAAAATGAGATTCCTGTTATCGACGACATACATTTAGAAATGCTATGAAACGTGGACATTTCTTGGTCCCGTGCTGATTGGACCATTTTTTAACAGCATGTAAAATACGCAGATGATATGAGTACTTGGGATCTGAAAATTGAGATTCCTGTTATCGACGCCATACGTTTAGAAATACCATGAAACGTGGACACTTCTTGGTCCCGGTCTGATTGGGGAATTTTTTCACGACGCGAAAAATGCCGAGCTGCTATAAGTACTTGGGATCTGAGAATTGAGTTTCCAGGTATCGACGACATACGTTTAGAAATACCATGAAACGTGGACACTTCATAGTCCCGGGCTGATTGGGGAATTTTTTCACGTCGCGAAAAAAGCCGAGCTGATATAAGTACTTGGGATCTGCAAATTGAGATTCCAGTTATCGCCGCAATACGTTTAGAAATGCCATGAAACGTTGACATTTCTTGGTCCCGGGCTGATTGGACCATTTTTTAACAACACGTAAAATACGCAGCGGATATAAGTTCTTGGGATCTGAAAATTGAGTTTCCTGTTATCGACGCCATACGTTTAGAAACACCATGAAACATGGTGATTTCTTGGTCCCGGGCTGATTGGAGAATTTTTTCACGAAGCGAAAAATTCCGAGTTGATATAAGTACTTGAGATCTGAAAATTGAGATTCCAGTTATCGACGACTTACATTTAGAAATGCTATGAAACGTGGACATTTATTGGTCGCGGGCTGATTGGAGTATTTTATTACGACGCGAAAAAAGCCGAGCTGATATAAGTACTTGGGATCTGAAAATTGACATTCCAGTTATCAACGCCATACATTTAGAAATGCTATGAAACGTGGACATTTCTTGGTCCCATGCTGATAGGACCATATTTTAACAGCATGTAAAATACGCAGATGATATGAGTACTTGGGATCTGAAAATTGAGATTCCAGTTATCAACGCCATACATTTAGAAATGCTATGAAACGTGGACATTTGTTGGTTCCGTGCTGATTGGACCATTTTTTAACAACACGTAAAATACGCAGCTGATATAAGTACTTGGGATCTGAAAATTGAGTTTCCAGTTATCAACGCCATGCATTTAGAAATGCTATGAAATGTGGACATTTGTTGGTCCCGTCCTGATTGGACCATTTTTTAACAACACGTAAAATACGCAGCTGATATAAGTACTTGGGATCTGAAAATTGAGTTTTCTGTTATCGACGCTATACGTTTAGAAATACCATGAAACGTGGAGATTTCTTGGTCCCGGGCTGATTGGAGAATTTTTTCACGAAGCGAAAAATTCCGAGCTGATATAAGTACTTGAGATCTGAAAATTGAGATTCCAGTTATCGACGACTTACATTTAGAAATGCTATGAAACGTGGACATTTATTGGTCGCGGGCTGATTGGGGTATTTTATCACGAAGCGAAAAAAGCCGAGCTGATATAAGTACTTGGGATCTGAAAATTGAGATTCCAGTTATCGACGCCATACATTTAGAAATGCTATGAAACGTGGACATTTTTGGTCCCGTGCTGATTGGACCATTTTTTAACAACATGTCAAATACGCAGATGATATAAGTACTTGGGATCTGAAAATTGAGTTTTCTGTTATCGACGCTATACGTTTAAAAATACCATGACACGTGGAGATTTCTTGGACCCGGGCTGATAGGGGAATTTTTTCACGACGCTAAAAATTCCGAGCTGATATAAGTACTTGAGATCTGAAAATTGAGATTCCTGTTATCGACGACATGCATTTAGAAATGCTATGAAACGTGGACATTTCTTGGTCCCGTGCTGATTGGACCATTTTTTAACAGCATGTAAAATACGCAGATGATATGAGTACTTGGGATCTGAAAATTGAGATTCCTGTTATCGACGCCATACGTTTAGAAATACCATGAAACGTGGACACTTCTTGGTCCCGGTCTGATTGGGGAATTTTTTCACGACGCGAAAAATGCCGAGCTGCTATAAGTACTTGGGATCTGAGAATTGAGTTTCCAGGTAGCGACGACATACGTTTAGAAATACCATGAAACGTGGACACTCCTTAGTCCCGGGCTGATTGGGGAATTTTTTCACGACGCGAAAAAAGCCGAGCTGATATAAGTACTTGGGATCTGCAAATTGAGATTTCAGTTATCGCCGCAATACGTTTAGAAATGCCATGAAACGTTGACATTTCTTGGTCCCGGGCTGATTGGACCATTTTTTAACAACACGTAAAATACGCAGCGGATATAAGTTCTTGGGATCTGAAAATTGAGTTTTCTGTCATCGACGCTATACGTTTAGAAATACCATGAAACATGGTGATTTCTTGGTCCCGGGCTGATTGGCGAATTTTTTCACGAAGCGAAAAATTCCGAGCTGATATAAGTACTTGAGATCTGAAAATTGAGATTCCAGTTATCGACGACTTACATTTAGAAATGCTATGAAACGTGGACATTTATTGGTCGCGGGCTGATTGGGGTATTTTATCACGACGCGAAAAAAGCCGAGCTGATATAAGTACTTGGGATCTGAAAATTGACATTCCAGTTATCAACGCCATACATTTAGAAATGCTATGAAACGTGGACATTTCTTGGTCCCATGCTGATAGGACCATATTTTAACAGCATGTAAAATACGCAGATGATATGAGTACTTGGGATCTGAAAATTGAGTTTCCTGTTATCGACGCCATTCTTTTAAAAATACCATGAAACGTGGACATTTGTTGGTCCCGGGCTGATTGGACCATTTTCTAACAACACGTAAAATACGCAGCTGATATAAGTTCTTGGGATCTGAAAATTGAGATTCCGGTTATCGACGACACACATTTAGAAATGCTATGAAATGTGGACATTTGTTGGTCCCGTGCTGATTGGACCATTTTTTAACAACACATAAAATACGCAGCTGATGTAAGTTCTTGGGATCTAAAAATTGAGTTTTCTGTTATCGACGCTATACGTTTAGAAATACCATGAAACGTGGAGATTTCTTGGTCCCGGGATGATTGGAGAATTTTTTCACGAAGCGAAACATTCCGAGCTGATATAAGTACTTGAGATCTGAAAATTGAGATTCCAGTTATCGACGACTTACATTTAGAAATGCTATGAAACGTGGACATTTATTGGTCGCGGGCTGATTGGGGTATTTTATCACGACGCGAAAAAAGCCGAGCTGATATAAGTACTTGGGATCTGAAAATTGAGATTCCGGTTATCGACGACACACATTTAGAAATGCTATGAAACGTGGACATTTGTTGGTTCCGTGCTGATTGGACCATTTTTTAACAACACGTAAAATACGCAGCTGATATAAGTACTTGGGATCTAAAAATTGAGTTTTCTGTTATCGACGCTATACGTTTAGAAATACCATGAAACGTGGACATTTCTTGGTCCCGGGCTGATTGGGGAATTTTTTCACGTCGCGAAAAAGGCCGAGCTGACATAAGTACTTGGGATATGAAAATTGAGATTCCAGTTATCAACGCCATACATTTAGAAATGCTATGAAACGTGGACATTTGTTGGTCCCGTGCTGATTGGACCATTTTTTAACAACACGTAATATACGCAGCTGATATAAGTACTTGGGATCTGAAAATTGAGTTTTCTGTTATCGACGCTATACGTTTAGAAATACCATGAAACGTGGAGATTTCTTGGTCCCGGGCTGCTTGGGGAATTTTTTCACGACGCGAAAAATGCCGAGCTGATATAAGTACTTGGGATCTGAAAATTGAGATTCCGGTTATCGAAGACACACATATAGAAATGCTATGAAACGTGGACATTTATTGGTCGCGGGCTAATTGGGGTATTTTATAACGACGCGAAAAAAGCCGAGCTGATATAAGTACTTGGGATCTGAAAATTGACATTCCAGTTATCAACGCCATACATTTAGAAATGCTATGAAACGTGGACATTTCCTGGTCCCATGCTGATAGGATCATATTTTAACAGCATGTAAAATACGCAGATGATATGAGTAGTTGGGATCTGAAAATTGAGTTTCCTGTTATCGACGCCATTCTTTTAAAAATACCATGAAACGTGGACATTTGTTGGTCCCGGGCTGATTGGACCATTTTCTAACAACACGTAAAATACGCAGCTGATATAAGTTCTTGGGATCTGAAAATTGAGATTCCGGTTATCGACGACACACATTTAGAAATGCTATGAAATGTGGACATTTGTTGGTCCCGTGCTGATTGGACCATTTTTTAACAACACATAAAATACGCAGCTGATGTAAGTTCTTGGGATCTAAAAATTGAGTTTTCTGTTATCGACGCTATACGTTTAGAAATACCATGAAACGTGGAGATTTCTTGGTCCCGGGATGATTGGAGAATTTTTTCACGAAGCGAAAAATTCCGAGCTGATATAAGTACTTGAGATCTGTAAATTGAGATTCCAGTTATCGACGACTTACATTTAGAAATGCTATGAAACGTGGACATTTATTGGTCGTGGGCTGATTGGGGTATTTTATCACGACGCGAAAAAAGCCGAGCCGATATAAGTACTTGGGATCTGAAAATTGAGATTCCAGTTATCAACGCCATACATTTAGAAATGCTATGAAACGTGGACATTTGTTGGTCCCGTGCTGATTGGACCATTTTTTAACAACACGTAAAATACGCAGCTGATATAAGTACTTGGGATCTGAAAATTGAGTTTTCTGTTATCGACGCTATACGTTTAGAAATACCATGAAACGTGGAGATTTCTTGGTCCCGGGCTGATTGGAGAATTTTTACACGAAGCGAAAAATTCCGAGCCGATATAAGTACTTGAGATCTGAAAATTGAGATTCCAGTTATCGACGACTTACATTTAGAAATGCTATGAAACGTGGACATTTATTGGTCGCGGGCTGATTGGGGTATTTTATCACGACGCGAAAAAAGCCGAGCTGATATAAGTACTTGGGATCTGAAAATTGACATTCCAGTTATCAACGCCATACATTTAGAATTGCTATGAAACGTGGACATTTGTTGGTCCCGTGCTGATTGGACCATTTTTTAACAACACGTAAAATACGCAGCTGATATAAGTACTTGGGATCTGAAAATTGAGATTCCAGTTATCAACGCCATACATTTAGAAATGCTATGAAACGTGGACATTTGTTGGTCCCGTGCTGATTGGACCATTTTTTAACAACACGTAAAATACGCAGCTGATATAAGTACTTGGGATCTGAAATTTGAGTTTTCTGTTATCGACGCTATACGTTTAGAAATACCATGAAACGTGGAGATTTCTTGGTCCCGGGCTGATTGGAGAATTTTTTCACGAAGCGAAAAATTCCGAGCTGATATAAGTACTTGAGATCTGAAAATTGAGATTCCAGTTATCGACGACTTACATTTAGAAATGCTATGAAACGTGGACATTTATTGGTCGCGGGCTGATTGGGGTATTTTATCACGACGCGAAAAAAGCCGAGCTGATATAAGTACTTGGGATCTGAAAATTGACATTCCAGTTATCAACGCCATACATTTAGAAATGCTATGAAACGTGGACATTTCTTGGTCCCATGCTGATAGGACCATATTTTAACAGCATGTAAAATACGCAGATGATATGAGTACTTGGGATCTGAAAATTGAGTTTCCTGTTATCGACGCCATACTTTTAGAAATACCATGAAACGTGGACATTTGTTGGTCCGGGGCTGATTGGACCATTTTTTAACAACACGTAAAATACGCAGCTGATATAAATACTTGGGATCTGAAAATTGAGTTTCCAGTTATCAACGCCATGCATTTAGAAATGCTATGAAATGTGGACATTTGTTGGTCCCGTGCTGATTGGACCATTTTTTAACAACACGTAAAATACGCAGCTGATATAAGTACTTGGGGTCTGAAAATTGAGTTTTCTGTTATCGACGCTATACGTTTAGAAATACCATGAAACGTGGAGATTTCTTGGTCCCGGGCTGATTGGAGAATTTTTACACGAAGCGAAAAATTCCGAGCCGATATAAGTACTTGAGATCTGAAAATTGAGATTCCAGTTATCGACGACTTACATTTAGAAATGCTATGAAACGTGGACATTTATTGGTCGCGGGCTGATTGGGGTATTTTATCACGACGCGAAAAAAGCCGAGCTGATATAAGTACTTGGGATCTGAAAATTGACATTCCAGTTATCAGCGCCATACATTTAGAAATGCTATGAAACGTGGACATTTCTTGGTCCCATGCTGATAGGACCATATTTTAACAGCATGTAAAATACGCAGATGATATGAGTACTTGGGATCTGAAAATTGAGATTCCAGTTATCAACGCCATACATTTAGAAATGCTATGAAACGTGGACATTTTTGGTCCCGTGCTGATTGGACCATTTTTTAACAACATGTCAAATACGCAGATGATATAAGTACTTGGGATCTGAAAATTGAGTTTTCTGTTATCGACGCTATACGTTTAAAAATACCATGACACGTGGAGATTTCTTGGTCCCGGGCTGATAGGGGAATTTTTTCACGACGCTAAAAATTCCGAGCTGATATAAGTACTTGGGATCTGAAAAATGAGATTCCTGTTATCGACGACATACATTTAGAAATGCTATGAAACGTGGACATTTCTTGGTCCCGTGCTGATTGGACCATTTTTTAACAGCATGTAAAATACGCAGATGATATGAGTACTTGGGATCTGAAAATTGAGATTCCTGTTATCGACGCCATACGTTTAGAAATACCATGAAACGTGGACACTTCTTGGTCCCGGTCTGATTGGGGAATTTTTTCACGACGCGAAAAATGCCGAGCTGCTATAAGTACTTGGGATCTGAGAATTGAGTTTCCAGGTATCGACGACATACGTTTAGAAATACCATGAAACGTGGACACTTCATAGTCCCGGGCTGATTGGGGAATTTTTTCACGTCGCGAAAAAAGCCGAGCTGATATAAGTACTTGGGATCTGCAAATTGAGATTCCAGTTATCGCCGCAATACGTTTAGAAATGCCATGAAACGTTGACATTTCTTGGTCCCGGGCTGATTGGACCATTTTTTAACAACACGTAAAATACGCAGCGGATATAAGTTCTTGGGATCTGAAAATTGAGTTTCCTGTTATCGACGCCATACGTTTAGAAACACCATGAAACATGGTGATTTCTTGGTCCCGGGCTGATTGGAGAATTTTTTCACGAAGCGAAAAATTCCGAGTTGATATAAGTACTTGAGATCTGAAAATTGAGATTCCAGTTATCGACGACTTACATTTAGAAATGCTATGAAACGTGGACATTTATTGGTCGCGGGCTGATTGGAGTATTTTATTACGACGCGAAAAAAGCCGAGCTGATATAAGTACTTGGGATCTGAAAATTGACATTCCAGTTATCAACGCCATACATTTAGAAATGCTATGAAACGTGGACATTTCTTGGTCCCATGCTGATAGGACCATATTTTAACAGCATGTAAAATACGCAGATGATATGAGTACTTGGGATCTGAAAATTGAGATTCCAGTTATCAACGCCATACATTTAGAAATGCTATGAAACGTGGACATTTGTTGGTCCCGTGCTGATTGGACCATTTTTTAACAACACGTAAAATACGCAGCTGATATAAGTACTTGGGATCTGAAAATTGAGTTTTCTGTTATCGACGCTATACGTTTAGAAATACCATGAAACGTGGAGATTTCTTGGTCCCGGGCTGATTGGAGAATTTTTTCACGAAGCGAAAAATTCCGAGCTGATATAAGTACTTGAGATCTGAAAATTGAGATTCCAGTTATCGACGACTTACATTTAGAAATGCTATGAAACGTGGACATTTATTGGTCGCGGGCTGATTGGGGTATTTTATCACGACGCGAAAAAAGCCGAGCTGATATAAGTACTTGGGATCTGAAAATTGAGATTCCAGTTATCGACGCCATACATTTAGAAATGCTATGAAACGTGGACATTTTTGGTCCCGTGCTGATTGGACCATTTTTTAACAACATGTCAAATACGCAGATGATATAAGTACTTGGGATCTGAAAATTGAGTTTTCTGTTATCGACGCTATACGTTTAAAAATACCATGACACGTGGAGATTTCTTGGACCCGGGCTGATAGGGGAATTTTTTCACGACGCTAAAAATTCCGAGCTGATATAAGTACTTGAGATCTGAAAATTGAGATTCCTGTTATCGACGACATACATTTAGAAATGCTATGAAACGTGGACATTTCTTGGTCCCGTGCTGATTGGACCATTTTTTAACAGCATGTAAAATACGCAGATGATATGAGTACTTGGGATCTGAAAATTGAGATTCCTGTTATCGACGCCATACGTTTAGAAATACCATGAAACGTGGACACTTCTTGGTCCCGGTCTGATTGGGGAATTTTTTCACGACGCGAAAAATGCCGAGCTGCTATAAGTACTTGGGATCTGAGAATTGAGTTTCCAGGTAGCGACGACATACGTTTAGAAATACCATGAAACGTGGACACTCCTTAGTCCCGGGCTGATTGGGGAATTTTTTCACGACGCGAAAAAAGCCGAGCTGATATAAGTACTTGGGATCTGCAAATTGAGATTTCAGTTATCGCCGCAATACGTTTAGAAATGCCATGAAACGTTGACATTTCTTGGTCCCGGGCTGATTGGACCATTTTTTAACAACACGTAAAATACGCAGCGGATATAAGTTCTTGGGATCTGAAAATTGAGTTTTCTGTCATCGACGCTATACGTTTAGAAATACCATGAAACATGGTGATTTCTTGGTCCCGGGCTGATTGGAGAATTTTTTCACGAAGCGAAAAATTCCGAGCTGATATAAGTACTTGAGATCTGAAAATTGAGATTCCAGTTATCGACGACTTACATTTAGAAATGCTATGAAACGTGGACATTTATTGGTCGCGGGCTGATTGGGGTATTTTATCACGACGCGAAAAAAGCCGAGCTGATATAAGTACTTGGGATCTGAAAATTGACATTCCAGTTATCAACGGCATACATTTAGAAATGCTATGAAACGTGGACATTTCTTGGTCCCATGCTGATAGGACCATATTTTAACAGCATGTAAAATACGCAGATGATATGAGTACTTGGGATCTGAAAATTGAGTTTCCTGTTATCGACGCCATTCTTTTAAAAATACCATGAAACGTGGACATTTGTTGGTCCCGGGCTGATTGGACCATTTTCTAACAACACGTAAAATACGCAGCTGATATAAGTTCTTGGGATCTGAAAATTGAGATTCCGGTTATCGACGACACACATTTAGAAATGCTATGAAATGTGGACATTTGTTGGTCCCGTGCTGATTGGACCATTTTTTAACAACACATAAAATACGCAGCTGATGTAAGTTCTTGGGATCTAAAAATTGAGTTTTCTGTTATCGACGCTATACGTTTAGAAATACCATGAAACGTGGAGATTTCTTGGTCCCGGGATGATTGGAGAATTTTTTCACGAAGCGAAAAATTCCGAGCTGATATAAGTACTTGAGATCTGAAAATTGAGATTCCAGTTATCGACGACTTACATTTAGAAATGCTATGAAACGTGGACATTTATTGGTCGCGGGCTGATTGGGGTATTTTATCACGACGCGAAAAAAGCCGAGCTGATATAAGTACTTGGGATCTGAAAATTGAGATTCCGGTTATCGACGACACACATTTAGAAATGCTATGAAACGTGGACATTTGTTGGTTCCGTGCTGATTGGACCATTTTTTAACAACACGTAAAATACGCAGCTGATATAAGTACTTGGGATCTAAAAATTGAGTTTTCTGTTATCGACGCTATACGTTTAGAAATACCATGAAACGTGGACATTTCTTGGTCCCGGGCTGATTGGGGAATTTTTTCACGTCGCGAAAAAGGCCGAGCTGACATAAGTACTTGGGATATGAAAATTGAGATTCCAGTTATCAACGCCATACATTTAGAAATGCTATGAAACGTGGACATTTGTTGGTCCCGTGCTGATTGGACCATTTTTTAACAACACGTAATATACGCAGCTGATATAAGTACTTGGGATCTGAAAATTGAGTTTTCTGTTATCGACGCTATACGTTTAGAAATACCATGAAACGTGGAGATTTCTTGGTCCCGGGCTGCTTGGGGAATTTTTTCACGACGCGAAAAATGCCGAGCTGATATAAGTACTTGGGATCTGAAAATTGAGATTCCGGTTATCGAAGACACACATATAGAAATGCTATGAAACGTGGACATTTATTGGTCGCGGGCTAATTGGGGTATTTTATAACGACGCGAAAAAAGCCGAGCTGATATAAGTACTTGGGATCTGAAAATTGACATTCCAGTTATCAACGCCATACATTTAGAAATGCTATGAAACGTGGACATTTCTTGGTCCCATGCTGATAGGATCATATTTTAACAGCATGTAAAATACGCAGATGATATGAGTAGTTGGGATCTGAAAATTGAGTTTCCTGTTATCGACGCCATTCTTTTAAAAATACCATGAAACGTGGACATTTGTTGGTCCCGGGCTGATTGGACCATTTTCTAACAACACGTAAAATACGCAGCTGATATAAGTTCTTGGGATCTGAAAATTGAGATTCCGGTTATCGACGACACACATTTAGAAATGCTATGAAATGTGGACATTTGTTGGTCCCGTGCTGATTGGACCATTTTTTAACAACACATAAAATACGCAGCTGATGTAAGTTCTTGGGATCTAAAAATTGAGTTTTCTGTTATCGACGCTATACGTTTAGAAATACCATGAAACGTGGAGATTTCTTGGTCCCGGGATGATTGGAGAATTTTTTCACGAAGCGAAAAATTCCGAGCTGATATAAGTACTTGAGATCTGTAAATTGAGATTCCAGTTATCGACGACTTACATTTAGAAATGCTATGAAACGTGGACATTTATTGGTCGTGGGCTGATTGGGGTATTTTATCACGACGCGAAAAAAGCCGAGCTGATATAAGTACTTGGGATCTGAAAATTGAGATTCCAGTTATCAACGCCATACATTTAGAAATGCTATGAAACGTGGACATTTGTTGGTCCCGTGCTGATTGGACCATTTTTTAACAACACGTAAAATACGCAGCTGATATAAGTACTTGGGATCTGAAAATTGAGTTTTCTGTTATCGACGCTATACGTTTAGAAATACCATGAAACGTGGAGATTTCTTGGTCCCGGGCTGATTGGGGAATTTTTTCACGACGCGAAAAAAGCCGAGCTGATATAAGTACTTGGGATCTGAAAATTGAGATTCCAGTTATCAACGCCATACATTTAGAAATGCTATGAAACGTGGACATTTATTGGTCGCGGGCTGATTGGGGTATTTTATCACGACGCGAAAAATGCCGAGCTGATATAAGTACTTGGGATCTGAAAATTGACATTCCAGTTATCAACGCCATACATTTAGAAATGCTATGAAACGTGGACATTTGTTGGTCCCGTGCTGATTGGACCATTTTTTAACAACACATAAAATACGCAGCTGATGTAAGTTCTTGGGATCTAAAAATTGAGTTTTCTGTTATCGACGCTATACGTTTAGAAATACCATGAAACGTGGAGATTTCTTGGTCCCGGGCTGATTGGAGAATTTTTTCACGAAGCGAAAAATTCCGAGCTGATATAAGTACTTGAGATCTGAAAATTGAGATTGCAGTTATCGACGACTTACATTTAGAAATGCTATGAAACGTGGACATTTATTGGTCGCGGGCTGATTGGGGTATTTTATCACGACGCGAAAAAAGCCGAGCTGATATAAGTACTTGGGATCTGAAAATTGACATTCCAGTTATCAACGGCATACATTTACAAATGCTATGAAACGTGGACATTTCTTGGTCCCATGCTAATAGGACCATATTTTAACAGCATGTAAAATACGCAGATGATATGAGTACTTGGGATCTGAAAATTGAGTTTCCTATTATCGACGCCATACTTTTAGAAATACCATGAAACGTGGACATTTTTTGATCCCGGGCTGATTGGACCATTTTCTAACAACACGTAAAATACGCAGCTGATATAAGTTCTTGGGATCTGAAAATTGAGATTCCGGTTATCGACGACACACATTTAGAAATGCTATGAAACGTGGACAGTTGTTGGTTCCGTGCTGATTGGACCATTTTTTAACAACACGTAAAATACGCAGCTGATATAAGTACTTGGGATCTAAAAATTGAGTTTTCTGTTATCGACGCTATACGTTTAGAAATACCATGAAACGTGGAGATTTCTTGGTCCCGGGCTGATTGGGGAATTTTTTCACGACGCGAAAAATGCCGAGCTGATATAAGTACTTGGGATCTGAAAATTGAGATTCCGGTTATCGACGACACACATTTAGAAATGCTATGAAACGTGGACATTTCTTGGTCCCGTGCTGATTGGACCATATTTAACAGCATGTAAAATACGCAGATGATATGAGTACTTGGGATCTGAAAATTGAGTTTCCTGTTATCGACGCCATACTTTTAGAAATACCATGAAACGTGGAAATTTGTTGGTCCCGGGCTGATTGGACCATTTTCTAACAACACGTAAAATACGCAGCTGATATAAGTTCTTGGGATCTGAAAATTGAGATTCCGGTTATCGACGACAGACATTTAGAAATGCTATGAAACGTGGACATTTCTTGGTCCCGTACTGATTGGACCATTTTTTAACAACATGTCAAATACGCAGATGATATAAGTACTTGGGATCTGAAAATTGAGTTTTCTGTTATCGACGCTATACGTTTAGAAATACCATGAAACGTGGACATTTCTTGGTCCCGTACTGATTGGACCATTTTTTAACAACATGTCAACTACGCAGATGATATAAGTACTTGAGATCTGAAAATTGAGATTCCAGTTATCGACGACTTACATTTAGAAATGCTATGAAACGTGGACATTTATTGGTCGCGGGCTGATTGGGGTATTTTATCACGACGCGAAAAAAGCCGAGCTGATATAAGTACTTGGGATCTGAAAATTGACATTCCAGTTATCAACGCCATACATTTACAAATGCCATGAAACGTGAAAATTTCTTGGTCCCATGCTGATAGGACCATATTTTAACAGCATGTAAAATACGCAGATGATATGAGTACTTGGGATCTGAATATTGAGTTTCCTGTTATCGACGCCATACTTTTAGAAATACCATGAAACGTGGACATTTTTTGGTCCCGGGCTGATTGGACCATTTTCTAACAACACGTAAAATACGCAGCTGATATAAGTTCTTGGGATCTGAAAATTGAGATTCCGGTTATCGACGACAGACATTTAGAAATGCTATGAAACGTGGACATTTCTTGGTCCCGTACTGATTGGACCATTTTTTAACAACATGTCAAATACGCAGATGATATAAGTACTTGGGATCTGAAAATTGAGTTTTCTGTTATCGACGCTATACGTTTAGAAATACCATGAAACGTGGAGATTTCTTGGTCCCGGGCTGATTGGGGAATTTTTTCACGACGTGAAAAAAGCCGAGCTGATGTAAGTACTTGGGATCTGAGAATTGAGTTTCCAGGTATCGACGACATACGTTTAGAAATACCATGAAACGTGGACACTTCTTAGTCCCGGGCTGATTGGGGAATTTTTTCACGACGCGAAAAAAGCCGAGCTGATATAAGTACTTGGGATCTGCAAATTGAGATTCCAGTTATCGCCGCAATACGTTTAGAAATGCCATGAAACGTTGACATTTCTTGGTCCCGGGCTGATTGGACCATTTTTTAACAACACGTAAAATACGCAGCGGATATAAGTTCTTGGGATCTGAAAATTGAGTTTCCTGTTATCGACGCCATACGTTTAGAAACGCCATGAAACGTGGACATTTGTTGGTCCCGTGCTGATTGGACCATTTTTTAACAACACGCAAAATACGTAGCTGATATAAGTACTTGGGATCTGAAAATTGAGTTTTCTGTTATCGACGCTATACGTTTAGAAATACCATGAAACGTGGTGATTTCTTGGTCCAGGGCTGATTGGAGAATTTTTTCACGAAGCGAAAAATTCCGAGCTGATATAAGTACTTGAGATCTGAAAATTGAGATTCCAGTTATCGACGACTTACATTTAGAAATGCTATGAAACGTGGACATTTATTGGTCGCGGGCTGATTGGGGTATTTTATCACGACGCGAAAAAAGCCGAGCTGATATAAGTACTTGGGATCTGAAAATTGACATTCCAGTTATCAACGCCATACATTTAGAAATGCTATGAAACGTGGACATTTGTTGGTCCCGTGCTGATTGGACCATTTTTTAACAACACGTAAAATACGCAGCTGATATAAGTACTTGGGATCTGAAAATTGAGTTTTCTGTTATCGACGCTATACGTTTAGAAATACCATGAAACGTGGAGATTTCTTGGTCCCGGGCTGATTGGGGAATTTTATCACGACGCGAAAAAATTCGAGCTGATATAAGTACTTGGGATCTGAAAATGGAGTTTCCAGGTATCGACGCCATACGCTTAGAAATACCATGAAACGTGGACATTTCTTGGTCCCGGGTTGATTGGGGAATTTTTTCACGACGCGAAAAAAACCTTGCTGATATAAGTACTTGGGATCTGAAAATTGACATTCCAGTTATCAACGCCATACATTTAGAAATGCTATGAAACGTGGACATTTGTTGGTCCCGTGCTGATTGGACCATTATTTAACAACACGTAAAATACGCAGCTGATATAAGTACTTGGGATCTGAAAATTGAGTTTTCTGTTATCGACGCTATACGTTTAGAAATACCATGAAACGTGGAGATTTCTTGGTCCCGGGCTGATTGGAGAATTTTTTCACGAAGCGAAAAATTCCGAGCTGATATAAGTACTTGAGATCTGAAAATTGAGATTCCAGTTATCGACGACTTACATTTAGAAATGCTATGAAACGTGGACATTTATTGGTCGCGGGCTGATTGGGGTATTTTATCACGACGCGAAAAAAGCCGAGCTGATATAAGTACTTGGGATATGAAAATTGACATTCCAGTTATCAACGCCATACATTTAGAAATGCTATGAAACGTGGTGATTTCTTGGTCCCGGGCTGATTGGAGAATTTTTTCACGAAGCGAAAAATTCCGAGCTGATATAAGTACTTGGGATCTGAAAATGGAGTTTCCAGGTATCGACGCCATACGCTTAGAAATACCATGAAACGTGGACATTTCTTGGTCCCGGGTTGATTGGGGAATTTTTTCACGACGCGAAAAAAACCTTGCTGATATAAGTACTTGGGATCTGAAAATTGAGTTTCCAGTTATCAACGCCATGCATTTAGAAATGCTATGAAATGTGGACATTTGTTGGTCCCGTGCTGATTGGACCATTTTTTAACAACACATAAAATACGCAGCTGATGTAAGTTCTTGGGATCTAAAAATTGAGTTTTCTGTTATCGACGCTATACGTTTAGAAATACCATGAAACGTGGAGATTTCTTGGTCCCGGGCTGATTGGAGAATTTTTTCACGAAGCGAAAAATTCCGAGCTGATATAAGTACTTGAGATCTGAAAATTGAGATTCCAGTTATCGACGACTTACATTTAGAAATGCTATGAAACGTGGACATTTATTGGTCGCGGGCTGATTGGGGTATTTTATCACGACGCGAAAAATGCCGAGCTGATATAAGTACTTGGGATCTGAAAATTGAGATTCCAGTTATCAACGCCATACATTTAGAAATGCTATGAAACGTGGACATTTGTTGGTCCCGTGCTGATTGGACCATTTTTTAACAACACATAAAATACGCAGCTGATGTAAGTTCTTGGGATCTAAAAATTGAGTTTTCTGTTATCGACGCTATACGTTTAGAAATACCATGAAACGTGGAGATTTCTTGGTCCCGGGCTGATTGGAGAATTTTTTCACGAAGCGAAAAATTCCGAGCTGATATAAGTACTTGAGATCTGAAAATTGAGATTGCAGTTATCGACGACTTACATTTAGAAATGCTATGAAACGTGGACATTTATTGGTCGCGGGCTGATTGGGGTATTTTATCACGACGCGAAAAAAGCCGAGCTGATATAAGTACTTGGGATCTGAAAATTGACATTCCAGTTATCAACGGCATACATTTACAAATGCTATGAAACGTGGACATTTCTTGGTCCCATGCTAATAGGACCATATTTTAACAGCATGTAAAATACGCAGATGATATGAGTACTTGGGATCTGAAAATTGAGTTTCCTATTATCGACGCCATACTTTTAGAAATACCATGAAACGTGGACATTTTTTGGTCCCGGGCTGATTGGACCATTTTCTAACAACACGTAAAATACGCAGCTGATATAAGTTCTTGGGATCTGAAAATTGAGATTCCGGTTATCGACGACACACATTTAGAAATGCTATGAAACGTGGACAGTTGTTGGTTCCGTGCTGATTGGACCATTTTTTAACAACACGTAAAATACGCAGCTGATATAAGTACTTGGGATCTAAAAATTGAGTTTTCTGTTATCGACGCTATACGTTTAGAAATACCATGAAACGTGGAGATTTCTTGGTCCCGGGCTGATTGGGGAATTTTTTCACGACGCGAAAAATGCCGAGCTGATATAAGTACTTGGGATCTGAAAATTGAGATTCCGGTTATCGACGACACACATTTAGAAATGCTATGAAACGTGGACATTTCTTGGTCCCGTGCTGATTGGACCATATTTAACAGCATGTAAAATACGCACATGATATGAGTACTTGGGATCTGAAAATTGAGTTTCCTGTTATCGACGCCATACTTTTAGAAATACCATGAAACGTGGAAATTTGTTGGTCCCGGGCTGATTGGACCATTTTCTAACAACACGTAAAATACGCAGCTGATATAAGTTCTTGGGATCTGAAAATTGAGATTCCGGTTATCGACGACAGACATTTAGAAATGCTATGAAACGTGGACATTTCTTGGTCCCGTACTGATTGGACCATTTTTTAACAACATGTCAAATACGCAGATGATATAAGTACTTGGGATCTGAAAATTGAGTTTTCTGTTATCGACGCTATACGTTTAGAAATACCATGAAACGTGGACATTTCTTGGTCCCGTACTGATTGGACCATTTTTTAACAACATGTCAACTACGCAGATGATATAAGTACTTGGGATCTGAAAATTGAGATTCCTGTTATCGACGACATACATTTAGAAATGCTATGAAACGTGGACATTTCTTGGTCCCTTGCTGATTGGACCATTTTTTAACAGCATGTAAAATACGCAGATGATATGAGTACTTGGGATCTGAAAATTGAGATTCCTGTTATCGACGCCATACGTTTAGAAATACCATGAAACGTGGACATTTCTTGGTCCCGGTCTGATTGGGGAATTTTTTCACGACGCGAAAAAAACCTTGCTGATATAAGTACTTGGGATCTGAAAATTGAGTTTCCAGTTATCAACGCCATGCATTTAGAAATGCTATGAAATGTGGACATTTGTTGGTCCCGTGCTGATTGGACCATTTTTTAACAACACATAAAATACGCAGCTGATGTAAGTTCTTGGGATCTAAAAATTGAGTTTTCTGTTATCGACACTATACGTTTAGAAATACCATGAAACGTGGAGATTTCTTGGTCCCGGGCTGATTGGAGAATTTTTTCACGAAGCGAAAAATTCCGAGCTGATATAAGTACTTGAGATCTGAAAATTGAGATTCCAGTTATCGACGACTTACATTTAGAAATGCTATGAAACGTGGACATTTATTGGTCGCGGGCTGATTGGGGTATTTTATCACGACGCGAAAAATGCCGAGCTGATATAAGTACTTGGGATCTGAAAATTGACATTCCAGTTATCAACGCCATACATTTAGAAATGCTATGAAACGTGGACATTTGTTGGTCCCGTGCTGATTGGACCATTTTTTAACAACACGTAAAATACGCAGCTGATATAAGTACTTGGGATCTGAAAATTGAGTTTTCTGTTATCGACGCTATACGTTTAGAAATACCATGAAACGTGGAGATTTCTTGGTCCCGGGCTGATTGGGGAATTTTTTCACGACGCGAAAAAAGCCGAGCTGATATAAGTACTTGGGATCTGAAAATTGAGATTCCAGTTATCAACGCCATACATTTAGAAATGCTATGAAACGTGGACATTTGTTGGTCCCGTGCTGATTGGACCATTTTTTAACAACACATAAAATACGCAGCTGATGTAAGTTCTTGGGATCTAAAAATTGAGTTTTCTGTTATCGACGCTATACGTTTAGAAATACCATGAAACGTGGAGATTTCTTGGTCCCGGGCTGATTGGAGAATTTTTTCACGAAGCGAAAAATTCCGAGCTGATATAAGTACTTGAGATCTGAAAATTGAGATTGCAGTTATCGACGACTTACATTTAGAAATGCTATGAAACGTGGACATTTATTGGTCGCGGGCTGATTGGGGTATTTTATCACGACGCGAAAAAAGCCGAGCTGATATAAGTACTTGGGATCTGAAAATTGACATTCCAGTTATCAACGCCATACATTTACAAATGCTATGAAACGTGGACATTTCTTGGTCCCATGCTAATAGGACCATATTTTAACAGCATGTAAAATACGCAGATGATATGAGTACTTGGGATCTGAAAATTGAGTTTCCTATTATCGACGCCATACTTTTAGAAATACCATGAAACGTGGACATTTTTTGGTCCCGGGCTGATTGGACCATTTTCTAACAACACGTAAAATACGCAGCTGATATAAGTACTTGGGATCTGAAAATTGAGATTCCAGTTATCAACGCCATACATTTAGAAATGCTATGAAACGTGGACATTTGTTGGTCCCGTGCTGATTGGACCATTTTTTAACAACACATAAAATACGCAGCTGATGTAAGTTCTTGGGATCTAAAAATTGAGTTTTCTGTTATCGACGCTATACGTTTAGAAATACCATGAAACGTGGAGATTTCTTGGTCCCGGGCTGATTGGAGAATTTTTTCACGAAGCGAAAAATTCCGAGCTGATATAAGTACTTGAGATCTGAAAATTGAGATTGCAGTTATCGACGACTTACATTTAGAAATGCTATGAAACGTGGACATTTCTTGGTCCCGTGCTGATTGGACCATATTTAACAGCATGTAAAATACGCAGATGATATGAGTACTTGGGATCTGAAAATTGAGTTTCCTGTTATCGACGCCATACTTTTAGAAATACCATGAAACGTGGAAATTTGTTGGTCCCGGGCTGATTGGACCATTTTCTAACAACACGTAAAATACGCAGCTGATATAAGTTCTTGGGATCTGAAAATTGAGATTCCGGTTATCGACGACAGACATTTAGAAATGCTATGAAACGTGGACATTTCTTGGTCCCGTACTGATTGGACCATTTTTTAACAACATGTCAAATACGCAGATGATATAAGTACTTGGGATCTGAAAATTGAGTTTTCTGTTATCGACGCTATACGTTTAGAAATACCATGAAACGTGGACATTTCTTGGTCCCGTACTGATTGGACCATTTTTTAACAACATGTCAACTACGCAGATGATATAAGTACTTGGGATCTGAAAATTGAGATTCCTGTTATCGACGACATACATTTAGAAATGCTATGAAACGTGGACATTTCTTGGTCCCTTGCTGATTGGACCATTTTTTAACAGCATGTAAAATACGCAGATGATATGAGTACTTGGGATCTGAAAATTGAGATTCCTGTTATCGACGCCATACGTTTAGAAATACCATGAAACGTGGACATTTCTTGGTCCCGGTCTGATTGGGGAATTTTTTCACGACGCGAAAAAAACCTTGCTGATATAAGTACTTGGGATCTGAAAATTGAGTTTCCAGTTATCAACGCCATGCATTTAGAAATGCTATGAAATGTGGACATTTGTTGGTCCCGTGCTGATTGGACCATTTTTTAACAACACATAAAATACGCAGCTGATGTAAGTTCTTGGGATCTAAAAATTGAGTTTTCTGTTATCGACGCTATACGTTTAGAAATACCATGAAACGTGGAGATTTCTTGGTCCCGGGCTGATTGGAGAATTTTTTCACGAAGCGAAAAATTCCGAGCTGATATAAGTACTTGAGATCTGAAAATTGAGATTCCAGTTATCGACGACTTACATTTAGAAATGCTATGAAACGTGGACATTTATTGGTCGCGGGCTGATTGGGGTATTTTATCACGACGCGAAAAATGCCGAGCTGATATAAGTACTTGGGATCTGAAAATTGACATTCCAGTTATCAACGCCATACATTTAGAAATGCTATGAAACGTGGACATTTGTTGGTCCCGTGCTGATTGGACCATTTTTTAACAACACGTAAAATACGCAGCTGATATAAGTACTTGGGATCTGAAAATTGAGTTTTCTGTTATCGACGCTATACGTTTAGAAATACCATGAAACGTGGAGATTTCTTGGTCCCGGGCTGCTTGGGGAATTTTTTCACGACGCGAAAAATGCCGAGCTGATATAAGTACTTGAGATCTGAAAATTGAGATTCCAGTTATCGACGACTTACATTTAGAAATGCTATGAAACGTGGACATTTATTGGTCGCGGGCTGATTGGGGTATTTTATCACGACGCGAAAAATGCCGAGCTGATATAAGTACTTGGGATCTGAAAATTGACATTCCAGTTATCAACGCCATACATTTAGAAATGCTATGAAACGTGGACATTTGTTGGTCCCGTGCTGATTGGACCATTTTTTAACAACACGTAAAATACGCAGCTGATATAAGTACTTGGGATCTGAAAATTGAGTTTTCTGTTATCGACGCTATACGTTTAGAAATACCATGAAACGTGGAGATTTCTTGGTCCCGGGCTGATTGGGGAATTTTTTCACGACGCGAAAAAAGCCGAGCTGATATAAGTACTTGGGATCTGAAAATTGAGATTCCAGTTATCAACGCCATACATTTAGAAATGCTATGAAACGTGGACATTTGTTGGTCCCGTGCTGATTGGACCATTTTTTAACAACACATAAAATACGCAGCTGATGTAAGTTCTTGGGATCTAAAAATTGAGTTTTCTGTTATCGACGCTATACGTTTAGAAATACCATGAAACGTGGAGATTTCTTGGTCCCGGGCTGATTGGAGAATTTTTTCACGAAGCGAAAAATTCCGAGCTGATATAAGTACTTGAGATCTGAAAATTGAGATTGCAGTTATCGACGACTTACATTTAGAAATGCTATGAAACGTGGACATTTATTGGTCGCGGGCTGATTGGGGTATTTTATCACGACGCGAAAAAAGCCGAGCTGATATAAGTACTTGGGATCTGAAAATTGACATTCCAGTTATCAACGCCATACATTTACAAATGCTATGAAACGTGGACATTTCTTGGTCCCATGCTAATAGGACCATATTTTAACAGCATGTAAAATACGCAGATGATATGAGTACTTGGGATCTGAAAATTGAGTTTCCTATTATCGACGCCATACTTTTAGAAATACCATGAAACGTGGACATTTTTTGGTCCCGGGCTGATTGGACCATTTTCTAACAACACGTAAAATACGCAGCTGATATAAGTACTTGGGATCTGAAAATTGAGATTCCAGTTATCAACGCCATACATTTAGAAATGCTATGAAACGTGGACATTTGTTGGTCCCGTGCTGATTGGACCATTTTTTAACAACACATAAAATACGCAGCTGATGTAAGTTCTTGGGATCTAAAAATTGAGTTTTCTGTTATCGACGCTATACGTTTAGAAATACCATGAAACGTGGAGATTTCTTGGTCCCGGGCTGATTGGAGAATTTTTTCACGAAGCGAAAAATTCCGAGCTGATATAAGTACTTGAGATCTGAAAATTGAGATTGCAGTTATCGACGACTTACATTTAGAAATGCTATGAAACGTGGACATTTCTTGGTCCCGTGCTGATTGGACCATATTTAACAGCATGTAAAATACGCAGATGATATGAGTACTTGGGATCTGAAAATTGAGTTTCCTGTTATCGACGCCATACTTTTAGAAATACCATGAAACGTGGAAATTTGTTGGTCCCGGGCTGATTGGACCATTTTCTAACAACACGTAAAATACGCAGCTGATATAAGTTCTTGGGATCTGAAAATTGAGATTCCGGTTATCGACGACAGACATTTAGAAATGCTATGAAACGTGGACATTTCTTGGTCCCGTACTGATTGGACCATTTTTTAACAACATGTCAAATACGCAGATGATATAAGTACTTGGGATCTGAAAATTGAGTTTTCTGTTATCGACGCTATACGTTTAGAAATACCATGAAACGTGGACATTTCTTGGTCCCGTACTGATTGGACCATTTTTTAACAACATGTCAACTACGCAGATGATATAAGTACTTGGGATCTGAAAATTGAGATTCCTGTTATCGACGACATACATTTAGAAATGCTATGAAACGTGGACATTTCTTGGTCCCTTGCTGATTGGACCATTTTTTAACAGCATGTAAAATACGCAGATGATATGAGTACTTGGGATCTGAAAATTGAGATTCCTGTTATCGACGCCATACGTTTAGAAATACCATGAAACGTGGACATTTCTTGGTCCCGGTCTGATTGGGGAATTTTTTCACGACGCGAAAAAAACCTTGCTGATATAAGTACTTGGGATCTGAAAATTGAGTTTCCAGTTATCAACGCCATGCATTTAGAAATGCTATGAAATGTGGACATTTGTTGGTCCCGTGCTGATTGGACCATTTTTTAACAACACATAAAATACGCAGCTGATGTAAGTTCTTGGGATCTAAAAATTGAGTTTTCTGTTATCGACGCTATACGTTTAGAAATACCATGAAACGTGGAGATTTCTTGGTCCCGGGCTGATTGGAGAATTTTTTCACGAAGCGAAAAATTCCGAGCTGATATAAGTACTTGAGATCTGAAAATTGAGATTCCAGTTATCGACGACTTACATTTAGAAATGCTATGAAACGTGGACATTTATTGGTCGCGGGCTGATTGGGGTATTTTATCACGACGCGAAAAATGCCGAGCTGATATAAGTACTTGGGATCTGAAAATTGACATTCCAGTTATCAACGCCATACATTTAGAAATGCTATGAAACGTGGACATTTGTTGGTCCCGTGCTGATTGGACCATTTTTTAACAACACGTAAAATACGCAGCTGATATAAGTACTTGGGATCTGAAAATTGAGTTTTCTGTTATCGACGCTATACGTTTAGAAATACCATGAAACGTGGAGATTTCTTGGTCCCGGGCTGCTTGGGGAATTTTTTCACGACGCGAAAAATGCCGAGCTGATATAAGTACTTGGGATCTGAAAATTGAGATTCCGGTTATCGAAGACACACATATAGAAATGCTATGAAACGTGGACATTTATTGGTCGCGGGCTAATTGGGGTATTTTATAACGACGCGAAAAAAGCCGAGCTGATATAAGTACTTGGGATCTGAAAATTGACATTCCAGTTATCAACGCCATACATTTAGAAATGCTATGAAACGTGGACATTTCTTGGTCCCATGCTGATAGGATCATATTTTAACAGCATGTAAAATACGCAGATGATATGAGTAGTTGGGATCTGAAAATTGAGTTTCCTGTTATCGACGCCATTCTTTTAAAAATACCATGAAACGTGGACATTTGTTGGTCCCGGGCTGATTGGACCATTTTCTAACAACACGTAAAATACGCAGCTGATATAAGTTCTTGGGATCTGAAAATTGAGATTCCGGTTATCGACGACACACATTTAGAAATGCTATGAAATGTGGACATTTGTTGGTCCCGTGCTGATTGGACCATTTTTTAACAACACATAAAATACGCAGCTGATGTAAGTTCTTGGGATCTAAAAATTGAGTTTTCTGTTATCGACGCTATACGTTTAGAAATACCATGAAACGTGGAGATTTCTTGGTCCCGGGATGATTGGAGAATTTTTTCACGAAGCGAAAAATTCCGAGCTGATATAAGTACTTGAGATCTGTAAATTGAGATTCCAGTTATCGACGACTTACATTTAGAAATGCTATGAAACGTGGACATTTATTGGTCGTGGGCTGATTGGGGTATTTTATCACGACGCGAAAAAAGCCGAGCCGATATAAGTACTTGGGATCTGAAAATTGAGATTCCAGTTATCAACGCCATACATTTAGAAATGCTATGAAACGTGGACATTTGTTGGTCCCGTGCTGATTGGACCATTTTTTAACAACACGTAAAATACGCAGCTGATATAAGTACTTGGGATCTGAAAATTGAGTTTTCTGTTATCGACGCTATACGTTTAGAAATACCATGAAACGTGGAGATTTCTTGGTCCCGGGCTGATTGGAGAATTTTTACACGAAGCGAAAAATTCCGAGCCGATATAAGTACTTGAGATCTGAAAATTGAGATTCCAGTTATCGACGACTTACATTTAGAAATGCTATGAAACGTGGACATTTATTGGTCGCGGGCTGATTGGGGTATTTTATCACGACGCGAAAAAAGCCGAGCTGATATAAGTACTTGGGATCTGAAAATTGACATTCCAGTTATCAACGCCATACATTTAGAATTGCTATGAAACGTGGACATTTGTTGGTCCCGTGCTGATTGGACCATTTTTTAACAACACGTAAAATACGCAGCTGATATAAGTACTTGGGATCTGAAAATTGAGATTCCAGTTATCAACGCCATACATTTAGAAATGCTATGAAACGTGGACATTTGTTGGTCCCGTGCTGATTGGACCATTTTTTAACAACACGTAAAATACGCAGCTGATATAAGTACTTGGGATCTGAAATTTGAGTTTTCTGTTATCGACGCTATACGTTTAGAAATACCATGAAACGTGGAGATTTCTTGGTCCCGGGCTGATTGGAGAATTTTTTCACGAAGCGAAAAATTCCGAGCTGATATAAGTACTTGAGATCTGAAAATTGAGATTCCAGTTATCGACGACTTACATTTAGAAATGCTATGAAACGTGGACATTTATTGGTCGCGGGCTGATTGGGGTATTTTATCACGACGCGAAAAAAGCCGAGCTGATATAAGTACTTGGGATCTGAAAATTGACATTCCAGTTATCAACGCCATACATTTAGAAATGCTATGAAACGTGGACATTTCTTGGTCCCATGCTGATAGGACCATATTTTAACAGCATGTAAAATACGCAGATGATATGAGTACTTGGGATCTGAAAATTGAGTTTCCTGTTATCGACGCCATACTTTTAGAAATACCATGAAACGTGGACATTTGTTGGTCCGGGGCTGATTGGACCATTTTTTAACAACACGTAAAATACGCAGCTGATATAAATACTTGGGATCTGAAAATTGAGTTTCCAGTTATCAACGCCATGCATTTAGAAATGCTATGAAATGTGGACATTTGTTGGTCCCGTGCTGATTGGACCATTTTTTAACAACACGTAAAATACGCAGCTGATATAAGTACTTGGGGTCTGAAAATTGAGTTTTCTGTTATCGACGCTATACGTTTAGAAATACCATGAAACGTGGAGATTTCTTGGTCCCGGGCTGATTGGAGAATTTTTACACGAAGCGAAAAATTCCGAGCCGATATAAGTACTTGAGATCTGAAAATTGAGATTCCAGTTATCGACGACTTACATTTAGAAATGCTATGAAACGTGGACATTTATTGGTCGCGGGCTGATTGGGGTATTTTATCACGACGCGAAAAAAGCCGAGCTGATATAAGTACTTGGGATCTGAAAATTGACATTCCAGTTATCAGCGCCATACATTTAGAAATGCTATGAAACGTGGACATTTCTTGGTCCCATGCTGATAGGACCATATTTTAACAGCATGTAAAATACGCAGATGATATGAGTACTTGGGATCTGAAAATTGAGATTCCAGTTATCAACGCCATACATTTAGAAATGCTATGAAACGTGGACATTTTTGGTCCCGTGCTGATTGGACCATTTTTTAACAACATGTCAAATACGCAGATGATATAAGTACTTGGGATCTGAAAATTGAGTTTTCTGTTATCGACGCTATACGTTTAAAAATACCATGACACGTGGAGATTTCTTGGTCCCGGGCTGATAGGGGAATTTTTTCACGACGCTAAAAATTCCGAGCTGATATAAGTACTTGGGATCTGAAAAATGAGATTCCTGTTATCGACGACATACATTTAGAAATGCTATGAAACGTGGACATTTCTTGGTCCCGTGCTGATTGGACCATTTTTTAACAGCATGTAAAATACGCAGATGATATGAGTACTTGGGATCTGAAAATTGAGATTCCTGTTATCGACGCCATACGTTTAGAAATACCATGAAACGTGGACACTTCTTGGTCCCGGTCTGATTGGGGAATTTTTTCACGACGCGAAAAATGCCGAGCTGCTATAAGTACTTGGGATCTGAGAATTGAGTTTCCAGGTATCGACGACATACGTTTAGAAATACCATGAAACGTGGACACTTCATAGTCCCGGGCTGATTGGGGAATTTTTTCACGTCGCGAAAAAAGCCGAGCTGATATAAGTACTTGGGATCTGCAAATTGAGATTCCAGTTATCGCCGCAATACGTTTAGAAATGCCATGAAACGTTGACATTTCTTGGTCCCGGGCTGATTGGACCATTTTTTAACAACACGTAAAATACGCAGCGGATATAAGTTCTTGGGATCTGAAAATTGAGTTTCCTGTTATCGACGCCATACGTTTAGAAACACCATGAAACATGGTGATTTCTTGGTCCCGGGCTGATTGGAGAATTTTTTCACGAAGCGAAAAATTCCGAGTTGATATAAGTACTTGAGATCTGAAAATTGAGATTCCAGTTATCGACGACTTACATTTAGAAATGCTATGAAACGTGGACATTTATTGGTCGCGGGCTGATTGGAGTATTTTATTACGACGCGAAAAAAGCCGAGCTGATATAAGTACTTGGGATCTGAAAATTGACATTCCAGTTATCAACGCCATACATTTAGAAATGCTATGAAACGTGGACATTTCTTGGTCCCATGCTGATAGGACCATATTTTAACAGCATGTAAAATACGCAGATGATATGAGTACTTGGGATCTGAAAATTGAGATTCCAGTTATCAACGCCATACATTTAGAAATGCTATGAAACGTGGACATTTGTTGGTCCCGTGCTGATTGGACCATTTTTTAACAACACGTAAAATACGCAGCTGATATAAGTACTTGGGATCTGAAAATTGAGTTTCCAGTTATCAACGCCATGCATTTAGAAATGCTATGAAATGTGGACATTTGTTGGTCCCGTCCTGATTGGACCATTTTTTAACAACACGTAAAATACGCAGCTGATATAAGTACTTGGGATCTGAAAATTGAGTTTTCTGTTATCGACGCTATACGTTTAGAAATACCATGAAACGTGGAGATTTCTTGGTCCCGGGCTGATTGGAGAATTTTTTCACGAAGCGAAAAATTCCGAGCTGATATAAGTACTTGAGATCTGAAAATTGAGATTCCAGTTATCGACGACTTACATTTAGAAATGCTATGAAACGTGGACATTTATTGGTCGCGGGCTGATTGGGGTATTTTATCACGACGCGAAAAAAGCCGAGCTGATATAAGTACTTGGGATCTGAAAATTGAGATTCCAGTTATCGACGCCATACATTTAGAAATGCTATGAAACGTGGACATTTTTGGTCCCGTGCTGATTGGACCATTTTTTAACAACATGTCAAATACGCAGATGATATAAGTACTTGGGATCTGAAAATTGAGTTTTCTGTTATCGACGCTATACGTTTAAAAATACCATGACACGTGGAGATTTCTTGGACCCGGGCTGATAGGGGAATTTTTTCACGACGCTAAAAATTCCGAGCTGATATAAGTACTTGAGATCTGAAAATTGAGATTCCTGTTATCGACGACATACATTTAGAAATGCTATGAAACGTGGACATTTCTTGGTCCCGTGCTGATTGGACCATTTTTTAACAGCATGTAAAATACGCAGATGATATGAGTACTTGGGATCTGAAAATTGAGATTCCTGTTATCGACGCCATACGTTTAGAAATACCATGAAACGTGGACACTTCTTGGTCCCGGTCTGATTGGGGAATTTTTTCACGACGCGAAAAATGCCGAGCTGCTATAAGTACTTGGGATCTGAGAATTGAGTTTCCAGGTAGCGACGACATACGTTTAGAAATACCATGAAACGTGGACACTCCTTAGTCCCGGGCTGATTGGGGAATTTTTTCACGACGCGAAAAAAGCCGAGCTGATATAAGTACTTGGGATCTGCAAATTGAGATTTCAGTTATCGCCGCAATACGTTTAGAAATGCCATGAAACGTTGACATTTCTTGGTCCCGGGCTGATTGGACCATTTTTTAACAACACGTAAAATACGCAGCGGATATAAGTTCTTGGGATCTGAAAATTGAGTTTTCTGTCATCGACGCTATACGTTTAGAAATACCATGAAACATGGTGATTTCTTGGTCCCGGGCTGATTGGAGAATTTTTTCACGAAGCGAAAAATTCCGAGCTGATATAAGTACTTGAGATCTGAAAATTGAGATTCCAGTTATCGACGACTTACATTTAGAAATGCTATGAAACGTGGACATTTATTGGTCGCGGGCTGATTGGGGTATTTTATCACGACGCGAAAAAAGCCGAGCTGATATAAGTACTTGGGATCTGAAAATTGACATTCCAGTTATCAACGCCATACATTTAGAAATGCTATGAAACGTGGACATTTCTTGGTCCCATGCTGATAGGACCATATTTTAACAGCATGTAAAATACGCAGATGATATGAGTACTTGGGATCTGAAAATTGAGTTTCCTGTTATCGACGCCATTCTTTTAAAAATACCATGAAACGTGGACATTTGTTGGTCCCGGGCTGATTGGACCATTTTCTAACAACACGTAAAATACGCAGCTGATATAAGTTCTTGGGATCTGAAAATTGAGATTCCGGTTATCGACGACACACATTTAGAAATGCTATGAAATGTGGACATTTGTTGGTCCCGTGCTGATTGGACCATTTTTTAACAACACATAAAATACGCAGCTGATGTAAGTTCTTGGGATCTAAAAATTGAGTTTTCTGTTATCGACGCTATACGTTTAGAAATACCATGAAACGTGGAGATTTCTTGGTCCCGGGATGATTGGAGAATTTTTTCACGAAGCGAAAAATTCCGAGCTGATATAAGTACTTGAGATCTGAAAATTGAGATTCCAGTTATCGACGACTTACATTTAGAAATGCTATGAAACGTGGACATTTATTGGTCGCGGGCTGATTGGGGTATTTTATCACGACGCGAAAAAAGCCGAGCTGATATAAGTACTTGGGATCTGAAAATTGAGATTCCGGTTATCGACGACACACATTTAGAAATGCTATGAAACGTGGACATTTGTTGGTTCCGTGCTGATTGGACCATTTTTTAACAACACGTAAAATACGCAGCTGATATAAGTACTTGGGATCTAAAAATTGAGTTTTCTGTTATCGACGCTATACGTTTAGAAATACCATGAAACGTGGACATTTCTTGGTCCCGGGCTGATTGGGGAATTTTTTCACGTCGCGAAAAAGGCCGAGCTGACATAAGTACTTGGGATATGAAAATTGAGATTCCAGTTATCAACGCCATACATTTAGAAATGCTATGAAACGTGGACATTTGTTGGTCCCGTGCTGATTGGACCATTTTTTAACAACACGTAATATACGCAGCTGATATAAGTACTTGGGATCTGAAAATTGAGTTTTCTGTTATCGACGCTATACGTTTAGAAATACCATGAAACGTGGAGATTTCTTGGTCCCGGGCTGCTTGGGGAATTTTTTCACGACGCGAAAAATGCCGAGCTGATATAAGTACTTGGGATCTGAAAATTGAGATTCCGGTTATCGAAGACACACATATAGAAATGCTATGAAACGTGGACATTTATTGGTCGCGGGCTAATTGGGGTATTTTATAACGACGCGAAAAAAGCCGAGCTGATATAAGTACTTGGGATCTGAAAATTGACATTCCAGTTATCAACGCCATACATTTAGAAATGCTATGAAACGTGGACATTTCTTGGTCCCATGCTGATAGGATCATATTTTAACAGCATGTAAAATACGCAGATGATATGAGTAGTTGGGATCTGAAAATTGAGTTTCCTGTTATCGACGCCATTCTTTTAAAAATACCATGAAACGTGGACATTTGTTGGTCCCGGGCTGATTGGACCATTTTCTAACAACACGTAAAATACGCAGCTGATATAAGTTCTTGGGATCTGAAAATTGAGATTCCGGTTATCGACGACACACATTTAGAAATGCTATGAAATGTGGACATTTGTTGGTCCCGTGCTGATTGGACCATTTTTTAACAACACATAAAATACGCAGCTGATGTAAGTTCTTGGGATCTAA
Organism: Perithous albicinctus; assembly: GCA_964016905.1. Classification (NCBI taxonomy): domain Eukaryota; kingdom Metazoa; phylum Arthropoda; class Insecta; order Hymenoptera; family Ichneumonidae; genus Perithous; species Perithous albicinctus. The sequence continues at coordinate 5,158,226 of OZ024696.1, read as the reverse complement.
AAATTGAGTTTTCTGTTATCGACGCTATACGTTTAGAAATACCATGAAACGTGGAGATTTCTTGGTCCCGGGATGATTGGAGAATTTTTTCACGAAGCGAAAAATTCCGAGCTGATATAAGTACTTGAGATCTGTAAATTGAGATTCCAGTTATCGACGACTTACATTTAGAAATGCTATGAAACGTGGACATTTATTGGTCGTGGGCTGATTGGGGTATTTTATCACGACGCGAAAAAAGCCGAGCTGATATAAGTACTTGGGATCTGAAAATTGAGATTCCAGTTATCAACGCCATACATTTAGAAATGCTATGAAACGTGGACATTTGTTGGTCCCGTGCTGATTGGACCATTTTTTAACAACACGTAAAATACGCAGCTGATATAAGTACTTGGGATCTGAAAATTGAGTTTTCTGTTATCGACGCTATACGTTTAGAAATACCATGAAACGTGGAGATTTCTTGGTCCCGGGCTGATTGGGGAATTTTTTCACGACGCGAAAAAAGCCGAGCTGATATAAGTACTTGGGATCTGAAAATTGAGATTCCAGTTATCAACGCCATACATTTAGAAATGCTATGAAACGTGGACATTTATTGGTCGCGGGCTGATTGGGGTATTTTATCACGACGCGAAAAATGCCGAGCTGATATAAGTACTTGGGATCTGAAAATTGACATTCCAGTTATCAACGCCATACATTTAGAAATGCTATGAAACGTGGACATTTGTTGGTCCCGTGCTGATTGGACCATTTTTTAACAACACATAAAATACGCAGCTGATGTAAGTTCTTGGGATCTAAAAATTGAGTTTTCTGTTATCGACGCTATACGTTTAGAAATACCATGAAACGTGGAGATTTCTTGGTCCCGGGCTGATTGGAGAATTTTTTCACGAAGCGAAAAATTCCGAGCTGATATAAGTACTTGAGATCTGAAAATTGAGATTGCAGTTATCGACGACTTACATTTAGAAATGCTATGAAACGTGGACATTTATTGGTCGCGGGCTGATTGGGGTATTTTATCACGACGCGAAAAAAGCCGAGCTGATATAAGTACTTGGGATCTGAAAATTGACATTCCAGTTATCAACGGCATACATTTACAAATGCTATGAAACGTGGACATTTCTTGGTCCCATGCTAATAGGACCATATTTTAACAGCATGTAAAATACGCAGATGATATGAGTACTTGGGATCTGAAAATTGAGTTTCCTATTATCGACGCCATACTTTTAGAAATACCATGAAACGTGGACATTTTTTGATCCCGTGCTGATTGGACCATTTTTTAACAACACGTAATATACGCAGCTGATATAAGTACTTGGGATCTGAAAATTGAGTTTTCTGTTATCGACGCTATACGTTTAGAAATACCATGAAACGTGGAGATTTCTTGGTCCCGGGCTGCTTGGGGAATTTTTTCACGACGCGAAAAATGCCGAGCTGATATAAGTACTTGGGATCTGAAAATTGAGATTCCGGTTATCGAAGACACACATATAGAAATGCTATGAAACGTGGACATTTATTGGTCGCGGGCTAATTGGGGTATTTTATAACGACGCGAAAAAAGCCGAGCTGATATAAGTACTTGGGATCTGAAAATTGACATTCCAGTTATCAACGCCATACATTTAGAAATGCTATGAAACGTGGACATTTCTTGGTCCCATGCTGATAGGATCATATTTTAACAGCATGTAAAATACGCAGATGATATGAGTAGTTGGGATCTGAAAATTGAGTTTCCTGTTATCGACGCCATTCTTTTAAAAATACCATGAAACGTGGACATTTGTTGGTCCCGGGCTGATTGGACCATTTTCTAACAACACGTAAAATACGCAGCTGATATAAGTTCTTGGGATCTGAAAATTGAGATTCCGGTTATCGACGACACACATTTAGAAATGCTATGAAATGTGGACATTTGTTGGTCCCGTGCTGATTGGACCATTTTTTAACAACACATAAAATACGCAGCTGATGTAAGTTCTTGGGATCTAAAAATTGAGTTTTCTGTTATCGACGCTATACGTTTAGAAATACCATGAAACGTGGAGATTTCTTGGTCCCGGGATGATTGGAGAATTTTTTCACGAAGCGAAAAATTCCGAGCTGATATAAGTACTTGAGATCTGTAAATTGAGATTCCAGTTATCGACGACTTACATTTAGAAATGCTATGAAACGTGGACATTTATTGGTCGTGGGCTGATTGGGGTATTTTATCACGACGCGAAAAAAGCCGAGCTGATATAAGTACTTGGGATCTGAAAATTGAGATTCCAGTTATCAACGCCATACATTTAGAAATGCTATGAAACGTGGACATTTGTTGGTCCCGTGCTGATTGGACCATTTTTTAACAACACGTAAAATACGCAGCTGATATAAGTACTTGGGATCTGAAAATTGAGTTTTCTGTTATCGACGCTATACGTTTAGAAATACCATGAAACGTGGAGATTTCTTGGTCCCGGGCTGATTGGGGAATTTTTTCACGACGCGAAAAAAGCCGAGCTGATATAAGTACTTGGGATCTGAAAATTGAGATTCCAGTTATCAACGCCATACATTTAGAAATGCTATGAAACGTGGACATTTATTGGTCGCGGGCTGATTGGGGTATTTTATCACGACGCGAAAAATGCCGAGCTGATATAAGTACTTGGGATCTGAAAATTGACATTCCAGTTATCAACGCCATACATTTAGAAATGCTATGAAACGTGGACATTTGTTGGTCCCGTGCTGATTGGACCATTTTTTAACAACACATAAAATACGCAGCTGATGTAAGTTCTTGGGATCTAAAAATTGAGTTTTCTGTTATCGACGCTATACGTTTAGAAATACCATGAAACGTGGAGATTTCTTGGTCCCGGGATGATTGGAGAATTTTTTCACGAAGCGAAAAATTCCGAGCTGATATAAGTACTTGAGATCTGAAAATTGAGATTCCAGTTATCGACGACTTACATTTAGAAATGCTATGAAACGTGGACATTTATTGGTCGCGGGCTGATTGGGGTATTTTATCACGACGCGAAAAAAGCCGAGCTGATATAAGTACTTGGGATCTGAAAATTGAGATTCCGGTTATCGACGACACACATTTAGAAATGCTATGAAACGTGGACATTTGTTGGTTCCGTGCTGATTGGACCATTTTTTAACAACACGTAAAATACGCAGCTGATATAAGTACTTGGGATCTAAAAATTGAGTTTTCTGTTATCGACGCTATACGTTTAGAAATACCATGAAACGTGGACATTTCTTGGTCCCGGGCTGATTGGGGAATTTTTTCACGTCGCGAAAAAGGCCGAGCTGACATAAGTACTTGGGATATGAAAATTGAGATTCCAGTTATCAACGCCATACATTTAGAAATGCTATGAAACGTGGACATTTGTTGGTCCCGTGCTGATTGGACCATTTTTTAACAACACGTAATATACGCAGCTGATATAAGTACTTGGGATCTGAAAATTGAGTTTTCTGTTATCGACGCTATACGTTTAGAAATACCATGAAACGTGGAGATTTCTTGGTCCCGGGCTGCTTGGGGAATTTTTTCACGACGCGAAAAATGCCGAGCTGATATAAGTACTTGGGATCTGAAAATTGAGATTCCGGTTATCGAAGACACACATATAGAAATGCTATGAAACGTGGACATTTATTGGTCGCGGGCTAATTGGGGTATTTTATAACGACGCGAAAAAAGCCGAGCTGATATAAGTACTTGGGATCTGAAAATTGACATTCCAGTTATCAACGCCATACATTTAGAAATGCTATGAAACGTGGACATTTCTTGGTCCCATGCTGATAGGATCATATTTTAACAGCATGTAAAATACGCAGATGATATGAGTAGTTGGGATCTGAAAATTGAGTTTCCTGTTATCGACGCCATTCTTTTAAAAATACCATGAAACGTGGACATTTGTTGGTCCCGGGCTGATTGGACCATTTTCTAACAACACGTAAAATACGCAGCTGATATAAGTTCTTGGGATCTGAAAATTGAGATTCCGGTTATCGACGACACACATTTAGAAATGCTATGAAATGTGGACATTTGTTGGTCCCGTGCTGATTGGACCATTTTTTAACAACACATAAAATACGCAGCTGATGTAAGTTCTTGGGATCTAAAAATTGAGTTTTCTGTTATCGACGCTATACGTTTAGAAATACCATGAAACGTGGAGATTTCTTGGTCCCGGGATGATTGGAGAATTTTTTCACGAAGCGAAAAATTCCGAGCTGATATAAGTACTTGAGATCTGTAAATTGAGATTCCAGTTATCGACGACTTACATTTAGAAATGCTATGAAACGTGGACATTTATTGGTCGTGGGCTGATTGGGGTATTTTATCACGACGCGAAAAAAGCCGAGCTGATATAAGTACTTGGGATCTGAAAATTGAGATTCCAGTTATCAACGCCATACATTTAGAAATGCTATGAAACGTGGACATTTGTTGGTCCCGTGCTGATTGGACCATTTTTTAACAACACGTAAAATACGCAGCTGATATAAGTACTTGGGATCTGAAAATTGAGTTTTCTGTTATCGACGCTATACGTTTAGAAATACCATGAAACGTGGAGATTTCTTGGTCCCGGGCTGATTGGGGAATTTTTTCACGACGCGAAAAAAGCCGAGCTGATATAAGTACTTGGGATCTGAAAATTGAGATTCCAGTTATCAACGCCATACATTTAGAAATGCTATGAAACGTGGACATTTATTGGTCGCGGGCTGATTGGGGTATTTTATCACGACGCGAAAAATGCCGAGCTGATATAAGTACTTGGGATCTGAAAATTGACATTCCAGTTATCAACGCCATACATTTAGAAATGCTATGAAACGTGGACATTTGTTGGTCCCGTGCTGATTGGACCATTTTTTAACAACACATAAAATACGCAGCTGATGTAAGTTCTTGGGATCTAAAAATTGAGTTTTCTGTTATCGACGCTATACGTTTAGAAATACCATGAAACGTGGAGATTTCTTGGTCCCGGGCTGATTGGAGAATTTTTTCACGAAGCGAAAAATTCCGAGCTGATATAAGTACTTGAGATCTGAAAATTGAGATTGCAGTTATCGACGACTTACATTTAGAAATGCTATGAAACGTGGACATTTATTGGTCGCGGGCTGATTGGGGTATTTTATCACGACGCGAAAAAAGCCGAGCTGATATAAGTACTTGGGATCTGAAAATTGACATTCCAGTTATCAACGGCATACATTTACAAATGCTATGAAACGTGGACATTTCTTGGTCCCATGCTAATAGGACCATATTTTAACAGCATGTAAAATACGCAGATGATATGAGTACTTGGGATCTGAAAATTGAGTTTCCTATTATCGACGCCATACTTTTAGAAATACCATGAAACGTGGACATTTTTTGATCCCGGGCTGATTGGACCATTTTCTAACAACACGTAAAATACGCAGCTGATATAAGTTCTTGGGATCTGAAAATTGAGATTCCGGTTATCGACGACACACATTTAGAAATGCTATGAAACGTGGACAGTTGTTGGTTCCGTGCTGATTGGACCATTTTTTAACAACACGTAAAATACGCAGCTGATATAAGTACTTGGGATCTAAAAATTGAGTTTTCTGTTATCGACGCTATACGTTTAGAAATACCATGAAACGTGGAGATTTCTTGGTCCCGGGCTGATTGGGGAATTTTTTCACGACGCGAAAAATGCCGAGCTGATATAAGTACTTGGGATCTGAAAATTGAGATTCCGGTTATCGACGACACACATTTAGAAATGCTATGAAACGTGGACATTTCTTGGTCCCGTGCTGATTGGACCATATTTAACAGCATGTAAAATACGCAGATGATATGAGTACTTGGGATCTGAAAATTGAGTTTCCTGTTATCGACGCCATACTTTTAGAAATACCATGAAACGTGGAAATTTGTTGGTCCCGGGCTGATTGGACCATTTTCTAACAACACGTAAAATACGCAGCTGATATAAGTTCTTGGGATCTGAAAATTGAGATTCCGGTTATCGACGACAGACATTTAGAAATGCTATGAAACGTGGACATTTCTTGGTCCCGTACTGATTGGACCATTTTTTAACAACATGTCAAATACGCAGATGATATAAGTACTTGGGATCTGAAAATTGAGTTTTCTGTTATCGACGCTATACGTTTAGAAATACCATGAAACGTGGACATTTCTTGGTCCCGTACTGATTGGACCATTTTTTAACAACATGTCAACTACGCAGATGATATAAGTACTTGAGATCTGAAAATTGAGATTCCAGTTATCGACGACTTACATTTAGAAATGCTATGAAACGTGGACATTTATTGGTCGCGGGCTGATTGGGGTATTTTATCACGACGCGAAAAAAGCCGAGCTGATATAAGTACTTGGGATCTGAAAATTGACATTCCAGTTATCAACGCCATACATTTACAAATGCCATGAAACGTGAAAATTTCTTGGTCCCATGCTGATAGGACCATATTTTAACAGCATGTAAAATACGCAGATGATATGAGTACTTGGGATCTGAATATTGAGTTTCCTGTTATCGACGCCATACTTTTAGAAATACCATGAAACGTGGACATTTTTTGGTCCCGGGCTGATTGGACCATTTTCTAACAACACGTAAAATACGCAGCTGATATAAGTTCTTGGGATCTGAAAATTGAGATTCCGGTTATCGACGACAGACATTTAGAAATGCTATGAAACGTGGACATTTCTTGGTCCCGTACTGATTGGACCATTTTTTAACAACATGTCAAATACGCAGATGATATAAGTACTTGGGATCTGAAAATTGAGTTTTCTGTTATCGACGCTATACGTTTAGAAATACCATGAAACGTGGAGATTTCTTGGTCCCGGGCTGATTGGGGAATTTTTTCACGACGTGAAAAAAGCCGAGCTGATGTAAGTACTTGGGATCTGAGAATTGAGTTTCCAGGTATCGACGACATACGTTTAGAAATACCATGAAACGTGGACACTTCTTAGTCCCGGGCTGATTGGGGAATTTTTTCACGACGCGAAAAAAGCCGAGCTGATATAAGTACTTGGGATCTGCAAATTGAGATTCCAGTTATCGCCGCAATACGTTTAGAAATGCCATGAAACGTTGACATTTCTTGGTCCCGGGCTGATTGGACCATTTTTTAACAACACGTAAAATACGCAGCGGATATAAGTTCTTGGGATCTGAAAATTGAGTTTCCTGTTATCGACGCCATACGTTTAGAAACGCCATGAAACGTGGACATTTGTTGGTCCCGTGCTGATTGGACCATTTTTTAACAACACGTAAAATACGTAGCTGATATAAGTACTTGGGATCTGAAAATTGAGTTTTCTGTTATCGACGCTATACGTTTAGAAATACCATGAAACGTGGTGATTTCTTGGTCCAGGGCTGATTGGAGAATTTTTTCACGAAGCGAAAAATTCCGAGCTGATATAAGTACTTGAGATCTGAAAATTGAGATTCCAGTTATCGACGACTTACATTTAGAAATGCTATGAAACGTGGACATTTATTGGTCGCGGGCTGATTGGGGTATTTTATCACGACGCGAAAAAAGCCGAGCTGATATAAGTACTTGGGATCTGAAAATTGACATTCCAGTTATCAACGCCATACATTTAGAAATGCTATGAAACGTGGACATTTGTTGGTCCCGTGCTGATTGGACCATTTTTTAACAACACGTAAAATACGCAGCTGATATAAGTACTTGGGATCTGAAAATTGAGTTTTCTGTTATCGACGCTATACGTTTAGAAATACCATGAAACGTGGAGATTTCTTGGTCCCGGGCTGATTGGGGAATTTTATCACGACGCGAAAAAATTCGAGCTGATATAAGTACTTGGGATCTGAAAATGGAGTTTCCAGGTATCGACGCCATACGCTTAGAAATACCATGAAACGTGGACATTTCTTGGTCCCGGGTTGATTGGGGAATTTTTTCACGACGCGAAAAAAACCTTGCTGATATAAGTACTTGGGATCTGAAAATTGACATTCCAGTTATCAACGCCATACATTTAGAAATGCTATGAAACGTGGACATTTGTTGGTCCCGTGCTGATTGGACCATTATTTAACAACACGTAAAATACGCAGCTGATATAAGTACTTGGGATCTGAAAATTGAGTTTTCTGTTATCGACGCTATACGTTTAGAAATACCATGAAACGTGGAGATTTCTTGGTCCCGGGCTGATTGGAGAATTTTTTCACGAAGCGAAAAATTCCGAGCTGATATAAGTACTTGAGATCTGAAAATTGAGATTCCAGTTATCGACGACTTACATTTAGAAATGCTATGAAACGTGGACATTTATTGGTCGCGGGCTGATTGGGGTATTTTTTCACGACGCGAAAAAAACCTTGCTGATATAAGTACTTGGGATCTGAAAATTGAGTTTCCAGTTATCAACGCCATGCATTTAGAAATGCTATGAAATGTGGACATTTGTTGGTCCCGTGCTGATTGGACCATTTTTTAACAACACATAAAATACGCAGCTGATGTAAGTTCTTGGGATCTAAAAATTGAGTTTTCTGTTATCGACGCTATACGTTTAGAAATACCATGAAACGTGGAGATTTCTTGGTCCCGGGCTGATTGGAGAATTTTTTCACGAAGCGAAAAATTCCGAGCTGATATAAGTACTTGAGATCTGAAAATTGAGATTGCAGTTATCGACGACTTACATTTAGAAATGCTATGAAACGTGGACATTTATTGGTCGCGGGCTGATTGGGGTATTTTATCACGACGCGAAAAAAGCCGAGCTGATATAAGTACTTGGGATCTGAAAATTGACATTCCAGTTATCAACGGCATACATTTACAAATGCTATGAAACGTGGACATTTCTTGGTCCCATGCTAATAGGACCATATTTTAACAGCATGTAAAATACGCAGATGATATGAGTACTTGGGATCTGAAAATTGAGTTTCCTATTATCGACGCCATACTTTTAGAAATACCATGAAACGTGGACATTTTTTGGTCCCGGGCTGATTGGACCATTTTCTAACAACACGTAAAATACGCAGCTGATATAAGTTCTTGGGATCTGAAAATTGAGATTCCGGTTATCGACGACACACATTTAGAAATGCTATGAAACGTGGACAGTTGTTGGTTCCGTGCTGATTGGACCATTTTTTAACAACACGTAAAATACGCAGCTGATATAAGTACTTGGGATCTAAAAATTGAGTTTTCTGTTATCGACGCTATACGTTTAGAAATACCATGAAACGTGGAGATTTCTTGGTCCCGGGCTGATTGGGGAATTTTTTCACGACGCGAAAAATGCCGAGCTGATATAAGTACTTGGGATCTGAAAATTGAGATTCCGGTTATCGACGACACACATTTAGAAATGCTATGAAACGTGGACATTTCTTGGTCCCGTGCTGATTGGACCATATTTAACAGCATGTAAAATACGCACATGATATGAGTACTTGGGATCTGAAAATTGAGTTTCCTGTTATCGACGCCATACTTTTAGAAATACCATGAAACGTGGAAATTTGTTGGTCCCGGGCTGATTGGACCATTTTTTAACAACACATAAAATACGCAGCTGATGTAAGTTCTTGGGATCTAAAAATTGAGTTTTCTGTTATCGACACTATACGTTTAGAAATACCATGAAACGTGGAGATTTCTTGGTCCCGGGCTGATTGGAGAATTTTTTCACGAAGCGAAAAATTCCGAGCTGATATAAGTACTTGAGATCTGAAAATTGAGATTCCAGTTATCGACGACTTACATTTAGAAATGCTATGAAACGTGGACATTTATTGGTCGCGGGCTGATTGGGGTATTTTATCACGACGCGAAAAATGCCGAGCTGATATAAGTACTTGGGATCTGAAAATTGACATTCCAGTTATCAACGCCATACATTTAGAAATGCTATGAAACGTGGACATTTGTTGGTCCCGTGCTGATTGGACCATTTTTTAACAACACGTAAAATACGCAGCTGATATAAGTACTTGGGATCTGAAAATTGAGTTTTCTGTTATCGACGCTATACGTTTAGAAATACCATGAAACGTGGAGATTTCTTGGTCCCGGGCTGATTGGGGAATTTTTTCACGACGCGAAAAAAGCCGAGCTGATATAAGTACTTGGGATCTGAAAATTGAGATTCCAGTTATCAACGCCATACATTTAGAAATGCTATGAAACGTGGACATTTGTTGGTCCCGTGCTGATTGGACCATTTTTTAACAACACATAAAATACGCAGCTGATGTAAGTTCTTGGGATCTAAAAATTGAGTTTTCTGTTATCGACGCTATACGTTTAGAAATACCATGAAACGTGGAGATTTCTTGGTCCCGGGCTGATTGGAGAATTTTTTCACGAAGCGAAAAATTCCGAGCTGATATAAGTACTTGAGATCTGAAAATTGAGATTGCAGTTATCGACGACTTACATTTAGAAATGCTATGAAACGTGGACATTTATTGGTCGCGGGCTGATTGGGGTATTTTATCACGACGCGAAAAAAGCCGAGCTGATATAAGTACTTGGGATCTGAAAATTGACATTCCAGTTATCAACGCCATACATTTACAAATGCTATGAAACGTGGACATTTCTTGGTCCCATGCTAATAGGACCATATTTTAACAGCATGTAAAATACGCAGATGATATGAGTACTTGGGATCTGAAAATTGAGTTTCCTATTATCGACGCCATACTTTTAGAAATACCATGAAACGTGGACATTTTTTGGTCCCGGGCTGATTGGACCATTTTCTAACAACACGTAAAATACGCAGCTGATATAAGTACTTGGGATCTGAAAATTGAGATTCCAGTTATCAACGCCATACATTTAGAAATGCTATGAAACGTGGACATTTGTTGGTCCCGTGCTGATTGGACCATTTTTTAACAACACATAAAATACGCAGCTGATGTAAGTTCTTGGGATCTAAAAATTGAGTTTTCTGTTATCGACGCTATACGTTTAGAAATACCATGAAACGTGGAGATTTCTTGGTCCCGGGCTGATTGGAGAATTTTTTCACGAAGCGAAAAATTCCGAGCTGATATAAGTACTTGAGATCTGAAAATTGAGATTGCAGTTATCGACGACTTACATTTAGAAATGCTATGAAACGTGGACATTTATTGGTCGCGGGCTGATTGGGGTATTTTATCACGACGCGAAAAAAGCCGAGCTGATATAAGTACTTGGGATCTGAAAATTGACATTCCAGTTATCAACGCCATACATTTACAAATGCTATGAAACGTGGACATTTCTTGGTCCCATGCTAATAGGACCATATTTTAACAGCATGTAAAATACGCAGATGATATGAGTACTTGGGATCTGAAAATTGAGTTTCCTATTATCGACGCCATACTTTTAGAAATACCATGAAACGTGGACATTTTTTGGTCCCGGGCTGATTGGACCATTTTCTAACAACACGTAAAATACGCAGCTGATATAAGTTCTTGGGATCTGAAAATTGAGATTCCGGTTATCGACGACACACATTTAGAAATGCTATGAAACGTGGACAGTTGTTGGTTCCGTGCTGATTGGACCATTTTTTAACAACACGTAAAATACGCAGCTGATATAAGTACTTGGGATCCAAAAATTGAGTTTTCTGTTATCGACGCTATACGTTTAGAAATACCATGAAACGTGGAGATTTCTTGGTCCCGGGCTGATTGGGGAATTTTTTCACGACGCGAAAAATGCCGAGCTGATATAAGTACTTGGGATCTGAAAATTGAGATTCCGGTTATCGACGACACACATTTAGAAATGCTATGAAACGTGGACATTTCTTGGTCCCGTGCTGATTGGACCATATTTAACAGCATGTAAAATACGCAGATGATATGAGTACTTGGGATCTGAAAATTGAGTTTCCTGTTATCGACGCCATACTTTTAGAAATACCATGAAACGTGGAAATTTGTTGGTCCCGGGCTGATTGGACCATTTTCTAACAACACGTAAAATACGCAGCTGATATAAGTTCTTGGGATCTGAAAATTGAGATTCCGGTTATCGACGACAGACATTTAGAAATGCTATGAAACGTGGACATTTCTTGGTCCCGTACTGATTGGACCATTTTTTAACAACATGTCAAATACGCAGATGATATAAGTACTTGGGATCTGAAAATTGAGTTTTCTGTTATCGACGCTATACGTTTAGAAATACCATGAAACGTGGACATTTCTTGGTCCCGTACTGATTGGACCATTTTTTAACAACATGTCAACTACGCAGATGATATAAGTACTTGGGATCTGAAAATTGAGATTCCTGTTATCGACGACATACATTTAGAAATGCTATGAAACGTGGACATTTCTTGGTCCCTTGCTGATTGGACCATTTTTTAACAGCATGTAAAATACGCAGATGATATGAGTACTTGGGATCTGAAAATTGAGATTCCTGTTATCGACGCCATACGTTTAGAAATACCATGAAACGTGGACATTTCTTGGTCCCGGTCTGATTGGGGAATTTTTTCACGACGCGAAAAAAACCTTGCTGATATAAGTACTTGGGATCTGAAAATTGAGTTTCCAGTTATCAACGCCATGCATTTAGAAATGCTATGAAATGTGGACATTTGTTGGTCCCGTGCTGATTGGACCATTTTTTAACAACACATAAAATACGCAGCTGATGTAAGTTCTTGGGATCTAAAAATTGAGTTTTCTGTTATCGACGCTATACGTTTAGAAATACCATGAAACGTGGAGATTTCTTGGTCCCGGGCTGATTGGAGAATTTTTTCACGAAGCGAAAAATTCCGAGCTGATATAAGTACTTGAGATCTGAAAATTGAGATTCCAGTTATCGACGACTTACATTTAGAAATGCTATGAAACGTGGACATTTATTGGTCGCGGGCTGATTGGGGTATTTTATCACGACGCGAAAAATGCCGAGCTGATATAAGTACTTGGGATCTGAAAATTGACATTCCAGTTATCAACGCCATACATTTAGAAATGCTATGAAACGTGGACATTTGTTGGTCCCGTGCTGATTGGACCATTTTTTAACAACACGTAAAATACGCAGCTGATATAAGTACTTGGGATCTGAAAATTGAGTTTTCTGTTATCGACGCTATACGTTTAGAAATACCATGAAACGTGGAGATTTCTTGGTCCCGGGCTGATTGGGGAATTTTTTCACGACGCGAAAAAAGCCGAGCTGATATAAGTACTTGGGATCTGAAAATTGAGATTCCAGTTATCAACGCCATACATTTAGAAATGCTATGAAACGTGGACATTTATTGGTCGCGGGCTGATTGGGGTATTTTATCACGACGCGAAAAATGCCGAGCTGATATAAGTACTTGGGATCTGAAAATTGACATTCCAGTTATCAACGCCATACATTTAGAAATGCTATGAAACGTGGACATTTGTTGGTCCCGTGCTGATTGGACCATTTTTTAACAACACATAAAATACGCAGCTGATGTAAGTTCTTGGGATCTAAAAATTGAGTTTTCTGTTATCGACGCTATACGTTTAGAAATACCATGAAACGTGGAGATTTCTTGGTCCCGGGCTGATTGGAGAATTTTTTCACGAAGCGAAAAATTCCGAGCTGATATAAGTACTTGAGATCTGAAAATTGAGATTGCAGTTATCGACGACTTACATTTAGAAATGCTATGAAACGTGGACATTTATTGGTCGCGGGCTGATTGGGGTATTTTATCACGACGCGAAAAAAGCCGAGCTGATATAAGTACTTGGGATCTGAAAATTGACATTCCAGTTATCAACGGCATACATTTACAAATGCTATGAAACGTGGACATTTCTTGGTCCCATGCTAATAGGACCATATTTTAACAGCATGTAAAATACGCAGATGATATGAGTACTTGGGATCTGAAAATTGAGTTTCCTATTATCGACGCCATACTTTTAGAAATACCATGAAACGTGGACATTTTTTGATCCCGGGCTGATTGGACCATTTTCTAACAACACGTAAAATACGCAGCTGATATAAGTTCTTGGGATCTGAAAATTGAGATTCCGGTTATCGACGACACACATTTAGAAATGCTATGAAACGTGGACAGTTGTTGGTTCCGTGCTGATTGGACCATTTTTTAACAACACGTAAAATACGCAGCTGATATAAGTACTTGGGATCTAAAAATTGAGTTTTCTGTTATCGACGCTATACGTTTAGAAATACCATGAAACGTGGAGATTTCTTGGTCCCGGGCTGATTGGGGAATTTTTTCACGACGCGAAAAATGCCGAGCTGATATAAGTACTTGGGATCTGAAAATTGAGATTCCGGTTATCGACGACACACATTTAGAAATGCTATGAAACGTGGACATTTCTTGGTCCCGTGCTGATTGGACCATTTTCTAACAACATGTCAAATACGCAGATGATATAAGTACTTGGGATCTGAAAATTGAGTTTTCTGTTATCGACGCTATACGTTTAGAAATACCATGAAACGTGGACATTTCTTGGTCCCGTACTGATTGGACCATTTTTTAACAACATGTCAACTACGCAGATGATATAAGTACTTGGGATCTGAAAATTGAGATTCCTGTTATCGACGACATACATTTAGAAATGCTATGAAACGTGGACATTTCTTGGTCCCTTGCTGATTGGACCATTTTTTAACAGCATGTAAAATACGCAGATGATATGAGTACTTGGGATCTGAAAATTGAGATTCCTGTTATCGACGCCATACGTTTAGAAATACCATGAAACGTGGACATTTCTTGGTCCCGGTCTGATTGGGGAATTTTTTCACGACGCGAAAAAAACCTTGCTGATATAAGTACTTGGGATCTGAAAATTGAGTTTCCAGTTATCAACGCCATGCATTTAGAAATGCTATGAAATGTGGACATTTGTTGGTCCCGTGCTGATTGGACCATTTTTTAACAACACATAAAATACGCAGCTGATGTAAGTTCTTGGGATCTAAAAATTGAGTTTTCTGTTATCGACGCTATACGTTTAGAAATACCATGAAACGTGGAGATTTCTTGGTCCCGGGCTGATTGGAGAATTTTTTCACGAAGCGAAAAATTCCGAGCTGATATAAGTACTTGAGATCTGAAAATTGAGATTCCAGTTATCGACGACTTACATTTAGAAATGCTATGAAACGTGGACATTTATTGGTCGCGGGCTGATTGGGGTATTTTATCACGACGCGAAAAATGCCGAGCTGATATAAGTACTTGGGATCTGAAAATTGACATTCCAGTTATCAACGCCATACATTTAGAAATGCTATGAAACGTGGACATTTGTTGGTCCCGTGCTGATTGGACCATTTTTTAACAACACGTAAAATACGCAGCTGATATAAGTACTTGGGATCTGAAAATTGAGTTTTCTGTTATCGACGCTATACGTTTAGAAATACCATGAAACGTGGAGATTTCTTGGTCCCGGGCTGATTGGGGAATTTTTTCACGACGCGAAAAAAGCCGAGCTGATATAAGTACTTGGGATCTGAAAATTGAGATTCCAGTTATCAACGCCATACATTTAGAAATGCTATGAAACGTGGACATTTATTGGTCGCGGGCTGATTGGGGTATTTTATCACGACGCGAAAAATGCCGAGCTGATATAAGTACTTGGGATCTGAAAATTGACATTCCAGTTATCAACGCCATACATTTAGAAATGCTATGAAACGTGGACATTTGTTGGTCCCGTGCTGATTGGACCATTTTTTAACAACACATAAAATACGCAGCTGATGTAAGTTCTTGGGATCTAAAAATTGAGTTTTCTGTTATCGACGCTATACGTTTAGAAATACCATGAAACGTGGAGATTTCTTGGTCCCGGGCTGATTGGAGAATTTTTTCACGAAGCGAAAAATTCCGAGCTGATATAAGTACTTGAGATCTGAAAATTGAGATTGCAGTTATCGACGACTTACATTTAGAAATGCTATGAAACGTGGACATTTATTGGTCGCGGGCTGATTGGGGTATTTTATCACGACGCGAAAAAAGCCGAGCTGATATAAGTACTTGGGATCTGAAAATTGACATTCCAGTTATCAACGGCATACATTTACAAATGCTATGAAACGTGGACATTTCTTGGTCCCATGCTAATAGGACCATATTTTAACAGCATGTAAAATACGCAGATGATATGAGTACTTGGGATCTGAAAATTGAGTTTCCTATTATCGACGCCATACTTTTAGAAATACCATGAAACGTGGACATTTTTTGATCCCGGGCTGATTGGACCATTTTCTAACAACACGTAAAATACGCAGCTGATATAAGTTCTTGGGATCTGAAAATTGAGATTCCGGTTATCGACGACACACATTTAGAAATGCTATGAAACGTGGACAGTTGTTGGTTCCGTGCTGATTGGACCATTTTTTAACAACACGTAAAATACGCAGCTGATATAAGTACTTGGGATCTAAAAATTGAGTTTTCTGTTATCGACGCTATACGTTTAGAAATACCATGAAACGTGGAGATTTCTTGGTCCCGGGCTGATTGGGGAATTTTTTCACGACGCGAAAAATGCCGAGCTGATATAAGTACTTGGGATCTGAAAATTGAGATTCCGGTTATCGACGACACACATTTAGAAATGCTATGAAACGTGGACATTTCTTGGTCCCGTGCTGATTGGACCATATTTAACAGCATGTAAAATACGCAGATGATATGAGTACTTGGGATCTGAAAATTGAGTTTCCTGTTATCGACGCCATACTTTTAGAAATACCATGAAACGTGGAAATTTGTTGGTCCCGGGCTGATTGGACCATTTTCTAACAACACGTAAAATACGCAGCTGATATAAGTTCTTGGGATCTGAAAATTGAGATTCCGGTTATCGACGACAGACATTTAGAAATGCTATGAAACGTGGACATTTCTTGGTCCCGTACTGATTGGACCATTTTTTAACAACATGTCAAATACGCAGATGATATAAGTACTTGGGATCTGAAAATTGAGTTTTCTGTTATCGACGCTATACGTTTAGAAATACCATGAAACGTGGACATTTCTTGGTCCCGTACTGATTGGACCATTTTTTAACAACATGTCAACTACGCAGATGATATAAGTACTTGGGATCTGAAAATTGAGTTTCCAGTTATCAACGCCATGCATTTAGAAATGCTATGAAATGTGGACATTTGTTGGTCCCGTGCTGATTGGACCATTTTTTAACAACACATAAAATACGCAGCTGATGTAAGTTCTTGGGATCTAAAAATTGAGTTTTCTGTTATCGACGCTATACGTTTAGAAATACCATGAAACGTGGAGATTTCTTGGTCCCGGGCTGATTGGAGAATTTTTTCACGAAGCGAAAAATTCCGAGCTGATATAAGTACTTGAGATCTGAAAATTGAGATTCCAGTTATCGACGACTTACATTTAGAAATGCTATGAAACGTGGACATTTATTGGTCGCGGGCTGATTGGGGTATTTTATCACGACGCGAAAAATGCCGAGCTGATATAAGTACTTGGGATCTGAAAATTGACATTCCAGTTATCAACGCCATACATTTAGAAATGCTATGAAACGTGGACATTTGTTGGTCCCGTGCTGATTGGACCATTTTTTAACAACACGTAAAATACGCAGCTGATATAAGTACTTGGGATCTGAAAATTGAGTTTTCTGTTATCGACGCTATACGTTTAGAAATACCATGAAACGTGGAGATTTCTTGGTCCCGGGCTGATTGGAGAATTTTTTCACGAAGCGAAAAATTCCGAGCTGATATAAGTACTTGAGATCTGAAAATTGAGATTCCAGTTATCGACGACTTACATTTAGAAATGCTATGAAACGTGGACATTTATTGGTCGCGGGCTGATTGGGGTATTTTATCACGACGCGAAAAAAGCCGAGCTGATATAAGTACTTGGGATCTGAAAATTGAGATTCCAGTTATCGACGCCATACATTTAGAAATGCTATGAAACGTGGACATTTTTGGTCCCGTGCTGATTGGACCATTTTTTAACAACATGTCAAATACGCAGATGATATAAGTACTTGGGATCTGAAAATTGAGTTTTCTGTTATCGACGCTATACGTTTAAAAATACCATGACACGTGGAGATTTCTTGGACCCGGGCTGATAGGGGAATTTTTTCACGACGCTAAAAATTCCGAGCTGATATAAGTACTTGAGATCTGAAAATTGAGATTCCTGTTATCGACGACATACATTTAGAAATGCTATGAAACGTGGACATTTCTTGGTCCCGTGCTGATTGGACCATTTTTTAACAGCATGTAAAATACGCAGATGATATGAGTACTTGGGATCTGAAAATTGAGATTCCTGTTATCGACGCCATACGTTTAGAAATACCATGAAACGTGGACACTTCTTGGTTCCGGTCTGATTGGGGAATTTTTTCACGACGCGAAAAATGCCGAGCTGCTATAAGTACTTGGGATCTGAGAATTGAGTTTCCAGGTAGCGACGACATACGTTTAGAAATACCATGAAACGTGGACACTCCTTAGTCCCGGGCTGATTGGGGAATTTTTTCACGACGCGAAAAAAGCCGAGCTGATATAAGTACTTGGGATCTGCAAATTGAGATTTCAGTTATCGCCGCAATACGTTTAGAAATGCCATGAAACGTTGACATTTCTTGGTCCCGGGCTGATTGGACCATTTTTTAACAACACGTAAAATACGCAGCGGATATAAGTTCTTGGGATCTGAAAATTGAGTTTTCTGTCATCGACGCTATACGTTTAGAAATACCATGAAACATGGTGATTTCTTGGTCCCGGGCTGATTGGAGAATTTTTTCACGAAGCGAAAAATTCCGAGCTGATATAAGTACTTGAGATCTGAAAATTGAGATTCCAGTTATCGACGACTTACATTTAGAAATGCTATGAAACGTGGACATTTATTGGTCGCGGGCTGATTGGGGTATTTTATCACGACGCGAAAAAAGCCGAGCTGATATAAGTACTTGGGATCTGAAAATTGACATTCCAGTTATCAACGCCATACATTTAGAAATGCTATGAAACGTGGACATTTCTTGGTCCCATGCTGATAGGACCATATTTTAACAGCATGTAAAATACGCAGATGATATGAGTACTTGAGATCTGAAAATTGAGTTTCCTGTTATCGACGCCATTCTTTTAAAAATACCATGAAACGTGGACATTTGTTGGTCCCGGGCTGATTGGACCATTTTCTAACAACACGTAAAATACGCAGCTGATATAAGTTCTTGGGATCTGAAAATTGAGATTCCGGTTATCGACGACACACATTTAGAAATGCTATGAAATGTGGACATTTGTTGGTCCCGTGCTGATTGGACCATTTTTTAACAACACATAAAATACGCAGCTGATGTAAGTTCTTGGGATCTAAAAATTGAGTTTTCTGTTATCGACGCTATACGTTTAGAAATACCATGAAACGTGGAGATTTCTTGGTCCCGGGATGATTGGAGAATTTTTTCACGAAGCGAAAAATTCCGAGCTGCTATAAGTACTTGAGATCTGAAAATTGAGATTCCAGTTATCGACGACTTACATTTAGAAATGCTATGAAACGTGGACATTTATTGGTCGCGGGCTGATTGGGGTATTTTATCACGACGCGAAAAAAGCCGAGCTGATATAAGTACTTGGGATCTGAAAATTGAGATTCCGGTTATCGACGACACACATTTAGAAATGCTATGAAACGTGGACATTTGTTGGTTCCGTGCTGATTGGACCATTTTTTAACAACACGTAAAATACGCAGCTGATATAAGTACTTGGGATCTAAAAATTGAGTTTTCTGTTATCGACGCTATACGTTTAGAAATACCATGAAACGTGGACATTTCTTGGTCCCGGGCTGATTGGGGAATTTTTTCACGTCGCGAAAAAGGCCGAGCTGACATAAGTACTTGGGATATGAAAATTGAGATTCCAGTTATCAACGCCATACATTTAGAAATGCTATGAAACGTGGACATTTGTTGGTCCCGTGCTGATTGGACCATTTTTTAACAACACGTAATATACGCAGCTGATATAAGTACTTGGGATCTGAAAATTGAGTTTTCTGTTATCGACGCTATACGTTTAGAAATACCATGAAACGTGGAGATTTCTTGGTCCCGGGCTGCTTGGGGAATTTTTTCACGACGCGAAAAATGCCGAGCTGATATAAGTACTTGGGATCTGAAAATTGAGATTCCGGTTATCGAAGACACACATATAGAAATGCTATGAAACGTGGACATTTATTGGTCGCGGGCTAATTGGGGTATTTTATAACGACGCGAAAAAAGCCGAGCTGATATAAGTACTTGGGATCTGAAAATTGACATTCCAGTTATCAACGCCATACATTTAGAAATGCTATGAAACGTGGACATTTCTTGGTCCCATGCTGATAGGATCATATTTTAACAGCATGTAAAATACGCAGATGATATGAGTAGTTGGGATCTGAAAATTGAGTTTCCTGTTATCGACGCCATTCTTTTAAAAATACCATGAAACGTGGACATTTGTTGGTCCCGGGCTGATTGGACCATTTTCTAACAACACGTAAAATACGCAGCTGATATAAGTTCTTGGGATCTGAAAATTGAGATTCCGGTTATCGACGACACACATTTAGAAATGCTATGAAATGTGGACATTTGTTGGTCCCGTGCTGATTGGACCATTTTTTAACAACACATAAAATACGCAGCTGATGTAAGTTCTTGGGATCTAAAAATTGAGTTTTCTGTTATCGACGCTATACGTTTAGAAATACCATGAAACGTGGAGATTTCTTGGTCCCGGGATGATTGGAGAATTTTTTCACGAAGCGAAAAATTCCGAGCTGATATAAGTACTTGAGATCTGTAAATTGAGATTCCAGTTATCGACGACTTACATTTAGAAATGCTATGAAACGTGGACATTTATTGGTCGTGGGCTGATTGGGGTATTTTATCACGACGCGAAAAAAGCCGAGCTGATATAAGTACTTGGGATCTGAAAATTGAGATTCCAGTTATCAACGCCATACATTTAGAAATGCTATGAAACGTGGACATTTGTTGGTCCCGTGCTGATTGGACCATTTTTTAACAACACGTAAAATACGCAGCTGATATAAGTACTTGGGATCTGAAAATTGAGTTTTCTGTTATCGACGCTATACGTTTAGAAATACCATGAAACGTGGAGATTTCTTGGTCCCGGGCTGATTGGGGAATTTTTTCACGACGCGAAAAAAGCCGAGCTGATATAAGTACTTGGGATCTGAAAATTGAGATTCCAGTTATCAACGCCATACATTTAGAAATGCTATGAAACGTGGACATTTATTGGTCGCGGGCTGATTGGGGTATTTTATCACGACGCGAAAAATGCCGAGCTGATATAAGTACTTGGGATCTGAAAATTGACATTCCAGTTATCAACGCCATACATTTAGAAATGCTATGAAACGTGGACATTTGTTGGTCCCGTGCTGATTGGACCATTTTTTAACAACACATAAAATACGCAGCTGATGTAAGTTCTTGGGATCTAAAAATTGAGTTTTCTGTTATCGACGCTATACGTTTAGAAATACCATGAAACGTGGAGATTTCTTGGTCCCGGGCTGATTGGAGAATTTTTTCACGAAGCGAAAAATTCCGAGCTGATATAAGTACTTGAGATCTGAAAATTGAGATTGCAGTTATCGACGACTTACATTTAGAAATGCTATGAAACGTGGACATTTATTGGTCGCGGGCTGATTGGGGTATTTTATCACGACGCGAAAAAAGCCGAGCTGATATAAGTACTTGGGATCTGAAAATTGACATTCCAGTTATCAACGGCATACATTTACAAATGCTATGAAACGTGGACATTTCTTGGTCCCATGCTAATAGGACCATATTTTAACAGCATGTAAAATACGCAGATGATATGAGTACTTGGGATCTGAAAATTGAGTTTCCTATTATCGACGCCATACTTTTAGAAATACCATGAAACGTGGACATTTTTTGATCCCGGGCTGATTGGACCATTTTCTAACAACACGCAAAATACGCAGCTGATATAAGTTCTTGGGATCTGAAAATTGAGATTCCGGTTATCGACGACACACATTTAGAAATGCTATGAAACGTGGACAGTTGTTGGTTCCGTGCTGATTGGACCATTTTTTAACAACACGTAAAATACGCAGCTGATATAAGTACTTGGGATCTAAAAATTGAGTTTTCTGTTATCGACGCTATACGTTTAGAAATACCATGAAACGTGGAGATTTCTTGGTCCCGGGCTGATTGGGGAATTTTTTCACGACGCGAAAAATGCCGAGCTGATATAAGTACTTGGGATCTGAAAATTGAGATTCCGGTTATCGACGACACACATTTAGAAATGCTATGAAACGTGGACATTTCTTGGTCCCGTGCTGATTGGACCATATTTAACAGCATGTAAAATACGCAGATGATATGAGTACTTGGGATCTGAAAATTGAGTTTCCTGTTATCGACGCCATACTTTTAGAAATACCATGAAACGTGGAAATTTGTTGGTCCCGGGCTGATTGGACCATTTTCTAACAACACGTAAAATACGCAGCTGATATAAGTTCTTGGGATCTGAAAATTGAGATTCCGGTTATCGACGACAGACATTTAGAAATGCTATGAAACGTGGACATTTCTTGGTCCCGTACTGATTGGACCATTTTTTAACAACATGTCAAATACGCAGATGATATAAGTACTTGGGATCTGAAAATTGAGTTTTCTGTTATCGACGCTATACGTTTAGAAATACCATGAAACGTGGACATTTCTTGGTCCCGTACTGATTGGACCATTTTTTAACAACATGTCAACTACGCAGATGATATAAGTACTTGAGATCTGAAAATTGAGATTCCAGTTATCGACGACTTACATTTAGAAATGCTATGAAACGTGGACATTTATTGGTCGCGGGCTGATTGGGGTATTTTATCACGACGCGAAAAAAGCCGAGCTGATATAAGTACTTGGGATCTGAAAATTGACATTCCAGTTATCAACGCCATACATTTACAAATGCCATGAAACGTGAAAATTTCTTGGTCCCATGCTGATAGGACCATATTTTAACAGCATGTAAAATACGCAGATGATATGAGTACTTGGGATCTGAATATTGAGTTTCCTGTTATCGACGCCATACTTTTAGAAATACCATGAAACGTGGACATTTTTTGGTCCCGGGCTGATTGGACCATTTTCTAACAACACGTAAAATACGCAGCTGATATAAGTTCTTGGGATCTGAAAATTGAGATTCCGGTTATCGACGACAGACATTTAGAAATGCTATGAAACGTGGACATTTCTTGGTCCCGTACTGATTGGACCATTTTTTAACAACATGTCAAATACGCAGATGATATAAGTACTTGGGATCTGAAAATTGAGTTTTCTGTTATCGACGCTATACGTTTAGAAATACCATGAAACGTGGAGATTTCTTGGTCCCGGGCTGATTGGGGAATTTTTTCACGACGTGAAAAAAGCCGAGCTGATGTAAGTACTTGGGATCTGAGAATTGAGTTTCCAGGTATCGACGCCATACGCTTAGAAATACCATGAAACGTGGACATTTCTTGGTCCCGGGCTGATTGGGGAATTTTTTCACGACGCGAAAAAAACCTTGCTGATATAAGTACTTGGGATCTGAAAATTGACATTCCAGTTATCAACGCCATACATTTAGAAATGCTATGAAACGTGGACATTTGTTGGTCCCGTGCTGATTGGACCATTATTTAACAACACGTAAAATACGCAGCTGATATAAGTACTTGGGATCTGAAAATTGAGTTTTCTGTTATCGACGCTATACGTTTAGAAATACCATGAAACGTGGAGATTTCTTGGTCCCGGGCTGATTGGAGAATTTTTTCACGAAGCGAAAAATTCCGAGCTGATATAAGTACTTGAGATCTGAAAATTGAGATTCCAGTTATCGACGACTTACATTTAGAAATGCTATGAAACGTAGACATTTATTGGTCGCGGGCTGATTGGGGTATTTTATCACGACGCGAAAAAAGCCGAGCTGATATAAGTACTTGGGATATGAAAATTGACATTCCAGTTATCAACGCCATACATTTAGAAATGCTATGAAACGTGGTGATTTCTTGGTCCCGGGCTGATTGGAGAATTTTTTCACGAAGCGAAAAATTCCGAGCTGATATAAGTACTTGGGATCTGAAAATGGAGTTTCCAGGTATCGACGCCATACGCTTAGAAATACCATGAAACGTGGACATTTCTTGGTCCCGGGTTGATTGGGGAATTTTTTCACGACGCGAAAAAAACCTTGCTGATATAAGTACTTGGGATCTGAAAATTGAGTTTCCAGTTATCAACGCCATGCATTTAGAAATGCTATGAAATGTGGACATTTGTTGGTCCCGTGCTGATTGGACCATTTTTTAACAACACATAAAATACGCAGCTGATGTAAGTTCTTGGGATCTAAAAATTGAGTTTTCTGTTATCGACGCTATACGTTTAGAAATACCATGAAACGTGGAGATTTCTTGGTCCCGGGCTGATTGGAGAATTTTTTCACGAAGCGAAAAATTCCGAGCTGATATAAGTACTTGAGATCTGAAAATTGAGATTCCAGTTATCGACGACTTACATTTAGAAATGCTATGAAACGTGGACATTTATTGGTCGCGGGCTGATTGGGGTATTTTATCACGACGCGAAAAATGCCGAGCTGATATAAGTACTTGGGATCTGAAAATTGAGATTCCAGTTATCAACGCCATACATTTAGAAATGCTATGAAACGTGGACATTTGTTGGTCCCGTGCTGATTGGACCATTTTTTAACAACACATAAAATACGCAGCTGATGTAAGTTCTTGGGATCTAAAAATTGAGTTTTCTGTTATCGACGCTATACGTTTAGAAATACCATGAAACGTGGAGATTTCTTGGTCCCGGGCTGATTGGAGAATTTTTTCACGAAGCGAAAAATTCCGAGCTGATATAAGTACTTGAGATCTGAAAATTGAGATTGCAGTTATCGACGACTTACATTTAGAAATGCTATGAAACGTGGACATTTATTGGTCGCGGGCTGATTGGGGTATTTTATCACGACGCGAAAAAAGCCGAGCTGATATAAGTACTTGGGATCTGAAAATTGACATTCCAGTTATCAACGGCATACATTTACAAATGCTATGAAACGTGGACATTTCTTGGTCCCATGCTAATAGGACCATATTTTAACAGCATGTAAAATACGCAGATGATATGAGTACTTGGGATCTGAAAATTGAGTTTCCTATTATCGACGCCATACTTTTAGAAATACCATGAAACGTGGACATTTTTTGGTCCCGGGCTGATTGGACCATTTTCTAACAACACGTAAAATACGCAGCTGATATAAGTTCTTGGGATCTGAAAATTGAGATTCCGGTTATCGACGACACACATTTAGAAATGCTATGAAACGTGGACAGTTGTTGGTTCCGTGCTGATTGGACCATTTTTTAACAACACGTAAAATACGCAGCTGATATAAGTACTTGGGATCTAAAAATTGAGTTTTCTGTTATCGACGCTATACGTTTAGAAATACCATGAAACGTGGAGATTTCTTGGTCCCGGGCTGATTGGGGAATTTTTTCACGACGCGAAAAATGCCGAGCTGGTATAAGTACTTGGGATCTGAAAATTGAGATTCCGGTTATCGACGACACACATTTAGAAATGCTATGAAACGTGGACATTTCTTGGTCCCGTGCTGATTGGACCATATTTAACAGCATGTAAAATACGCACATGATATGAGTACTTGGGATCTGAAAATTGAGTTTCCTGTTATCGACGCCATACTTTTAGAAATACCATGAAACGTGGAAATTTGTTGGTCCCGGGCTGATTGGACCATTTTCTAACAACACGTAAAATACGCAGCTGATATAAGTTCTTGGGATCTGAAAATTGAGATTCCGGTTATCGACGACAGACATTTAGAAATGCTATGAAACGTGGACATTTCTTGGTCCCGTACTGATTGGACCATTTTTTAACAACATGTCAAATACGCAGATGATATAAGTACTTGGGATCTGAAAATTGAGTTTTCTGTTATCGACGCTATACGTTTAGAAATACCATGAAACGTGGACATTTCTTGGTCCCGTACTGATTGGACCATTTTTTAACAACATGTCAACTACGCAGATGATATAAGTACTTGGGATCTGAAAATTGAGATTCCTGTTATCGACGACATACATTTAGAAATGCTATGAAACGTGGACATTTCTTGGTCCCTTGCTGATTGGACCATTTTTTAACAGCATGTAAAATACGCAGATGATATGAGTACTTGGGATCTGAAAATTGAGATTCCTGTTATCGACGCCATACGTTTAGAAATACCATGAAACGTGGACATTTCTTGGTCCCGGTCTGATTGGGGAATTTTTTCACGACGCGAAAAAAACCTTGCTGATATAAGTACTTGGGATCTGAAAATTGAGTTTCCAGTTATCAACGCCATGCATTTAGAAATGCTATGAAATGTGGACATTTGTTGGTCCCGTGCTGATTGGACCATTTTTTAACAACACATAAAATACGCAGCTGATGTAAGTTCTTGGGATCTAAAAATTGAGTTTTCTGTTATCGACACTATACGTTTAGAAATACCATGAAACGTGGAGATTTCTTGGTCCCGGGCTGATTGGAGAATTTTTTCACGAAGCGAAAAATTCCGAGCTGATATAAGTACTTGAGATCTGAAAATTGAGATTCCAGTTATCGACGACTTACATTTAGAAATGCTATGAAACGTGGACATTTATTGGTCGCGGGCTGATTGGGGTATTTTATCACGACGCGAAAAATGCCGAGCTGATATAAGTACTTGGGATCTGAAAATTGACATTCCAGTTATCAACGCCATACATTTAGAAATGCTATGAAACGTGGACATTTGTTGGTCCCGTGCTGATTGGACCATTTTTTAACAACACGTAAAATACGCAGCTGATATAAGTACTTGGGATCTGAAAATTGAGTTTTCTGTTATCGACGCTATACGTTTAGAAATACCATGAAACGTGGAGATTTCTTGGTCCCGGGCTGATTGGGGAATTTTTTCACGACGCGAAAAAAGCCGAGCTGATATAAGTACTTGGGATCTGAAAATTGAGATTCCAGTTATCAACGCCATACATTTAGAAATGCTATGAAACGTGGACATTTGTTGGTCCCGTGCTGATTGGACCATTTTTTAACAACACATAAAATACGCAGCTGATGTAAGTTCTTGGGATCTAAAAATTGAGTTTTCTGTTATCGACGCTATACGTTTAGAAATACCATGAAACGTGGAGATTTCTTGGTCCCGGGCTGATTGGAGAATTTTTTCACGAAGCGAAAAATTCCGAGCTGATATAAGTACTTGAGATCTGAAAATTGAGATTGCAGTTATCGACGACTTACATTTAGAAATGCTATGAAACGTGGACATTTATTGGTCGCGGGCTGATTGGGGTATTTTATCACGACGCGAAAAAAGCCGAGCTGATATAAGTACTTGGGATCTGAAAATTGACATTCCAGTTATCAACGCCATACATTTACAAATGCTATGAAACGTGGACATTTCTTGGTCCCATGCTAATAGGACCATATTTTAACAGCATGTAAAATACGCAGATGATATGAGTACTTGGGATCTGAAAATTGAGTTTCCTATTATCGACGCCATACTTTTAGAAATACCATGAAACGTGGACATTTTTTGGTCCCGGGCTGATTGGACCATTTTCTAACAACACGTAAAATACGCAGCTGATATAAGTACTTGGGATCTGAAAATTGAGATTCCAGTTATCAACGCCATACATTTAGAAATGCTATGAAACGTGGACATTTGTTGGTCCCGTGCTGATTGGACCATTTTTTAACAACACATAAAATACGCAGCTGATGTAAGTTCTTGGGATCTAAAAATTGAGTTTTCTGTTATCGACGCTATACGTTTAGAAATACCATGAAACGTGGAGATTTCTTGGTCCCGGGCTGATTGGAGAATTTTTTCACGAAGCGAAAAATTCCGAGCTGATATAAGTACTTGAGATCTGAAAATTGAGATTGCAGTTATCGACGACTTACATTTAGAAATGCTATGAAACGTGGACATTTATTGGTCGCGGGCTGATTGGGGTATTTTATCACGACGCGAAAAAAGCCGAGCTGATATAAGTACTTGGGATCTGAAAATTGACATTCCAGTTATCAACGCCATACATTTACAAATGCTATGAAACGTGGACATTTCTTGGTCCCATGCTAATAGGACCATATTTTAACAGCATGTAAAATACGCAGATGATATGAGTACTTGGGATCTGAAAATTGAGTTTCCTATTATCGACGCCATACTTTTAGAAATACCATGAAACGTGGACATTTTTTGGTCCCGGGCTGATTGGACCATTTTCTAACAACACGTAAAATACGCAGCTGATATAAGTTCTTGGGATCTGAAAATTGAGATTCCGGTTATCGACGACACACATTTAGAAATGCTATGAAACGTGGACAGTTGTTGGTTCCGTGCTGATTGGACCATTTTTTAACAACACGTAAAATACGCAGCTGATATAAGTACTTGGGATCCAAAAATTGAGTTTTCTGTTATCGACGCTATACGTTTAGAAATACCATGAAACGTGGAGATTTCTTGGTCCCGGGCTGATTGGGGAATTTTTTCACGACGCGAAAAATGCCGAGCTGATATAAGTACTTGGGATCTGAAAATTGAGATTCCGGTTATCGACGACACACATTTAGAAATGCTATGAAACGTGGACATTTCTTGGTCCCGTGCTGATTGGACCATATTTAACAGCATGTAAAATACGCAGATGATATGAGTACTTGGGATCTGAAAATTGAGTTTCCTGTTATCGACGCCATACTTTTAGAAATACCATGAAACGTGGAAATTTGTTGGTCCCGGGCTGATTGGACCATTTTCTAACAACACGTAAAATACGCAGCTGATATAAGTTCTTGGGATCTGAAAATTGAGATTCCGGTTATCGACGACAGACATTTAGAAATGCTATGAAACGTGGACATTTCTTGGTCCCGTACTGATTGGACCATTTTTTAACAACATGTCAAATACGCAGATGATATAAGTACTTGGGATCTGAAAATTGAGTTTTCTGTTATCGACGCTATACGTTTAGAAATACCATGAAACGTGGACATTTCTTGGTCCCGTACTGATTGGACCATTTTTTAACAACATGTCAACTACGCAGATGATATAAGTACTTGGGATCTGAAAATTGAGATTCCTGTTATCGACGACATACATTTAGAAATGCTATGAAACGTGGACATTTCTTGGTCCCTTGCTGATTGGACCATTTTTTAACAGCATGTAAAATACGCAGATGATATGAGTACTTGGGATCTGAAAATTGAGATTCCTGTTATCGACGCCATACGTTTAGAAATACCATGAAACGTGGACATTTCTTGGTCCCGGTCTGATTGGGGAATTTTTTCACGACGCGAAAAAAACCTTGCTGATATAAGTACTTGGGATCTGAAAATTGAGTTTCCAGTTATCAACGCCATGCATTTAGAAATGCTATGAAATGTGGACATTTGTTGGTCCCGTGCTGATTGGACCATTTTTTAACAACACATAAAATACGCAGCTGATGTAAGTTCTTGGGATCTAAAAATTGAGTTTTCTGTTATCGACGCTATACGTTTAGAAATACCATGAAACGTGGAGATTTCTTGGTCCCGGGCTGATTGGAGAATTTTTTCACGAAGCGAAAAATTCCGAGCTGATATAAGTACTTGAGATCTGAAAATTGAGATTCCAGTTATCGACGACTTACATTTAGAAATGCTATGAAACGTGGACATTTATTGGTCGCGGGCTGATTGGGGTATTTTATCACGACGCGAAAAATGCCGAGCTGATATAAGTACTTGGGATCTGAAAATTGACATTCCAGTTATCAACGCCATACATTTAGAAATGCTATGAAACGTGGACATTTGTTGGTCCCGTGCTGATTGGACCATTTTTTAACAACACGTAAAATACGCAGCTGATATAAGTACTTGGGATCTGAAAATTGAGTTTTCTGTTATCGACGCTATACGTTTAGAAATACCATGAAACGTGGAGATTTCTTGGTCCCGGGCTGATTGGGGAATTTTTTCACGACGCGAAAAAAGCCGAGCTGATATAAGTACTTGGGATCTGAAAATTGAGATTCCAGTTATCAACGCCATACATTTAGAAATGCTATGAAACGTGGACATTTATTGGTCGCGGGCTGATTGGGGTATTTTATCACGACGCGAAAAAAGCCGAGCTGATATAAGTACTTGGGATCTGAAAATTGACATTCCAGTTATCAACGGCATACATTTACAAATGCTATGAAACGTGGACATTTCTTGGTCCCATGCTAATAGGACCATATTTTAACAGCATGTAAAATACGCAGATGATATGAGTACTTGGGATCTGAAAATTGAGTTTCCTATTATCGACGCCATACTTTTAGAAATACCATGAAACGTGGACATTTTTTGATCCCGGGCTGATTGGACCATTTTCTAACAACACGTAAAATACGCAGCTGATATAAGTTCTTGGGATCTGAAAATTGAGATTCCGGTTATCGACGACACACATTTAGAAATGCTATGAAACGTGGACAGTTGTTGGTTCCGTGCTGATTGGACCATTTTTTAACAACACGTAAAATACGCAGCTGATATAAGTACTTGGGATCTAAAAATTGAGTTTTCTGTTATCGACGCTATACGTTTAGAAATACCATGAAACGTGGAGATTTCTTGGTCCCGGGCTGATTGGGGAATTTTTTCACGACGCGAAAAATGCCGAGCTGATATAAGTACTTGGGATCTGAAAATTGAGATTCCGGTTATCGACGACACACATTTAGAAATGCTATGAAACGTGGACATTTCTTGGTCCCGTGCTGATTGGACCATTTTCTAACAACATGTCAAATACGCAGATGATATAAGTACTTGGGATCTGAAAATTGAGTTTTCTGTTATCGACGCTATACGTTTAGAAATACCATGAAACGTGGACATTTCTTGGTCCCGTACTGATTGGACCATTTTTTAACAACATGTCAACTACGCAGATGATATAAGTACTTGGGATCTGAAAATTGAGATTCCTGTTATCGACGACATACATTTAGAAATGCTATGAAACGTGGACATTTCTTGGTCCCTTGCTGATTGGACCATTTTTTAACAGCATGTAAAATACGCAGATGATATGAGTACTTGGGATCTGAAAATTGAGATTCCTGTTATCGACGCCATACGTTTAGAAATACCATGAAACGTGGACATTTCTTGGTCCCGGTCTGATTGGGGAATTTTTTCACGACGCGAAAAAAACCTTGCTGATATAAGTACTTGGGATCTGAAAATTGAGTTTCCAGTTATCAACGCCATGCATTTAGAAATGCTATGAAATGTGGACATTTGTTGGTCCCGTGCTGATTGGACCATTTTTTAACAACACATAAAATACGCAGCTGATGTAAGTTCTTGGGATCTAAAAATTGAGTTTTCTGTTATCGACGCTATACGTTTAGAAATACCATGAAACGTGGAGATTTCTTGGTCCCGGGCTGATTGGAGAATTTTTTCACGAAGCGAAAAATTCCGAGCTGATATAAGTACTTGAGATCTGAAAATTGAGATTCCAGTTATCGACGACTTACATTTAGAAATGCTATGAAACGTGGACATTTATTGGTCGCGGGCTGATTGGGGTATTTTATCACGACGCGAAAAATGCCGAGCTGATATAAGTACTTGGGATCTGAAAATTGACATTCCAGTTATCAACGCCATACATTTAGAAATGCTATGAAACGTGGACATTTGTTGGTCCCGTGCTGATTGGACCATTTTTTAACAACACGTAAAATACGCAGCTGATATAAGTACTTGGGATCTGAAAATTGAGTTTTCTGTTATCGACGCTATACGTTTAGAAATACCATGAAACGTGGAGATTTCTTGGTCCCGGGCTGATTGGGGAATTTTTTCACGACGCGAAAAAAGCCGAGCTGATATAAGTACTTGGGATCTGAAAATTGAGATTCCAGTTATCAACGCCATACATTTAGAAATGCTATGAAACGTGGACATTTATTGGTCGCGGGCTGATTGGGGTATTTTATCACGACGCGAAAAATGCCGAGCTGATATAAGTACTTGGGATCTGAAAATTGACATTCCAGTTATCAACGCCATACATTTAGAAATGCTATGAAACGTGGACATTTGTTGGTCCCGTGCTGATTGGACCATTTTTTAACAACACATAAAATACGCAGCTGATGTAAGTTCTTGGGATCTAAAAATTGAGTTTTCTGTTATCGACGCTATACGTTTAGAAATACCATGAAACGTGGAGATTTCTTGGTCCCGGGCTGATTGGAGAATTTTTTCACGAAGCGAAAAATTCCGAGCTGATATAAGTACTTGAGATCTGAAAATTGAGATTGCAGTTATCGACGACTTACATTTAGAAATGCTATGAAACGTGGACATTTATTGGTCGCGGGCTGATTGGGGTATTTTATCACGACGCGAAAAAAGCCGAGCTGATATAAGTACTTGGGATCTGAAAATTGACATTCCAGTTATCAACGGCATACATTTACAAATGCTATGAAACGTGGACATTTCTTGGTCCCATGCTAATAGGACCATATTTTAACAGCATGTAAAATACGCAGATGATATGAGTACTTGGGATCTGAAAATTGAGTTTCCTATTATCGACGCCATACTTTTAGAAATACCATGAAACGTGGACATTTTTTGATCCCGGGCTGATTGGACCATTTTCTAACAACACGTAAAATACGCAGCTGATATAAGTTCTTGGGATCTGAAAATTGAGATTCCGGTTATCGACGACACACATTTAGAAATGCTATGAAACGTGGACAGTTGTTGGTTCCGTGCTGATTGGACCATTTTTTAACAACACGTAAAATACGCAGCTGATATAAGTACTTGGGATCTAAAAATTGAGTTTTCTGTTATCGACGCTATACGTTTAGAAATACCATGAAACGTGGAGATTTCTTGGTCCCGGGCTGATTGGGGAATTTTTTCACGACGCGAAAAATGCCGAGCTGATATAAGTACTTGGGATCTGAAAATTGAGATTCCGGTTATCGACGACACACATTTAGAAATGCTATGAAACGTGGACATTTCTTGGTCCCGTGCTGATTGGACCATATTTAACAGCATGTAAAATACGCAGATGATATAAGTACTTGGGATCTGAAAATTGAGTTTTCTGTTATCGACGCTATACGTTTAGAAATACCATGAAACGTGGACATTTCTTGGTCCCGTACTGATTGGACCATTTTTTAACAACATGTCAACTACGCAGATGATATAAGTACTTGGGATCTGAAAATTGAGATTCCTGTTATCGACGACATACATTTAGAAATGCTATGAAACGTGGACATTTCTTGGTCCCTTGCTGATTGGACCATTTTTTAACAGCATGTAAAATACGCAGATGATATGAGTACTTGGGATCTGAAAATTGAGATTCCTGTTATCGACGCCATACGTTTAGAAATACCATGAAACGTGGACATTTCTTGGTCCCGGTCTGATTGGGGAATTTTTTCACGACGCGAAAAAAACCTTGCTGATATAAGTACTTGGGATCTGAAAATTGAGTTTCCAGTTATCAACGCCATGCATTTAGAAATGCTATGAAATGTGGACATTTGTTGGTCCCGTGCTGATTGGACCATTTTTTAACAACACATAAAATACGCAGCTGATGTAAGTTCTTGGGATCTAAAAATTGAGTTTTCTGTTATCGACACTATACGTTTAGAAATACCATGAAACGTGGAGATTTCTTGGTCCCGGGCTGATTGGAGAATTTTTTCACGAAGCGAAAAATTCCGAGCTGATATAAGTACTTGAGATCTGAAAATTGAGATTCCAGTTATCGACGACTTACATTTAGAAATGCTATGAAACGTGGACATTTATTGGTCGCGGGCTGATTGGGGTATTTTATCACGACGCGAAAAATGCCGAGCTGATATAAGTACTTGGGATCTGAAAATTGACATTCCAGTTATCAACGCCATACATTTAGAAATGCTATGAAACGTGGACATTTGTTGGTCCCGTGCTGATTGGACCATTTTTTAACAACACGTAAAATACGCAGCTGATATAAGTACTTGGGATCTGAAAATTGAGTTTTCTGTTATCGACGCTATACGTTTAGAAATACCATGAAACGTGGAGATTTCTTGGTCCCGGGCTGATTGGGGAATTTTTTCACGACGCGAAAAAAGCCGAGCTGATATAAGTACTTGGGATCTGAAAATTGAGATTCCAGTTATCAACGCCATACATTTAGAAATGCTATGAAACGTGGACATTTGTTGGTCCCGTGCTGATTGGACCATTTTTTAACAACACATAAAATACGCAGCTGATGTAAGTTCTTGGGATCTAAAAATTGAGTTTTCTGTTATCGACGCTATACGTTTAGAAATACCATGAAACGTGGAGATTTCTTGGTCCCGGGCTGATTGGAGAATTTTTTCACGAAGCGAAAAATTCCGAGCTGATATAAGTACTTGAGATCTGAAAATTGAGATTGCAGTTATCGACGACTTACATTTAGAAATGCTATGAAACGTGGACATTTATTGGTCGCGGGCTGATTGGGGCATTTTATCACGACGCGAAAAAAGCCGAGCTGATATAAGTACTTGGGATCTGAAAATTGACATTCCAGTTATCAACGCCATACATTTACAAATGCTATGAAACGTGGACATTTCTTGGTCCCATGCTAATAGGACCATATTTTAACAGCATGTAAAATACGCAGATGATATGAGTACTTGGGATCTGAAAATTGAGTTTCCTATTATCGACGCCATACTTTTAGAAATACCATGAAACGTGGACATTTTTTGGTCCCGGGCTGATTGGACCATTTTCTAACAACACGTAAAATACGCAGCTGATATAAGTTCTTGGGATCTGAAAATTGAGATTCCGGTTATCGACGACACACATTTAGAAATGCTATGAAACGTGGACAGTTGTTGGTTCCGTGCTGATTGGACCATTTTTTAACAACACGTAAAATACGCAGCTGATATAAGTACTTGGGATCCAAAAATTGAGTTTTCTGTTATCGACGCTATACGTTTAGAAATACCATGAAACGTGGAGATTTCTTGGTCCCGGGCTGATTGGGGAATTTTTTCACGACGCGAAAAATGCCGAGCTGATATAAGTACTTGGGATCTGAAAATTGAGATTCCGGTTATCGACGACACACATTTAGAAATGCTATGAAACGTGGACATTTCTTGGTCCCGTGCTGATTGGACCATATTTAACAGCATGTAAAATACGCAGATGATATGAGTACTTGGGATCTGAAAATTGAGTTTCCTGTTATCGACGCCATACTTTTAGAAATACCATGAAACGTGGAAATTTGTTGGTCCCGGGCTGATTGGACCATTTTCTAACAACACGTAAAATACGCAGCTGATATAAGTTCTTGGGATCTGAAAATTGAGATTCCGGTTATCGACGACAGACATTTAGAAATGCTATGAAACGTGGACATTTCTTGGTCCCGTACTGATTGGACCATTTTTTAACAACATGTCAAATACGCAGATGATATAAGTACTTGGGATCTGAAAATTGAGTTTTCTGTTATCGACGCTATACGTTTAGAAATACCATGAAACGTGGACATTTCTTGGTCCCGTACTGATTGGACCATTTTTTAACAACATGTCAACTACGCAGATGATATAAGTACTTGGGATCTGAAAATTGAGATTCCTGTTATCGACGACATACATTTAGAAATGCTATGAAACGTGGACATTTCTTGGTCCCTTGCTGATTGGACCATTTTTTAACAGCATGTAAAATACGCAGATGATATGAGTACTTGGGATCTGAAAATTGAGATTCCTGTTATCGACGCCATACGTTTAGAAATACCATGAAACGTGGACATTTCTTGGTCCCGGTCTGATTGGGGAATTTTTTCACGACGCGAAAAAAACCTTGCTGATATAAGTACTTGGGATCTGAAAATTGAGTTTCCAGTTATCAACGCCATGCATTTAGAAATGCTATGAAATGTGGACATTTGTTGGTCCCGTGCTGATTGGACCATTTTTTAACAACACATAAAATACGCAGCTGATGTAAGTTCTTGGGATCTAAAAATTGAGTTTTCTGTTATCGACGCTATACGTTTAGAAATACCATGAAACGTGGAGATTTCTTGGTCCCGGGCTGATTGGAGAATTTTTTCACGAAGCGAAAAATTCCGAGCTGATATAAGTACTTGAGATCTGAAAATTGAGATTCCAGTTATCGACGACTTACATTTAGAAATGCTATGAAACGTGGACATTTATTGGTCGCGGGCTGATTGGGGTATTTTATCACGACGCGAAAAATGCCGAGCTGATATAAGTACTTGGGATCTGAAAATTGACATTCCAGTTATCAACGCCATACATTTAGAAATGCTATGAAACGTGGACATTTGTTGGTCCCGTGCTGATTGGACCATTTTTTAACAACACGTAAAATACGCAGCTGATATAAGTACTTGGGATCTGAAAATTGAGTTTTCTGTTATCGACGCTATACGTTTAGAAATACCATGAAACGTGGAGATTTCTTGGTCCCGGGCTGATTGGGGAATTTTTTCACGACGCGAAAAAAGCCGAGCTGATATAAGTACTTGGGATCTGAAAATTGAGATTCCAGTTATCAACGCCATACATTTAGAAATGCTATGAAACGTGGACATTTATTGGTCGCGGGCTGATTGGGGTATTTTATCACGACGCGAAAAAAGCCGAGCTGATATAAGTACTTGGGATCTGAAAATTGACATTCCAGTTATCAACGGCATACATTTACAAATGCTATGAAACGTGGACATTTCTTGGTCCCATGCTAATAGGACCATATTTTAACAGCATGTAAAATACGCAGATGATATGAGTACTTGGGATCTGAAAATTGAGTTTCCTATTATCGACGCCATACTTTTAGAAATACCATGAAACGTGGACATTTTTTGATCCCGGGCTGATTGGACCATTTTCTAACAACACGTAAAATACGCAGCTGATATAAGTTCTTGGGATCTGAAAATTGAGATTCCGGTTATCGACGACACACATTTAGAAATGCTATGAAACGTGGACAGTTGTTGGTTCCGTGCTGATTGGACCATTTTTTAACAACACGTAAAATACGCAGCTGATATAAGTACTTGGGATCTAAAAATTGAGTTTTCTGTTATCGACGCTATACGTTTAGAAATACCATGAAACGTGGAGATTTCTTGGTCCCGGGCTGATTGGGGAATTTTTTCACGACGCGAAAAATGCCGAGCTGATATAAGTACTTGGGATCTGAAAATTGAGATTCCGGTTATCGACGACACACATTTAGAAATGCTATGAAACGTGGACATTTCTTGGTCCCGTGCTGATTGGACCATTTTCTAACAACATGTCAAATACGCAGATGATATAAGTACTTGGGATCTGAAAATTGAGTTTTCTGTTATCGACGCTATACGTTTAGAAATACCATGAAACGTGGACATTTCTTGGTCCCGTACTGATTGGACCATTTTTTAACAACATGTCAACTACGCAGATGATATAAGTACTTGGGATCTGAAAATTGAGATTCCTGTTATCGACGACATACATTTAGAAATGCTATGAAACGTGGACATTTCTTGGTCCCTTGCTGATTGGACCATTTTTTAACAGCATGTAAAATACGCAGATGATATGAGTACTTGGGATCTGAAAATTGAGATTCCTGTTATCGACGCCATACGTTTAGAAATACCATGAAACGTGGACATTTCTTGGTCCCGGTCTGATTGGGGAATTTTTTCACGACGCGAAAAAAACCTTGCTGATATAAGTACTTGGGATCTGAAAATTGAGTTTCCAGTTATCAACGCCATGCATTTAGAAATGCTATGAAATGTGGACATTTGTTGGTCCCGTGCTGATTGGACCATTTTTTAACAACACATAAAATACGCAGCTGATGTAAGTTCTTGGGATCTAAAAATTGAGTTTTCTGTTATCGACGCTATACGTTTAGAAATACCATGAAACGTGGAGATTTCTTGGTCCCGGGCTGATTGGAGAATTTTTTCACGAAGCGAAAAATTCCGAGCTGATATAAGTACTTGAGATCTGAAAATTGAGATTCCAGTTATCGACGACTTACATTTAGAAATGCTATGAAACGTGGACATTTATTGGTCGCGGGCTGATTGGGGTATTTTATCACGACGCGAAAAATGCCGAGCTGATATAAGTACTTGGGATCTGAAAATTGACATTCCAGTTATCAACGCCATACATTTAGAAATGCTATGAAACGTGGACATTTGTTGGTCCCGTGCTGATTGGACCATTTTTTAACAACACGTAAAATACGCAGCTGATATAAGTACTTGGGATCTGAAAATTGAGTTTTCTGTTATCGACGCTATACGTTTAGAAATACCATGAAACGTGGAGATTTCTTGGTCCCGGGCTGATTGGGGAATTTTTTCACGACGCGAAAAATTCCGAGCTGATATAAGTACTTGAGATCTGAAAATTGAGATTGCAGTTATCGACGACTTACATTTAGAAATGCTATGAAACGTGGACATTTATTGGTCGCGGGCTGATTGGGGTATTTTATCACGACGCGAAAAAAGCCGAGCTGATATAAGTACTTGGGATCTGAAAATTGACATTCCAGTTATCAACGGCATACATTTACAAATGCTATGAAACGTGGACATTTCTTGGTCCCATGCTAATAGGACCATATTTTAACAGCATGTAAAATACGCAGATGATATGAGTACTTGGGATCTGAAAATTGAGTTTCCTATTATCGACGCCATACTTTTAGAAATACCATGAAACGTGGACATTTTTTGATCCCGGGCTGATTGGACCATTTTCTAACAACACGTAAAATACGCAGCTGATATAAGTTCTTGGGATCTGAAAATTGAGATTCCGGTTATCGACGACACACATTTAGAAATGCTATGAAACGTGGACAGTTGTTGGTTCCGTGCTGATTGGACCATTTTTTAACAACACGTAAAATACGCAGCTGATATAAGTACTTGGGATCTAAAAATTGAGTTTTCTGTTATCGACGCTATACGTTTAGAAATACCATGAAACGTGGAGATTTCTTGGTCCCGGGCTGATTGGGGAATTTTTTCACGACGCGAAAAATGCCGAGCTGATATAAGTACTTGGGATCTGAAAATTGAGATTCCGGTTATCGACGACACACATTTAGAAATGCTATGAAACGTGGACATTTCTTGGTCCCGTGCTGATTGGACCATATTTAACAGCATGTAAAATACGCAGATGATATGAGTACTTGGGATCTGAAAATTGAGTTTCCTGTTATCGACGCCATACTTTTAGAAATACCATGAAACGTGGAAATTTGTTGGTCCCGGGCTGATTGGACCATTTTCTAACAACACGTAAAATACGCAGCTGATATAAGTTCTTGGGATCTGAAAATTGAGATTCCGGTTATCGACGACAGACATTTAGAAATGCTATGAAACGTGGACATTTCTTGGTCCCGTACTGATTGGACCATTTTTTAACAACATGTCAAATACGCAGATGATATAAGTACTTGGGATCTGAAAATTGAGTTTTCTGTTATCGACGCTATACGTTTAGAAATACCATGAAACGTGGACATTTCTTGGTCCCGTACTGATTGGACCATTTTTTAACAACATGTCAACTACGCAGATGATATAAGTACTTGGGATCTGAAAATTGAGATTCCTGTTATCGACGACATACATTTA
Organism: Perithous albicinctus; assembly: GCA_964016905.1. Classification (NCBI taxonomy): domain Eukaryota; kingdom Metazoa; phylum Arthropoda; class Insecta; order Hymenoptera; family Ichneumonidae; genus Perithous; species Perithous albicinctus. Next base: position 5,117,972 of record OZ024696.1, on the reverse strand, counting down.
GAAATGCTATGAAACGTGGACATTTCTTGGTCCCTTGCTGATTGGACCATTTTTTAACAGCATGTAAAATACGCAGATGATATGAGTACTTGGGATCTGAAAATTGAGATTCCTGTTATCGACGCCATACGTTTAGAAATACCATGAAACGTGGACATTTCTTGGTCCCGGTCTGATTGGGGAATTTTTTCACGACGCGAAAAAAACCTTGCTGATATAAGTACTTGGGATCTGAAAATTGAGTTTCCAGTTATCAACGCCATGCATTTAGAAATGCTATGAAATGTGGACATTTGTTGGTCCCGTGCTGATTGGACCATTTTTTAACAACACATAAAATACGCAGCTGATGTAAGTTCTTGGGATCTAAAAATTGAGTTTTCTGTTATCGACGCTATACGTTTAGAAATACCATGAAACGTGGAGATTTCTTGGTCCCGGGCTGATTGGAGAATTTTTTCACGAAGCGAAAAATTCCGAGCTGATATAAGTACTTGAGATCTGAAAATTGAGATTCCAGTTATCGACGACTTACATTTAGAAATGCTATGAAACGTGGACATTTATTGGTCGCGGGCTGATTGGGGTATTTTATCACGACGCGAAAAATGCCGAGCTGATATAAGTACTTGGGATCTGAAAATTGACATTCCAGTTATCAACGCCATACATTTAGAAATGCTATGAAACGTGGACATTTGTTGGTCCCGTGCTGATTGGACCATTTTTTAACAACACGTAAAATACGCAGCTGATATAAGTACTTGGGATCTGAAAATTGAGTTTTCTGTTATCGACGCTATACGTTTAGAAATACCATGAAACGTGGAGATTTCTTGGTCCCGGGCTGATTGGGGAATTTTTTCACGACGCGAAAAAAGCCGAGCTGATATAAGTACTTGGGATCTGAAAATTGAGATTCCAGTTATCAACGCCATACATTTAGAAATGCTATGAAACGTGGACATTTGTTGGTCCCGTGCTGATTGGACCATTTTTTAACAACACATAAAATACGCAGCTGATGTAAGTTCTTGGGATCTAAAAATTGAGTTTTCTGTTATCGACGCTATACGTTTAGAAATACCATGAAACGTGGAGATTTCTTGGTCCCGGGCTGATTGGAGAATTTTTTCACGAAGCGAAAAATTCCGAGCTGATATAAGTACTTGAGATCTGAAAATTGAGATTGCAGTTATCGACGACTTACATTTAGAAATGCTATGAAACGTGGACATTTATTGGTCGCGGGCTGATTGGGGTATTTTATCACGACGCGAAAAAAGCCGAGCTGATATAAGTACTTGGGATCTGAAAATTGACATTCCAGTTATCAACGCCATACATTTACAAATGCTATGAAACGTGGACATTTCTTGGTCCCATGCTAATAGGACCATATTCTAACAGCATGTAAAATACGCAGATGATATGAGTACTTGGGATCTGAAAATTGAGTTTCCTATTATCGACGCCATACTTTTAGAAATACCATGAAACGTGGACATTTTTTGGTCCCGGGCTGATTGGACCATTTTCTAACAACACGTAAAATACGCAGCTGATATAAGTACTTGGGATCTGAAAATTGAGATTCCAGTTATCAACGACATACATTTAGAAATGCTATGAAACGTGGACATTTGTTGGTCCCGTGCTGATTGGACCATTTTTTAACAACACATAAAATACGCAGCTGATGTAAGTTCTTGGGATCTAAAAATTGAGTTTTCTGTTATCGACGCTATACGTTTAGAAATACCATGAAACGTGGAGATTTCTTGGTCCCGGGCTGATTGGAGAATTTTTTCACGAAGCGAAAAATTCCGAGCTGATATAAGTACTTGAGATCTGAAAATTGAGATTGCAGTTATCGACGACTTACATTTAGAAATGCTATGAAACGTGGACATTTATTGGTCGCGGGCTGATTGGGGTATTTTATCACGACGCGAAAAAAGCCGAGCTGATATAAGTACTTGGGATCTGAAAATTGACATTCCAGTTATCAACGCCATACATTTACAAATGCTATGAAACGTAGACATTTCTTGGTCCCATGCTAATAGGACCATATTTTAACAGCATGTAAAATACGCAGATGATATGAGTACTTGGGATCTGAAAATTGAGTTTCCTATTATCGACGCCATACTTTTAGAAATACCATGAAACGTGGACATTTTTTGGTCCCGGGCTGATTGGACCATTTTCTAACAACACGTAAAATACGCAGCTGATATAAGTTCTTGGGATCTGAAAATTGAGATTCCGGTTATCGACGACACACATTTAGAAATGCTATGAAACGTGGACAGTTGTTGGTTCCGTGCTGATTGGACCATTTTTTAACAACACGTAAAATACGCAGCTGATATAAGTACTTGGGATCTAAAAATTGAGTTTTCTGTTATCGACGCTATACGTTTAGAAATACCATGAAACGTGGACATTTCTTGGTCCCGGGCTGATTGGGGAATTTTTTCACGTCGCGAAAAAGGCCGAGCTGACATAAGTACTTGGGATATGAAAATTGAGATTCCAGTTATCAACGCCATACATTTAGAAATGCTATGAAACGTGGACATTTGTTGGTCCCGTGCTGATTGGACCATTTTTTAACAACACGTAATATACGCAGCTGATATAAGTACTTGGGATCTGAAAATTGAGTTTTCTGTTATCGACGCTATACGTTTAGAAATACCATGAAACGTGGAGATTTCTTGGTCCCGGGCTGCTTGGGGAATTTTTTCACGACGCGAAAAATGCCGAGCTGATATAAGTACTTGGGATCTGAAAATTGAGATTCCGGTTATCGAAGACACACATATAGAAATGCTATGAAACGTGGACATTTATTGGTCGCGGGCTAATTGGCGTATTTTATAACGACGCGAAAAAAGCCGAGCTGATATAAGTACTTGGGATCTGAAAATTGACATTCCAGTTATCAACGCCATACATTTAGAAATGCTATGAAACGTGGACATTTCTTGGTCCCATGCTGATAGGATCATATTTTAACAGCATGTAAAATACGCAGATGATATGAGTAGTTGGGATCTGAAAATTGAGTTTCCTGTTATCGACGCCATTCTTTTAAAAATACCATGAAACGTGGACATTTGTTGGTCCCGGGCTGATTGGACCATTTTCTAACAACACGTAAAATACGCAGCTGATATAAGTTCTTGGGATCTGAAAATTGAGATTCCGGTTATCGACGACACACATTTAGAAATGCTATGAAATGTGGACATTTGTTGGTCCCGTGCTGATTGGACCATTTTTTAACAACACATAAAATACGCAGCTGATGTAAGTTCTTGGGATCTAAAAATTGAGTTTTCTGTTATCGACGCTATACGTTTAGAAATACCATGAAACGTGGAGATTTCTTGGTCCCGGGATGATTGGAGAATTTTTTCACGAAGCGAAAAATTCCGAGCTGATATAAGTACTTGAGATCTGTAAATTGAGATTCCAGTTATCGACGACTTACATTTAGAAATGCTATGAAACGTGGACATTTATTGGTCGTGGGCTGATTGGGGTATTTTATCACGACGCGAAAAAAGCCGAGCTGATATAAGTACTTGGGATCTGAAAATTGAGATTCCAGTTATCAACGCCATACATTTAGAAATGCTATGAAACGTGGACATTTGTTGGTCCCGTGCTGATTGGACCATTTTTTAACAACACGTAAAATACGCAGCTGATATAAGTACTTGGGATCTGAAAATTGAGTTTTCTGTTATCGACGCTATACGTTTAGAAATACCATGAAACGTGGAGATTTCTTGGTCCCGGGCTGATTGGGGAATTTTTTCACGACGCGAAAAAAGCCGAGCTGATATAAGTACTTGGGATCTGAAAATTGAGATTCCAGTTATCAACGCCATACATTTAGAAATGCTATGAAACGTGGACATTTATTGGTCGCGGGCTGATTGGGGTATTTTATCACGACGCGAAAAATGCCGAGCTGATATAAGTACTTGGGATCTGAAAATTGACATTCCAGTTATCAACGCCATACATTTAGAAATGCTATGAAACGTGGACATTTGTTGGTCCCGTGCTGATTGGACCATTTTTTAACAACACATAAAATACGCAGCTGATGTAAGTTCTTGGGATCTAAAAATTGAGTTTTCTGTTATCGACGCTATACGTTTAGAAATACCATGAAACGTGGAGATTTCTTGGTCCCGGGCTGATTGGAGAATTTTTTCACGAAGCGAAAAATTCCGAGCTGATATAAGTACTTGAGATCTGAAAATTGAGATTGCAGTTATCGACGACTTACATTTAGAAATGCTATGAAACGTGGACATTTATTGGTCGCGGGCTGATTGGGGTATTTTATCACGACGCGAAAAAAGCCGAGCTGATATAAGTACTTGGGATCTGAAAATTGACATTCCAGTTATCAACGGCATACATTTACAAATGCTATGAAACGTGGACATTTCTTGGTCCCATGCTAATAGGACCATATTTTAACAGCATGTAAAATACGCAGATGATATGAGTACTTGGGATCTGAAAATTGAGTTTCCTATTATCGACGCCATACTTTTAGAAATACCATGAAACGTGGACATTTTTTGATCCCGGGCTGATTGGACCATTTTCTAACAACACGTAAAATACGCAGCTGATATAAGTTCTTGGGATCTGAAAATTGAGATTCCGGTTATCGACGACACACATTTAGAAATGCTATGAAACGTGGACAGTTGTTGGTTCCGTGCTGATTGGACCATTTTTTAACAACACGTAAAATACGCAGCTGATATAAGTACTTGGGATCTAAAAATTGAGTTTTCTGTTATCGACGCTATACGTTTAGAAATACCATGAAACGTGGAGATTTCTTGGTCCCGGGCTGATTGGGGAATTTTTTCACGACGCGAAAAATGCCGAGCTGATATAAGTACTTGGGATCTGAAAATTGAGATTCCGGTTATCGACGACACACATTTAGAAATGCTATGAAACGTGGACATTTCTTGGTCCCGTGCTGATTGGACCATATTTAACAGCATGTAAAATACGCAGATGATATGAGTACTTGGGATCTGAAAATTGAGTTTCCTGTTATCGACGCCATACTTTTAGAAATACCATGAAACGTGGAAATTTGTTGGTCCCGGGCTGATTGGACCATTTTCTAACAACACGTAAAATACGCAGCTGATATAAGTTCTTGGGATCTGAAAATTGAGATTCCGGTTATCGACGACAGACATTTAGAAATGCTATGAAACGTGGACATTTCTTGGTCCCGTACTGATTGGACCATTTTTTAACAACATGTCAAATACGCAGATGATATAAGTACTTGGGATCTGAAAATTGAGTTTTCTGTTATCGACGCTATACGTTTAGAAATACCATGAAACGTGGACATTTCTTGGTCCCGTACTGATTGGACCATTTTTTAACAACATGTCAACTACGCAGATGATATAAGTACTTGAGATCTGAAAATTGAGATTCCAGTTATCGACGACTTACATTTAGAAATGCTATGAAACGTGGACATTTATTGGTCGCGGGCTGATTGGGGTATTTTATCACGACGCGAAAAAAGCCGAGCTGATATAAGTACTTGGGATCTGAAAATTGACATTCCAGTTATCAACGCCATACATTTACAAATGCCATGAAACGTGAAAATTTCTTGGTCCCATGCTGATAGGACCATATTTTAACAGCATGTAAAATACGCAGATGATATGAGTACTTGGGATCTGAATATTGAGTTTCCTGTTATCGACGCCATACTTTTAGAAATACCATGAAACGTGGACATTTTTTGGTCCCGGGCTGATTGGACCATTTTCTAACAACACGTAAAATACGCAGCTGATATAAGTTCTTGGGATCTGAAAATTGAGATTCCGGTTATCGACGACAGACATTTAGAAATGCTATGAAACGTGGACATTTCTTGGTCCCGTACTGATTGGACCATTTTTTAACAACATGTCAAATACGCAGATGATATAAGTACTTGGGATCTGAAAATTGAGTTTTCTGTTATCGACGCTATACGTTTAGAAATACCATGAAACGTGGAGATTTCTTGGTCCCGGGCTGATTGGGGAATTTTTTCACGACGTGAAAAAAGCCGAGCTGATGTAAGTACTTGGGATCTGAGAATTGAGTTTCCAGGTATCGACGACATACGTTTAGAAATACCATGAAACGTGGACACTTCTTAGTCCCGGGCTGATTGGGGAATTTTTTCACGACGCGAAAAAAGCCGAGCTGATATAAGTACTTGGGATCTGCAAATTGAGATTCCAGTTATCGCCGCAATACGTTTAGAAATGCCATGAAACGTTGACATTTCTTGGTCCCGGGCTGATTGGACCATTTTTTAACAACACGTAAAATACGCAGCGGATATAAGTTCTTGGGATCTGAAAATTGAGTTTCCTGTTATCGACGCCATACGTTTAGAAACGCCATGAAACGTGGACATTTGTTGGTCCCGTGCTGATTGGACCATTTTTTAACAACACGTAAAATACGTAGCTGATATAAGTACTTGGGATCTGAAAATTGAGTTTTCTGTTATCGACGCTATACGTTTAGAAATACCATGAAACGTGGTGATTTCTTGGTCCAGGGCTGATTGGAGAATTTTTTCACGAAGCGAAAAATTCCGAGCTGATATAAGTACTTGAGATCTGAAAATTGAGATTCCAGTTATCGACGACTTACATTTAGAAATGCTATGAAACGTGGACATTTATTGGTCGCGGGCTGATTGGGGTATTTTATCACGACGCGAAAAAAGCCGAGCTGATATAAGTACTTGGGATCTGAAAATTGACATTCCAGTTATCAACGCCATACATTTAGAAATGCTATGAAACGTGGACATTTGTTGGTCCCGTGCTGATTGGACCATTTTTTAACAACACGTAAAATACGCAGCTGATATAAGTACTTGGGATCTGAAAATTGAGTTTTCTGTTATCGACGCTATACGTTTAGAAATACCATGAAACGTGGAGATTTCTTGGTCCCGGGCTGATTGGGGAATTTTATCACGACGCGAAAAAATTCGAGCTGATATAAGTACTTGGGATCTGAAAATGGAGTTTCCAGGTATCGACGCCATACGCTTAGAAATACCATGAAACGTGGACATTTCTTGGTCCCGGGTTGATTGGGGAATTTTTTCACGACGCGAAAAAAACCTTGCTGATATAAGTACTTGGGATCTGAAAATTGACATTCCAGTTATCAACGCCATACATTTAGAAATGCTATGAAACGTGGACATTTGTTGGTCCCGTGCTGATTGGACCATTATTTAACAACACGTAAAATACGCAGCTGATATAAGTACTTGGGATCTGAAAATTGAGTTTTCTGTTATCGACGCTATACGTTTAGAAATACCATGAAACGTGGAGATTTCTTGGTCCCGGGCTGATTGGAGAATTTTTTCACGAAGCGAAAAATTCCGAGCTGATATAAGTACTTGAGATCTGAAAATTGAGATTCCAGTTATCGACGACTTACATTTAGAAATGCTATGAAACGTGGACATTTATTGGTCGCGGGCTGATTGGGGTATTTTATCACGACGCGAAAAAAGCCGAGCTGATATAAGTACTTGGGATATGAAAATTGACATTCCAGTTATCAACGCCATACATTTAGAAATGCTATGAAACGTGGTGATTTCTTGGTCCCGGGCTGATTGGAGAATTTTTTCACGAAGCGAAAAATTCCGAGCTGATATAAGTACTTGGGATCTGAAAATGGAGTTTCCAGGTATCGACGCCATACGCTTAGAAATACCATGAAACGTGGACATTTCTTGGTCCCGGGTTGATTGGGGAATTTTTTCACGACGCGAAAAAAACCTTGCTGATATAAGTACTTGGGATCTGAAAATTGAGTTTCCAGTTATCAACGCCATGCATTTAGAAATGCTATGAAATGTGGACATTTGTTGGTCCCGTGCTGATTGGACCATTTTTTAACAACACATAAAATACGCAGCTGATGTAAGTTCTTGGGATCTAAAAATTGAGTTTTCTGTTATCGACGCTATACGTTTAGAAATACCATGAAACGTGGAGATTTCTTGGTCCCGGGCTGATTGGAGAATTTTTTCACGAAGCGAAAAATTCCGAGCTGATATAAGTACTTGAGATCTGAAAATTGAGATTCCAGTTATCGACGACTTACATTTAGAAATGCTATGAAACGTGGACATTTATTGGTCGCGGGCTGATTGGGGTATTTTATCACGACGCGAAAAATGCCGAGCTGATATAAGTACTTGGGATCTGAAAATTGAGATTCCAGTTATCAACGCCATACATTTAGAAATGCTATGAAACGTGGACATTTGTTGGTCCCGTGCTGATTGGACCATTTTTTAACAACACATAAAATACGCAGCTGATGTAAGTTCTTGGGATCTAAAAATTGAGTTTTCTGTTATCGACGCTATACGTTTAGAAATACCATGAAACGTGGAGATTTCTTGGTCCCGGGCTGATTGGAGAATTTTTTCACGAAGCGAAAAATTCCGAGCTGATATAAGTACTTGAGATCTGAAAATTGAGATTGCAGTTATCGACGACTTACATTTAGAAATGCTATGAAACGTGGACATTTATTGGTCGCGGGCTGATTGGGGTATTTTATCACGACGCGAAAAAAGCCGAGCTGATATAAGTACTTGGGATCTGAAAATTGACATTCCAGTTATCAACGGCATACATTTACAAATGCTATGAAACGTGGACATTTCTTGGTCCCATGCTAATAGGACCATATTTTAACAGCATGTAAAATACGCAGATGATATGAGTACTTGGGATCTGAAAATTGAGTTTCCTATTATCGACGCCATACTTTTAGAAATACCATGAAACGTGGACATTTTTTGGTCCCGGGCTGATTGGACCATTTTCTAACAACACGTAAAATACGCAGCTGATATAAGTTCTTGGGATCTGAAAATTGAGATTCCGGTTATCGACGACACACATTTAGAAATGCTATGAAACGTGGACAGTTGTTGGTTCCGTGCTGATTGGACCATTTTTTAACAACACGTAAAATACGCAGCTGATATAAGTACTTGGGATCTAAAAATTGAGTTTTCTGTTATCGACGCTATACGTTTAGAAATACCATGAAACGTGGAGATTTCTTGGTCCCGGGCTGATTGGGGAATTTTTTCACGACGCGAAAAATGCCGAGCTGATATAAGTACTTGGGATCTGAAAATTGAGATTCCGGTTATCGACGACACACATTTAGAAATGCTATGAAACGTGGACATTTCTTGGTCCCGTGCTGATTGGACCATATTTAACAGCATGTAAAATACGCACATGATATGAGTACTTGGGATCTGAAAATTGAGTTTCCTGTTATCGACGCCATACTTTTAGAAATACCATGAAACGTGGAAATTTGTTGGTCCCGGGCTGATTGGACCATTTTCTAACAACACGTAAAATACGCAGCTGATATAAGTTCTTGGGATCTGAAAATTGAGATTCCGGTTATCGACGACAGACATTTAGAAATGCTATGAAACGTGGACATTTCTTGGTCCCGTACTGATTGGACCATTTTTTAACAACATGTCAAATACGCAGATGATATAAGTACTTGGGATCTGAAAATTGAGTTTTCTGTTATCGACGCTATACGTTTAGAAATACCATGAAACGTGGACATTTCTTGGTCCCGTACTGATTGGACCATTTTTTAACAACATGTCAACTACGCAGATGATATAAGTACTTGGGATCTGAAAATTGAGATTCCTGTTATCGACGACATACATTTAGAAATGCTATGAAACGTGGACATTTCTTGGTCCCTTGCTGATTGGACCATTTTTTAACAGCATGTAAAATACGCAGATGATATGAGTACTTGGGATCTGAAAATTGAGATTCCTGTTATCGACGCCATACGTTTAGAAATACCATGAAACGTGGACATTTCTTGGTCCCGGTCTGATTGGGGAATTTTTTCACGACGCGAAAAAAACCTTGCTGATATAAGTACTTGGGATCTGAAAATTGAGTTTCCAGTTATCAACGCCATGCATTTAGAAATGCTATGAAATGTGGACATTTGTTGGTCCCGTGCTGATTGGACCATTTTTTAACAACACATAAAATACGCAGCTGATGTAAGTTCTTGGGATCTAAAAATTGAGTTTTCTGTTATCGACACTATACGTTTAGAAATACCATGAAACGTGGAGATTTCTTGGTCCCGGGCTGATTGGAGAATTTTTTCACGAAGCGAAAAATTCCGAGCTGATATAAGTACTTGAGATCTGAAAATTGAGATTCCAGTTATCGACGACTTACATTTAGAAATGCTATGAAACGTGGACATTTATTGGTCGCGGGCTGATTGGGGTATTTTATCACGACGCGAAAAATGCCGAGCTGATATAAGTACTTGGGATCTGAAAATTGACATTCCAGTTATCAACGCCATACATTTAGAAATGCTATGAAACGTGGACATTTGTTGGTCCCGTGCTGATTGGACCATTTTTTAACAACACGTAAAATACGCAGCTGATATAAGTACTTGGGATCTGAAAATTGAGTTTTCTGTTATCGACGCTATACGTTTAGAAATACCATGAAACGTGGAGATTTCTTGGTCCCGGGCTGATTGGGGAATTTTTTCACGACGCGAAAAAAGCCGAGCTGATATAAGTACTTGGGATCTGAAAATTGAGATTCCAGTTATCAACGCCATACATTTAGAAATGCTATGAAACGTGGACATTTGTTGGTCCCGTGCTGATTGGACCATTTTTTAACAACACATAAAATACGCAGCTGATGTAAGTTCTTGGGATCTAAAAATTGAGTTTTCTGTTATCGACGCTATACGTTTAGAAATACCATGAAACGTGGAGATTTCTTGGTCCCGGGCTGATTGGAGAATTTTTTCACGAAGCGAAAAATTCCGAGCTGATATAAGTACTTGAGATCTGAAAATTGAGATTGCAGTTATCGACGACTTACATTTAGAAATGCTATGAAACGTGGACATTTATTGGTCGCGGGCTGATTGGGGTATTTTATCACGACGCGAAAAAAGCCGAGCTGATATAAGTACTTGGGATCTGAAAATTGACATTCCAGTTATCAACGCCATACATTTACAAATGCTATGAAACGTGGACATTTCTTGGTCCCATGCTAATAGGACCATATTTTAACAGCATGTAAAATACGCAGATGATATGAGTACTTGGGATCTGAAAATTGAGTTTCCTATTATCGACGCCATACTTTTAGAAATACCATGAAACGTGGACATTTTTTGGTCCCGGGCTGATTGGACCATTTTCTAACAACACGTAAAATACGCAGCTGATATAAGTACTTGGGATCTGAAAATTGAGATTCCAGTTATCAACGCCATACATTTAGAAATGCTATGAAACGTGGACATTTGTTGGTCCCGTGCTGATTGGACCATTTTTTAACAACACATAAAATACGCAGCTGATGTAAGTTCTTGGGATCTAAAAATTGAGTTTTCTGTTATCGACGCTATACGTTTAGAAATACCATGAAACGTGGAGATTTCTTGGTCCCGGGCTGATTGGAGAATTTTTTCACGAAGCGAAAAATTCCGAGCTGATATAAGTACTTGAGATCTGAAAATTGAGATTGCAGTTATCGACGACTTACATTTAGAAATGCTATGAAACGTGGACATTTATTGGTCGCGGGCTGATTGGGGTATTTTATCACGACGCGAAAAAAGCCGAGCTGATATAAGTACTTGGGATCTGAAAATTGACATTCCAGTTATCAACGCCATACATTTACAAATGCTATGAAACGTGGACATTTCTTGGTCCCATGCTAATAGGACCATATTTTAACAGCATGTAAAATACGCAGATGATATGAGTACTTGGGATCTGAAAATTGAGTTTCCTATTATCGACGCCATACTTTTAGAAATACCATGAAACGTGGACATTTTTTGGTCCCGGGCTGATTGGACCATTTTCTAACAACACGTAAAATACGCAGCTGATATAAGTTCTTGGGATCTGAAAATTGAGATTCCGGTTATCGACGACACACATTTAGAAATGCTATGAAACGTGGACAGTTGTTGGTTCCGTGCTGATTGGACCATTTTTTAACAACACGTAAAATACGCAGCTGATATAAGTACTTGGGATCCAAAAATTGAGTTTTCTGTTATCGACGCTATACGTTTAGAAATACCATGAAACGTGGAGATTTCTTGGTCCCGGGCTGATTGGGGAATTTTTTCACGACGCGAAAAATGCCGAGCTGATATAAGTACTTGGGATCTGAAAATTGAGATTCCGGTTATCGACGACACACATTTAGAAATGCTATGAAACGTGGACATTTCTTGGTCCCGTGCTGATTGGACCATATTTAACAGCATGTAAAATACGCAGATGATATGAGTACTTGGGATCTGAAAATTGAGTTTCCTGTTATCGACGCCATACTTTTAGAAATACCATGAAACGTGGAAATTTGTTGGTCCCGGGCTGATTGGACCATTTTCTAACAACACGTAAAATACGCAGCTGATATAAGTTCTTGGGATCTGAAAATTGAGATTCCGGTTATCGACGACAGACATTTAGAAATGCTATGAAACGTGGACATTTCTTGGTCCCGTACTGATTGGACCATTTTTTAACAACATGTCAAATACGCAGATGATATAAGTACTTGGGATCTGAAAATTGAGTTTTCTGTTATCGACGCTATACGTTTAGAAATACCATGAAACGTGGACATTTCTTGGTCCCGTACTGATTGGACCATTTTTTAACAACATGTCAACTACGCAGATGATATAAGTACTTGGGATCTGAAAATTGAGATTCCTGTTATCGACGACATACATTTAGAAATGCTATGAAACGTGGACATTTCTTGGTCCCTTGCTGATTGGACCATTTTTTAACAGCATGTAAAATACGCAGATGATATGAGTACTTGGGATCTGAAAATTGAGATTCCTGTTATCGACGCCATACGTTTAGAAATACCATGAAACGTGGACATTTCTTGGTCCCGGTCTGATTGGGGAATTTTTTCACGACGCGAAAAAAACCTTGCTGATATAAGTACTTGGGATCTGAAAATTGAGTTTCCAGTTATCAACGCCATGCATTTAGAAATGCTATGAAATGTGGACATTTGTTGGTCCCGTGCTGATTGGACCATTTTTTAACAACACATAAAATACGCAGCTGATGTAAGTTCTTGGGATCTAAAAATTGAGTTTTCTGTTATCGACGCTATACGTTTAGAAATACCATGAAACGTGGAGATTTCTTGGTCCCGGGCTGATTGGAGAATTTTTTCACGAAGCGAAAAATTCCGAGCTGATATAAGTACTTGAGATCTGAAAATTGAGATTCCAGTTATCGACGACTTACATTTAGAAATGCTATGAAACGTGGACATTTATTGGTCGCGGGCTGATTGGGGTATTTTATCACGACGCGAAAAATGCCGAGCTGATATAAGTACTTGGGATCTGAAAATTGACATTCCAGTTATCAACGCCATACATTTAGAAATGCTATGAAACGTGGACATTTGTTGGTCCCGTGCTGATTGGACCATTTTTTAACAACACGTAAAATACGCAGCTGATATAAGTACTTGGGATCTGAAAATTGAGTTTTCTGTTATCGACGCTATACGTTTAGAAATACCATGAAACGTGGAGATTTCTTGGTCCCGGGCTGATTGGGGAATTTTTTCACGACGCGAAAAAAGCCGAGCTGATATAAGTACTTGGGATCTGAAAATTGAGATTCCAGTTATCAACGCCATACATTTAGAAATGCTATGAAACGTGGACATTTATTGGTCGCGGGCTGATTGGGGTATTTTATCACGACGCGAAAAAAGCCGAGCTGATATAAGTACTTGGGATCTGAAAATTGACATTCCAGTTATCAACGGCATACATTTACAAATGCTATGAAACGTGGACATTTCTTGGTCCCATGCTAATAGGACCATATTTTAACAGCATGTAAAATACGCAGATGATATGAGTACTTGGGATCTGAAAATTGAGTTTCCTATTATCGACGCCATACTTTTAGAAATACCATGAAACGTGGACATTTTTTGATCCCGGGCTGATTGGACCATTTTCTAACAACACGTAAAATACGCAGCTGATATAAGTTCTTGGGATCTGAAAATTGAGATTCCGGTTATCGACGACACACATTTAGAAATGCTATGAAACGTGGACAGTTGTTGGTTCCGTGCTGATTGGACCATTTTTTAACAACACGTAAAATACGCAGCTGATATAAGTACTTGGGATCTAAAAATTGAGTTTTCTGTTATCGACGCTATACGTTTAGAAATACCATGAAACGTGGAGATTTCTTGGTCCCGGGCTGATTGGGGAATTTTTTCACGACGCGAAAAATGCCGAGCTGATATAAGTACTTGGGATCTGAAAATTGAGATTCCGGTTATCGACGACACACATTTAGAAATGCTATGAAACGTGGACATTTCTTGGTCCCGTGCTGATTGGACCATTTTCTAACAACATGTCAAATACGCAGATGATATAAGTACTTGGGATCTGAAAATTGAGTTTTCTGTTATCGACGCTATACGTTTAGAAATACCATGAAACGTGGACATTTCTTGGTCCCGTACTGATTGGACCATTTTTTAACAACATGTCAACTACGCAGATGATATAAGTACTTGGGATCTGAAAATTGAGATTCCTGTTATCGACGACATACATTTAGAAATGCTATGAAACGTGGACATTTCTTGGTCCCTTGCTGATTGGACCATTTTTTAACAGCATGTAAAATACGCAGATGATATGAGTACTTGGGATCTGAAAATTGAGATTCCTGTTATCGACGCCATACGTTTAGAAATACCATGAAACGTGGACATTTCTTGGTCCCGGTCTGATTGGGGAATTTTTTCACGACGCGAAAAAAACCTTGCTGATATAAGTACTTGGGATCTGAAAATTGAGTTTCCAGTTATCAACGCCATGCATTTAGAAATGCTATGAAATGTGGACATTTGTTGGTCCCGTGCTGATTGGACCATTTTTTAACAACACATAAAATACGCAGCTGATGTAAGTTCTTGGGATCTAAAAATTGAGTTTTCTGTTATCGACGCTATACGTTTAGAAATACCATGAAACGTGGAGATTTCTTGGTCCCGGGCTGATTGGAGAATTTTTTCACGAAGCGAAAAATTCCGAGCTGATATAAGTACTTGAGATCTGAAAATTGAGATTCCAGTTATCGACGACTTACATTTAGAAATGCTATGAAACGTGGACATTTATTGGTCGCGGGCTGATTGGGGTATTTTATCACGACGCGAAAAATGCCGAGCTGATATAAGTACTTGGGATCTGAAAATTGACATTCCAGTTATCAACGCCATACATTTAGAAATGCTATGAAACGTGGACATTTGTTGGTCCCGTGCTGATTGGACCATTTTTTAACAACACGTAAAATACGCAGCTGATATAAGTACTTGGGATCTGAAAATTGAGTTTTCTGTTATCGACGCTATACGTTTAGAAATACCATGAAACGTGGAGATTTCTTGGTCCCGGGCTGATTGGGGAATTTTTTCACGACGCGAAAAAAGCCGAGCTGATATAAGTACTTGGGATCTGAAAATTGAGATTCCAGTTATCAACGCCATACATTTAGAAATGCTATGAAACGTGGACATTTATTGGTCGCGGGCTGATTGGGGTATTTTATCACGACGCGAAAAATGCCGAGCTGATATAAGTACTTGGGATCTGAAAATTGACATTCCAGTTATCAACGCCATACATTTAGAAATGCTATGAAACGTGGACATTTGTTGGTCCCGTGCTGATTGGACCATTTTTTAACAACACATAAAATACGCAGCTGATGTAAGTTCTTGGGATCTAAAAATTGAGTTTTCTGTTATCGACGCTATACGTTTAGAAATACCATGAAACGTGGAGATTTCTTGGTCCCGGGCTGATTGGAGAATTTTTTCACGAAGCGAAAAATTCCGAGCTGATATAAGTACTTGAGATCTGAAAATTGAGATTGCAGTTATCGACGACTTACATTTAGAAATGCTATGAAACGTGGACATTTATTGGTCGCGGGCTGATTGGGGTATTTTATCACGACGCGAAAAAAGCCGAGCTGATATAAGTACTTGGGATCTGAAAATTGACATTCCAGTTATCAACGGCATACATTTACAAATGCTATGAAACGTGGACATTTCTTGGTCCCATGCTAATAGGACCATATTTTAACAGCATGTAAAATACGCAGATGATATGAGTACTTGGGATCTGAAAATTGAGTTTCCTATTATCGACGCCATACTTTTAGAAATACCATGAAACGTGGACATTTTTTGATCCCGGGCTGATTGGACCATTTTCTAACAACACGTAAAATACGCAGCTGATATAAGTTCTTGGGATCTGAAAATTGAGATTCCGGTTATCGACGACACACATTTAGAAATGCTATGAAACGTGGACAGTTGTTGGTTCCGTGCTGATTGGACCATTTTTTAACAACACGTAAAATACGCAGCTGATATAAGTACTTGGGATCTAAAAATTGAGTTTTCTGTTATCGACGCTATACGTTTAGAAATACCATGAAACGTGGAGATTTCTTGGTCCCGGGCTGATTGGGGAATTTTTTCACGACGCGAAAAATGCCGAGCTGATATAAGTACTTGGGATCTGAAAATTGAGATTCCGGTTATCGACGACACACATTTAGAAATGCTATGAAACGTGGACATTTCTTGGTCCCGTGCTGATTGGACCATATTTAACAGCATGTAAAATACGCAGATGATATGAGTACTTGGGATCTGAAAATTGAGTTTCCTGTTATCGACGCCATACTTTTAGAAATACCATGAAACGTGGAAATTTGTTGGTCCCGGGCTGATTGGACCATTTTCTAACAACACGTAAAATACGCAGCTGATATAAGTTCTTGGGATCTGAAAATTGAGATTCCGGTTATCGACGACAGACATTTAGAAATGCTATGAAACGTGGACATTTCTTGGTCCCGTACTGATTGGACCATTTTTTAACAACATGTCAAATACGCAGATGATATAAGTACTTGGGATCTGAAAATTGAGTTTTCTGTTATCGACGCTATACGTTTAGAAATACCATGAAACGTGGACATTTCTTGGTCCCGTACTGATTGGACCATTTTTTAACAACATGTCAACTACGCAGATGATATAAGTACTTGGGATCTGAAAATTGAGATTCCTGTTATCGACGACATACATTTAGAAATGCTATGAAACGTGGACATTTCTTGGTCCCTTGCTGATTGGACCATTTTTTAACAGCATGTAAAATACGCAGATGATATGAGTACTTGGGATCTGAAAATTGAGATTCCTGTTATCGACGCCATACGTTTAGAAATACCATGAAACGTGGACATTTCTTGGTCCCGGTCTGATTGGGGAATTTTTTCACGACGCGAAAAAAACCTTGCTGATATAAGTACTTGGGATCTGAAAATTGAGTTTCCAGTTATCAACGCCATGCATTTAGAAATGCTATGAAATGTGGACATTTGTTGGTCCCGTGCTGATTGGACCATTTTTTAACAACACATAAAATACGCAGCTGATGTAAGTTCTTGGGATCTAAAAATTGAGTTTTCTGTTATCGACGCTATACGTTTAGAAATACCATGAAACGTGGAGATTTCTTGGTCCCGGGCTGATTGGAGAATTTTTTCACGAAGCGAAAAATTCCGAGCTGATATAAGTACTTGAGATCTGAAAATTGAGATTCCAGTTATCGACGACTTACATTTAGAAATGCTATGAAACGTGGACATTTATTGGTCGCGGGCTGATTGGGGTATTTTATCACGACGCGAAAAATGCCGAGCTGATATAAGTACTTGGGATCTGAAAATTGACATTCCAGTTATCAACGCCATACATTTAGAAATGCTATGAAACGTGGACATTTGTTGGTCCCGTGCTGATTGGACCATTTTTTAACAACACGTAAAATACGCAGCTGATATAAGTACTTGGGATCTGAAAATTGAGTTTTCTGTTATCGACGCTATACGTTTAGAAATACCATGAAACGTGGAGATTTCTTGGTCCCGGGCTGATTGGGGAATTTTTTCACGACGCGAAAAAAGCCGAGCTGATATAAGTACTTGGGATCTGAAAATTGAGATTCCAGTTATCAACGCCATACATTTAGAAATGCTATGAAACGTGGACATTTGTTGGTCCCGTGCTGATTGGACCATTTTTTAACAACACATAAAATACGCAGCTGATGTAAGTTCTTGGGATCTAAAAATTGAGTTTTCTGTTATCGACGCTATACGTTTAGAAATACCATGAAACGTGGAGATTTCTTGGTCCCGGGCTGATTGGAGAATTTTTTCACGAAGCGAAAAATTCCGAGCTGATATAAGTACTTGAGATCTGAAAATTGAGATTGCAGTTATCGACGACTTACATTTAGAAATGCTATGAAACGTGGACATTTATTGGTCGCGGGCTGATTGGGGTATTTTATCACGACGCGAAAAAAGCCGAGCTGATATAAGTACTTGGGATCTGAAAATTGACATTCCAGTTATCAACGCCATACATTTACAAATGCTATGAAACGTGGACATTTCTTGGTCCCATGCTAATAGGACCATATTCTAACAGCATGTAAAATACGCAGATGATATGAGTACTTGGGATCTGAAAATTGAGTTTCCTATTATCGACGCCATACTTTTAGAAATACCATGAAACGTGGACATTTTTTGGTCCCGGGCTGATTGGACCATTTTCTAACAACACGTAAAATACGCAGCTGATATAAGTACTTGGGATCTGAAAATTGAGATTCCAGTTATCAACGACATACATTTAGAAATGCTATGAAACGTGGACATTTGTTGGTCCCGTGCTGATTGGACCATTTTTTAACAACACATAAAATACGCAGCTGATGTAAGTTCTTGGGATCTAAAAATTGAGTTTTCTGTTATCGACGCTATACGTTTAGAAATACCATGAAACGTGGAGATTTCTTGGTCCCGGGCTGATTGGAGAATTTTTTCACGAAGCGAAAAATTCCGAGCTGATATAAGTACTTGAGATCTGAAAATTGAGATTGCAGTTATCGACGACTTACATTTAGAAATGCTATGAAACGTGGACATTTATTGGTCGCGGGCTGATTGGGGTATTTTATCACGACGCGAAAAAAGCCGAGCTGATATAAGTACTTGGGATCTGAAAATTGACATTCCAGTTATCAACGCCATACATTTACAAATGCTATGAAACGTAGACATTTCTTGGTCCCATGCTAATAGGACCATATTTTAACAGCATGTAAAATACGCAGATGATATGAGTACTTGGGATCTGAAAATTGAGTTTCCTATTATCGACGCCATACTTTTAGAAATACCATGAAACGTGGACATTTTTTGGTCCCGGGCTGATTGGACCATTTTCTAACAACACGTAAAATACGCAGCTGATATAAGTTCTTGGGATCTGAAAATTGAGATTCCGGTTATCGACGACACACATTTAGAAATGCTATGAAACGTGGACAGTTGTTGGTTCCGTGCTGATTGGACCATTTTTTAACAACACGTAAAATACGCAGCTGATATAAGTACTTGGGATCTAAAAATTGAGTTTTCTGTTATCGACGCTATACGTTTAGAAATACCATGAAACGTGGAGATTTGTTGGTCCCGGGCTGATTGGGGAATTTTTTCACGACGCGAAAAATGCCGAGCTGATATAAGTACTTGGGATCTGAAAATTGAGATTCCGGTTATCGACGACACACATTTAGAAATGCTATGAAACGTGGACATTTCTTGGTCCCGTGCTGATTGGACCATATTTAACAGCATGTAAAATACGCAGATGATATGAGTACTTGGGATCTGAAAATTGAGTTTCCTGTTATCGACGCCATACTTTTAGAAATACCATGAAACGTGGAAATTTGTTGGTCCCGGGCTGATTGGACCATTTTCTAACAACACGTAAAATACGCAGCTGATATAAGTTCTTGGGATCTGAAAATTGAGATTCCGGTTATCGACGACAGACATTTAGAAATGCTATGAAACGTGGACATTTCTTGGTCCCGTACTGATTGGACCATTTTTTAACAACATGTCAAATACGCAGATGATATAAGTACTTGGGATCTGAAAATTGAGTTTTCTGTTATCGACGCTATACGTTTAGAAATACCATGAAACGTGGACATTTCTTGGTCCCGTACTGATTGGACCATTTTTTAACAACATGTCAACTACGCAGATGATATAAGTACTTGGGATCTGAAAATTGAGATTCCTGTTATCGACGACATACATTTAGAAATGCTATGAAACGTGGACATTTCTTGGTCCCTTGCTGATTGGACCATTTTTTAACAGCATGTAAAATACGCAGATGATATGAGTACTTGGGATCTGAAAATTGAGATTCCTGTTATCGACGCCATACGTTTAGAAATACCATGAAACGTGGACATTTCTTGGTCCCGGTCTGATTGGGGAATTTTTTCACGACGCGAAAAAAACCTTGCTGATATAAGTACTTGGGATCTGAAAATTGAGTTTCCAGTTATCAACGCCATGCATTTAGAAATGCTATGAAATGTGGACATTTGTTGGTCCCGTGCTGATTGGACCATTTTTTAACAACACATAAAATACGCAGCTGATGTAAGTTCTTGGGATCTAAAAATTGAGTTTTCTGTTATCGACGCTATACGTTTAGAAATACCATGAAACGTGGAGATTTCTTGGTCCCGGGCTGATTGGAGAATTTTTTCACGAAGCGAAAAATTCCGAGCTGATATAAGTACTTGAGATCTGAAAATTGAGATTCCAGTTATCGACGACTTACATTTAGAAATGCTATGAAACGTGGACATTTATTGGTCGCGGGCTGATTGGGGTATTTTATCACGACGCGAAAAATGCCGAGCTGATATAAGTACTTGGGATCTGAAAATTGACATTTCAGTTATCAACGCCATACATTTAGAAATGCTATGAAACGTGGACATTTGTTGGTCCCGTGCTGATTGGACCATTTTTTAACAACACGTAAAATACGCAGCTGATATAAGTACTTGGGATCTGAAAATTGAGTTTTCTGTTATCGACGCTATACGTTTAGAAATACCATGAAACGTGGAGATTTCTTGGTCCCGGGCTGATTGGGGAATTTTTTCACGACGCGAAAAAAGCCGAGCTGATATAAGTACTTGGGATCTGAAAATTGAGATTCCAGTTATCGACGCCATACATTTAGAAATGCTATGAAACGTGGACATTTGTTGGTCCCGTGCTGATTGGACCATTTTTTAACAACACATAAAATACGCAGCTGATGTAAGTTCCTGGGATCTAAAAATTGAGTTTTCTGTTATCGACGCTATACGTTTAGAAATACCATGAAACGTGGAGATTTCTTGGTCCCGGGCTGATTGGAGAATTTTTGCACGAAGCGAAAAATTCCGAGCTGATATAAGTACTTGAGATCTGAAAATTGAGATTGCAGTTATCGACGACTTACATTTAGAAATGCTATGAAACGTGGACATTTATTGGTCGCGGGCTGATTGGGGTATTTTATCACGACGCGAAAAAAGCCGAGCTGATATAAGTACTTGGGATCTGAAAATTGACATTCCAGTTATCAACGCCATACATTTACAAATGCTATGAAACGTGGACATTTCTTGGTCCCATGCTAATAGGACCATATTTTAACAGCATGTAAAATACGCAGATGATATGAGTACTTGGGATCTGAAAATTGAGTTTCCTATTATCGACGCCATACTTTTAGAAATACCATGAAACGTGGACATTTTTTGGTCCCGGGCTGATTGGACCATTTTCTAACAACACGTAAAATACGCAGCTGATATAAGTTCTTGGGATCTGAAAATTGAGATTCCGGTTATCGACGACACACATTTAGAAATGCTATGAAACGTGGACATTTGTTGGTTCCGTGCTGATTGGACCATTTTTTAACAACACGTAAAATACGCAGCTGATATAAGTACTTGGGATCTAAAAATTGAGTTTTCTGTTATCGACGCTATACGTTTAGAAATACCATGAAACGTGGAGATTTCTTGGTCCCGGGCTGATTGGGGAATTTTTTCACGACGCGAAAAATGCCGAGCTGATATAAGTACTTGGGATCTGAAAATTGAGATTCCGGTTATCGACGACACACATTTAGAAATGCTATGAAACGTGGACATTTCTTGGTCCCGTGCTGATTGGACCATATTTAACAGCATGTAAAATACGCAGATGATATGAGTACTTGGGATCTGAAAATTGAGTTTCCTGTTATCGACGCCATACTTTTAGAAATACCATGAAACGTGGAAATTTGTTGGTCCCGGGCTGATTGGACCATTTTCTAACAACACGTAAAATACGCAGCTGATATAAGTTCTTGGGATCTGAAAATTGAGATTCCGGTTATCGACGACAGACATTTAGAAATGCTATGAAACGTGGACATTTCTTGGTCCCGTACTGATTGGACCATTTTTTAACAACATGTCAAATACGCAGATGATATAAGTACTTGGGATCTGAAAATTGAGTTTTCTGTTATCGACGCTATACGTTTAGAAATACCATGAAACGTGGACATTTCTTGGTCCCGTACTGATTGGACCATTTTTTAACAACATGTCAACTACGCAGATGATATAAGTACTTGGGATCTGAAAATTGAGATTCCTGTTATCGACGACATACATTTAGAAATGCTATGAAACGTGGACATTTCTTGGTCCCTTGCTGATTGGACCATTTTTTAACAGCATGTAAAATACGCAGATGATATGAGTACTTGGGATCTGAAAATTGAGATTCCTGTTATCGACGCCATACGTTTAGAAATACCATGAAACGTGGAGATTTCTTGGTCCCGGTCTGATTGGAGAATTTTTTCACGAAGCGAAAAATTCCGAGCTGATATAAGTACTTGAGATCTGAAAATTGAGATTCCAGTTATCGACGACTTACATTTAGAAATGCTATGAAACGTGGACATTTATTGGTCGCGGGCTGATTGGGGTATTTTATCACGACGCGAAAAAAGCCGAGCTGATATAAGTACTTGGGATCTGAAAATTGAAATTCCAGTTATCAACGCCATACATTTACAAATGCCATGAAACGTGGACATTTCTTGGTCCCATGCTGATAGGACCATATTTTAACAGCATGTAAAATACGCAGATGATATGAGTACTTGGGATCTGAATATTGAGTTTCCTGTTATCGACGCCATACTTTTAGAAATACCATGAAACGTGGAGATTTCTTGGTCCCGGGCTGATTGGGGAATTTTTTCACGACGCGAAAAATGCCGAGCTGATATAAGTACTTGGGGTCTGAAAATTGAGATTCCGGTTATCGACGACACACATTTAGAAATGCTATGAAACGTGGACATTTCTTGGTCCCGTGCTGATTGGACCATATTTAACAGCATGTAAAATACGCAGATGATATGAGTACTTGGGATCTGAAAATTGAGTTTCCTGTTATCGACGCCATACTTTTAGAAATACCATGAAACGTGGACATTTGTTGGTCCCGGGCTGATTGGACCATTTTCTAACAACACGTAAAATACGCAGCTGATATAAGTTCTTGGGATCTGAAAATTGAGATTCCGGTTATCGACGACAGACATTTAGAAATGCTATGAAACGTGGACATTTCTTGGTCCCGTACTGATTGGACCATTTTTTAACAACATGTCAAATACGCAGATGATATAAGTACTTGGGATCTGAAAATTGAGTTTTCTGTTATCGACGCTATACGTTTAGAAATACCATGAAACGTGGAGATTTCTTGGTCCCGGGCTGATTGGGGAATTTTTTCACGACGTGAAAAAAGCCGAGCTGATGTAAGTACTTGGGATCTGAGAATTGAGTTTCCAGGTATCGACGACATACGTTTAGAAATACCATGAAACGTGGACACTTCTTAGTCCCGGGCTGATTGGGGAATTTTTTCACGACGCGAAAAAAGCCGAGCTGATATAAGTACTTGGGATCTGCAAATTGAGATTCCAGTTATCGCCGCAATACGTTTAGAAATGCCATGAAACGTTGACATTTCTTGGTCCCGGGCTGATTGGACCATTTTTTAACAACACGTAAAATACGCAGCGGATATAAGTTCTTGGGATCTGAAAATTGAGTTTCCTGTTATCGACGCCATACGTTTAGAAACACCATGAAACGTGGACATTTGTTGGTCCCGTGCTGATTGGACCATTTTTTAACAACACGTAAAATACGTAGCTGATATAAGTACTTGGGATCTGAAAATTGAGTTTTCTGTTATCGACGCTATACGTTTAGAAATACCATGAAACGTGGAGATTTCTTGGTCCCGGGCTGATTGGAGAATTTTTTCACGAAGCGAAAAATTCCGAGCTGATATAAGTACTTGAGATCTGAAAATTGAGATTCCAGTTATCGACGACTTACATTTAGAAATGCTATGAAACGTGGACATTTATTGGTCGCGGGCTGATTGGGGTATTTTATCACGACGCGAAAAAAGCCGAGCTGATATAAGTACTTGGGATATGAAAATTGACATTCCAGTTATCAACACCATACATTTAGAAATGCTATGAAACGTGGTGATTTCTTGGTCCCGGGCTGATTGGAGAATTTTTTCACGAAGCGAAAAATTCCGAGCTGATATAAGTACTTGGGATCTGAAAATGGAGTTTCCAGGTATCGACGCCATACGCTTAGAAATACCATGAAACGTGGACATTTCTTGGTCCCGGGTTGATTGGGGAATTTTTTCACGACGCGAAAAAAACCTTGCTGATATAAGTACTTGGGATCTGAAAATTGAGTTTCCAGTTATCAACGCCATGCATTTAGAAATGCTATGAAATGTGGACATTTGTTGGTCCCGTGCTGATTGGACCATTTTTTAGCAACACATAAAATACGCAGCTGATGTAAGTTCTTGGTATCTAAAAATTGAGTTTTCTGTTATCGACGCTATACGTTTAGAAATACCATGAAACGTGGAGATTTCTTGGTCCCGGGCTGATTGGAGAATTTTTTCACGAAGCGAAAAATTCCGAGCTGATATAAGTACTTGAGATCTGAAAATTGAGATTCCAGTTATCGACGACTTACATTTAGAAATGCTATGAAACGTTGACATTTATTGGTCGCGGGCTGATTGGGGTATTTTATCACGACGCGAAAAATGCCGAGCTGATATAAGTACTTGGGATCTGAAAATTGACATTCCAGTTATCAACGCCATACATTTAGAAATGCTATGAAACGTGGACATTTGTTGGTCCCGTGCTGATTGGACCATTTTTTAACAACACGTAAAATACGCAGCTGATATAAGTACTTGGGATCTGAAAATGGAGTTTCCAGGTATCGACGCCATACGCTTAGAAATACCATGAAACGTGGACATTTCTTGGTCCCGGGTTGATTGGGGAATTTTTTCACGACGCGAAAAAAGCCGAGCTGATATAAGTACTTGGGATCTGAAAATTGAGATTCCAGTTATCAACGCCATACATTTAGAAATGCTATGAAACGTGGACATTTGTTGGTCCCGTGCTGATTGGACCATTTTTTAACAACACATAAAATACGCAGCTGATGTAAGTTCTTGGGATCTAAAAATTGAGTTTTCTGTTATCGACGCTATACGTTTAGAAATACCATGAAACGTGGAGATTTCTTGGTCTCGGGCTGATTGGAGAATTTTTTCACGAAGCGAAAAATTCCGAGCTGATATAAGTACTTGAGATCTGAAAATTGAGATTGCAGTTATCGACGACTTACATTTAGAAATGCTATGAAACGTGGACATTTATTGGTCGCGGGCTGATTGGGGTATTTTATCACGACGCGAAAAAAGCCGAGCTGATATAAGTACTTGGGATCTGAAAATTGACATTCCAGTTATCAACGCCATACATTTACAAATGCTATGAAACGTGGACATTTCTTGGTCCCATGCTAATAGGACCATATTTTAACAGCATGTAAAATACGCAGATGATATGAGTACTTGGGATCTGAAAATTGAGTTTCCTATTATCGACGCCATACTTTTAGAAATACCATGAAACGTGGACATTTTTTGGTCCCGGGCTGATTGGACCATTTTCTAACAACACGTAAAATACGCAGCTGATATAAGTTCTTGGGATCTGAAAATTGAGATTCCGGTTATCGACGACACACATTTAGAAATGCTATGAAACGTGGACAGTTGTTGGTTCCGTGCTGATTGGACCATTTTTTAACAACACGTAAAATACGCAGCTGATATAAGTACTTGGGATCTAAAAATTGAGTTTTCTGTTATCGACGCTATACGTTTAGAAATACCATGAAACGTGGAGATTTCTTGGTCCCGGGCTGATTGGGGAATTTTTTCACGACGCGAAAAATGCCGAGCTGATATAAGTACTTGGGATCAGAAAATTGAGATTCCGGTTATCGACGACACACATTTAGAAATACCATGAAACGTGGACATTTGTTGGTCCCGGGCTGATTGGACCATTTTCTAACAACACGTAAAATACGCAGCTGATATAAGTTCTTGGGATCTGAAAATTGAGATTCCGGTTATCGACGACAGACATTTAGAAATGCTATGAAACGTGGACATTTCTTGGTCCCGTACTGATTGGACCATTTTTTAACAACATGTCAAATACGCAGATGATATAAGTACTTGGGATCTGAAAATTGAGTTTTCTGTTATCGACGCTATACGTTTAGAAATACCATGAAACGTGGAGATTTCTTGGTCCCGGGCTGATTGGGGAATTTTTTCACGACGTGAAAAAAGCCGAGCTGATGTAAGTACTTGGGATCTGAGAATTGAGTTTCCAGGTATCGACGACATACGTTTAGAAATACCATGAAACGTGGACACTTCTTAGTCCCGGGCTGATTGGGGAATTTTTTCACGACGCGAAAAAAGCCGAGCTGATATAAGTACTTGGGATCTGCAAATTGAGATTCCAGTTATCGCCGCAATACGTTTAGAAATGCCATGAAACGTTGACATTTCTTGGTCCCGGGCTGATTGGGCCATTTTTTAACAACACGTAAAATACGCAGCGGATATAAGTTCTTGGGATCTGAAAATTGAGTTTCCTGTTATCGACGCCATACGTTTAGAAACACCATGAAACGTGGACATTTGTTGGTCCCGTGCTGATTGGACCATTTTTTAACAACACGTAAAATACGTAGCTGATATAAGTACTTGGGATCTGAAAATTGAGTTTTCTGTTATCGACGCTATACGTTTAGAAATACCATGAAACGTGGTGATTTCTTGGTCCCGGGCTGATTGGAGAATTTTTTCACGAAGCGAAAAATTCCGAGCTGATATAAGTACTTGAGATCTGAAAATTGAGATTCCAGTTATCGACGACTTACATTTAGAAATGCTATGAAACGTGGACATTTATTGGTCGCGGGCTGATTGGGGTATTTTATCACGACGCGAAAAAAGCCGAGCTGATATAAGTACTTGGGATCTGAAAATTGACATTCCAGTTATCAACGCCATACATTTAGAAATGCTATGAAACGTGGACATTTGTTGGTCCCGTGCTGATTGGACCATTTTTTAACAACACGTAAAATACGCAGCTGATATAAGTACTTGGGATCTGAAAATTGAGTTTTCTGTTATCGACGCTATACGTTTAGAAATACCATGAAACGTGGAGATTTCTTGGTCCCGGGCTGATTGGGGAATTTTATCACGACGCGAAAAAATTCGAGCTGATATAAGTACTTGGGATCTGAAAATGGAGTTTCCAGGTATCGACGCCATACGCTTAGAAATACCATGAAACGTGGACATTTCTTGGTCCCGGGTTGATTGGGGAATTTTTTCACGACGCGAAAAAAACCTTGCTGATATAAGTACTTGGGATCTGAAAATTGACATTCCAGTTATCAACGCCATACATTTAGAAATGCTATGAAACGTGGACATTTGTTGGTCCCGTGCTGATTGGACCATTATTTAACAACACGTAAAATACGCAGCTGATATAAGTACTTGGGATCTGAAAATTGAGTTTTCTGTTATCGACGCTATACGTTTAGAAATACCATGAAACGTGGAGATTTCTTGGTCCCGGGCTGATTGGAGAATTTTTTCACGAAGCGAAAAATTCCGAGCTGATATAAGTACTTGAGATCTGAAAATTGAGATTCCAGTTATCGACGACTTACATTTAGAAATGCTATGAAACGTGGACATTTATTGGTCGCGGGCTGATTGGGGTATTTTATCACGACGCGAAAAAAGCCGAGCTGATATAAGTACTTGGGATATGAAAATTGACATTCCAGTTATCAACGCCATACATTTAGAAATGCTATGAAACGTGGTGATTTCTTGGTCCCGGGCTGATTGGAGAATTTTTTCACGAAGCGAAAAATTCCGAGCTGATATAAGTACTTGGGATCTGAAAATGGAGTTTCCAGGTATCGACGCCATACGCTTAGAAATACCATGAAACGTGGACATTTCTTGGTCCCGGGTTGATTGGGGAATTTTTTCACAACGCGAAAAAAACCTTGCTGATATAAGTACTTGGGATCTGAAAATTGAGTTTCCAGTTATCAACGCCATGCATTTAGAAATGCTATGAAATGTGGACATTTGTTGGTCCCGTGCTGATTGGACCATTTTTTAGCAACACATAAAATACGCAGATGATGTAAGTTCTTGGGATCTAAAAATTGAGTTTTCTGTTATCGACGCTATACGTTTAGAAATACCATGAAACGTGGAGATTTCTTGGTCCCGGGCTGATTGGAGAATTTTTTCACGAAGCGAAAAATTCCGAGCTGATATAAGTACTTGAGATCTGAAAATTGAGATTGCAGTTATCGACGACTTACATTTAGAAATGCTATGAAACGTGGACATTTATTGGTCGCGGGCTGATTGGGGTATTTTATCACGACGCGAAAAAAGCCGAGCTGATATAAGTACTTGGGATCTGAAAATTGACATTCCAGTTATCAACGCCATACATTTACAAATGCTATGAAACGTGGACATTTCTTGGTCCCATGCTAATAGGACCATATTTTAACAGCATGTAAAATACGCAGATGATATGAGTACTTGGGATCTGAAAATTGAGTTTCCTATTATCGACGCCATACTTTTAGAAATACCATGAAACGTGGACATTTTTTGGTCCCGGGCTGATTGGACCATTTTCTAATAACACGTAAAATACGCAGCTGATATAAGTTCTTGGGATCTGAAAATTGAGATTCCGGTTATCGACGACACACATTTAGAAATGCTATGAAACGTGGACAGTTGTTGGTTCCGTGCTGATTGGACCATTTTTTAACAACACGTAAAATACGCAGCTGATATAAGTACTTGGGATCTAAAAATTGAGTTTTCTGTTATCGACGCTATACGTTTAGAAATACCATGAAACGTGGAGATTTCTTGGTCCCGGGCTGATTGGGGAATTTTTTCACGACGCGAAAAATGCCGAGCTGATATAAGTACTTGGGATCTGAAAATTGAGATTCCGGTTATCGACGACACACATTTAGAAATGCTATGAAACGTGGACATTTCTTGGTCCCGTGCTGATTGGACCATATTTAACAGCATGTAAAATACGCAGATGATATGAGTACTTGGGATCTGAAAATTGAGTTGCCTGTTATCGACGCCATACTTTTAGAAATACCATGAAACGTGGAAATTTGTTGGTCCCGGGCTGATTGGACCATTTTCTAACAACACGTAAAATACGCAGCTGATATAAGTTCTTGGGATCTGAAAATTGAGATTCCGGTTATCGACGACAGACATTTAGAAATGCTATGAAACGTGGACATTTCTTGGTCCCGTACTGATTGGACCATTTTTTAACAACATGTCAAATACGCAGATGATATAAGTACTTGGGATCTGAAAATTGAGTTTTCTGTTATCGACGCTATACGTTTAGAAATACCATGAAACGTGGACATTTCTTGGTCCCGTACTGATTGGACCATTTTTTAACAACATGTCAACTACGCAGATGATATAAGTACTTGGGATCTGAAAATTGAGATTCCTGTTATCGACGACATACATTTAGAAATGCTATGAAACGTGGACATTTCTTGGTCCCTTGCTGATTGGACCATTTTTTAACAGCATGTAAAATACGCAGATGATATGAGTACTTGGGATCTGAAAATTGAGATTCCTGTTATCGACGCCATACGTTTAGAAATACCATGAAACGTGGACATTTCTTGGTCCCGGTCTGATTGGGGAATTTTTTCACGACGCGAAAAAAACCTTGCTGATATAAGTACTTGGGATCTGAAAATTGAGTTTCCAGTTATCAACGCCATGCATTTAGAAATGCTATGAAATGTGGACATTTGTTGGTCCCGTGCTGATTGGACCATTTTTTAACAACACATAAAATACGCAGCTGATGTAAGTTCTTGGGATCTAAAAATTGAGTTTTCTGTTATCGACGCTATACGTTTAGAAATACCATGAAACGTGGAGATTTCTTGGTCCCGGGCTGATTGGAGAATTTTTTCACGAAGCGAAAAATTCCGAGCTGATATAAGTACTTGAGATCTGAAAATTGAGATTCCAGTTATCGACGACTTACATTTAGAAATGCTATGAAACGTGGACATTTATTGGTCGCGGGCTGATTGGGGTATTTTATCACGACGCGAAAAATGCCGAGCTGATATAAGTACTTGGGATCTGAAAATTGACATTCCAGTTATCAACGCCATACATTTAGAAATGCTATGAAACGTGGACATTTGTTGGTCCCGTGCTGATTGGACCATTTTTTAACAACACGTAAAATACGCAGCTGATATAAGTACTTGGGATCTGAAAATTGAGTTTTCTGTTATCGACGCTATACGTTTAGAAATACCATGAAACGTGGAGATTTCTTGGTCCCGGGCTGATTGGGGAATTTTTTCACGACGCGAAAAAAGCCGAGCTGATATAAGTACTTGGGATCTGAAAATTGAGATTCCAGTTATCAACGCCATACATTTAGAAATGCTATGAAACGTGGACATTTGTTGGTCCCGTGCTGATTGGACCATTTTTTAACAACACGTAAAATACGCAGCTGATATAAGTACTTGGGATCTGAAAATGGAGTTTCCAGGTATCGACGCCATACGCTTAGAAATACCATGAAACGTGGACATTTCTTGGTCCCGGGTTGATTGGGGAATTTTTTCACGACGCGAAAAAAACCTTGCTGATATAAGTACTTGGGATCTGAAAATTGAGTTTCCAGTTATCAACGCCATGCATTTAGAAATGCTATGAAATGTGGACATTTGTTGGTCCCGTGCTGATTGGACCATTTTTTAACAACACATAAAATACGCAGCTGATGTAAGTTCTTGGGATCTAAAAATTGAGTTTTCTGTTATCGACGCTATACGTTTAGAAATACCATGAAACGTGGAGATTTCTTGGTCCCGGTCTGATTGGAGAATTTTTTCACGAAGCGAAAAATTCCGAGCTGATATAAGTACTTGAGATCTGAAAATTGAGATTCCAGTTATCGACGACTTACATTGAGAAATGCTATGAAACGTGGACATTTATTGGTCGCGGGCTGATTGGGGTATTTTATCACGACGCGAAAAAAGCCGAGCTGATATAAGTACTTGGGATCTGAAAATTGACATTCCAGTTATCAACGCCATACATTTACAAATGCTATGAAACGTGGACATTTCTTGGTCCCATGCTAATAGGACCATATTTTAACAGCATGTAAAATACGCAGATGATATGAGTACTTGGGATCTGAAAATTGAGTTTCCTATTATCGACGCCATACTTTTAGAAATACCATGAAACGTGGACATTTTTTGGTCCCGGGCTGATTGGACCATTTTCTAACAACACGTAAAATACGCAGCTGATATAAGTTCTTGGGATCTGAAAATTGAGATTCCGGTTATCGACGACACACATTTAGAAATGCTATGAAACGTGGACATTTGTTGGTTCCGTGCTGATTGGACCATTTTTTAACAACACGTAAAATACGCAGCTGATATAAGTACTTGGGATCTAAAAATTGAGTTTTCTGTTATCGACGCTATACGTTTAGAAATACCATGAAACGTGGACATTTCTTGGTCCCGGTCTGATTGGGGAATTTTTTCACGACGCGAAAAAAACCTTGCTGATATAAGTACTTGGGATCTGAAAATTGAGTTTCCAGTTATCAACGCCATGCATTTAGAAATGCTATGAAATGTGGACATTTGTTGGTCCCGTGCTGATTGGACCATTTTTTAACAACACATAAAATACGCAGCTGATGTAAGTTCTTGGGATCTAAAAATTGAGTTTTCTGTTATCGACGCTATACGTTTAGAAATACCATGAAACGTGGAGATTTCTTGGTCCCGGGCTGATTGGAGAATTTTTTCACGAAGCGAAAAATTCCGAGCTGATATAAGTACTTGAGATCTGAAAATTGAGATTCCAGTTATCGACGACTTACATTTAGAAATGCTATGAAACGTGGACATTTATTGGTCGCGGGCTGATTGGGGTATTTTATCACGACGCGAAAAATGCCGAGCTGATATAAGTACTTGGGATCTGAAAATTGACATTCCAGTTATCAACGCCATACATTTAGAAATGCTATGAAACGTGGACATTTGTTGGTCCCGTGCTGATTGGACCATTTTTTAACAACACGTAAAATACGCAGCTGATATAAGTACTTGGGATCTGAAAATTGAGTTTTCTGTTATCGACGCTATACGTTTAGAAATACCATGAAACGTGGAGATTTCTTGGTCCCGGGCTGATTGGGGAATTTTTTCACGACGCGAAAAAAGCCGAGCTGATATAAGTACTTGGGATCTGAAAATTGAGATTCCAGTTATCAACGCCATACATTTAGAAATGCTATGAAACGTGGACATTTGTTGGTCCCGTGCTGATTGGACCATTTTTTAACAACACGTAAAATACGCAGCTGATATAAGTACTTGGGATCTGAAAATGGAGTTTCCAGGTATCGACGCCATACGCTTAGAAATACCATGAAACGTGGACATTTCTTGGTCCCGGGTTGATTGGGGAATTTTTTCACGACGCGAAAAAAACCTTGCTGATATAAGTACTTGGGATCTGAAAATTGAGTTTCCAGTTATCAACGCCATGCATTTAGAAATGCTATGAAATGTGGACATTTGTTGGTCCCGTGCTGATTGGACCATTTTTTAACAACACATAAAATACGCAGCTGATGTAAGTTCTTGGGATCTAAAAATTGAGTTTTCTGTTATCGACGCTATACGTTTAGAAATACCATGAAACGTGGAGATTTCTTGGTCCCGGTCTGATTGGAGAATTTTTTCACGAAGCGAAAAATTCCGAGCTGATATAAGTACTTGAGATCTGAAAATTGAGATTCCAGTTATCGACGACTTACATTGAGAAATGCTATGAAACGTGGACATTTATTGGTCGCGGGCTGATTGGGGTATTTTATCACGACGCGAAAAAAGCCGAGCTGATATAAGTACTTGGGATCTGAAAATTGACATTCCAGTTATCAACGCCATACATTTACAAATGCTATGAAACGTGGACATTTCTTGGTCCCATGCTAATAGGACCATATTTTAACAGCATGTAAAATACGCAGATGATATGAGTACTTGGGATCTGAAAATTGAGTTTCCTATTATCGACGCCATACTTTTAGAAATACCATGAAACGTGGACATTTTTTGGTCCCGGGCTGATTGGACCATTTTCTAACAACACGTAAAATACGCAGCTGATATAAGTTCTTGGGATCTGAAAATTGAGATTCCGGTTATCGACGACACACATTTAGAAATGCTATGAAACGTGGACATTTGTTGGTTCCGTGCTGATTGGACCATTTTTTAACAACACGTAAAATACGCAGCTGATATAAGTACTTGGGATCTAAAAATTGAGTTTTCTGTTATCGACGCTATACGTTTAGAAATACCATGAAACGTGGAGATTTCTTGGTCCCGGGCTGATTGGGGAATTTTTTCACGACGCGAAAAATGCCGAGCTGATATAAGTACTTGGGATCTGAAAATTGAGATTCCGGTTATCGACGACACACATTTAGAAATGCTATGAAACGTGGACATTTCTTGGTCCCGTGCTGATTGGACCATATTTAACAGCATGTAAAATACGCAGATGATATGAGTACTTGGGATCTGAAAATTGAGTTTCCTGTTATCGACGCCATACTTTTAGAAATACCATGAAACGTGGAAATTTGTTGGTCCCGGGCTGATTGGACCATTTTCTAACAACACGTAAAATACGCAGCTGATATAAGTTCTTGGGATCTGAAAATTGAGATTCCGGTTATCGACGACAGACATTTAGAAATGCTATGAAACGTGGACATTTCTTGGTCCCTTGCTGATTGGACCATTTTTTAACAGCATGTAAAATACGCAGATGATATGAGTACTTGGGATCTGAAAATTGAGATTCCTGTTATCGACGCCATACGTTTAGAAATACCATGAAACGTGGACATTTCTTGGTCCCGGTCTGATTGGGGAATTTTTTCACGACGCGAAAAATGCCGAGCTGCTATAAGTTCTTGGGATCTGAGAATTGAGTTTCCAGGTATCGACGACATACGTTTAGAAATACCATGAAACGTGGACACTTCTTAGTCCCGGGCTGATTGGGGAATTTTTTCACGACGCGAAAAAAGCCGAGCTGATATAAGTACTTGGGATCTGCAAATTGAGATTCCGGTTATCGCCGCAATACGTTTAGAAATGCCATGAAACGTTGACATTTCTTGGTCCCGGGCTGATTGGACCATTTTTTAACAACACGTAAAATATGCAGCGGATATAAGTTCTTGGGATCTGAAAATTGAGTTTCCTGTTATCGACGCCATACGTTTAGAAACACCATGAAACGTGGACATTTGTTGGTCCCGTGCTGATTGGACCATTTTTTAACAACACGTAAAATACGTAGCTGATATAAGTACTTGGGATCTGAAAATTGAGTTTTCTGTTATCGACGCTATACGTTTAGAAATACCATGAAACGTGGTGATTTCTTGGTCCCGGGCTGATTGGAGAATTTTTTCACGAAGCGAAAAATTCCGAGCTGATATAAGTACTTGAGATCTGAAAATTGAGATTCCAGTTATCGACGACTTACATTTAGAAATGCTATGAAACGTGGACATTTATTGGTCGCGGGCTGATTGGGGTATTTTATCACGACGCGAAAAAAGCCGAGCTGATATAAGTACTTGGGATCTGAAAATTGACATTCCAGTTATCAACGCCATACATTTAGAAATGCTATGAAACGTGGACATTTGTTGGTCCCGTGCTGATTGGACCATTTTTTAACAACACGTAAAATACGCAGCTGATATAAGTACTTGGGATCTGAAAATTGAGTTTTCTGTTATCGACGCTATACGTTTAGAAATACCATGAATCGTGGAGATTTCTTGGTCCCGGGCTGATTGGGGAATTTTATCACGATGCGAAAAAATTCGAGCTGATATAAGTACTTGGGATCTGAAAATGGAGTTTCCAGGTATCGACGCCATACGCTTAGAAATACCATGAAACGTGGACATTTCTTGGTCCCGGGTTGATTGGGGAATTTTTTCAAGACGCGAAAAAAACCTTGCTGATATAAGTACTTGGGATCTGAAAATTGACATTCCAGTTATCAACGCCATACATTTAGAAATGCTATGAAACGTGGACATTTGTTGGTCCCGTGCTGATTGGACCATTTTTTAACAACACGTAAAATACGCAGCTGATATAAGTACTTGGGATCTGAAAATTGAGTTTTCTGTTATCGACGCTATACGTTTAGAAATACCATGAAACGTGGAGATTTCTTGGTCCCGGGCTGATTGGGGAATTTTATCACGACGCGAAAAAATTCGAGCTGATATAAGTACTTGGGATCTGAAAATGGAGTTTCCAGGTATCGACGCCATACGCTTAGAAATACCATGAAACGTGGACATTTCTTGGTCCCGGGTTGATTGGGGAATTTTTTCACGACGCGAAAAAAACCTTGCTGATATAAGTACTTGGGATCTGAAAATTGAGTTTCCAGTTATCAACGCCATGCATTTAGAAATGCTATGAAATGTGGACATTTGTTGGTCCCGTGCTGATTGGACCATTTTTTAACAACACATAAAATACGCAGCTGATGTAAGTTCTTGGGATCTAAAAATTGAGTTTTCTGTTATCGACGCTATACGTTTAGAAATACCATGAAACGTGGAGATTTCTTGGTCCCGGTCTGATTGGAGAATTTTTTCACGAAGCGAAAAATTCCGAGCTGATATAAGTACTTGAGATCTGAAAATTGAGATTCCAGTTATCGACGACTTACATTTAGAAATGCTATGAAACGTGGACATTTATTGGTCGCGGGCTGATTGGGGTATTTTATCACGACGCGAAAAAAGCCGAGCTGATATAAGTACTTGGGATCTGAAAATTGACATTCCAGTTATCAACGCCATACATTTACAAATGCCATGAAACGTGGACATTTCTTGGTCCCATGCTGATAGGACCATATTTTAACAGCATGTAAAATACGCAGATGATATGAGTACTTGGGATCTGAATATTGAGTTTCCTGTTATCGACGCCATACTTTTAGAAATACCATGAAACGTGGAGATTTCTTGGTCCCGGGCTGATTGGGGAATTTTTTCACGACGTGAAAAAAGCCGAGCTGATGTAAGTACTTGGGATCTGAGAATTGAGTTTCCAGGTATCGACGACATACGTTTAGAAATACCATGAAACGTGGACACTTCTTAGTCCCGGGCTGATTGGGGAATTTTTTCACGACGCGAAAAAAGCCGAGCTGATATAAGTACTTGGGATCTGCAAATTGAGATTCCAGTTATCGCCGCAATACGTTTAGAAATGCCATGAAACGTTGACATTTCTTGGTCCCGGGCTGATTGGACCATTTTTTAACAACACGTAAAATACGCAGCGGATATAAGTTCTTGGGATCTGAAAATTGAGTTTCCTGTTATCGACGCCATACGTTTAGAAACACCATGAAACGTGGACATTTGTTGGTCCCGTGCTGATTGGACCATTTTTTAACAACACGTAAAATACGTAGCTGATATAAGTACTTGGGATCTGAAAATTGAGTTTTCTGTTATCGACGCTATACGTTTAGAAATACCATGAAACGTGGTGATTTCTTGGTCCCGGGCTGATTGGAGAATTTTTTCACGAAGCGAAAAATTCCGAGCTGATATAAGTACTTGAGATCTGAAAATTGAGATTCCAGTTATCGACGACTTACATTTAGAAATGCTATGAAACGTGGACATTTATTGGTCGCGGGCTGATTGGGGTATTTTATCACGACGCGAAAAAAGCCGAGCTGATATAAGTACTTGGGATCTGAAAATTGACATTCCAGTTATCAACACCATACATTTAGAAATGCTATGAAACGTGGACATTTGTTGGTCCCGTGCTGATTGGACCATTTTTTAACAACACGTAAAATACGCAGCTGATATAAGTACTTGGGATCTGAAAATTGAGTTTTCTGTTATCGACGCTATACGTTTAGAAATACCATGAAACGTGGAGATTTCTTGGTCCCGGGCTGATTGGGGAATTTTATCACGACGCGAAAAAATTCGAGCTGATATAAGTACTTGGGATCTGAAAATGGAGTTTCCAGGTATCGACGCCATACGCTTAGAAATACCATGAAACGTGGACATTTCTTGGTCCCGGGTTGATTGGGGAATTTTTTCACGACGCGAAAAAAACCTTGCTGATATAAGTACTTGGGATCTGAAAATTGACATTCCAGTTATCAACGCCATACATTTAGAAATGCTATGAAACGTGGACATTTGTTGGTCCCGTGCTGATTGGACCATTTTTTAACA
The DNA here is from genome assembly GCA_964016905.1 of Perithous albicinctus. Lineage (NCBI taxonomy): Eukaryota > Metazoa > Arthropoda > Insecta > Hymenoptera > Ichneumonidae > Perithous > Perithous albicinctus. The sequence continues at coordinate 5,079,717 of OZ024696.1, read as the reverse complement.
ACACGTAAAATACGCAGCTGATATAAGTACTTGGGATCTGAAAATGGAGTTTCCAGGTATCGACGCCATACGCTTAGAAATACCATGAAACGTGGACATTTCTTGGTCCCGGGTTGATTGGGGAATTTTTTCACGACGCGAAAAAAGCCGAGCTGATATAAGTACTTGGGATCTGAAAATTGAGATTCCAGTTATCAACGCCATACATTTAGAAATGCTATGAAACGTGGACATTTATTGGTCGCGGGCTGATTGGGGTATTTTATCACGACGCGAAAAAAGCCGAGCTGATATAAGTACTTGGGATCTGAAAATTGACATTCCAGTTATCAACGCCATACATTTACAAATGCTATGAAACGTGGACATTTCTTGGTCCCATGCTAATAGGAGCATATTTTAACAGCATGTAAAATACGCAGATGATATGAGTACTTGGGATCTGAAAATTGAGTTTCCTATTATCGACGCCATACTTTTAGAAATACCATGAAACGTGGACATTTTTTGGTCCCGGGCTGATTGGACCATTTTCTAACAACACGTAAAATACGCAGCTGATATAAGTTCTTGGGATCTGAAAATTGAGATTCCGGTTATCGACGACACACATTTAGAAATGCTATGAAACGTGGACAGTTGTTGGTTCCGTGCTGATTGGACCATTTTTTAACAACACGTAAAATACGCAGCTGATATAAGTACTTGGGATCTAAAAATTGAGTTTTCTGTTATCGACGCTATACGTTTAGAAATACCATGAAACGTGGAGATTTCTTGGTCCCGGGCTGATTGGGGAATTTTTTCACGACGCGAAAAATGCCGAGCTGATATAAGTACTTGGGATCTGAAAATTGAGATTCCGGTTATCGACGACACACATTTAGAAATGCTATGAAACGTGGACATTTCTTGGTCCCGTGCTGATTGGACCATATTTAACAGCATGTAAAATACGCAGATGATATGAGTACTTGGGATCTGAAAATTGAGTTTCCTGTTATCGACGCCATACTTTTAGAAATACCATGAAACGTGGAAATTTGTTGGTCCCGGGCTGATTGGACCATTTTCTAACAACACGTAAAATACGCAGCTGATATAAGTTCTTGGGATCTGAAAATTGAGATTCCGGTTATCGACGACAGACATTTAGAAATGCTATGAAACGTGGACATTTCTTGGTCCCGTACTGATTGGACCATTTTTTAACAACATGTCAAATACGCAGATGATATAAGTACTTGGGATCTGAAAATTGAGTTTTCTGTTATCGACGCTATACGTTTAGAAACACCATGAAACGTGGACATTTGTTGGTCCCGTGCTGATTGGACCATTTTTTAACAACACGTAAAATACGTAGCTGATATAAGTACTTGGGATCTGAAAATTGAGTTTTCTGTTATCGACGCTATACGTTTAGAAATACCATGAAACGTGGTGATTTCTTGGTCCCGGGCTGATTGGAGAATTTTTTCACGAAGCGAAAAATTCCGAGCTGATATAAGTACTTGAGATCTGAAAATTGAGATTCCAGTTATCGACGACTTACATTTAGAAATGCTATGAAACGTGAACATTTATTGGTCGCGGGCTGATTGGGGTATTTTATCACGACGCGAAAAAAGCCGAGCTGATATAAGTACTTGGGATCTGAAAATTGACATTCCAGTTATCAACGCCATACATTTAGAAATGCTATGAAACGTGGACATTTGTTGGTCCCGTGCTGATTGGACCATTTTATAACAACACGTAAAATACGCAGCTGATATAAGTACTTGGGATCTGAAAATTGAGTTTTCTGTTATCGACGCTATACGTTTAGAAATACCATGAAACGTGGAGATTTCTTGGTCCCGGGCTGATTGGGGAATTTTATCACGACGCGAAAAAATTCGAGCTGATATAAGTACTTGGGATCTGAAAATAGAGTTTCCAGGTATCGACGCCATACGCTTAGAAATACCATGAAACGTGGACATTTCTTGGTCCCGGGTTGATTGGGGAATTTTTTCACGACGCGAAAAAAACCTTGCTGATATAAGTACTTGGGATCTGAAAATTGAGTTTCCAGTTATCAACGCCATGCATTTAGAAATGCTATGAAATGTGGACATTTGTTGGTCCCGTGCTGATTGGACCATTTTTTAACAACACATAAAATACGCAGCTGATGTAAGTTCTTGGGATCTAAAAATTGAGTTTTCTGTTATCGACGCTATACGTTTAGAAATACCATGAAACGTGGAGATTTCTTGGTCCCGGGCTGATTGGAGAATTTTTTCACGAAGCGAAAAATTCCGAGCTGATATAAGTACTTGAGATCTGAAAATTGAGATTCCAGTTATCGACGACTTACATTTAGAAATGCTATGAAACGTGGACATTTATTGGTCGCGGGCTGATTGGGGTATTTTATCACGACGCGAAAAAAGCCGAGCTGATATAAGTACTTGGGATCTGAAAATTGACATTCCAGTTATCAACGCCATACATTTACAAATGCTATGAAACGTGGACATTTCTTGGTCCCATGCTGATAGGACCATATTTTAACAGCATGTAAAATACGCAGATGATATGAGTACTTGGGATCTGAATATTGAGTTTCCTGTTATCGACGCCATACTTTTAGAAATACCATGAAACGTGGACATTTTTTGGTCCCGGGCTGATTGGACCATTTTCTAACAACACGTAAAATACGCAGCTGATATAAGTTCGTGGGATCTGAAAATTGAGATTCCGGTTATCGACGACACACATTTAGAAATGCTATGAAACGTGGACATTTGTTGGTTCCGTGCTGATTGGACCATTTTTTAACAACACGTAAAATACGCAGCTGATATAAGTACTTGGGATCTAAAAATTGAGTTTTCTGTTATCGACGCTATACGTTTAGAAATACCATGAAACGTGGAGATTTCTTGGTCCCGGGCTGATTGGGGAATTTTTTCACGACGCGAAAAATGCCGAGCTGATATAAGTACTTGGGGTCTGAAAATTGAGATTCCGGTTATCGACGACACACATTTAGAAATGCTATGAAACGTGGACATTTCTTGGTCCCGTGCTGATTGGATCATATTTAACAGCATGTAAAATACGCAGATGATATGAGTACTTGGGATCTGAAAATTGAGTTTCCTGTTATCGACGCCATACTTTTAGAAATACCATGAAACGTGGATATTTGTTGGTCCCGGGCTGATTGGACCATTTTCTAACAACACGTAAAATACGCAGCTGATATAAGTTCTTGGGATCTGAAAATTGAGATTCCGGTTATCGACGACAGACATTTAGAAATGCTATGAAACGTGGACATTTCTTGGTCCCGTACTGATTGGACCATTTTTTAACAACATGTCAAATACGCAGATGATATAAGTACTTGGGATCTGAAAATTGAGTTTTCTGTTATCGACGCTATACGTTTAGAAATACCATGAAACGTGGAGATTTCTTGGTCCCGGGCTGATTGGAACATTTTTTAACAACATGTCAAATACGCAGATGATATAAGTACTTGGGATCTGAAAATTGAGATTCCTGTTATCGACGACATACATTTAGAAATGCTATGAAACGTGGACATTTCTTGGTCCCTTGCTGATTGGACCATTTTTTAACAGCATGTAAAATACGCAGATGATATGAGTACTTGGGATCTGAAAATTGAGATTCCTGTTATCGACGCCATACGTTTAGAAATACCATGAAACGTGGACATTTCTTGGTCCCGGTCTGATTGGGGAATTTTTTCACGACGCGAAAAATGCCGAGCTGCTATAAGTACTTGGGATCTGAGAATTGAGTTTCCAGGTATCGACGACATACGTTTAGAAATACCATGAAACGTGGACACTTCTTAGTCCCGGGCTGATTGGGGAATTTTTTCACGACGCGAAAAAAGCCGAGCTGATATAAGTACTTGGGATCTGCAAATTGAGATTCCAGTTATCGCCGCAATACGTTTAGAAATGCCATGAAACGTTGACATTTCTTGGTCCCGGGCTGATTGGACCATTTTTTAACAACACGTAAAATACGCAGCTGATATAAGTACTTGGGATCTGAAAATTGAGTTTTCTGTTATCGACGCTATACGTTTAGAAATACCATGAAACGTGGAGATTTCTTGGTCCCGGGCTGATTGGGGAATTTTATCACGACGCGAAAAAATTCGAGCTGATATAAGTACTTGGGATCTGAAAATAGAGTTTCCAGGTATCGACGCCATACGCTTAGAAATACCATGAAACGTGGACATTTCTTGGTCCCGGGTTGATTGGGGAATTTTTTCACGACGCGAAAAAAACCTTGCTGATATAAGTACTTGGGATCTGAAAATTGAGTTTCCAGTTATCAACGCCATGCATTTAGAAATGCTATGAAATGTGGACATTTGTTGGTCCCGTGCTGATTGGACCATTTTTTAACAACACATAAAATACGCAGCTGATGTAAGTTCTTGGGATCTAAAAATTGAGTTTTCTGTTATCGACGCTATACGTTTAGAAATACCATGAAACGTGGAGATTTCTTGGTCCCGGGCTGATTGGAGAATTTTTTCACGAAGCGAAAAATTCCGAGCTGATATAAGTACTTGAGATCTGAAAATTGAGATTCCAGTTATCGACGACTTACATTTAGAAATGCTATGAAACGTGGACATTTATTGGTCGCGGGCTGATTGGGGTATTTTATCACGACGCGAAAAAAGCCGAGCTGATATAAGTACTTGGGATCTGAAAATTGACATTCCAGTTATCAACGCCATACATTTAGAAATGCTATGAAACGTGGACATTTGTTGGTCCCGTGCTGATTGGACCATTTTCTAACAACACGTAAAATACGCAGCTGATATAAGTTCGTGGGATCTGAAAATTGAGATTCCGGTTATCGACGACACACATTTAGAAATGCTATGAAACGTGGACATTTGTTGGTTCCGTGCTGATTGGACCATTTTTTAACAACACGTAAAATACGCAGCTGATATAAGTACTTGGGATCTGAAAATTGAGTTTCCAGTTATCAACGCCATGCATTTAGAAATGCTATGAAATGTGGACATTTGTTGGTCCCGTGCTGATTGGACCATTTTTTAACAACACATAAAATACGCAGCTGATGTAAGTTCTTGGGATCTAAAAATTGAGTTTTCTGTTATCGACGCTATACGTTTAGAAATACCATGAAACGTGGAGATTTCTTGGTCCCGGGCTGATTGGAGAATTTTTTCACGAAGCGAAAAATTCCGAGCTGATATAAGTACTTGAGATCTGAAAATTGAGATTCCAGTTATCGACGACTTACATTTAGAAATGCTATGAAACGTGGACATTTATTGGTCGCGGGCTGATTGGGGTATTTTATGACGACGCGAAAAAAGCCGAGCTGATATAAGTACTTGGGATCTGAAAATTCATGGTATTTCTAAACGCATGAGGTCGATAACTGAAAACTCAATTTTCAGATCCCAAGTACTTATATCATCTGCGTATTTGACATGTTGTTAAAAAATGGTCCAATCAGCACGGGACCAAGAAATATCCACGTTTTATAGCATTTCTAAATGTATGACGTTGACAACTGGAATCTCAATTTTCAGATCCCAAGTACTTATATCAGCTCGGCTTTTTTCGAGTCGTGAAAAAATTCCCCAATCAGCCCGGGACCAAGAAATGTCCATATTTCATGGTATTTCTAAACGTATGGCGTCGATACCTGGAAACTCAATTTTCAGATCCCAAGTACTTATATCAGCTCGGCATTTTTCGCGTCGTGAAAAAATTCCCCAATCAGCCCGGGACCACTAAATCTCCACGTTTCATGGTATTTCTAAACGTATAGCGTCGATAACAGAAAACTCAATTTTCAGATCCCAAGTAGTTATATCGTCTGCGTATTTGACATGATGTTAAAAAATGGTTCAATCAGCCCGGGACCAAGAAATGTCCACGTTTCATGGTATTTCTAAACGTATGGCGTCGATAACAGGAATCTCAATTTTCAGATCCCAAGTACTCATATCATCTGCGTATTTTACATGCTGTTGAAAAATTCCCCAATCAGTCCGGGACCAAGAAAAGTCCACGTTTCATGGTATTTCTAAACGTATGGCGGCGATAACTGGAATCCCAATTTTCAGATCCCAAGAACATATATTAGCAGCGTATTTTTCGTGTTGTTAAAAAATGGTCCAATCAGCACGTGAACATGAAATGTCCACGTTTCATAGCATTTCTAAATGTATGTCGACGATAACTGGAATCTCAATTTTCAGATCCCAAGTTCTTATATCAGCTCGGAATTTTTCGCGTCGTGAAAAAATTCCCCAATCAGCCCGGGACCAAGTAATGTCCACGTTTCATGGTATTTCTAAACGTATGGCGTCGATACCTGGAAACTCAATTGTCAGATCCCAAGTACTCATATCATCTGCGTATTATACATGTTCTTAAAAATGGTCCAATCAGCACGGGACCAAGAAATGTCCACGTTTCATAGCATTTCTAAATGTCTGTCGTCGATAACCGGAATCTCAATGTTCAGATCCCAAGTACTTATATCAGCTCGGAATTTTTCGCGTCGCGAAAAAATTTCCCAATCAGCCCGGGACCAAGAAATCTCCACGTTTCATGGTATCTCTAAACGCATGAGGTCGATAACTGAAAACTCAATTTTCAGATCCCAAGTACTTATATCATCTGCGTATTTTTCGTGTTGTTAAAAAATGGTTCAATCAGCACGTGAACAAGAAATGTCCACGTGTCATAGCATTTCTAAATGTATGTCGTCGATAACTGGAATCTCAATTTTCAGATCCCAAGTACTTATATCATCTGCGTATTTGACATGTTGTTAAAAAATGGTCCAATCAGCACGGGACCAAGAAATGTCCACGTTTCATAGCATTTCTAAATGTATGGCGTTGATAACTGGAATCTCAATTTTCAGATCCCAAGTACTTATATCATCTGCGTATTTGACATGTTGTTAAAAAATGGTCCAATCAGCACGGGACCAAGAAATGTCCACGTTTCATAGCATTTCTAAATGTATGGCATTGATAACTGGAATGTCAATTTTCAGATCCCAAGTACTTATATCAGCTCGGCTTTTTTCGCGTCGTGAAAAAATACCTCAATCAGCCCGGGACCAAGAAATGTCCACGTTTCATGGCATTTCTAAACGTATGGCCTCGATACCTGGAAACTCAATTTTCAGATCCCAAGTACTTATATCATCTGCGTATTTGACATGTTGTTAAAAAATGGTTTAATCAGCACGGGACCAAGAAATGTCTACGTTTCATAGCATTTCTAAATGTATGGCGTTGATAACTGGAATGTCAATTTTCAGATCCCAAGTACTTATATCAGCTCGGCTTTTTTCGCGTCGTGAAAAAATACCTCAATCAGCCCGGGACCAAGAAATGTCCACGTTTCATGGTATTTCTAAACGTATGTCGACGATAACTGGAATCTCAATTTTCAGATCCCAAGTTCTTATATCAGCTCGGAATTTTTCGCGTCGTGAAAAAATTCCCCAATCAGCCCGGGACCAAGAAATGTCCACGTTTCATGGTATTTCTAAACGTATGGCGTCGATACCCGGAAACTCAATTTTCAGATCCCAAGTACTTATATCAGCTCGGCATTTTTCGCGTCGTGAAAAAATTCCCCAATCAGCCCGGGTCCAAGAAATGTCCACGTTTCATGGTATTTCTAAACGTATTGCGGCGATAACAGGAAACTCAATTTTCAGATCCCAAGTAGTTATATCGTCTGCGTATTTGACATGATGTTAAAAAATGGTTCAATCAGCACGGGACCAACAAATGTCCACGTTTCATAGCATTTCTAAATGTGTGTAGTCGATAACCGGAATCTCAATTTTCAGATCCCAAGTACTTATATCAGTTCGGAATTTTTCGCGTCGTGAAAAAATTCCCCAATCAGCCCGGGACCACTAAATCTCCACGTTTCATGGTATTTCTAAACGTATAGCGTCGATAACAGAAAACTCAATTTTCAGAGCCCAAGTAGTTATATCATCTGCGTATTTGACATGATGTTAAAAAATGGTTCAATCAGCCCGGGACCAAGAAATGTCCACGTTTCATGGTATTTCTAAACGTATGGCGTCGATAACAGGAATCTCAATTTTCAGATCCCAAGTACTCATATCATCTACGTATTTTACATGCTGTTGAAAAATGGTCCAATCAGCACGGGACCAAGAAATATCCACGTTTCATAGCATTTCTAAATGTATGTCGTTGATAACTGGAATCTCAATTTTCAGATCCCAAGTACTTATATCAGCTCGAATTTTTTCGCGTCGTGAAAAAATTCCCCAATCAGCCCGGGACAAAGAAATCTCCACGTTTCATGGTATTTCTAAACGTATAGCGTCGATAACAGAAAACTCAATTCTCAGATCCCAAGTACTTATATCAGCTGCGTATTTTACGTGTTGTTAAAAAATGGTCCAATCAGCACGGGACCAACAAATGTCCACGTTTCATAGCATTTCTAAATGCATGGCGTCGATAACTGGAAACTCAATTTTCAGATCCCAAGTTCTTATATCAGCTCGGAATTTTTTGCGTCGTGAAAAAATTCCCCAATCAGCCCGGGACCAAGAAATCTCCACGTTTCATGGTATTTCTAAACGTATGGCGTCGATATCTGGAAACTCAATTGTCAGATCCCAAGTTCTTATATCATCTGCGAATTTGACATGTTGTTAAAAAATGGTTTAATCAGCACGGGACCAACAAATGTCCACGTTTCATAGCATTTCTGAATGCATGGCGTCGATAACTGGAAACTCAATTTTCAGATCCCACGTACTTATATCAGCTCGGAATCTTTCGCGTCGTGAAAAAATTCCCCAATCAGCCCGGGACCAAGAAATCTCCACGTTTCATGGTATTTCTAAACGTATAGCGTCGATTACAGAAAACTTAATTTTCAGATCCCAAGTACTTATATCAGCTGCGTATTTTACGTGTCGTTAAAAAATGGTCCAATCAGCACGGGACCAACAAATGTCCACGTTTCATAGCATTTCTAAATGCATGGCGTCGATAACTGGAAACTCAATTTTCAGATCCCAAGTACTTATATCAGCTCGGAATCTATCGCGTCGTGAAAAAATTCCCCAATCAGCCCGAGACCAAGAAATGTTCACGTTTCATGGTATTTCTAAACGTATGCCGTCGATACCTGGAAACTCAATTGTCAGATCCCAAGTACTTATATCAGCTCGGCATTTTTCGCGTCGTGAAAAAATTCCCCAATCAGCCCGGGACCAAGAAATGTCCGCGTTTCATAGCATTTCTAAATGTCTGTCGTCGATAACCGGAATCTCAATTTTCAGATCCCAAGAACTTATATCAGCTCGGAATTTTTCGCGTCGTGAAAAAATTCCCCAATCAGCCCGGGACCAAGAAATCTCCACGTTTCATTGTATTTCTAAACGTATAGCTTCGATAACAGAAAACTCAATTTTCAGATCCCAAGTACTTATATCAGCTGCGTATTTTACGGGACGGTAAAATATGGTCCAATCAGCACGGGACCAACAAATGTCCACGTTTCATAGCATTTCTAAATTAATGGCGTCGATAACTGGAAACTCAATTTTCAGATCCCAAGTTCTTATATCAGCTCGGAATTTTTCGCGTCGTGAAAAAATTCCCCAATCAGCCCGGGACCAAGAAATGTCCACGTTTCATGGTATATCTAAACGTATGGCGTCGATACCTGGAAACTCAATTTTCAGATCCCAAGTACTTATATCAGCTCGGAATTTTTCGCGTCGTGAAAAAATTCCCCAATCAGCCCGGGACCAAGAAATGTCCACGTTTCATGGTATTTCTAAACGCATGAGGTCGATAACTGAAAACTCAATTTTCAGATCCCAAGTACTTATGTCAGCTCCGTATTTCACGTGTTGTTAAAAGATGGTCCGATCAGCCCGGGACCAAGAAATGTCCACGTTTCATAGCATTTCTAAATGTATGTCGTTGATAACTGGAAACTCAATTTTCAGATCCCAAGTTCTTATATCAGCTCGGAATTTTTCGCGTCGTGAAAAAATTCCCCAATCAGCCCGGGACCAAGAAATGTCCACGTTTCATGGTATTTCTAAACGAATGGCGTCGATACCTGGAAACTCAATTGTCAGATCCCAAGTACTTATATCAGCTCGGCATTTTTCGCGTCGTGAAAAAATTCCCCAGTCAGCCCGGGACCAAGAAATATCCACGTTTCATGGTATTTCTAAACGTATAGCGTCGATAACAGAAAACTCAATTTGCAGATCCCAAATACTTATATCAGCTGCGTATTTTACGTGTTGTTAAAAAATGCTCCAATCAGCCCGGGACCAACAATTGTCCACGTTTCATGGTATTTCTAAACGTATAGCGTCGATAACATAAAACTCAATTTTCAGATCCCAAGTACTTATATCATCTGCGTATTTGACATGTTGTTAAAAAATGGTCCAATCAGCACGGGACCAACAAATGTCCACGTTTCATAGCATTTCTAAATGTCTGTCGTCGATAACCGGAATCTTAATTTACAGATCCCAAGTACTTATATCAGCTCGAATTTTTTCGCGTCGTGAAAAAATTCCCCAATCAGCCCGGGACAAAGAAATCTCCACGTTTCATGGTATTTCTAAACGTATAGCGTCGATAACAGAAAACTCAATTCTCAGATCCCAAGTACTTATATCAGCTGCGTATTTTACGTGTTGTTAAAAAATGGTCCAATCAGCACGGGACCAACAAATGTCCACGTTTCATAGCATTTCTAAATGCATGGCGTCGATAACTGGAAACTCAATTTTCAGATCCCAAGTTCTTATATCAGCTCGGAATTTTTTGCGTCGTGAAAAAATTCCCCAATCAGCCCGGGACCAAGAAATCTCCACGTTTCATGGTATTTCTAAACGTATGGCGTCGATATCTGGAAACTCAATTGTCAGATCCCAAGTTCTTAAATCATCTGCGTATTTGACATGTTGTTAAAAAATGGTTTAATCAGCACGGGACCAACAAATGTCCACGTTTCATAGCATTTCTGAATGCATGGCGTCGATAACTGGAAACTCAATTTTCAGATCCCACGTACTTATATCAGCTCGGAATCTTTCGCGTCGTGAAAAAATTCCCCAATCAGCCCGGCACCAAGAAATCTCCACGTTTCATGGTATTTCTAAACGTATAGCGTCGATTACAGAAAACTTAATTTTCAGATCCCAAGTACTTATATCAGCTGCGTATTTTACGTGTCGTTAAAAAATGGTCCAATCAGCACGGGACCAAGAAATGTCCACGTTTCATAGCATTTCTAAATGTATGGCGTTGATAACTGGAATCTCAATTTTCAGATCCAAAGTACTTATATCATCTGCGTATTTGACATGTTGTTAAAAAATGGTTTAATCAGCACGGGACCAAGAAATGTCCACGTTTCATAGCATTTCTAAATGTATGGCGTTGATAACTGGAATCTCAATTTTCAGATCCCAAGTACTTATATCAGCTCGCCTTTTTTCGCGTCGTGAAAAAATTCCCCAGTCAGCCCGGGACGAAGAAATCTCCACGTTTCATGGTATTTCTAAACGTATAGCGTCGATAACAGGAAACTCAATTTTCAGGTCCCAAGTACTTATATCATCTGCGTATTTGACATGTTGTTGAAAAATGGTCCAATCAGCACGGGACCAAGAAATGTCCACGTTTCATAGCATTTCTAAATGTCTGTCGTCGATAACCGGAATCTCAATTTTCAGATCCCAAGTACTTATATCAGCTCGGCATTTTTCGCGTCGTGAAAAAATTCCCCAATCATGGTATTTCTAAACGTATAGCGTCGATAACAGAAAACTCAATTTTCAGATCCCAAGAACTTATATCAGCTGCGTATTTTACGTGTTGTCAAAAAATGATCCAATCAGCCAGGGACCAAGAAATGTCAACGTTTCATGGCATTTCTAAACGTATTGCGGCGATAACTGGAATCTCAATTTTCAGATCCCAAGTACTCATATCATCTGCGTATTTTACATGCTGTTAAAATATGGTCCAATCAGCATGGAACCAAGAAATGTCCACGTTTCATGGTATTTCTAAACGTACGGCGTCGACACCTGGAAACTCAGTTTTCAGATCCCAAGTACTTATATCAGCTCGGCATTTTTCGCGTCATGAAAAAATTCCTCATTGAGCCCGGGACCAAGAAATCTCCACGTTTCATGGTATTTCTAAACGTATAGCGTCGATAACAGAAAACTCAATTTTCAGATCCCAAGTACTTATATCAGCTGCGTATTTTACGTGTTGTTAAAAAATGGTCCAATCAGCACGGGACCAACAAATATCCACGTTTCATAGCATTTCTAAATGTATGTCGACGATAACTGGAATCTCAATTTTCAGATCCCAAGTACTTATATCAGCTCGGAATTTTTCGCGTCGTGAAAAAATTCCCCAATCAGCCCGGGACCAAGTAATGTCCACGTTTCATGGTATTTCTAAACGTATGGCGTCGATACCTGGAAACTCAATTGTCAGATCCCAAGTACTCATATCATCTGCGTATTTTACATGTCCTTAAAAATGGTCCAATCAGCACGGGACCAAGAAATGTCCACGTTTCATAGCATTTCTAAATGTCTGTCGTCGATAACCGGAATCTCAATGTTCAGATCCCAAGTACTTATATCAGCTCGGAATTTTTCGCGTAGTAAAAAAATTCCTCAATCAGCCCGGGACCAAGAAATGTCCACGTTTCATGGTATTTCTAAACGTATGTCGACGATAACTGGAATCTCAATTTTCAGATCCCAAGTTCTTATATCAGCTCGGAATTTTTCGCGTCGTGCAAAAATTCCCCAATCAGCCCGGGACCAAGAAATGTCCACGTTTCATGGTATTTCTAAACGTATGGCTTCGATACCCGGAAACTCAATTTTCAGATCCCAAGTACTTATATCAGCTCGGCATTTTTCGCGTCGTGAAAAAATTCCCCAATCAGCCCGGGTCCAAGAAATGTCCACGTTTCATGGTATTTCTAAACGTATTGCGGCGATAACAGGAAACTCAATTTTCAGATCCCAAGTACTTATATCATCTGCGTATTTGACATGTTGTTAAAAAATGGTCCAATCAGCACGGGACCAAGAAATGTCCACGTTTCATAGCATTTCTAAATGTATGGCGTTGATAACTGGAATCTCAATTTTCAGATCCCAAGTACTTATATCATCTGCGTATTTGACATGTTGTTAAAAAATGGTCCAATCAGCACGGGACCAACAAATGTCCACGTTTCATAGCATTTCTAAATGTCTGTCGTCGATAACCGGAATCTTAATTTACAGATCCCAAGTACTTATATCGGCTCGGCATTTTTCGCGTCGTGAAAAAATTCCCCAATCAGCCCGGGACTAAGAAGTGTCCACGTTTCATGGTATTTCTAAACGTATGGCGTCGATACCTGGAAACTCAATAGTCAGATCCCAAGTACTTATATCAGCTCGGCATTTTTCGCGTAGTGAAAAAATTCCCCAATCAGCCCGGGACCAAGAAATCTCGACGTTTCATGTTATTTCTAAACGTATGGCGTCGATATCTGGAAACTCAATTTTCAGATCCCAAGTACTTATATCAGCTCGGCATTTTTCGGGTCATGAAAAAATTCCTCAGTCAGCCCGGGACCAAGAAATCTCCAAGTTTCATGGTATTTCTAAACGTATAGCGTCGATAACAGAAAACTCAATTTTCAGATTCCAAGTACTTATATCATCTGCGTATTTGACATGTTGTTAAAAAATGGTCCAATCAGCACGGGACCAAGGAATGTCGACGTTTCATAGCGTTTCTAAATATATGGCGTCGATACCTGGAAACTCAATAGTCAGATCCCAAGTACTTATATCAGCTCGGCATTTGTCGCGTCGTGAAAAAATTCCCCAATCAGCCCGGGACCACTAAATCTCCACGTTTCATGGTATTTCTAAACGTATAGCGTCGATAACAGAAAACTCAATTTTCAGAGCCCAAGTAGTTATATCATCTGCGTATTTGACATGATGTTAAAAAATGGTTCAATCAGCCCGGGACCAAGAAATGTCCACGTTTCATAGCATTTCTAAATGTATGGCGTTGATAACTGGAATCTCAATTTTCAGATCCCAAGTACTTATATCAGCTCGCCTTTTTTCGCGTCGTGAAAAAATTCCCCAGTCAGCCCGGGACGAAGAAATCTCCACGTTTCATGGTATTTCTAAACGTATAGCGTCGATAACAGGAAACTCAATTTTCAGGTCCCAAGTACTTATATCATCTGCGTATTTGACATGTTGTTGAAAAATGGTCCAATCAGCACGGGACCAAGAAATGTCCACGTTTCATAGCATTTCTAAATGTATGTCGACGATAACTGGAATCTCAATTTTCAGATCCCAAGTTCTTATATCAGCTCGGAATTTTTCGCGTCGTGAAAAAATTCCCCAATCAGCCCGGGACCAAGTAATGTCCACGTTTCATGGTATTTCTAAACGTATGGCGTCGATACCTGGAAACTCAATTGTCAGATCCCAAGTACTCATATCATCTGCGTATTTTACATGTTCTTAAAAATGGTCCAATCAGCACGGGACCAAGAAATGTCCACGTTTCATAGCATTTCTAAATGTCTGTCGTCGATAACCGGAATCTCAATGTTCAGATCCCAAGTACTTATATCAGCTCGGAATTTTTCGCGTCGCGAAAAAATTTCCCAATCAGCCCGGGACCAAGAAATCTCCACGTTTCATGGTATCTCTAAACGCATGAGGTCGATAACTGAAAACTCAATTTTCAGATCCCAAGTACTTATATCATCTGCGTATTTTTCGTGTTGTTAAAAAATGGTCCAATCAGCACGTGAACAAGAAATGTCCACGTTTCATAGCATTTCTAAATGTATGTCGTCGATAACTGGAATCTCAATTTTCAGATCCCAAGTACTTATATCATCTGCGTATTTGACATGTTGTTAAAAAATGGTCCAATCAGCACGGGACCAAGAAATGTCCACGTTTCATAGCATTTCTAAATGTATGGCGTTGATAACTGGAATCTCAATTTTCAGATCCCAAGTACTTATATCATCTGCGTATTTGACATGTTGTTAAAAAATGGTCCAATCAGCACGGGACCAAGAAATGTCCACGTTTCATAGCATTTCTAAATGTATGACGTTGACAACTGGAATCTCAATTTTCAGATCCCAAGTACTTATATCAGCTCGGCATTTTTCGAGTCGTGAAAAAATTCCCCAATCAGCCCGGGACCAAGAAATGTCCATATTTCATGGTATTTCTAATCGTATGGCGTCGATACCTGGAAACTCAATTTTCAGATCCCAAGTACTTATATCAGCTCGGCATTTTTCGCGTCGTGAAAAAATTCCCCAATCAGCCCGGGACCACTAAATCTCCACGTTTCATGGTATTTCTAAACGTATAGCGTCGATAACAGAAAACTCAATTTTCAGATCCCAAGTAGTTATATCGTCTGCGTATTTGACATGATGTTAAAAAATGGTTCAATCAGCACGGGACCAACAAATGTCCACGTTTCATAGCATTTCTAAATGTGTGTAGTCGATAACCGGAATCTCAATTTTCAGATCCCAAGTACTTATATCAGCTCGGAATTTTTCGCGTCGTGAAAAAATTCCCCAATCAGCCCGGGACCACTAAATCTCCACGTTTCATGGTATTTCTAAACGTATAGCGTCGATAACAGAAAACTCAATTTTCAGAGCCCAAGTAGTTATATCATCTGCGTATTTGACATGATGTTGAAAAATGGTCCAATCAGCCCGGGACCAAGAAATGTCCACGTTTCATAGCATTTCTAAATGTATGTCGTTGATAACTGGAAACTCAATTTTCAGATCCCAAGTTCTTATATCAGCTTGGAATTTTTCGCGTCGTGAAAAAATTCCCCAATCAGCCCGGGACCAAGAAATGTCCACGTTTCATGGTATTTCTAAACGAATGGCGTCGATACCTGGAAACTCAATTGTCAGATCCCAAGTACTTATATCAGCTCGGCATTTTTCGCGTCGTGAAAAAATTCCCCAATCAGTCCGGGACCAAGAAAAGTCCACGTTTCATGGTATTTCTAAACGTATGGAGGCGATAACTGGAATCCCAATTTTCAGATCCCAAGAACATATATTAGCAGCGTATTTTTCGTGTTGTTAAAAAATGGTCCAATCAGCACGTGAACATGAAATGTCCACGTTTCATAGCATTTCTAAATGTATGTCGACGATAACTGGAATCTCAATTTTCAGATCCCAAGTTCTTATATCAGCTCGGAATTTTTCGGGTCGTGAAAAAATTCCCCAATCAGCCCGGGACCAAGTAATGTCCACGTTTCATGGTATTTCTAAACGTATGGCGTCGATACCTGGAAACTCAATTGTCAGATCCCAAGTACTCATATCATCTGCGTATTTTACATGTTCTTAAAAATGGTCCAATCAGCACGGGACCAAGAAATGTCCACGTTTCATAGCATTTCTAAATGTCTGTCGTCGATAACCGGAATCTTAATGTTCAGATCCCAAGTACTTATATCAGCTCGGAATTTTTCGCGTCGCGAAAAAATTTCCCAATCAGCCCGGGACCAAGAAATCTCCACGTTTCATGGTATCTCTAAACGCATGAGGTCGATAACTGAAAACTCAATTTTCAGATCCCAAGTACTTATATCATCTGCGTATTTTTCGTGTTGTTAAAAAATGGTTCAATCAGCACGTGAACAAGAAATGTCCACGTTTCATAGCATTTCTAAATGTATGTCGTCGATAACTGGAATCTCAATTTTCAGATCCCAAGTACTTATATCATCTGCGTATTTGACATGTTGTTAAAAAATGGTCCAATCAGCACGGGACCAAGAAATGTCCACGTTTCATAGCATTTCTAAATGTATGGCGTTGATAACTGGAATCTCAATTTTCAGATCCCAAGTACTTATATCATCTGCGTATTTGACATGTTGTTAAAAAATGGTCCAATCAGCACGGGACCAAGAAATGTCCACGTTTCATAGCATTTCTAAATGTATGGCATTGATAACTGGAATGTCAATTTTCAGATCCCAAGTACTTATATCAGCTCGGCTTTTTTCGCGTCGTGAAAAAATACCTCAATCAGCCCGGGACCAAGAAATGTCCACGTTTCATGGTATTTCTAAACGTATAGCGTCGATAACATAAAACTCAATTTTCAGATCCCAAGTACTTATATCATCTGCGTATTTGACATGTTGTTAAAAAATGGTCCAATCAGCACGGGACCAACAAATGTCCACGTTTCATAGCATTTCTAAATGTCTGTCGTCGATAACCGGAATCTTAATTTACAGATCCCAAGTACTTATATCAGCTCGGCATTTTTCGCGTCGTGAAAAAATTCCACAATCAGCCCGGGACCACTAAATCTCCACGTTTCATGGTATTTCTAAACGTATAGCGTCGATAACAGAAAACTCAATTTTCAGAGCCCACGTAGTTATATCATCTGCGTATTTGACATGATGTTAAAAAATGGTTCAATCAGCCCGGGACCAAGAAATGTCCACGTTTCATGGTATTTCTAAACGTATGGCGTCGATAACAGGAATCTCAATTTTCAGATCCCAAGTACTCATATCATCTGCGTATTTTACATGCTGTTGAAAAATGGTCCAATCAGCACGGGACCAAGAAATATCCACGTTTCATAGCATTTCTAAATGTATGTCGTTGATAACTGGAATCTCAATTTTCAGATCCCAAGTACTTATATCAGCTCGAATTTTTTCGCGTCGTGAAAAAATTCCCCAATCAGCCCGGGACAAAGAAATCTCCACGTTTCATGGTATTTCTAAACGTATAGCGTCGATAACAGAAAACTCAATTCTCAGATCCCAAGTACTTATATCAGCTGCGTATTTTACGTGTTGTTAAAAAATGGTCCAATCAGCACGGGACCAACAAATGTCCACGTTTCATAGCATTTCTAAATGCATGGCGTCGATAACTGGAAACTCAATTTTCAGATCCCAAGTTCTTATATCAGCTCGGAATTTTTTGCGTCGTGAAAAAATTCCCCAATCAGCCCGGGACCAAGAAATCTCCACGTTTCATGGTATTTCTAAACGTATGGCGTCGATATCTGGAAACTCAATTGTCAGATCCCAAGTTCTTATATCATCTGCGTATTTGACATGTTGTTAAAAAATGGTTTAATCAGCACGGGACCAACAAATGTCCACGTTTCATAGCATTTCTGAATGCATGGCGTCGATAACTGGAAACTCAATTTTCAGATCCCACGTACTTATATCAGCTCGGAATCTTTCGCGTCGTGAAAAAATTCCCCAATCAGCCCGGTACCAAGAAATCTCCACGTTTCATGGTATTTCTAAACGTATAGCGTCGATTACAGAAAACTTAATTTTCAGATCCCAAGTACTTATATCAGCTGCGTATTTTACGTGTCGTTAAAAAATGGTCCAATCAGCACGGGACCAAGAAATGTCCACGTTTCATAGCATTTCTAAATGTATGTCGTCGATAACTGGAATCTCAATTTTCAGATCCCAAGTACTTATATCAGCTCGGAATTTTTCGCGTAGAAAAAAAATTCCTCAATCAGCCCGGGACCAAGAAATGTCCACGTTTCATGGTATTTCTAAACGTATGTCGACGATAACTGGAATCTCAATTTTCAGATCCCAAGTTCTTATATCAGCTCGGAATTTTTCGCGTCGTGCAAAAATTCCCCAATCAGCCCGGGACCAAGAAATGTCCACGTTTCATGGTATTTCTAAACGTATGGCTTCGATACCCGGAAACTCAATTTTCAGATCCCAAGTACTTATATCAGCTCGGCATTTTTCGCGTCGTGAAAAAATTCCCCAATCAGCCCGGGTCCAAGAAATGTCCACGTTTCATGGTATTTCTAAACGTATTGCGGCGATAACAGGAAACTCAATTTTCAGATCCCAAGTACTTATATCATCTGCGTATTTGACATGTTGTTAAAAAATGGTCCAATCAGCACGGGACCAAGAAATGTCCACGTTTCATAGCATTTCTAAATGTATGGCGTTGATAACTGGAATCTCAATTTTCAGATCCCAAGTACTTATATCAGCTCGCCTTTTTTCGCGTCGTGAAAAAATTCCCCAGTCAGCCCGGGACGAAGAAATCTCCACGTTTCATGGTATTTCTAAACGTATAGCGTCGATAACAGGAAACTCAATTTTCAGGTCCCAAGTACTTATATCATCTGCGTATTTGACATGTTGTTGAAAAATGGTCCAATCAGCACGGGACCAAGAAATGTCCACGTTTCATAGCATTTCTAAATGTCTGTCGTCGATAACCGGAATCTCAATTTTCAGATCCCAAGTACTTATATCAGCTCGGCATTTTTCGCGTCGTGAAAAAATTCCCCAATCATGGTATTTCTAAACGTATAGCGTCGATAACAGAAAACTCAATTTTCAGATCCCAAGAACTTATATCAGCTGCGTATTTTACGTGTTGTCAAAAAATGATCCAATCAGCCAGGGACCAAGAAATGTCAACGTTTCATGGCATTTCTAAACGTATTGCGGCGATAACTGGAAACTCAGTTTTCAGATCCCAAGTACTTATATCAGCTCGGCATTTTTCGCGTCATGAAAAAATTCCTCATTGAGCCCGGGACCAAGAAATCTCCACGTTTCATGGTATTTCTAAACGTATAGCGTCGATAACAGAAAACTCAATTTTCAGATCCCAAGTACTTATATCAGCTGCGTATTTTACGTGTTGTTAAAAAATGGTCCAATCAGCACGGGACCAACAAATATCCACGTTTCATAGCATTTCTAAATGTATGTCGACGATAACTGGAATCTCAATTTTCAGATCCCAAGTACTTATATCATCTGCGTATTTTTCGTGTTGTTAATAAATGGTCCAATCAGCACGTGAACAAGAAATGTCCACGTTTCATAGCATTTCTAAATGTATGTCGTCGATAACTGGAATCTCAATTTTCAGATCCCAAGTACTTATATCAGCTCGGAATTTTTCGCGTAGTAAAAAAATTCCTCAATCAGCCCGGGACCAAGAAATGTCCACGTTTCATGGTATTTCTAAACGTATGGCGTCGATACCTGGAAACTCAATTTTCAGATCCCAAGTACTTATATCAGCTCGGCATTTTTCGCGTCGTGAAAAAATTCCCCAATCAGCCCGGGTCCAAGAAATGTCCACGTTTCATGGTATTTCTAAACGTATGGCGTCGATACCTGGAAACTCAATTGTCAGATCCCAAGTACTCATATCATCTGCGTATTTTACATGTTCTTAAAAATGGTCCAATCAGCACGGGACCAAGAAATGTCCACGTTTCATAGCATTTCTAAATGTCTGTCGTCGATAACCGGAATCTCAATGTTCAGATCCCAAGTACTTATATCAGCTCGGAATTTTTCGCGTCGCGAAAAAATTTCCCAATCAGCCCCGGACCAAGAAATCTCCACGTTTCATGGTATATCTAAACGTATGGCGTCGATACCTGGAAACTCAATTTTCAGATTCCAAGTACTTATATCAGCTCGTAATTTTTCGCGTCGTGAAAAAATTCCCCAATCAGCCCGGGACCAAGAAATGTCCACGTTTCATGGTATTTCTAAACGCATGAGGTCGATAACTGAAAACTCAATTTTCAGATCCCAAGTACTTATGTCAGCTCCGTATTTCACGTGTTGTTAAAAGATGGTCCGATCAGCCCGGGACCAAGAAATGTCCACGTTTCATAGCATTTCTAAATGTATGTCGTTGATAACTGGAAACTCAATTTTCAGATCCCAAGTTCTTATATCAGCTCGGAATTTTTCGCGTCGTGAAAAAATTCCCCAATCAGCCCGGGACCAAGAAATGTCCACGTTTCATGGTATTTCTAAACGAATGGCGTCGATACCTGGAAACTCAATTCTCAGATCCCAAGTACTTATATCAGCTGCGTATTTTACGTGTTGTTAAAAAATGGTCCAATCAGCACGGGACCAACAAATGTCCACGTTTCATAGCATTTCTAAATGCATGGCGTCGATAACTGGAAACTCAATTTTCAGATCCCAAGTTCTTATATCAGCTCGGAATTTTTTGCGTCGTGAAAAAATTCCCCAATCAGCCCGGGACCAAGAAATCTCCACGTTTCATGGTATTTCTAAACGTATGGCGTCGATATCTGGAAACTCAATTGTCAGATCCCAAGTTCTTATATCATCTGCGTATTTGACATGTTGTTAAAAAATGGTTTAATCAGCACGGGACCAACAAATGTCCACGTTTCATAGCATTTCTGAATGCATGGCGTCGATAACTGGAAACTCAATTTTCAGATCCCACGTACTTATATCAGCTCGGAATCTTTCGCGTCGTGAAAAAATTCCCCAATCAGCCCGGTACCAAGAAATCTCCACGTTTCATGGTATTTCTAAACGTATAGCGTCGATTACAGAAAACTTAATTTTCAGATCCCAAGTACTTATATCAGCTGCGTATTTTACGTGTCGTTAAAAAATGGTCCAATCAGCACGGGACCAAGAAATGTCCACGTTTCATAGCATTTCTAAATGTATGTCGTCGATAACTGGAATCTCAATTTTCAGATCCCAAGTACTTATATCAGCTCGGAATTTTTCGCGTAGAAAAAAAATTCCTCAATCAGCCCGGGACCAAGAAATGTCCACGTTTCATGGTATTTCTAAACGTATGTCGACGATAACTGGAATCTCAATTTTCAGATCCCAAGTACTTATATCAGCTCGCCTTTTTTCGCGTCGTGAAAAAATTCCCCAGTCAGCCCGGGACGAAGAAATCTCCACGTTTCATGGTATTTCTAAACGTATAGCGTCGATAACAGGAAACTCAATTTTCAGGTCCCAAGTACTTATATGATCTGCGTATTTGACATGTTGTTGAAAAATGGTCCAATCAGCACGGGACCAAGAAATGTCCACGTTTCATAGCATTTCTAAATGTCTGTCGTCGATAACCGGAATCTCAATTTTCAGATCCCAAGTACTTATATCAGCTCGGCATTTTTCGCGTCGTGAAAAAATTCCCCAATCATGGTATTTCTAAACGTATAGCGTCGATAACAGAAAACTCAATTTTCAGATCCCAAGAACTTATATCAGCTGCGTATTTTACGTGTTGTCAAAAAATGATCCAATCAGCCAGGGACCAAGAAATGTCAACGTTTCATGGCATTTCTAAACGTATTGCGGCGATAACTGGAATCTCAATTTTCAGATCCCAAGTACTCATATCATCTGCGTATTTTACATGCTGTTAAAATATGATCCAATCAGCATGGAACCAAGAAATGTCCACGTTTCATGGTATTTCTAAACGTACGGCGTCGACACCTGGAAACTCAGTTTTCAGATCCCAAGTACTTATATCAGCTCGGCATTTTTCGCGTCATGAAAAAATTCCTCATTGAGCCCGGGACCAAGAAATCTCCACGTTTCATGGTATTTCTAAACGTATAGCGTCGATAACAGAAAACTCAATTTTCAGATCCCAAGTACTTATATCAGCTGCGTATTTTACGTGTTGTTAAAAAATGGTCCAATCAGCACGGGACCAACAAATATCCACGTTTCATAGCATTTCTAAATGTATGTCGACGATAACTGGAATCTCAATTTTCAGATCCCAAGTACTTATATCAGCTCGGAATTTTTCGCGTCGTGAAAAAATTCCCCAATCAGCCCGGGACCAAGTAATGTCCACGTTTCATGGTATTTCTAAACGTATGGCGTCGATACCTGGAAACTCAATTGTCAGATCCCAAGTACTCATATCATCTGCGTATTTTACATGTCCTTAAAAATGGTCCAATCAGCACGGGACCAAGAAATGTCCACGTTTCATAGCATTTCTAAATGTCTGTCGTCGATAACCGGAATCTCAATTTTCAGATCCCAAGTACTTATATCATCTGCGTATTTTTCGTGTTGTTAATAAATGGTCCAATCAGCACGTGAACAAGAAATGTCCACGTTTCATAGCATTTCTAAATGTATGTCGTCGATAACTGGAATCTCAATTTTCAGATCCCAAGTACTTATATCAGCTCGGAATTTTTCGCGTAGTAAAAAAATTCCTCAATCAGCCCGGGACCAAGAAATGTCCACGTTTCATGGTATTTCTAAACGTATGGCGTCGATACCTGGAAACTCAATTTTCAGATCCCAAGTACTTATATCAGCTCGGCATTTTTCGCGTCGTGAAAAAATTCCCCAATCAGCCCGGGTCCAAGAAATGTCCACGTTTCATGGTATTTCTAAACGTATGGCGTCGATACCTGGAAACTCAATTGTCAGATCCCAAGTACTCATATCATCTGCGTATTTTACATGTTCTTAAAAATGGTCCAATCAGCACGGGACCAAGAAATGTCCACGTTTCATAGCATTTCTAAATGTCTGTCGTCGATAACCGGAATCTCAATGTTCAGATCCCAAGTACTTATATCAGCTCGGAATTTTTCGCGTCGCGAAAAAATTTCCCAATCAGCCCCGGACCAAGAAATCTCCACGTTTCATGGTATTTCTAAACGCATGAGGACGATAACTGAAAACTCAATTTTCAGATCCCAAGTACTTATATCATCTGCGTATTTTTCGTGTTGTTAAAAAATGGTCCAATCAGCACGTGAACAAGAAATGTCCACGTTTCATAGCATTTCTAAATGTATGTCGTCGATAACTGGAATCTCAATTTTCAGATCCCAAGTACTTATATCAGCTCGGAATTTTTCGCGTAGAAAAAAAATTCCTCAATCAGCCCGGGACCAAGAAATGTCCACGTTTCATGGTATTTCTAAACGTATGTCGACGATAACTGGAATCTCAATTTTCAGATCCCAAGTTCTTATATCAGCTCGGAATTTTTCGCGTCGTGCAAAAATTCCCCAATCAGCCCGGGACCAAGAAATGTCCACGTTTCATGGTATTTCTAAACGTATGGCTTCGATACCCGGAAACTCAATTTTCAGATCCCAAGTACTTATATCAGCTCGGCATTTTTCGCGTCGTGAAAAAATTCCCCAATCAGCCCGGGTCCAAGAAATGTCCACGTTTCATGGTATTTCTAAACGTATTGCGGCGATAACAGGAAACTCAATTTTCAGATCCCAAGTACTTATATCATCTGCGTATTTGACATGTTGTTAAAAAATGGTCCAATCAGCACGGGACCAAGAAATGTCCACGTTTCATAGCATTTCTAAATGTATGGCGTTGATAACTGGAATCTCAATTTTCAGATCCCAAGTACTTATATCATCTGCGTATTTGACATGTTGTTAAAAAATGGTCCAATCAGCACGGGACCAACAAATGTCCACGTTTCATAGCATTTCTAAATGTCTGTCGTCGATAACCGGAATCTTAATTTACAGATCCCAAGTACTTATATCGGCTCGGCATTTTTCGCGTCGTGAAAAAATTCCCCAATCAGCCCGGGACTAAGAAGTGTCCACGTTTCATGGTATTTCTAAACGTATGGCGTCGATACCTGGAAACTCAATAGTCAGATCCCAAGTACTTATATCAGCTCGGCATTTTTCGCGTAGTGAAAAAATTCCCCAATCAGCCCGGGACCAAGAAATCTCGACGTTTCATGTTATTTCTAAACGTATGGCGTCGATACCTGGAAACTCAATTTTCAGATCCCAAGTACTTATATCAGCTCGGCATTTTTCGGGTCATGAAAAAATTCCTCAGTCAGCCCGGGACCAAGAAATCTCCAAGTTTCATGGTATTTCTAAACGTATAGCGTCGATAACAGAAAACTCAATTTTCAGATTCCAAGTACTTATATCATCTGCGTATTTGACATGTTGTTAAAAAATGGTCCAATCAGCACGGGACCAAGGAATGTCCACGTTTCATAGCATTTCTAAATGTATGGCGTCGATACCTGGAAACTCAATAGTCAGATCCCAAATACTTATATCAGCTCGGCATTTTTCGCGTCGTGAAAAAATTCCCCAATCAGCCCGGGACCACTAAATCTCCACGTTTCATGGTATTTCTAAACGTATAGCGTCGATAACAGAAAACTCAATTTTCAGAGCCCAAGTAGTTATATCATCTGCGTATTTGACATGATGTTAAAAAATGGTTCAATCAGCCCGGGACCAAGAAATGTCCACGTTTCATGGTATTTCTAAACGTATGGCGGCGATAACAGGAAACTCAATTTTCAGATCCCAAGTACTTATATCATCTGCGTATTTGACATGTTGTTAAAAAATGGTCCAATCAGCACGGGACCAAGAAATGTCCACGTTTCATAGCATTTCTAAATGTATGGCGTTGATAACTGGAATCTCAATTTTCAGATCCAAAGTACTTATATCATCTGCGTATTTGACATGTTGTTAAAAAATGGTTTAATCAGCACGGGACCAAGAAATGTCCACGTTTCATAGCATTTCTAAATGTATGGCGTTGATAACTGGAATCTCAATTTTCAGATCCCAAGTACTTATATCAGCTCGCCTTTTTTCGCGTCGTGAAAAAATTCCCCAGTCAGCCCGGGACGAAGAAATCTCCACGTTTCATGGTATTTCTAAACGTATAGCGTCGATAACAGGAAACTCAATTTTCAGGTCCCAAGTACTTATATCATCTGCGTATTTGACATGTTGTTGAAAAATGGTCCAATCAGCACGGGACCAAGAAATGTCCACGTTTCATAGCATTTCTAAATGTCTGTCGTCGATAACCGGAATCTCAATTTTCAGATCCCAAGTACTTATATCAGCTCGGCATTTTTCGCGTCGTGAAAAAATTCCCCAATCATGGTATTTCTAAACGTATAGCGTCGATAACAGAAAACTCAATTTTCAGATCCCAAGAACTTATATCAGCTGCGTATTTTACGTGTTGTCAAAAAATGATCCAATCAGCCAGGGACCAAGAAATGTCAACGTTTCATGGCATTTCTAAACGTATTGCGGCGATAACTGGAATCTCAATTTTCAGATCCCAAGTACTCATATCATCTGCGTATTTTACATGCTGTTAAAATATGGTCCAATCAGCATGGAACCAAGAAATGTCCACGTTTCATGGTATTTCTAAACGTACGGCGTCGACACCTGGAAACTCAGTTTTCAGATCCCAAGTACTTATATCAGCTCGGCATTTTTCGCGTCATGAAAAAATTCCTCATTGAGCCCGGGACCAAGAAATCTCCACGTTTCATGGTATTTCTAAACGTATAGCGTCGATAACAGAAAACTCAATTTTCAGATCCCAAGTACTTATATCAGCTGCGTATTTTACGTGTTGTTAAAAAATGGTCCAATCAGCACGGGACCAACAAATATCCACGTTTCATAGCATTTCTAAATGTATGTCGACGATAACTGGAATCTCAATTTTCAGATCCCAAGTACTTATATCAGCTCGGAATTTTTCGCGTCGTGAAAAAATTCCCCAATCAGCCCGGGACCAAGTAATGTCCACGTTTCATGGTATTTCTAAACGTATGGCGTCGATACCTGGAAACTCAATTGTCAGATCCCAAGTACTCATATCATCTGCGTATTTTACATGTCCTTAAAAATGGTCCAATCAGCACGGGACCAAGAAATGTCCACGTTTCATAGCATTTCTAAATGTCTGTCGTCGATAACCGGAATCTCAATTTTCAGATCCCAAGTACTTATATCATCTGCGTATTTTTCGTGTTGTTAATAAATGGTCCAATCAGCACGTGAACAAGAAATGTCCACGTTTCATAGCATTTCTAAATGTATGTCGTCGATAACTGGAATCTCAATTTTCAGATCCCAAGTACTTATATCAGCTCGGAATTTTTCGCGTAGTAAAAAAATTCCTCAATCAGCCCGGGACCAAGAAATGTCCACGTTTCATGGTATTTCTAAACGTATGGCGTCGATACCTGGAAACTCAATTTTCAGATCCCAAGTACTTATATCAGCTCGGCATTTTTCGCGTCGTGAAAAAATTCCCCAATCAGCCCGGGTCCAAGAAATGTCCACGTTTCATGGTATTTCTAAACGTATGGCGTCGATACCTGGAACCTCAATTGTCAGATCCCAAGTACTCATATCATCTGCGTATTTTACATGTTCTTAAAAATGGTCCAATCAGCACGGGACCAAGAAATGTCCACGTTTCATAGCATTTCTAAATGTCTGTCGTCGATAACCGGAATCTCAATGTTCAGATCCCAAGTACTTATATCAGCTCGGAATTTTTCGCGTCGCGAAAAAATTTCCCAATCAGCCCCGGACCAAGAAATCTCCACGTTTCATGGTATTTCTAAACGCATGAGGACGATAACTGAAAACTCAATTTTCAGATCCCAAGTACTTATATCGTCTGCGTATTTTTCGTGTTGTTAAAAAATGGTCCAATCAGCACGTGAACAAGAAATGTCCACGTTTCATAGCATTTCTAAATGTATGTCGTCGATAACTGGAATCTCAATTTTCAGATCCCAAGTACTTATATCAGCTCGGAATTTTTCGCGTAGAAAAAAAATTCCTCAATCAGCCCGGGACCAAGAAATGTCCACGTTTCATGGTATTTCTAAACGTATGTCGACGATAACTGGAATCTCAATTTTCAGATCCCAAGTTCTTATATCAGCTCGGAATTTTTCGCGTCGTGCAAAAATTCCCCAATCAGCCCGGGACCAAGAAATGTCCACGTTTCATGGTATTTCTAAACGTATGGCTTCGATACCCGGAAACTCAATTTTCAGATCCCAAGTACTTATATCAGCTCGGCATTTTTCGCGTCGTGAAAAAATTCCCCAATCAGCCCGGGTCCAAGAAATGTCCACGTTTCATGGTATTTCTAAACGTATTGCGGCGATAACAGGAAACTCAATTTTCAGATCCCAAGTACTTATATCATCTGCGTATTTGACATGTTGTTAAAAAATGGTCCAATCAGCACGGGACCAAGAAATGTCCACGTTTCATAGCATTTCTAAATGTATGGCGTTGATAACTGGAATCTCAATTTTCAGATCCCAAGTACTTATATCATCTGCGTATTTGACATGTTGTTAAAAAATGGTCCAATCAGCACGGGACCAACAAATGTCCACGTTTCATAGCATTTCTAAATGTCTGTCGTCGATAACCGGAATCTCAATTTTCAGATCCCAAGTTCTTATATCAGCTCGGAATTTTTCGCGTCGTGCAAAAATTCCCCAATCAGCCCGGGACCAAGAAATGTCCACGTTTCATGGTATTTCTAAACGTATGGCTTCGATACCCGGAAACTCAATTTTCAGATCCCAAGTACTTATATCAGCTCGGCATTTTTCGCGTCGTGAAAAAATTCCCCAATCAGCCCGGGTCCAAGAAATGTCCACGTTTCATGGTATTTCTAAACGTATTGCGGCGATAACAGGAAACTCAATTTTCAGATCCCAAGTACTTATATCATCTGCGTATTTGACATGTTGTTAAAAAATGGTCCAATCAGCACGGGACCAAGAAATGTCCACGTTTCATAGCATTTCTAAATGTATGGCGTTGATAACTGGAATCTCAATTTTCAGATCCCAAGTACTTATATCATCTGCGTATTTGACATGTTGTTAAAAAATGGTCCAATCAGCACGGGACCAACAAATGTCCACGTTTCATAGCATTTCTAAATGTCTGTCGTCGATAACCGGAATCTTAATTTACAGATCCCAAGTACTTATATCGGCTCGGCATTTTTCGCGTCGTGAAAAAATTCCCCAATCAGCCCGGGACTAAGAAGTGTCCACGTTTCATGGTATTTCTAAACGTATGGCGTCGATACCTGGAAACTCAATAGTCAGATCCCAAGTACTTATATCAGCTCGGCATTTTTCGCGTAGTGAAAAAATTCCCCAATCAGCCCGGGACCAAGAAATCTCGACGTTTCATGTTATTTCTAAACGTATGGCGTCGATACCTGGAAACTCAATTTTCAGATCCCAAGTACTTATATCAGCTCGGCATTTTTCGGGTCATGAAAAAATTCCTCAGTCAGCCCGGGACCAAGAAATCTCCAAGTTTCATGGTATTTCTGTAACGTATAGCGTCGATAACAGAAAACTCAATTTTCAGATTCCAAGTACTTATATCATCTGCGTATTTGACATGTTGTTAAAAAATGGTCCAATCAGCACGGGACCAAGGAATGTCCACGTTTCATAGCATTTCTAAATGTATGGCGTCGATACCTGGAAACTCAATAGTCAGATCCCAAGTACTTATATCAGCTCGGCATTTTTCGCGTCGTGAAAAAATTCCCCAATCAGCCCGGGACCACTAAATCTCCACGTTTCATGGTATTTCTAAACGTATAGCGTCGATAACAGAAAACTCAATTTTCAGAGCCCAAGTAGTTATATCATCTGCGTATTTGACATGATGTTAAAAAATGGTTCAATCAGCCCGGGACCAAGAAATGTCCACGTTTCATAGCATTTCTAAATGTATGTCGACGATAACTGGAATCTCAATTTTCAGATCCCAAGTTCTTATATCAGCTCGGAATTTTTCGCGTCGTGAAAAAATTCCCCAATCAGCCCGGGACCAAGTAATGTCCACGTTTCATGGTATTTCTAAACGTATGGCGTCGATACCTGGAAACTCAATTGTCAGATCCCAAGTACTCATATCATCTGCGTATTTTACATGTTCTTAAAAATGTTCCAATCAGCACGGGACCAAGAAATGTCCACGTTTCATAGCATTTCTAAATGTCTGTCGTCGATAACCGGAATCTCAATGTTCAGATCCCAAGTACTTATATCAGCTCGGAATTTTTCGCGTCGCGAAAAAATTTCCCAATCAGCCCGGGACCAAGAAATCTCCACGTTTCATGGTATCTCTAAACGCATGAGGTCGATAACTGAAAACTCAATTTTCAGATCCCAAGTACTTATATCATCTGCGTATTTTTCGTGTTGTTAAAAAATGGTCCAATCAGCACGTGAACAAGAAATGTCCACGTTTCATAGCATTTCTAAATGTATGTCGTCGATAACTGGAATCTCAATTTTCAGATCCCAAGTACTTATATCATCTGCGTATTTGACATGTTGTTAAAAAATGGTCCAATCAGCACGGGACCAAGAAATGTCCACGTTTCATAGCATTTCTAAATGTATGGCGTTGATAACTGGAATCTCAATTTTCAGATCCCAAGTACTTATATCATCTGCGTATTTGACATGTTGTTAAAAAATGGTCCAATCAGCACGGGACCAAGAAATGTCCACGTTTCATAGCATTTCTAAATGTATGACGTTGACAACTGGAATCTCAATTTTCAGATCCCAAGTACTTATATCAGCTCGGCATTTTTCGAGTCGTGAAAAAATTCCCCAATCAGCCCGGGACCAAGAAATGTCCATATTTCATGGTATTTCTAAACGTATGGCGTCGATACCTGGAAACTCAATTTTCAGATCCCAAGTACTTATATCAGCTCGGCATTTTTCGCGTCGTGAAAAAATTCCCCAATCAGCCCGGGACCACTAAATCTCCACGTTTCATGGTATTTCTAAACGTATAGCGTCGATAACAGAAAACTCAATTTTCAGATCCCAAGTAGTTATATCGTCTGCGTATTTGACATGATGTTAAAAAATGGTTCAATCAGCACGGGACCAACAAATGTCCACGTTTCATAGCATTTCTAAATGTGTGTAGTCGATAACCGGAATCTCAATTTTCAGATCCCAAGTACTTATATCAGCTCGGAATTTTTCGCGTCGTGAAAAAATTCCCCAATCAGCCCGGGACCACTAAATCTCCACGTTTCATGGTATTTCTAAACGTATAGCGTCGATAACAGAAAACTCAATTTTCAGAGCCCAAGTAGTTATATCATCTGCGTATTTGACATGATGTTAAAAAATGGTTCAATCAGCCCGGGACCAAGAAATGTCCACGTTTCATGGTATTTCTAAACGTATGGCGTCGATAACAGGAATCTCAATTTTCAGATCCCACGTACTCATATCATCTGCGTATTTTACATGCTGTTGAAAAATGGTCCAATCAGCACGGGACCAAGAAATATCCACGTTTCATAGCATTTCTAAATGTATGTCGTTGATAACTGGAATCTCAACTTTCAGATCCCAAGTACTTATATCAGCTCGAATTTTTTCGCGTCGTGAAAAAATTCCCCAATCAGCCCGGGACAAAGAAATCTCCACGTTTCATGGTATTTCTAAACGTATAGCGTCGATAACAGAAAACTCAATTCTCAGATCCCAAGTACTTATATCAGCTGCGTATTTTACGTGTTGTTAAAAAATGGTCCAATCAGCACGGGACCAACAAATGTCCACGTTTCATAGCATTTCTAAATGCATGGCGTCGATAACTGGAAACTCAATTTTCAGATCCCAAGTTCTTATATCGGCTCGGAATTTTTTGCGTCGTGAAAAAATTCCCCAATCAGCCCGGGACCAAGAAATCTCCACGTTTCATGGTATTTCTAAACGTATGGCGTCGATATCTGGAAACTCAATTGTCAGATCCCAAGTTCTTATATCATCTGCGTATTTGACATGTTGTTAAAAAATGGTTTAATCAGCACGGGACCAACAAATGTCCACGTTTCATAGCATTTCTGAATGCATGGCGTCGATAACTGGAAACTCAATTTTCAGATCCCACGTACTTATATCAGCTCGGAATCTTTCGCGTCGTGAAAAAATTCCCCAATCAGCCCGGGACCAAGAAATCTCCACGTTTCATGGTATTTCTAAACGTATAGCGTCGATTACAGAAAACTTAATTTTCAGATCCCAAGTACTTATATCAGCTGCGTATTTTACGTGTCGTTAAAAAATGGTCCAATCAGCACGGGACCAACAAATGTCCGCGTTTCATAGCATTTCTAAATGTCTGTCGTCGATAACCGGAATCTCAATTTTCAGATCCCAAGAACTTATATCAGCTCGGAATTTTTCGCGTCGTGAAAAAATTCCCCAATCAGCCCGGGACCAAGAAATCTCCACGTTTCATTGTATTTCTAAACGTATAGCTTCGATAACAGAAAACTCAATTTTCAGATCCCAAGTACTTATATCAGCTGCGTATTTTACGGGACGGTAAAATATGGTCCAATCAGCACGGGACCAACAAATGTCCACGTTTCATAGCATTTCTAAATTAATGGCGTCGATAACTGGAAACTCAATTTTCAGATCCCAAGTTCTTATATCAGCTCGGAATTTTTCGCGTCGTGAAAAAATTCCCCAATCAGCCCGGGACCAAGAAATGTCCACGTTTCATGGTATATCTAAACGTATGGCGTCGATACCTGGAAACTCAATTTTCAGATTCCAAGTACTTATATCAGCTCGTAATTTTTCGCGTCGTGAAAAAATTCCCCAATCAGCCCGGGACCAAGAAATGTCCACGTTTCATGGTATTTCTAAACGCATGAGGTCGATAACTGAAAACTCAATTTTCAGATCCCAAGTACTTATGTCAGCTCCGTATTTCACGTGTTGTTAAAAGATGGTCCGATCAGCCCGGGACCAAGAAATGTCCACGTTTCATAGCATTTCTAAATGTATGTCGTTGATAACTGGAAACTCAATTTTCAGATCCCAAGTTCTTATATCAGCTCGGAATTTTTCGCGTCGTGAAAAAATTCCCCAATCAGCCCGGGACCAAGAAATGTCCACGTTTCATGGTATTTCTAAACGAATGGCGTCGATACCTGGAAACTCAATTGTCAGATCCCAAGTACTTATATCAGCTCGGCATTTTTCGCGTCGTGAAAAAATTCCCCAGTCAGCCCGGGACCAAGAAATATCCACGTTTCATGGTATTTCTAAACGTATAGCGTCGATAACAGAAAACTCAATTTGCAGATCCCAAGTACTTATATCAGCTGCGTATTTTACGTGTTGTTAAAAAATGCTCCAATCAGCCCGGGACCAACAATTGTCCACGTTTCATGGTATTTCTAAACGTATAGCGTCGATAACATAAAACTCAATTTTCAGATCCCAAGTACTTATATCATCTGCGTATTTGACATGTTGTTAAAAAATGGTCCAATCAGCACGGGACCAACAAATGTCCACGTTTCATAGCATTTCTAAATGTCTGTCGTCGATAACCGGAATCTTAATTTACAGATCCCAAGTACTTATATCAGCTCGGCATTTTTCGCGTCGTGAAAAAATTCCACAATCAGCCCGGGACCACTAAATCTCCACGTTTCATGGTATTTCTAAACGTATAGCGTCGATAACAGAAAACTCAATTTTCAGAGCCCACGTAGTTATATCATCTGCGTATTTGACATGATGTTAAAAAATGGTTCAATCAGCCCGGGACCAAGAAATGTCCACGTTTCATGGTATTTCTAAACGTATGGCGTCGATAACAGGAATCTCAATTTTCAGATCCCAAGTACTCATATCATCTGCGTATTTTACATGCTGTTGAAAAATGGTCCAATCAGCACGGGACCAAGAAATATCCACGTTTCATAGCATTTCTAAATGTATGTCGTTGATAACTGGAATCTCAATTTTCAGATCCCAAGTACTTATATCAGCTCGAATTTTTTCGCGTCGTGAAAAAATTCCCCAATCAGCCCGGGACAAAGAAATCTCCACGTTTCATGGTATTTCTAAACGTATAGCGTCGATAACAGAAAACTCAATTCTCAGATCCCAAGTACTTATATCAGCTGCGTATTTTACGTGTTGTTAAAAAATGGTCCAATCAGCACGGGACCAACAAATGTCCACGTTTCATAGCATTTCTAAATGCATGGCGTCGATAACTGGAAACTCAATTTTCAGATCCCAAGTTCTTATATCAGCTCGGAATTTTTTGCGTCGTGAAAAAATTCCCCAATCAGCCCGGGACCAAGAAATCTCCACGTTTCATGGTATTTCTAAACGTATGGCGTCGATATCTGGAAACTCAATTGTCAGATCCCAAGTTCTTATATCATCTGCGTATTTGACATGTTGTTAAAAAATGGTTTAATCAGCACGGGACCAACAAATGTCCACGTTTCATAGCATTTCTGAATGCATGGCGTCGATAACTGGAAACTCAATTTTCAGATCCCACGTACTTATATCAGCTCGGAATCTTTCGCGTCGTGAAAAAATTCCCCAATCAGCCCGGTACCAAGAAATCTCCACGTTTCATGGTATTTCTAAACGTATAGCGTCGATTACAGAAAACTTAATTTTCAGATCCCAAGTACTTATATCAGCTGCGTATTTTACGTGTCGTTAAAAAATGGTCCAATCAGCACGGGACCAAGAAATGTCCACGTTTCATAGCATTTCTAAATGTATGTCGTCGATAACTGGAATCTCAATTTTCAGATCCCAAGTACTTATATCAGCTCGGAATTTTTCGCGTAGAAAAAAAATTCCTCAATCAGCCCGGGACCAAGAAATGTCCACGTTTCATGGTATTTCTAAACGTATGTCGACGATAACTGGAATCTCAATTTTCAGATCCCAAGTTCTTATATCAGCTCGGAATTTTTCGCGTCGTGCAAAAATTCCCCAATCAGCCCGGGACCAAGAAATGTCCACGTTTCATGGTATTTCTAAACGTATGGCTTCGATACCCGGAAACTCAATTTTCAGATCCCAAGTACTTATATCAGCTCGGCATTTTTCGCGTCGTGAAAAAATTCCCCAATCAGCCCGGGTCCAAGAAATGTCCACGTTTCATGGTATTTCTAAACGTATTGCGGCGATAACAGGAAACTCAATTTTCAGATCCCAAGTACTTATATCATCTGCGTATTTGACATGTTGTTAAAAAATGGTCCAATCAGCACGGGACCAAGAAATGTCCACGTTTCATAGCATTTCTAAATGTATGGCGTTGATAACTGGAATCTCAATTTTCAGATCCCAAGTACTTATATCAGCTCGCCTTTTTTCGCGTCGTGAAAAAATTCCCCAGTCAGCCCGGGACGAAGAAATCTCCACGTTTCATGGTATTTCTAAACGTATAGCGTCGATAACAGGAAACTCAATTTTCAGGTCCCAAGTACTTATATCATCTGCGTATTTGACATGTTGTTGAAAAATGGTCCAATCAGCACGGGACCAAGAAATGTCCACGTTTCATAGCATTTCTAAATGTCTGTCGTCGATAACCGGAATCTCAATTTTCAGATCCCAAGTACTTATATCAGCTCGGCATTTTTCGCGTCGTGAAAAAATTCCCCAATCATGGTATTTCTAAACGTATAGCGTCGATAACAGAAAACTCAATTTTCAGATCCCAAGAACTTATATCAGCTGCGTATTTTACGTGTTGTCAAAAAATGATCCAATCAGCCAGGGACCAAGAAATGTCAACGTTTCATGGCATTTCTAAACGTATTGCGGCGATAACTGGAATCTCAATTTTCAGATCCCAAGTACTCATATCATCTGCGTATTTTACATGCTGTTAAAATATGGTCCAATCAGCATGGAACCAAGAAATGTCCACGTTTCATGGTATTTCTAAACGTACGGCGTCGACACCTGGAAACTCAGTTTTCAGATCCCAAGTACTTATATCAGCTCGGCATTTTTCGCGTCATGAAAAAATTCCTCATTGAGCCCGGGACCAAGAAATCTCCACGTTTCATGGTATTTCTAAACGTATAGCGTCGATAACAGAAAACTCAATTTTCAGATCCCAAGTACTTATATCAGCTGCGTATTTTACGTGTTGTTAAAAAATGGTCCAATCAGCACGGGACCAACAAATATCCACGTTTCATAGCATTTCTAAATGTATGTCGACGATAACTGGAATCTCAATTTTCAGATCCCAAGTACTTATATCAGCTCGGAATTTTTCGCGTCGTGAAAAAATTCCCCAATCAGCCCGGGACCAAGTAATGTCCACGTTTCATGGTATTTCTAAACGTATGGCGTCGATACCTGGAAACTCAATTGTCAGATCCCAAGTACTCATATCATCTGCGTATTTTACATGTCCTTAAAAATGGTCCAATCAGCACGGGACCAAGAAATGTCCACGTTTCATAGCATTTCTAAATGTCTGTCGTCGATAACCGGAATCTCAATTTTCAGATCCCAAGTACTTATATCATCTGCGTATTTTTCGTGTTGTTAATAAATGGTCCAATCAGCACGTGAACAAGAAATGTCCACGTTTCATAGCATTTCTAAATGTATGTCGTCGATAACTGGAATCTCAATTTTCAGATCCCAAGTACTTATATCAGCTCGGAATTTTTCGCGTAGTAAAAAAATTCCTCAATCAGCCCGGGACCAAGAAATGTCCACGTTTCATGGTATTTCTAAACGTATGGCGTCGATACCTGGAAACTCAATTTTCAGATCCCAAGTACTTATATCAGCTCGGCATTTTTCGCGTCGTGAAAAAATTCCCCAATCAGCCCGGGTCCAAGAAATGTCCACGTTTCATGGTATTTCTAAACGTATGGCGTCGATACCTGGAAACTCAATTGTCAGATCCCAAGTACTCATATCATCTGCGTATTTTACATGTTCTTAAAAATGGTCCAATCAGCACGGGACCAAGAAATGTCCACGTTTCATAGCATTTCTAAATGTCTGTCGTCGATAACCGGAATCTCAATGTTCAGATCCCAAGTACTTATATCAGCTCGGAATTTTTCGCGTCGCGAAAAAATTTCCCAATCAGCCCCGGACCAAGAAATCTCCACGTTTCATGGTATATCTAAACGTATGGCGTCGATACCTGGAAACTCAATTTTCAGATTCCAAGTACTTATATCAGCTCGTAATTTTTCGCGTCGTGAAAAAATTCCCCAATCAGCCCGGGACCAAGAAATGTCCACGTTTCATGGTATTTCTAAACGCATGAGGTCGATAACTGAAAACTCAATTTTCAGATCCCAAGTACTTATGTCAGCTCCGTATTTCACGTGTTGTTAAAAGATGGTCCGATCAGCCCGGGACCAAGAAATGTCCACGTTTCATAGCATTTCTAAATGTATGTCGTTGATAACTGGAAACTCAATTTTCAGATCCCAAGTTCTTATATCAGCTCGGAATTTTTCGCGTCGTGAAAAAATTCCCCAATCAGCCCGGGACCAAGAAATGTCCACGTTTCATGGTATTTCTAAACGAATGGCGTCGATACCTGGAAACTCAATTGTCAGATCCCAAGTACTTATATCAGCTCGGCATTTTTCGCGTCGTGAAAAAATTCCCCAGTCAGCCCGGGACCAAGAAATATCCACGTTTCATGGTATTTCTAAACGTATAGCGTCGATAACAGAAAACTCAATTTGCAGATCCCAAGTACTTATATCAGCTGCGTATTTTACGTGTTGTTAAAAAATGCTCCAATCAGCCCGGGACCAACAATTGTCCACGTTTCATGGTATTTCTAAACGTATAGCGTCGATAACATAAAACTCAATTTTCAGATCCCAAGTACTTATATCATCTGCGTATTTGACATGTTGTTAAAAAATGGTCCAATCAGCACGGGACCAACAAATGTCCACGTTTCATAGCATTTCTAAATGTCTGTCGTAGATAACCGGAATCTTAATTTACAGATCCCAAGTACTTATATCAGCTCGGCATTTTTCGCGTCGTGAAAAAATTCCACAATCAGCCCGGGACCACTAAATCTCCACGTTTCATGGTATTTCTAAACGTATAGCGTCGATAACAGAAAACTCAATTTTCAGAGCCCACGTAGTTATATCATCTGCGTATTTGACATGATGTTAAAAAATGGTTCAATCAGCCCGGGACCAAGAAATGTCCACGTTTCATGGTATTTCTAAACGTATGGCGTCGATAACAGGAATCTCAATTTTCAGATCCCAAGTACTCATATCATCTGCGTATTTTACATGCTGTTGAAAAATGGTCCAATCAGCACGGGACCAAGAAATATCCACGTTTCATAGCATTTCTAAATGTATGTCGTTGATAACTGGAATCTCAATTTTCAGATCCCAAGTACTTATATCAGCTCGAATTTTTTCGCGTCGTGAAAAAATTCCCCAATCAGCCCGGGACAAAGAAATCTCCACGTTTCATGGTATTTCTAAACGTATAGCGTCGATAACAGAAAACTCAATTCTCAGATCCCAAGTACTTATATCAGCTGCGTATTTTACGTGTTGTTAAAAAATGGTCCAATCAGCACGGGACCAACAAATGTCCACGTTTCATAGCATTTCTAAATGCATGGCGTCGATAACTGGAAACTCAATTTTCAGATCCCAAGTTCTTATATCAGCTCGGAATTTTTTGCGTCGTGAAAAAATTCCCCAATCAGCCCGGGACCAAGAAATCTCCACGTTTCATGGTATTTCTAAACGTATGGCGTCGATATCTGGAAACTCAATTGTCAGATCCCAAGTTCTTATATCATCTGCGTATTTGACATGTTGTTAAAAAATGGTTTAATCAGCACGGGACCAACAAATGTCCACGTTTCATAGCATTTCTGAATGCATGGCGTCGATAACTGGAAACTCAATTTTCAGATCCCACGTACTTATATCAGCTCGGAATCTTTCGCGTCGTGAAAAAATTCCCCAATCAGCCCGGTACCAAGAAATCTCCACGTTTCATGGTATTTCTAAACGTATAGCGTCGATTACAGAAAACTTAATTTTCAGATCCCAAGTACTTATATCAGCTGCGTATTTTACGTGTCGTTAAAAAATGGTCCAATCAGCACGGGACCAAGAAATGTCCACGTTTCATAGCATTTCTAAATGTATGTCGTCGATAACTGGAATCTCAATTTTCAGATCCCAAGTACTTATATCAGCTCGGAATTTTTCGCGTAGAAAAAAAATTCCTCAATCAGCCCGGGACCAAGAAATGTCCACGTTTCATGGTATTTCTAAACGTATGTCGACGATAACTGGAATCTCAATTTTCAGATCCCAAGTTCTTATATCAGCTCGGAATTTTTCGCGTCGTGCAAAAATTCCCCAATCAGCCCGGGACCAAGAAATGTCCACGTTTCATGGTATTTCTAAACGTATGGCTTCGATACCCGGAAACTCAATTTTCAGATCCCAAGTACTTATATCAGCTCGGCATTTTTCGCGTCGTGAAAAAATTCCCCAATCAGCCCGGGTCCAAGAAATGTCCACGTTTCATGGTATTTCTAAACGTATTGCGGCGATAACAGGAAACTCAATTTTCAGATCCCAAGTACTTATATCATCTGCGTATTTGACATGTTGTTAAAAAATGGTCCAATCAGCACGGGACCAAGAAATGTCCACGTTTCATAGCATTTCTAAATGTATGGCGTTGATAACTGGAATCTCAATTTTCAGATCCCAAGTACTTATATCATCTGCGTATTTGACATGTTGTTAAAAAATGGTCCAATCAGCACGGGACCAACAAATGTCCACGTTTCATAGCATTTCTAAATGTCTGTCGTCGATAACCGGAATCTTAATTTACAGATCCCAAGTACTTATATCGGCTCGGCATTTTTCGCGTCGTGAAAAAATTCCCCAATCAGCCCGGGACTAAGAAGTGTCCACGTTTCATGGTATTTCTAAACGTATGGCGTCGATACCTGGAAACTCAATAGTCAGATCCCAAGTACTTATATCAGCTCGGCATTTTTCGCGTAGTGAAAAAATTCCCCAATCAGCCCGGGACCAAGAAATCTCGACGTTTCATGTTATTTCTAAACGTATGGCGTCGATACCTGGAAACTCAATTTTCAGATCCCAAGTACTTATATCAGCTCGGCATTTTTCGGGTCATGAAAAAATTCCTCAGTCAGCCCGGGACCAAGAAATCTCCAAGTTTCATGGTATTTCTAAACGTATAGCGTCGATAACAGAAAACTCAATTTTCAGATTCCAAGTACTTATATCATCTGCGTATTTGACATGTTGTTAAAAAATGGTCCAATCAGCACGGGACCAAGGAATGTCCACGTTTCATAGCATTTCTAAATGTATGGCGTCGATACCTGGAAACTCAATAGTCAGATCCCAAATACTTATATCAGCTCGGCATTTTTCGCGTCGTGAAAAAATTCCCCAATCAGCCCGGGACCACTAAATCTCCACGTTTCATGGTATTTCTAAACGTATAGCGTCGATAACAGAAAACTCAATTTTCAGAGCCCAAGTAGTTATATCATCTGCGTATTTGACATGATGTTAAAAAATGGTTCAATCAGCCCGGGACCAAGAAATGTCCACGTTTCATGGTATTTCTAAACGTATGGCGGCGATAACAGGAAACTCAATTTTCAGATCCCAAGTACTTATATCATCTGCGTATTTGACATGTTGTTAAAAAATGGTCCAATCAGCACGGGACCAAGAAATGTCCACGTTTCATAGCATTTCTAAATGTATGGCGTTGATAACTGGAATCTCAATTTTCAGATCCAAAGTACTTATATCATCTGCGTATTTGACATGTTGTTAAAAAATGGTTTAATCAGCACGGGACCAAGAAATGTCCACGTTTCATAGCATTTCTAAATGTATGGCGTTGATAACTGGAATCTCAATTTTCAGATCCCAAGTACTTATATCAGCTCGCCTTTTTTCGCGTCGTGAAAAAATTCCCCAGTCAGCCCGGGACGAAGAAATCTCCACGTTTCATGGTATTTCTAAACGTATAGCGTCGATAACAGGAAACTCAATTTTCAGGTCCCAAGTACTTATATCATCTGCGTATTTGACATGTTGTTGAAAAATGGTCCAATCAGCACGGGACCAAGAAATGTCCACGTTTCATAGCATTTCTAAATGTCTGTCGTCGATAACCGGAATCTCAATTTTCAGATCCCAAGTACTTATATCAGCTCGGCATTTTTCGCGTCGTGAAAAAATTCCCCAATCATGGTATTTCTAAACGTATAGCGTCGATAACAGAAAACTCAATTTTCAGATCCCAAGAACTTATATCAGCTGCGTATTTTACGTGTTGTCAAAAAATGATCCAATCAGCCAGGGACCAAGAAATGTCAACGTTTCATGGCATTTCTAAACGTATTGCGGCGATAACTGGAATCTCAATTTTCAGATCCCAAGTACTCATATCATCTGCGTATTTTACATGCTGTTAAAATATGGTCCAATCAGCATGGAACCAAGAAATGTCCACGTTTCATGGTATTTCTAAACGTACGGCGTCGACACCTGGAAACTCAGTTTTCAGATCCCAAGTACTTATATCAGCTCGGCATTTTTCGCGTCATGAAAAAATTCCTCATTGAGCCCGGGACCAAGAAATCTCCACGTTTCATGGTATTTCTAAACGTATAGCGTCGATAACAGAAAACTCAATTTTCAGATCCCAAGTACTTATATCAGCTGCGTATTTTACGTGTTGTTAAAAAATGGTCCAATCAGCACGGGACCAACAAATATCCACGTTTCATAGCATTTCTAAATGTATGTCGACGATAACTGGAATCTCAATTTTCAGATCCCAAGTACTTATATCAGCTCGGAATTTTTCGCGTCGTGAAAAAATTCCCCAATCAGCCCGGGACCAAGTAATGTCCACGTTTCATGGTATTTCTAAACGTATGGCGTCGATACCTGGAAACTCAATTGTCAGATCCCAAGTACTCATATCATCTGCGTATTTTACATGTCCTTAAAAATGGTCCAATCAGCACGGGACCAAGAAATGTCCACGTTTCATAGCATTTCTAAATGTCTGTCGTCGATAACCGGAATCTCAATTTTCAGATCCCAAGTACTTATATCATCTGCGTATTTTTCGTGTTGTTAATAAATGGTCCAATCAGCACGTGAACAAGAAATGTCCACGTTTCATAGCATTTCTAAATGTATGTCGTCGATAACTGGAATCTCAATTTTCAGATCCCAAGTACTTATATCAGCTCGGAATTTTTCGCGTAGTAAAAAAATTCCTCAATCAGCCCGGGACCAAGAAATGTCCACGTTTCATGGTATTTCTAAACGTATGGCGTCGATACCTGGAAACTCAATTTTCAGATCCCAAGTACTTATATCAGCTCGGCATTTTTCGCGTCGTGAAAAAATTCCCCAATCAGCCCGGGTCCAAGAAATGTCCACGTTTCATGGTATTTCTAAACGTATGGCGTCGATACCTGGAACCTCAATTGTCAGATCCCAAGTACTCATATCATCTGCGTATTTTACATGTTCTTAAAAATGGTCCAATCAGCACGGGACCAAGAAATGTCCACGTTTCATAGCATTTCTAAATGTCTGTCGTCGATAACCGGAATCTCAATGTTCAGATCCCAAGTACTTATATCAGCTCGGAATTTTTCGCGTCGCGAAAAAATTTCCCAATCAGCCCCGGACCAAGAAATCTCCACGTTTCATGGTATTTCTAAACGCATGAGGACGATAACTGAAAACTCAATTTTCAGATCCCAAGTACTTATATCGTCTGCGTATTTTTCGTGTTGTTAAAAAATGGTCCAATCAGCACGTGAACAAGAAATGTCCACGTTTCATAGCATTTCTAAATGTATGTCGTCGATAACTGGAATCTCAATTTTCAGATCCCAAGTACTTATATCAGCTCGGAATTTTTCGCGTAGAAAAAAAATTCCTCAATCAGCCCGGGACCAAGAAATGTCCACGTTTCATGGTATTTCTAAACGTATGTCGACGATAACTGGAATCTCAATTTTCAGATCCCAAGTTCTTATATCAGCTCGGAATTTTTCGCGTCGTGCAAAAATTCCCCAATCAGCCCGGGACCAAGAAATGTCCACGTTTCATGGTATTTCTAAACGTATGGCTTCGATACCCGGAAACTCAATTTTCAGATCCCAAGTACTTATATCAGCTCGGCATTTTTCGCGTCGTGAAAAAATTCCCCAATCAGCCCGGGTCCAAGAAATGTCCACGTTTCATGGTATTTCTAAACGTATTGCGGCGATAACAGGAAACTCAATTTTCAGATCCCAAGTACTTATATCATCTGCGTATTTGA
Organism: Perithous albicinctus; assembly: GCA_964016905.1. Classification (NCBI taxonomy): domain Eukaryota; kingdom Metazoa; phylum Arthropoda; class Insecta; order Hymenoptera; family Ichneumonidae; genus Perithous; species Perithous albicinctus. The sequence goes on along the minus strand of OZ024696.1, from coordinate 5,036,578 downwards.
CATGTTGTTAAAAAATGGTCCAATCAGCACGGGACCAAGAAATGTCCACGTTTCATAGCATTTCTAAATGTATGGCGTTGATAACTGGAATCTCAATTTTCAGATCCCAAGTACTTATATCATCTGCGTATTTGACATGTTGTTAAAAAATGGTCCAATCAGCACGGGACCAACAAATGTCCACGTTTCATAGCATTTCTAAATGTCTGTCGTCGATAACCGGAATCTTAATTTACAGATCCCAAGTACTTATATCGGCTCGGCATTTTTCGCGTCGTGAAAAAATTCCCCAATCAGCCCGGGACTAAGAAGTGTCCACGTTTCATGGTATTTCTAAACGTATGGCGTCGATACCTGGAAACTCAATAGTCAGATCCCAAGTACTTATATCAGCTCGGCATTTTTCGCGTAGTGAAAAAATTCCCCAATCAGCCCGGGACCAAGAAATCTCGACGTTTCATGTTATTTCTAAACGTATGGCGTCGATACCTGGAAACTCAATTTTCAGATCCCAAGTACTTATATCAGCTCGGCATTTTTCGGGTCATGAAAAAATTCCTCAGTCAGCCCGGGACCAAGAAATCTCCAAGTTTCATGGTATTTCTGTAACGTATAGCGTCGATAACAGAAAACTCAATTTTCAGATTCCAAGTACTTATATCATCTGCGTATTTGACATGTTGTTAAAAAATGGTCCAATCAGCACGGGACCAAGGAATGTCCACGTTTCATAGCATTTCTAAATGTATGGCGTCGATACCTGGAAACTCAATAGTCAGATCCCAAGTACTTATATCAGCTCGGCATTTTTCGCGTCGTGAAAAAATTCCCCAATCAGCCCGGGACCACTAAATCTCCACGTTTCATGGTATTTCTAAACGTATAGCGTCGATAACAGAAAACTCAATTTTCAGAGCCCAAGTAGTTATATCATCTGCGTATTTGACATGATGTTAAAAAATGGTTCAATCAGCCCGGGACCAAGAAATGTCCACGTTTCATGGTATTTCTAAACGTATGGCGGCGATAACAGGAAACTCAATTTTCAGATCCCAAGTACTTATATCATCTGCGTATTTGACATGTTGTTAAAAAATGGTCCAATCAGCACGGGACCAAGAAATGTCCACGTTTCATAGCATTTCTAAATGTATGGCGTTGATAACTGGAATCTCAATTTTCAGATCCAAAGTACTTATATCATCTGCGTATTTGACATGTTGTTAAAAAATGGTTTAATCAGCACGGGACCAAGAAATGTCCACGTTTCATAGCATTTCTAAATGTATGGCGTTGATAACTGGAATCTCAATTTTCAGATCCCAAGTACTTATATCAGCTCGCCTTTTTTCGCGTCGTGAAAAAATTCCCCAGTCAGCCCGGGACGAAGAAATCTCCACGTTTCATGATATTTCTAAACGTATAGCGTCGATAACAGGAAACTCAATTTTCAGGTCCCAAGTACTTATATCATCTGCGTATTTGACATGTTGTTGAAAAATGGTCCAATCAGCACGGGACCAAGAAATGTCCACGTTTCATAGCATTTCTAAATGTATGTCGACGATAACTGGAATCTCAATTTTCAGATCCCAAGTTCTTATATCAGCTCGGAATTTTTCGCGTCGTGAAAAAATTCCCCAATCAGCCCGGGACCAAGTAATGTCCACGTTTCATGGTATTTCTAAACGTATGGCGTCGATACCTGGAAACTCAATTGTCAGATCCCAAGTACTCATATCATCTGCGTATTTTACATGTTCTTAAAAATGTTCCAATCAGCACGGGACCAAGAAATGTCCACGTTTCATAGCATTTCTAAATGTCTGTCGTCGATAACCGGAATCTCAATGTTCAGATCCCAAGTACTTATATCAGCTCGGAATTTTTCGCGTCGCGAAAAAATTTCCCAATCAGCCCGGGACCAAGAAATCTCCACGTTTCATGGTATCTCTAAACGCATGAGGTCGATAACTGAAAACTCAATTTTCAGATCCCAAGTACTTATATCATCTGCGTATTTTTCGTGTTGTTAAAAAATGGTCCAATCAGCACGTGAACAAGAAATGTCCACGTTTCATAGCATTTCTAAATGTATGTCGTCGATAACTGGAATCTCAATTTTCAGATCCCAAGTACTTATATCATCTGCGTATTTGACATGTTGTTAAAAAATGGTCCAATCAGCACGGGACCAAGAAATGTCCACGTTTCATAGCATTTCTAAATGTATGGCGTTGATAACTGGAATCTCAATTTTCAGATCCCAAGTACTTATATCATCTGCGTATTTGACATGTTGTTAAAAAATGGTCCAATCAGCACGGGACCAAGAAATGTCCACGTTTCATAGCATTTCTAAATGTATGACGTTGACAACTGGAATCTCAATTTTCAGATCCCAAGTACTTATATCAGCTCGGCATTTTTCGAGTCGTGAAAAAATTCCCCAATCAGCCCGGGACCAAGAAATGTCCATATTTCATGGTATTTCTAAACGTATGGCGTCGATACCTGGAAACTCAATTTTCAGATCCCAAGTACTTATATCAGCTCGGCATTTTTCGCGTCGTGAAAAAATTCCCCAATCAGCCCGGGACCACTAAATCTCCACGTTTCATGGTATTTCTAAACGTATAGCGTCGATAACAGAAAACTCAATTTTCAGATCCCAAGTAGTTATATCGTCTGCGTATTTGACATGATGTTAAAAAATGGTTCAATCAGCACGGGACCAACAAATGTCCACGTTTCATAGCATTTCTAAATGTGTGTAGTCGATAACCGGAATCTCAATTTTCAGATCCCAAGTACTTATATCAGCTCGGAATTTTTCGCGTCGTGAAAAAATTCCCCAATCAGCCCGGGACCACTAAATCTCCACGTTTCATGGTATTTCTAAACGTATAGCGTCGATAACAGAAAACTCAATTTTCAGAGCCCAAGTAGTTATATCATCTGCGTATTTGACATGATGTTAAAAAATGGTTCAATCAGCCCGGGACCAAGAAATGTCCACGTTTCATGGTATTTCTAAACGTATGGCGTCGATAACAGGAATCTCAATTTTCAGATCCCACGTACTCATATCATCTGCGTATTTTACATGCTGTTGAAAAATGGTCCAATCAGCACGGGACCAAGAAATATCCACGTTTCATAGCATTTCTAAATGTATGTCGTTGATAACTGGAATCTCAACTTTCAGATCCCAAGTACTTATATCAGCTCGAATTTTTTCGCGTCGTGAAAAAATTCCCCAATCAGCCCGGGACAAAGAAATCTCCACGTTTCATGGTATTTCTAAACGTATAGCGTCGATAACAGAAAACTCAATTCTCAGATCCCAAGTACTTATATCAGCTGCGTATTTTACGTGTTGTTAAAAAATGGTCCAATCAGCACGGGACCAACAAATGTCCACGTTTCATAGCATTTCTAAATGCATGGCGTCGATAACTGGAAACTCAATTTTCAGATCCCAAGTTCTTATATCGGCTCGGAATTTTTTGCGTCGTGAAAAAATTCCCCAATCAGCCCGGGACCAAGAAATCTCCACGTTTCATGGTATTTCTAAACGTATGGCGTCGATATCTGGAAACTCAATTGTCAGATCCCAAGTTCTTATATCATCTGCGTATTTGACATGTTGTTAAAAAATGGTTTAATCAGCACGGGACCAACAAATGTCCACGTTTCATAGCATTTCTGAATGCATGGCGTCGATAACTGGAAACTCAATTTTCAGATCCCACGTACTTATATCAGCTCGGAATCTTTCGCGTCGTGAAAAAATTCCCCAATCAGCCCGGGACCAAGAAATCTCCACGTTTCATGGTATTTCTAAACGTATAGCGTCGATTACAGAAAACTTAATTTTCAGATCCCAAGTACTTATATCAGCTGCGTATTTTACGTGTCGTTAAAAAATGGTCCAATCAGCACGGGACCAACAAATGTCCGCGTTTCATAGCATTTCTAAATGTCTGTCGTCGATAACCGGAATCTCAATTTTCAGATCCCAAGAACTTATATCAGCTCGGAATTTTTCGCGTCGTGAAAAAATTCCCCAATCAGCCCGGGACCAAGAAATCTCCACGTTTCATTGTATTTCTAAACGTATAGCTTCGATAACAGAAAACTCAATTTTCAGATCCCAAGTACTTATATCAGCTGCGTATTTTACGGGACGGTAAAATATGGTCCAATCAGCACGGGACCAACAAATGTCCACGTTTCATAGCATTTCTAAATTAATGGCGTCGATAACTGGAAACTCAATTTTCAGATCCCAAGTTCTTATATCAGCTCGGAATTTTTCGCGTCGTGAAAAAATTCCCCAATCAGCCCGGGACCAAGAAATGTCCACGTTTCATGGTATATCTAAACGTATGGCGTCGATACCTGGAAACTCAATTTTCAGATTCCAAGTACTTATATCAGCTCGTAATTTTTCGCGTCGTGAAAAAATTCCCCAATCAGCCCGGGACCAAGAAATGTCCACGTTTCATGGTATTTCTAAACGCATGAGGTCGATAACTGAAAACTCAATTTTCAGATCCCAAGTACTTATGTCAGCTCCGTATTTCACGTGTTGTTAAAAGATGGTCCGATCAGCCCGGGACCAAGAAATGTCCACGTTTCATAGCATTTCTAAATGTATGTCGTTGATAACTGGAAACTCAATTTTCAGATCCCAAGTTCTTATATCAGCTCGGAATTTTTCGCGTCGTGAAAAAATTCCCCAATCAGCCCGGGACCAAGAAATGTCCACGTTTCATGGTATTTCTAAACGAATGGCGTCGATACCTGGAAACTCAATTGTCAGATCCCAAGTACTTATATCAGCTCGGCATTTTTCGCGTCGTGAAAAAATTCCCCAGTCAGCCCGGGACCAAGAAATATCCACGTTTCATGGTATTTCTAAACGTATAGCGTCGATAACAGAAAACTCAATTTGCAGATCCCAAGTACTTATATCAGCTGCGTATTTTACGTGTTGTTAAAAAATGCTCCAATCAGCCCGGGACCAACAATTGTCCACGTTTCATGGTATTTCTAAACGTATAGCGTCGATAACATAAAACTCAATTTTCAGATCCCAAGTACTTATATCATCTGCGTATTTGACATGTTGTTAAAAAATGGTCCAATCAGCACGGGACCAACAAATGTCCACGTTTCATAGCATTTCTAAATGTCTGTCGTCGATAACCGGAATCTTAATTTACAGATCCCAAGTACTTATATCAGCTCGGCATTTTTCGCGTCGTGAAAAAATTCCACAATCAGCCCGGGACCACTAAATCTCCACGTTTCATGGTATTTCTAAACGTATAGCGTCGATAACAGAAAACTCAATTTTCAGAGCCCACGTAGTTATATCATCTGCGTATTTGACATGATGTTAAAAAATGGTTCAATCAGCCCGGGACCAAGAAATGTCCACGTTTCATGGTATTTCTAAACGTATGGCGTCGATAACAGGAATCTCAATTTTCAGATCCCAAGTACTCATATCATCTGCGTATTTTACATGCTGTTGAAAAATGGTCCAATCAGCACGGGACCAAGAAATATCCACGTTTCATAGCATTTCTAAATGTATGTCGTTGATAACTGGAATCTCAATTTTCAGATCCCAAGTACTTATATCAGCTCGAATTTTTTCGCGTCGTGAAAAAATTCCCCAATCAGCCCGGGACAAAGAAATCTCCACGTTTCATGGTATTTCTAAACGTATAGCGTCGATAACAGAAAACTCAATTCTCAGATCCCAAGTACTTATATCAGCTGCGTATTTTACGTGTTGTTAAAAAATGGTCCAATCAGCACGGGACCAACAAATGTCCACGTTTCATAGCATTTCTAAATGCATGGCGTCGATAACTGGAAACTCAATTTTCAGATCCCAAGTTCTTATATCAGCTCGGAATTTTTTGCGTCGTGAAAAAATTCCCCAATCAGCCCGGGACCAAGAAATCTCCACGTTTCATGGTATTTCTAAACGTATGGCGTCGATATCTGGAAACTCAATTGTCAGATCCCAAGTTCTTATATCATCTGCGTATTTGACATGTTGTTAAAAAATGGTTTAATCAGCACGGGACCAACAAATGTCCACGTTTCATAGCATTTCTGAATGCATGGCGTCGATAACTGGAAACTCAATTTTCAGATCCCACGTACTTATATCAGCTCGGAATCTTTCGCGTCGTGAAAAAATTCCCCAATCAGCCCGGTACCAAGAAATCTCCACGTTTCATGGTATTTCTAAACGTATAGCGTCGATTACAGAAAACTTAATTTTCAGATCCCAAGTACTTATATCAGCTGCGTATTTTACGTGTCGTTAAAAAATGGTCCAATCAGCACGGGACCAAGAAATGTCCACGTTTCATAGCATTTCTAAATGTATGTCGTCGATAACTGGAATCTCAATTTTCAGATCCCAAGTACTTATATCAGCTCGGAATTTTTCGCGTAGAAAAAAAATTCCTCAATCAGCCCGGGACCAAGAAATGTCCACGTTTCATGGTATTTCTAAACGTATGTCGACGATAACTGGAATCTCAATTTTCAGATCCCAAGTTCTTATATCAGCTCGGAATTTTTCGCGTCGTGCAAAAATTCCCCAATCAGCCCGGGACCAAGAAATGTCCACGTTTCATGGTATTTCTAAACGTATGGCTTCGATACCCGGAAACTCAATTTTCAGATCCCAAGTACTTATATCAGCTCGGCATTTTTCGCGTCGTGAAAAAATTCCCCAATCAGCCCGGGTCCAAGAAATGTCCACGTTTCATGGTATTTCTAAACGTATTGCGGCGATAACAGGAAACTCAATTTTCAGATCCCAAGTACTTATATCATCTGCGTATTTGACATGTTGTTAAAAAATGGTCCAATCAGCACGGGACCAAGAAATGTCCACGTTTCATAGCATTTCTAAATGTATGGCGTTGATAACTGGAATCTCAATTTTCAGATCCCAAGTACTTATATCAGCTCGCCTTTTTTCGCGTCGTGAAAAAATTCCCCAGTCAGCCCGGGACGAAGAAATCTCCACGTTTCATGGTATTTCTAAACGTATAGCGTCGATAACAGGAAACTCAATTTTCAGGTCCCAAGTACTTATATCATCTGCGTATTTGACATGTTGTTGAAAAATGGTCCAATCAGCACGGGACCAAGAAATGTCCACGTTTCATAGCATTTCTAAATGTCTGTCGTCGATAACCGGAATCTCAATTTTCAGATCCCAAGTACTTATATCAGCTCGGCATTTTTCGCGTCGTGAAAAAATTCCCCAATCATGGTATTTCTAAACGTATAGCGTCGATAACAGAAAACTCAATTTTCAGATCCCAAGAACTTATATCAGCTGCGTATTTTACGTGTTGTCAAAAAATGATCCAATCAGCCAGGGACCAAGAAATGTCAACGTTTCATGGCATTTCTAAACGTATTGCGGCGATAACTGGAATCTCAATTTTCAGATCCCAAGTACTCATATCATCTGCGTATTTTACATGCTGTTAAAATATGGTCCAATCAGCATGGAACCAAGAAATGTCCACGTTTCATGGTATTTCTAAACGTACGGCGTCGACACCTGGAAACTCAGTTTTCAGATCCCAAGTACTTATATCAGCTCGGCATTTTTCGCGTCATGAAAAAATTCCTCATTGAGCCCGGGACCAAGAAATCTCCACGTTTCATGGTATTTCTAAACGTATAGCGTCGATAACAGAAAACTCAATTTTCAGATCCCAAGTACTTATATCAGCTGCGTATTTTACGTGTTGTTAAAAAATGGTCCAATCAGCACGGGACCAACAAATATCCACGTTTCATAGCATTTCTAAATGTATGTCGACGATAACTGGAATCTCAATTTTCAGATCCCAAGTACTTATATCAGCTCGGAATTTTTCGCGTCGTGAAAAAATTCCCCAATCAGCCCGGGACCAAGTAATGTCCACGTTTCATGGTATTTCTAAACGTATGGCGTCGATACCTGGAAACTCAATTGTCAGATCCCAAGTACTCATATCATCTGCGTATTTTACATGTCCTTAAAAATGGTCCAATCAGCACGGGACCAAGAAATGTCCACGTTTCATAGCATTTCTAAATGTCTGTCGTCGATAACCGGAATCTCAATTTTCAGATCCCAAGTACTTATATCATCTGCGTATTTTTCGTGTTGTTAATAAATGGTCCAATCAGCACGTGAACAAGAAATGTCCACGTTTCATAGCATTTCTAAATGTATGTCGTCGATAACTGGAATCTCAATTTTCAGATCCCAAGTACTTATATCAGCTCGGAATTTTTCGCGTAGTAAAAAAATTCCTCAATCAGCCCGGGACCAAGAAATGTCCACGTTTCATGGTATTTCTAAACGTATGGCGTCGATACCTGGAAACTCAATTTTCAGATCCCAAGTACTTATATCAGCTCGGCATTTTTCGCGTCGTGAAAAAATTCCCCAATCAGCCCGGGTCCAAGAAATGTCCACGTTTCATGGTATTTCTAAACGTATGGCGTCGATACCTGGAAACTCAATTGTCAGATCCCAAGTACTCATATCATCTGCGTATTTTACATGTTCTTAAAAATGGTCCAATCAGCACGGGACCAAGAAATGTCCACGTTTCATAGCATTTCTAAATGTCTGTCGTCGATAACCGGAATCTCAATGTTCAGATCCCAAGTACTTATATCAGCTCGGAATTTTTCGCGTCGCGAAAAAATTTCCCAATCAGCCCCGGACCAAGAAATCTCCACGTTTCATGGTATATCTAAACGTATGGCGTCGATACCTGGAAACTCAATTTTCAGATTCCAAGTACTTATATCAGCTCGTAATTTTTCGCGTCGTGAAAAAATTCCCCAATCAGCCCGGGACCAAGAAATGTCCACGTTTCATGGTATTTCTAAACGCATGAGGTCGATAACTGAAAACTCAATTTTCAGATCCCAAGTACTTATGTCAGCTCCGTATTTCACGTGTTGTTAAAAGATGGTCCGATCAGCCCGGGACCAAGAAATGTCCACGTTTCATAGCATTTCTAAATGTATGTCGTTGATAACTGGAAACTCAATTTTCAGATCCCAAGTTCTTATATCAGCTCGGAATTTTTCGCGTCGTGAAAAAATTCCCCAATCAGCCCGGGACCAAGAAATGTCCACGTTTCATGGTATTTCTAAACGAATGGCGTCGATACCTGGAAACTCAATTGTCAGATCCCAAGTACTTATATCAGCTCGGCATTTTTCGCGTCGTGAAAAAATTCCCCAGTCAGCCCGGGACCAAGAAATATCCACGTTTCATGGTATTTCTAAACGTATAGCGTCGATAACAGAAAACTCAATTTGCAGATCCCAAGTACTTATATCAGCTGCGTATTTTACGTGTTGTTAAAAAATGCTCCAATCAGCCCGGGACCAACAATTGTCCACGTTTCATGGTATTTCTAAACGTATAGCGTCGATAACATAAAACTCAATTTTCAGATCCCAAGTACTTATATCATCTGCGTATTTGACATGTTGTTAAAAAATGGTCCAATCAGCACGGGACCAACAAATGTCCACGTTTCATAGCATTTCTAAATGTCTGTCGTAGATAACCGGAATCTTAATTTACAGATCCCAAGTACTTATATCAGCTCGGCATTTTTCGCGTCGTGAAAAAATTCCACAATCAGCCCGGGACCACTAAATCTCCACGTTTCATGGTATTTCTAAACGTATAGCGTCGATAACAGAAAACTCAATTTTCAGAGCCCACGTAGTTATATCATCTGCGTATTTGACATGATGTTAAAAAATGGTTCAATCAGCCCGGGACCAAGAAATGTCCACGTTTCATGGTATTTCTAAACGTATGGCGTCGATAACAGGAATCTCAATTTTCAGATCCCAAGTACTCATATCATCTGCGTATTTTACATGCTGTTGAAAAATGGTCCAATCAGCACGGGACCAAGAAATATCCACGTTTCATAGCATTTCTAAATGTATGTCGTTGATAACTGGAATCTCAATTTTCAGATCCCAAGTACTTATATCAGCTCGAATTTTTTCGCGTCGTGAAAAAATTCCCCAATCAGCCCGGGACAAAGAAATCTCCACGTTTCATGGTATTTCTAAACGTATAGCGTCGATAACAGAAAACTCAATTCTCAGATCCCAAGTACTTATATCAGCTGCGTATTTTACGTGTTGTTAAAAAATGGTCCAATCAGCACGGGACCAACAAATGTCCACGTTTCATAGCATTTCTAAATGCATGGCGTCGATAACTGGAAACTCAATTTTCAGATCCCAAGTTCTTATATCAGCTCGGAATTTTTTGCGTCGTGAAAAAATTCCCCAATCAGCCCGGGACCAAGAAATCTCCACGTTTCATGGTATTTCTAAACGTATGGCGTCGATATCTGGAAACTCAATTGTCAGATCCCAAGTTCTTATATCATCTGCGTATTTGACATGTTGTTAAAAAATGGTTTAATCAGCACGGGACCAACAAATGTCCACGTTTCATAGCATTTCTGAATGCATGGCGTCGATAACTGGAAACTCAATTTTCAGATCCCACGTACTTATATCAGCTCGGAATCTTTCGCGTCGTGAAAAAATTCCCCAATCAGCCCGGTACCAAGAAATCTCCACGTTTCATGGTATTTCTAAACGTATAGCGTCGATTACAGAAAACTTAATTTTCAGATCCCAAGTACTTATATCAGCTGCGTATTTTACGTGTCGTTAAAAAATGGTCCAATCAGCACGGGACCAAGAAATGTCCACGTTTCATAGCATTTCTAAATGTATGTCGTCGATAACTGGAATCTCAATTTTCAGATCCCAAGTACTTATATCAGCTCGGAATTTTTCGCGTAGAAAAAAAATTCCTCAATCAGCCCGGGACCAAGAAATGTCCACGTTTCATGGTATTTCTAAACGTATGTCGACGATAACTGGAATCTCAATTTTCAGATCCCAAGTTCTTATATCAGCTCGGAATTTTTCGCGTCGTGCAAAAATTCCCCAATCAGCCCGGGACCAAGAAATGTCCACGTTTCATGGTATTTCTAAACGTATGGCTTCGATACCCGGAAACTCAATTTTCAGATCCCAAGTACTTATATCAGCTCGGCATTTTTCGCGTCGTGAAAAAATTCCCCAATCAGCCCGGGTCCAAGAAATGTCCACGTTTCATGGTATTTCTAAACGTATTGCGGCGATAACAGGAAACTCAATTTTCAGATCCCAAGTACTTATATCATCTGCGTATTTGACATGTTGTTAAAAAATGGTCCAATCAGCACGGGACCAAGAAATGTCCACGTTTCATAGCATTTCTAAATGTATGGCGTTGATAACTGGAATCTCAATTTTCAGATCCCAAGTACTTATATCATCTGCGTATTTGACATGTTGTTAAAAAATGGTCCAATCAGCACGGGACCAACAAATGTCCACGTTTCATAGCATTTCTAAATGTCTGTCGTCGATAACCGGAATCTTAATTTACAGATCCCAAGTACTTATATCGGCTCGGCATTTTTCGCGTCGTGAAAAAATTCCCCAATCAGCCCGGGACTAAGAAGTGTCCACGTTTCATGGTATTTCTAAACGTATGGCGTCGATACCTGGAAACTCAATAGTCAGATCCCAAGTACTTATATCAGCTCGGCATTTTTCGCGTAGTGAAAAAATTCCCCAATCAGCCCGGGACCAAGAAATCTCGACGTTTCATGTTATTTCTAAACGTATGGCGTCGATACCTGGAAACTCAATTTTCAGATCCCAAGTACTTATATCAGCTCGGCATTTTTCGGGTCATGAAAAAATTCCTCAGTCAGCCCGGGACCAAGAAATCTCCAAGTTTCATGGTATTTCTAAACGTATAGCGTCGATAACAGAAAACTCAATTTTCAGATTCCAAGTACTTATATCATCTGCGTATTTGACATGTTGTTAAAAAATGGTCCAATCAGCACGGGACCAAGGAATGTCCACGTTTCATAGCATTTCTAAATGTATGGCGTCGATACCTGGAAACTCAATAGTCAGATCCCAAATACTTATATCAGCTCGGCATTTTTCGCGTCGTGAAAAAATTCCCCAATCAGCCCGGGACCACTAAATCTCCACGTTTCATGGTATTTCTAAACGTATAGCGTCGATAACAGAAAACTCAATTTTCAGAGCCCAAGTAGTTATATCATCTGCGTATTTGACATGATGTTAAAAAATGGTTCAATCAGCCCGGGACCAAGAAATGTCCACGTTTCATGGTATTTCTAAACGTATGGCGGCGATAACAGGAAACTCAATTTTCAGATCCCAAGTACTTATATCATCTGCGTATTTGACATGTTGTTAAAAAATGGTCCAATCAGCACGGGACCAAGAAATGTCCACGTTTCATAGCATTTCTAAATGTATGGCGTTGATAACTGGAATCTCAATTTTCAGATCCAAAGTACTTATATCATCTGCGTATTTGACATGTTGTTAAAAAATGGTTTAATCAGCACGGGACCAAGAAATGTCCACGTTTCATAGCATTTCTAAATGTATGGCGTTGATAACTGGAATCTCAATTTTCAGATCCCAAGTACTTATATCAGCTCGCCTTTTTTCGCGTCGTGAAAAAATTCCCCAGTCAGCCCGGGACGAAGAAATCTCCACGTTTCATGATATTTCTAAACGTATAGCGTCGATAACAAGAAACTCAATTTTCAGGTCCCAAGTACTTATATCATCTGCGTATTTGACATGTTGTTGAAAAATGGTCCAATCAGCACGGGACCAAGAAATGTCCACGTTTCATAGCATTTCTAAATGTATGTCGACGATAACTGGAATCTCAATTTTCAGATCCCAAGTTCTTATATCAGCTCGGAATTTTTCGCGTCGTGAAAAAATTCCCCAATCAGCCCGGGACCAAGTAATGTCCACGTTTCATGGTATTTCTAAACGTATGGCGTCGATACCTGGAAACTCAATTGTCAGATCCCAAGTACTCATATCATCTGCGTATTTTACATGTTCTTAAAAATGGTCCAATCAGCACGGGACCAAGAAATGTCCACGTTTCATAGCATTTCTAAATGTCTGTCGTCGATAACCGGAATCTCAATGTTCAGATCCCAAGTACTTATATCAGCTCGGAATTTTTCGCGTCGCGAAAAAATTTCCCAATCAGCCCGGGACCAAGAAATCTCCACGTTTCATGGTATCTCTAAACGCATGAGGTCGATAACTGAAAACTCAATTTTCAGATCCCAAGTACTTATATCATCTGCGTATTTTTCGTGTTGTTAAAAAATGGTCCAATCAGCACGTGAACAAGAAATGTCCACGTTTCATAGCATTTCTAAATGTATGTCGTCGATAACTGGAATCTCAATTTTCAGATCCCAAGTACTTATATCATCTGCGTATTTGACATGTTGTTAAAAAATGGTCCAATCAGCACGGGACCAAGAAATGTCCACGTTTCATAGCATTTCTAAATGTATGGCGTTGATAACTGGAATCTCAATTTTCAGATCCCAAGTACTTATATCATCTGCGTATTTGACATGTTGTTAAAAAATGGTCCAATCAGCACGGGACCAAGAAATGTCCACGTTTCATAGCATTTCTAAATGTATGACGTTGACAACTGGAATCTCAATTTTCAGATCCCAAGTACTTATATCAGCTCGGCATTTTTCGAGTCGTGAAAAAATTCCCCAATCAGCCCGGGACCAAGAAATGTCCATATTTCATGGTATTTCTAAACGTATGGCGTCGATACCTGGAAACTCAATTTTCAGATCCCAAGTACTTATATCAGCTCGGCATTTTTCGCGTCGTGAAAAAATTCCCCAATCAGCCCGGGACCACTAAATCTCCACGTTTCATGGTATTTCTAAACGTATAGCGTCGATAACAGAAAACTCAATTTTCAGATCGCAAGTAGTTATATCGTCTGCGTATTTGACATGATGTTAAAAAATGGTTCAATCAGCACGGGACCAACAAATGTCCACGTTTCATAGCATTTCTAAATGTGTGTAGTCGATAACCGGAATCTCAATTTTCAGATCCCAAGTACTTATATCAGCTCGGAATTTTTCGCGTCGTGAAAAAATTCCCCAATCAGCCCGGGACCACTAAATCTCCACGTTTCATGGTATTTCTAAACGTATAGCGTCGATAACAGAAAACTCAATTTTCAGAGCCCAAGTAGTTATATCATCTGCGTATTTGACATGATGTTAAAAAATGGTTCAATCAGCCCGGGACCAAGAAATGTCCACGTTTCATGGTATTTCTAAACGTATAGCGTCGATAACAGAAAACTCAATTCTCAGATCCCAAGTACTTATATCAGCTGCGTATTTTACGTGTTGTTAAAAAATGGTCCAATCAGCACGGGACCAACAAATGTCCACGTTTCATAGCATTTCTAAATGCATGGCGTCGATAACTGGAAACTCAATTTTCAGATCCCAAGTTCTTATATCGGCTCGGAATTTTTTGCGTCGTGAAAAAATTCCCCAATCAGCCCGGGACCAAGAAATCTCCACGTTTCATGGTATTTCTAAACGTATGGCGTCGATATCTGGAAACTCAATTGTCAGATCCCAAGTTCTTATATCATCTGCGTATTTGACATGTTGTTAAAAAATGGTTTAATCAGCACGGGACCAACAAATGTCCACGTTTCATAGCATTTCTGAATGCATGGCGTCGATAACTGGAAACTCAATTTTCAGATCCCACGTACTTATATCAGCTCGGAATCTTTCGCGTCGTGAAAAAATTCCCCAATCAGCCCGGGACCAAGAAATCTCCACGTTTCATGGTATTTCTAAACGTATAGCGTCGATTACAGAAAACTTAATTTTCAGATCCCAAGTACTTATATCAGCTGCGTATTTTACGTGTCGTTAAAAAATGGTCCAATCAGCACGGGACCAACAAATGTCCGCGTTTCATAGCATTTCTAAATGTCTGTCGTCGATAACCGGAATCTCAATTTTCAGATCCCAAGAACTTATATCAGCTCGGAATTTTTCGCGTCGTGAAAAAATTCCCCAATCAGCCCGGGACCAAGAAATCTCCACGTTTCATTGTATTTCTAAACGTATAGCTTCGATAACAGAAAACTCAATTTTCAGATCCCAAGTACTTATATCAGCTGCGTATTTTACGGGACGGTAAAATATGGTCCAATCAGCACGGGACCAACAAATGTCCACGTTTCATAGCATTTCTAAATTAATGGCGTCGATACCTGGAAACTCAATTGTCAGATCCCAAGTACTTATATCAGCTCGGCATTTTTCGCGTCGTGAAAAAATTCCCCAATCAGCCCGGGACCAAGAAATGTCCGCGTTTCATAGCATTTCTAAATGTCTGTCGTCGATAACCGGAATCTCAATTTTCAGATCCCAAGAACTTATATCAGCTCGGAATTTTTCGCGTCGTGAAAAAATTCCCCAATCAGCCCGGGACCAAGAAATCTCCACGTTTCATTGTATTTCTAAACGTATAGCTTCGATAACAGAAAACTCAATTTTCAGATCCCAAGTACTTATATCAGCTGCGTATTTTACGGGACGGTAAAATATGGTCCAATCAGCACGGGACCAACAAATGTCCACGTTTCATAGCATTTCTAAATTAATGGCGTCGATAACTGGAAACTCAATTTTCAGATCCCAAGTTCTTATATCAGCTCGGAATTTTTCGCGTCGTGAAAAAATTCCCCAATCAGCCCGGGACCAAGAAATGTCCACGTTTCATGGTATATCTAAACGTATGGCGTCGATACCTGGAAACTCAATTTTCAGATCCCAAGTACTTATATCAGCTCGGAATTTTTCGCGTCGTGAAAAAATTCCCCAATCAGCCCGGGACCAAGAAATGTCCACGTTTCATGGTATTTCTAAACGCATGAGGTCGATAACTGAAAACTCAATTTTCAGATCCCAAGTACTTATGTCAGCTCCGTATTTCACGTGTTGTTAAAAGATGGTCCGATCAGCCCGGGACCAAGAAATGTCCACGTTTCATAGCATTTCTAAATGTATGTCGTTGATAACTGGAAACTCAATTTTCAGATCCCAAGTTCTTATATCAGCTCGGAATTTTTCGCGTCGTGAAAAAATTCCCCAATCAGCCCGGGACCAAGAAATGTCCACGTTTCATGGTATTTCTAAACGAATGGCGTCGATACCTGGAAACTCAATTGTCAGATCCCAAGTACTTATATCAGCTCGGCATTTTTCGCGTCGTGAAAAAATTCCCCAGTCAGCCCGGGACCAAGAAATATCCACGTTTCATGGTATTTCTAAACGTATAGCGTCGATAACAGAAAACTCAATTTGCAGATCCCAAATACTTATATCAGCTGCGTATTTTACGTGTTGTTAAAAAATGCTCCAATCAGCCCGGGACCAACAATTGTCCACGTTTCATGGTATTTCTAAACGTATAGCGTCGATAACATAAAACTCAATTTTCAGATCCCAAGTACTTATATCATCTGCGTATTTGACATGTTGTTAAAAAATGGTCCAATCAGCACGGGACCAACAAATGTCCACGTTTCATAGCATTTCTAAATGTCTGTCGTCGATAACCGGAATCTTAATTTACAGATCCCAAGTACTTATATCAGCTCGAATTTTTTCGCGTCGTGAAAAAATTCCCCAATCAGCCCGGGACAAAGAAATCTCCACGTTTCATGGTATTTCTAAACGTATAGCGTCGATAACAGAAAACTCAATTCTCAGATCCCAAGTACTTATATCAGCTGCGTATTTTACGTGTTGTTAAAAAATGGTCCAATCAGCACGGGACCAACAAATGTCCACGTTTCATAGCATTTCTAAATGTATGTCGTTGATAACTGGAATCTCAATTTTCAGATCCCAAGTACTTATATCAGCTCGAATTTTTTCGCGTCGTGAAAAAATTCCCCAATCAGCCCGGGACAAAGAAATCTCCACGTTTCATGGTATTTCTAAACGTATAGCGTCGATAACAGAAAACTCAATTCTCAGATCCCAAGTACTTATATCAGCTGCGTATTTTACGTGTTGTTAAAAAATGGTCCAATCAGCACGGGACCAACAAATGTCCACGTTTCATAGCATTTCTAAATGCATGGCGTCGATAACTGGAAACTCAATTTTCAGATCCCAAGTTCTTATATCAGCTCGGAATTTTTTGCGTCGTGAAAAAATTCCCCAATCAGCCCGGGACCAAGAAATCTCCACGTTTCATGGTATTTCTAAACGTATGGCGTCGATATCTGGAAACTCAATTGTCAGATCCCAAGTTCTTATCTCATCTGCGTATTTGACATGTTGTTAAAAAATGGTTTAATCAGCACGGGACCAACAAATGTCCACGTTTCATAGCATTTCTGAATGCATGGCGTCGATAACTGGAAACTCAATTTTCAGATCCCACGTACTTATATCAGCTCGGAATCTTTCGCGTCGTGAAAAAATTCCCCAATCAGCCCGGTACCAAGAAATCTCCACGTTTCATGGTATTTCTAAACGTATAGCGTCGATTACAGAAAACTTAATTTTCAGATCCCAAGTACTTATATCAGCTGCGTATTTTACGTGTCGTTAAAAAATGGTCCAATCAGCACGGGACCAAGAAATGTCCACGTTTCATAGCATTTCTAAATGTATGTCGTCGATAACTGGAATCTCAATTTTCAGATCCCAAGTACTTATATCAGCTCGGAATTTTTCGCGTAGAAAAAAAATTCCTCAATCAGCCCGGGACCAAGAAATGTCCACGTTTCATGGTATTTCTAAACGTATGTCGACGATAACTGGAATCTCAATTTTCAGATCCCAAGTTCTTATATCAGCTCGGAATTTTTCGCGTCGTGCAAAAATTCCCCAATCAGCCCGGGACCAAGAAATGTCCACGTTTCATGGTATTTCTAAACGTATGGCTTCGATACCCGGAAACTCAATTTTCAGATCCCAAGTACTTATATCAGCTCGGCATTTTTCGCGTCGTGAAAAAATTCCCCAATCAGCCCGGGTCCAAGAAATGTCCACGTTTCATGGTATTTCTAAACGTATTGCGGCGATAACAGGAAACTCAATTTTCAGATCCCAAGTACTTATATCATCTGCGTATTTGACATGTTGTTAAAAAATGGTCCAATCAGCACGGGACCAAGAAATGTCCACGTTTCATAGCATTTCTAAATGTATGGCGTTGATAACTGGAATCTCAATTTTCAGATCCCAAGTACTTATATCATCTGCGTATTTGACATGTTGTTAAAAAATGGTCCAATCAGCACGGGACCAACAAATGTCCACGTTTCATAGCATTTCTAAATGTCTGTCGTCGATAACCGGAATCTTAATTTACAGATCCCAAGTACTTATATCGGCTCGGCATTTTTCGCGTCGTGAAAAAATTCCCCAATCAGCCCGGGACTAAGAAGTGTCCACGTTTCATGGTATTTCTAAACGTATGGCGTCGATACCTGGAAACTCAATAGTCAGATCCCAAGTACTTATATCAGCTCGGCATTTTTCGCGTAGTGAAAAAATTCCCCAATCAGCCCGGGACCAAGAAATCTCGACGTTTCATGTTATTTCTAAACGTATGGCGTCGATACCTGGAAACTCAATTTTCAGATCCCAAGTACTTATATCAGCTCGGCATTTTTCGGGTCATGAAAAAATTCCTCAGTCAGCCCGGGACCAAGAAATCTCCAAGTTTCATGGTATTTCTAAACGTATAGCGTCGATAACAGAAAACTCAATTTTCAGATTCCAAGTACTTATATCATCTGCGTATTTGACATGTTGTTAAAAAATGGTCCAATCAGCACGGGACCAAGGAATGTCCACGTTTCATAGCAT
Organism: Perithous albicinctus; assembly: GCA_964016905.1. Classification (NCBI taxonomy): domain Eukaryota; kingdom Metazoa; phylum Arthropoda; class Insecta; order Hymenoptera; family Ichneumonidae; genus Perithous; species Perithous albicinctus. Next base: position 5,017,649 of record OZ024696.1, on the reverse strand, counting down.
TTCTAAATGTATGGCGTCGATACCTGGAAACTCAATAGTCAGATCCCAAATACTTATATCAGCTCGGCATTTTTCGCGTCGTGAAAAAATTCCCCAATCAGCCCGGGACCACTAAATCTCCACGTTTCATGGTATTTCTAAACGTATAGCGTCGATAACAGAAAACTCAATTTTCAGAGCCCAAGTAGTTATATCATCTGCGTATTTGACATGATGTTAAAAAATGGTTCAATCAGCCCGGGACCAAGAAATGTCCACGTTTCATGGTATTTCTAAACGTATGGCGGCGATAACAGGAAACTCAATTTTCAGATCCCAAGTACTTATATCATCTGCGTATTTGACATGTTGTTAAAAAATGGTCCAATCAGCACGGGACCAAGAAATGTCCACGTTTCATAGCATTTCTAAATGTATGGCGTTGATAACTGGAATCTCAATTTTCAGATCCAAAGTACTTATATCATCTGCGTATTTGACATGTTGTTAAAAAATGGTTTAATCAGCACGGGACCAAGAAATGTCCACGTTTCATAGCATTTCTAAATGTATGGCGTTGATAACTGGAATCTCAATTTTCAGATCCCAAGTACTTATATCAGCTCGCCTTTTTTCGCGTCGTGAAAAAATTCCCCAGTCAGCCCGGGACGAAGAAATCTCCACGTTTCATGATATTTCTAAACGTATAGCGTCGATAACAAGAAACTCAATTTTCAGGTCCCAAGTACTTATATCATCTGCGTATTTGACATGTTGTTGAAAAATGGTCCAATCAGCACGGGACCAAGAAATGTCCACGTTTCATAGCATTTCTAAATGTATGTCGACGATAACTGGAATCTCAATTTTCAGATCCCAAGTTCTTATATCAGCTCGGAATTTTTCGCGTCGCGAAAAAATTTCCCAATCAGCCCGGGACCAAGAAATCTCCACGTTTCATGGTATCTCTAAACGCATGAGGTCGATAACTGAAAACTCAATTTTCAGATCCCAAGTACTTATATCATCTGCGTATTTTTCGTGTTGTTAAAAAATGGTCCAATCAGCACGTGAACAAGAAATGTCCACGTTTCATAGCATTTCTAAATGTATGTCGTCGATAACTGGAATCTCAATTTTCAGATCCCAAGTACTTATATCATCTGCGTATTTGACATGTTGTTAAAAAATGGTCCAATCAGCACGGGACCAAGAAATGTCCACGTTTCATAGCATTTCTAAATGTATGGCGTTGATAACTGGAATCTCAATTTTCAGATCCCAAGTACTTATATCATCTGCGTATTTGACATGTTGTTAAAAAATGGTCCAATCAGCACGGGACCAAGAAATGTCCACGTTTCATAGCATTTCTAAATGTATGACGTTGACAACTGGAATCTCAATTTTCAGATCCCAAGTACTTATATCAGCTCGGCATTTTTCGAGTCGTGAAAAAATTCCCCAATCAGCCCGGGACCAAGAAATGTCCATATTTCATGGTATTTCTAAACGTATGGCGTCGATACCTGGAAACTCAATTTTCAGATCCCAAGTACTTATATCAGCTCGGCATTTTTCGCGTCGTGAAAAAATTCCCCAATCAGCCCGGGACCACTAAATCTCCACGTTTCATGGTATTTCTAAACGTATAGCGTCGATAACAGAAAACTCAATTTTCAGATCGCAAGTAGTTATATCGTCTGCGTATTTGACATGATGTTAAAAAATGGTTCAATCAGCACGGGACCAACAAATGTCCACGTTTCATAGCATTTCTAAATGTGTGTAGTCGATAACCGGAATCTCAATTTTCAGATCCCAAGTACTTATATCAGCTCGGAATTTTTCGCGTCGTGAAAAAATTCCCCAATCAGCCCGGGACCACTAAATCTCCACGTTTCATGGTATTTCTAAACGTATAGCGTCGATAACAGAAAACTCAATTTTCAGAGCCCAAGTAGTTATATCATCTGCGTATTTGACATGATGTTAAAAAATGGTTCAATCAGCCCGGGACCAAGAAATGTCCACGTTTCATGGTATTTCTAAACGTATGGCGTCGATAACAGGAATCTCAATTTTCAGATCCCAAGTACTCATATCATCTGCGTATTTTACATGCTGTTGAAAAATGGTCCAATCAGCACGGGACCAAGAAATATCCACGTTTCATAGCATTTCTAAATGTATGTCGTTGATAACTGGAATCTCAATTTTCAGATCCCAAGTACTTATATCAGCTCGAATTTTTTCGCGTCGTGAAAAAATTCCCCAATCAGCCCGGGACAAAGAAATCTCCACGTTTCATGGTATTTCTAAACGTATAGCGTCGATAACAGAAAACTCAATTCTCAGATCCCAAGTACTTATATCAGCTGCGTATTTTACGTGTTGTTAAAAAATGGTCCAATCAGCACGGGACCAACAAATGTCCACGTTTCATAGCATTTCTAAATGCATGGCGTCGATAACTGGAAACTCAATTTTCAGATCCCAAGTTCTTATATCGGCTCGGAATTTTTTGCGTCGTGAAAAAATTCCCCAATCAGCCCGGGACCAAGAAATCTCCACGTTTCATGGTATTTCTAAACGTATGGCGTCGATATCTGGAAACTCAATTGTCAGATCCCAAGTTCTTATATCATCTGCGTATTTGACATGTTGTTAAAAAATGGTTTAATCAGCACGGGACCAACAAATGTCCACGTTTCATAGCATTTCTGAATGCATGGCGTCGATAACTGGAAACTCAATTTTCAGATCCCACGTACTTATATCAGCTCGGAATCTTTCGCGTCGTGAAAAAATTCCCCAATCAGCCCGGGACCAAGAAATCTCCACGTTTCATGGTATTTCTAAACGTATAGCGTCGATTACAGAAAACTTAATTTTCAGATCCCAAGTACTTATATCAGCTGCGTATTTTACGTGTCGTTAAAAAATGGTCCAATCAGCACGGGACCAACAAATGTCCGCGTTTCATAGCATTTCTAAATGTCTGTCGTCGATAACCGGAATCTCAATTTTCAGATCCCAAGAACTTACATCAGCTCGGAATTTTTCGCGTCGTGAAAAAATTCCCCAATCAGCCCGGGACCAAGAAATCTCCACGTTTCATTGTATTTCTAAACGTATAGCTTCGATAACAGAAAACTCAATTTTCAGATCCCAAGTACTTATATCAGCTGCGTATTTTACGGGACGGTAAAATATGGTCCAATCAGCACGGGACCAACAAATGTCCACGTTTCATAGCATTTCTAAATTAATGGCGTCGATAACTGGAAACTCAATTTTCAGATCCCAAGTTCTTATATCAGCTCGGAATTTTTCGCGTCGTGAAAAAATTCCCCAATCAGCCCGGGACCAAGAAATGTCCACGTTTCATGGTATATCTAAACGTATGGCGTCGATACCTGGAAACTCAATTTTCAGATTCCAAGTACTTATATCAGCTCGTAATTTTTCGCGTCGTGAAAAAATTCCCCAATCAGCCCGGGACCAAGAAATGTCCACGTTTCATGGTATTTCTAAACGCATGAGGTCGATAACTGAAAACTCAATTTTCAGATCCCAAGTACTTATGTCAGCTCCGTATTTCACGTGTTGTTAAAAGATGGTCCGATCAGCCCGGGACCAAGAAATGTCCACGTTTCATAGCATTTCTAAATGTAAGTCGTTGATAACTGGAAACTCAATTTTCAGATCCCAAGTTCTTATATCAGCTCGGAATTTTTCGCGTCGTGAAAAAATTCCCCAATCAGCCCGGGACCAAGAAATGTCCACGTTTCATGGTATTTCTAAACGTATAGCGTCGATAACAGAAAACTCAATTCTCAGATCCCAAGTACTTATATCAGCTGCGTATTTTACGTGTTGTTAAAAAATGGTCCAATCAGCACGGGACCAACAAATGTCCACGTTTCATAGCATTTCTAAATGCATGGCGTCGATAACTGGAAACTCAATTTTCAGATCCCAAGTTCTTATATCAGCTCGGAATTTTTTGCGTCGTGAAAAAATTCCCCAATCAGCCCGGGACCAAGAAATCTCCACGTTTCATGGTATTTCTAAACGTATGGCGTCGATATCTGGAAACTCAATTGTCAGATCCCAAGTTCTTATATCATCTGCGAATTTGACATGTTGTTAAAAAATGGTTTAATCAGCACGGGACCAACAAATGTCCACGTTTCATAGCATTTCTGAATGCATGGCGTCGATAACTGGAAACTCAATTTTCAGATCCCACGTACTTATATCAGCTCGGAATCTTTCGCGTCGTGAAAAAATTCCCCAATCAGCCCGGGACCAAGAAATCTCCACGTTTCATGGTATTTCTAAACGTATAGCGTCGATTACAGAAAACTTAATTTTCAGATCCCAAGTACTTATATCAGCTGCGTATTTTACGTGTCGTTAAAAAATGGTCCAATCAGCACGGGACCAACAAATGTCCACGTTTCATAGCATTTCTAAATGCATGGCGTCGATAACTGGAAACTCAATTTTCAGATCCCAAGTACTTATATCAGCTCGGAATCTATCGCGTCGTGAAAAAATTCCCCAATCAGCCCGAGACCAAGAAATGTTCACGTTTCATGGTATTTCTAAACGTATGCCGTCGATACCTGGAAACTCAATTGTCAGATCCCAAGTACTTATATCAGCTCGGCATTTTTCGCGTCGTGAAAAAATTCCCCAATCAGCCCGGGACCAAGAAATGTCCGCGTTTCATAGCATTTCTAAATGTCTGTCGTCGATAACCGGAATCTCAATTTTCAGATCCCAAGAACTTATATCAGCTCGGAATTTTTCGCGTCGTGAAAAAATTCCCCAATCAGCCCGGGACCAAGAAATCTCCACGTTTCATTGTATTTCTAAACGTATAGCTTCGATAACAGAAAACTCAATTTTCAGATCCCAAGTACTTATATCAGCTGCGTATTTTACGGGACGGTAAAATATGGTCCAATCAGCACGGGACCAACAAATGTCCACGTTTCATAGCATTTCTAAATTAATGGCGTCGATAACTGGAAACTCAATTTTCAGATCCCAAGTTCTTATATCAGCTCGGAATTTTTCGCGTCGTGAAAAAATTCCCCAATCAGCCCGGGACCAAGAAATGTCCACGTTTCATGGTATATCTAAACGTATGGCGTCGATACCTGGAAACTCAATTTTCAGATCCCAAGTACTTATATCAGCTCGGAATTTTTCGCGTCGTGAAAAAATTCCCCAATCAGCCCGGGACCAAGAAATGTCCACGTTTCATGGTATTTCTAAACGCATGAGGTCGATAACTGAAAACTCAATTTTCAGATCCCAAGTACTTATGTCAGCTCCGTATTTCACGTGTTGTTAAAAGATGGTCCGATCAGCCCGGGACCAAGAAATGTCCACGTTTCATAGCATTTCTAAATGTATGTCGTTGATAACTGGAAACTCAATTTTCAGATCCCAAGTTCTTATATCAGCTCGGAATTTTTCGCGTCGTGAAAAAATTCCCCAATCAGCCCGGGACCAAGAAATGTCCACGTTTCATGGTATTTCTAAACGAATGGCGTCGATACCTGGAAACTCAATTGTCAGATCCCAAGTACTTATATCAGCTCGGCATTTTTCGCGTCGTGAAAAAATTCCCCAGTCAGCCCGGGACCAAGAAATATCCACGTTTCATGGTATTTCTAAACGTATAGCGTCGATAACAGAAAACTCAATTTGCAGATCCCAAATACTTATATCAGCTGCGTATTTTACGTGTTGTTAAAAAATGCTCCAATCAGCCCGGGACCAACAATTGTCCACGTTTCATGGTATTTCTAAACGTATAGCGTCGATAACATAAAACTCAATTTTCAGATCCCAAGTACTTATATCATCTGCGTATTTGACATGTTGTTAAAAAATGGTCCAATCAGCACGGGACCAACAAATGTCCACGTTTCATAGCATTTCTAAATGTCTGTCGTCGATAACCGGAATCTTAATTTACAGATCCCAAGTACTTATATCAGCTCGAATTTTTTCGCGTCGTGAAAAAATTCCCCAATCAGCCCGGGACAAAGAAATCTCCACGTTTCATGGTATTTCTAAACGTATAGCGTCGATAACAGAAAACTCAATTCTCAGATCCCAAGTACTTATATCAGCTGCGTATTTTACGTGTTGTTAAAAAATGGTCCAATCAGCACGGGACCAACAAATGTCCACGTTTCATAGCATTTCTAAATGCATGGCGTCGATAACTGGAAACTCAATTTTCAGATCCCAAGTTCTTATATCAGCTCGGAATTTTTTGCGTCGTGAAAAAATTCCCCAATCAGCCCGGGACCAAGAAATCTCCACGTTTCATGGTATTTCTAAACGTATGGCGTCGATATCTGGAAACTCAATTGTCAGATCCCAAGTTCTTAAATCATCTGCGTATTTGACATGTTGTTAAAAAATGGTTTAATCAGCACGGGACCAACAAATGTCCACGTTTCATAGCATTTCTGAATGCATGGCGTCGATAACTGGAAACTCAATTTTCAGATCCCACGTACTTATATCAGCTCGGAATCTTTCGCGTCGTGAAAAAATTCCCCAATCAGCCCGGTACCAAGAAATCTCCACGTTTCATGGTATTTCTAAACGTATAGCGTCGATTACAGAAAACTTAATTTTCAGATCCCAAGTACTTATATCAGCTGCGTATTTTACGTGTCGTTAAAAAATGGTCCAATCAGCACGGGACCAAGAAATGTCCACGTTTCATAGCATTTCTAAATGTATGGCGTTGATAACTGGAATCTCAATTTTCAGATCCAAAGTACTTATATCATCTGCGTATTTGACATGTTGTTAAAAAATGGTTTAATCAGCACGGGACCAAGAAATGTCCACGTTTCATAGCATTTCTAAATGTATGGCGTTGATAACTGGAATCTCAATTTTCAGATCCCAAGTACTTATATCAGCTCGCCTTTTTTCGCGTCGTGAAAAAATTCCCCAGTCAGCCCGGGACGAAGAAATCTCCACGTTTCATGGTATTTCTAAACGTATAGCGTCGATAACAGGAAACTCAATTTTCAGGTCCCAAGTACTTATATCATCTGCGTATTTGACATGTTGTTGAAAAATGGTCCAATCAGCACGGGACCAAGAAATGTCCACGTTTCATAGCATTTCTAAATGTCTGTCGTCGATAACCGGAATCTCAATTTTCAGATCCCAAGTACTTATATCAGCTCGGCATTTTTCGCGTCGTGAAAAAATTCCCCAATCATGGTATTTCTAAACGTATAGCGTCGATAACAGAAAACTCAATTTTCAGATCCCAAGAACTTATATCAGCTGCGTATTTTACGTGTTGTCAAAAAATGATCCAATCAGCCAGGGACCAAGAAATGTCAACGTTTCATGGCATTTCTAAACGTATTGCGGCGATAACTGGAATCTCAATTTTCAGATCCCAAGTACTCATATCATCTGCGTATTTTACATGCTGTTAAAATATGGTCCAATCAGCATGGAACCAAGAAATGTCCACGTTTCATGGTATTTCTAAACGTACGGCGTCGACACCTGGAAACTCAGTTTTCAGATCCCAAGTACTTATATCAGCTCGGCATTTTTCGCGTCATGAAAAAATTCCTCATTGAGCCCGGGACCAAGAAATCTCCACGTTTCATGGTATTTCTAAACGTATAGCGTCGATAACAGAAAACTCAATTTTCAGATCCCAAGTACTTATATCAGCTGCGTATTTTACGTGTTGTTAAAAAATGGTCCAATCAGCACGGGACCAACAAATATCCACGTTTCATAGCATTTCTAAATGTATGTCGACGATAACTGGAATCTCAATTTTCAGATCCCAAGTACTTATATCAGCTCGGAATTTTTCGCGTCGTGAAAAAATTCCCCAATCAGCCCGGGACCAAGTAATGTCCACGTTTCATGGTATTTCTAAACGTATGGCGTCGATACCTGGAAACTCAATTGTCAGATCCCAAGTACTCATATCATCTGCGTATTTTACATGTCCTTAAAAATGGTCCAATCAGCACGGGACCAAGAAATGTCCACGTTTCGTAGCATTTCTAAATGTCTGTCGTCGATAACCGGAATCTCAATTTTCAGATCCCAAGTACTTATATCAGCTCGGAATTTTTCGCGTCGCGAAAAAATTTCCCAATCAGCCCGAGACCAAGAAATCTCCACGTTTCATGGTATTTCTAAACGCATGAGGTCGATAACTGAAAACTCAATTTTCAGATCCCAAGTACTTATATCATCTGCGTATTTTTCGTGTTGTTAATAAATGGTCCAATCAGCACGTGAACAAGAAATGTCCACGTTTCATAGCATTTCTAAATGTATGTCGTCGATAACTGGAATCTCAATTTTCAGATCCCAAGTACTTATATCAGCTCGGAATTTTTCGCGTAGTAAAAAAATTCCTCAATCAGCCCGGGACCAAGAAATGTCCACGTTTCATGGTATTTCTAAACGTATGGCGTCGATACCTGGAAACTCAATTTTCAGATCCCAAGTACTTATATCAGCTCGGCATTTTTCGCGTCGTGAAAAAATTCCCCAATCAGCCCGGGTCCAAGAAATGTCCACGTTTCATGGTATTTCTAAACGTATGGCGTCGATAACTGGAAACTCAATTGTCAGATCCTAAGTACTCATATCATCTGCGTATTTTACATGTTCTTAAAAATGGTCCAATCAGCACGGGACCAAGAAATGTCCACGTTTCATAGCATTTCTAAATGTCTGTCGTCGATAACCGGAATCTCAATGTTCAGATCCCAAGTACTTATATCAGCTCGGAATTTTTCGCGTAGTAAAAAAATTCCTCAATCAGCCCGGGACCAAGAAATGTCCACGTTTCATGGTATTTCTAAACGTATGTCGACGATAACTGGAATCTCAATTTTCAGATCCCAAGTTCTTATATCAGCTCGGAATTTTTCGCGTCGTGCAAAAATTCCCCAATCAGCCCGGGACCAAGAAATGTCCACGTTTCATGGTATTTCTAAACGTATGGCTTCGATACCCGGAAACTCAATTTTCAGATCCCAAGTACTTATATCAGCTCGGCATTTTTCGCGTCGTGAAAAAATTCCCCAATCAGCCCGGGTCCAAGAAATGTCCACGTTTCATGGTATTTCTAAACGTATTGCGGCGATAACAGGAAACTCAATTTTCAGATCCCAAGTACTTATATCATCTGCGTATTTGACATGTTGTTAAAAAATGGTCCAATCAGCACGGGACCAAGAAATGTCCACGTTTCATAGCATTTCTAAATGTATGGCGTTGATAACTGGAATCTCAATTTTCAGATCCCAAGTACTTATATCATCTGCGTATTTGACATGTTGTTAAAAAATGGTCCAATCAGCACGGGACCAACAAATGTCCACGTTTCATAGCATTTCTAAATGTCTGTCGTCGATAACCGGAATCTTAATTTACAGATCCCAAGTACTTATATCGGCTCGGCATTTTTCGCGTCGTGAAAAAATTCCCCAATCAGCCCGGGACTAAGAAGTGTCCACGTTTCATGGTATTTCTAAACGTATGGCGTCGATACCTGGAAACTCAATAGTCAGATCCCAAGTACTTATATCAGCTCGGCATTTTTCGCGTAGTGAAAAAATTCCCCAATCAGCCCGGGACCAAGAAATCTCGACGTTTCATGTTATTTCTAAACGTATGGCGTCGATATCTGGAAACTCAATTTTCAGATCCCAAGTACTTATATCAGCTCGGCATTTTTCGGGTCATGAAAAAATTCCTCAGTCAGCCCGGGACCAAGAAATCTCCAAGTTTCATGGTATTTCTAAACGTATAGCGTCGATAACAGAAAACTCAATTTTCAGATTCCAAGTACTTATATCATCTGCGTATTTGACATGTTGTTAAAAAATGGTCCAATCAGCACGGGACCAAGGAATGTCGACGTTTCATAGCGTTTCTAAATATATGGCGTCGATACCTGGAAACTCAATAGTCAGATCCCAAGTACTTATATCAGCTCGGCATTTGTCGCGTCGTGAAAAAATTCCCCAATCAGCCCGGGACCACTAAATCTCCACGTTTCATGGTATTTCTAAACGTATAGCGTCGATAACAGAAAACTCAATTTTCAGAGCCCAAGTAGTTATATCATCTGCGTATTTGACATGATGTTAAAAAATGGTTCAATCAGCCCGGGACCAAGAAATGTCCACGTTTCATAGCATTTCTAAATGTATGGCGTTGATAACTGGAATCTCAATTTTCAGATCCCAAGTACTTATATCAGCTCGCCTTTTTTCGCGTCGTGAAAAAATTCCCCAGTCAGCCCGGGACGAAGAAATCTCCACGTTTCATGGTATTTCTAAACGTATAGCGTCGATAACAGGAAACTCAATTTTCAGGTCCCAAGTACTTATATCATCTGCGTATTTGACATGTTGTTGAAAAATGGTCCAATCAGCACGGGACCAAGAAATGTCCACGTTTCATAGCATTTCTAAATGTATGTCGACGATAACTGGAATCTCAATTTTCAGATCCCAAGTTCTTATATCAGCTCGGAATTTTTCGCGTCGTGAAAAAATTCCCCAATCAGCCCGGGACCAAGTAATGTCCACGTTTCATGGTATTTCTAAACGTATGGCGTCGATACCTGGAAACTCAATTGTCAGATCCCAAGTACTCATATCATCTGCGTATTTTACATGTTCTTAAAAATGGTCCAATCAGCACGGGACCAAGAAATGTCCACGTTTCATAGCATTTCTAAATGTCTGTCGTCGATAACCGGAATCTCAATGTTCAGATCCCAAGTACTTATATCAGCTCGGAATTTTTCGCGTCGCGAAAAAATTTCCCAATCAGCCCGGGACCAAGAAATCTCCACGTTTCATGGTATCTCTAAACGCATGAGGTCGATAACTGAAAACTCAATTTTCAGATCCCAAGTACTTATATCATCTGCGTATTTTTCGTGTTGTTAAAAAATGGTCCAATCAGCACGTGAACAAGAAATGTCCACGTTTCATAGCATTTCTAAATGTATGTCGTCGATAACTGGAATCTCAATTTTCAGATCCCAAGTACTTATATCATCTGCGTATTTGACATGTTGTTAAAAAATGGTCCAATCAGCACGGGACCAAGAAATGTCCACGTTTCATAGCATTTCTAAATGTATGGCGTTGATAACTGGAATCTCAATTTTCAGATCCCAAGTACTTATATCATCTGCGTATTTGACATGTTGTTAAAAAATGGTCCAATCAGCACGGGACCAAGAAATGTCCACGTTTCATAGCATTTCTAAATGTATGACGTTGACAACTGGAATCTCAATTTTCAGATCCCAAGTACTTATATCAGCTCGGCATTTTTCGAGTCGTGAAAAAATTCCCCAATCAGCCCGGGACCAAGAAATGTCCATATTTCATGGTATTTCTAATCGTATGGCGTCGATACCTGGAAACTCAATTTTCAGATCCCAAGTACTTATATCAGCTCGGCATTTTTCGCGTCGTGAAAAAATTCCCCAATCAGCCCGGGACCACTAAATCTCCACGTTTCATGGTATTTCTAAACGTATAGCGTCGATAACAGAAAACTCAATTTTCAGATCCCAAGTAGTTATATCGTCTGCGTATTTGACATGATGTTAAAAAATGGTTCAATCAGCACGGGACCAACAAATGTCCACGTTTCATAGCATTTCTAAATGTGTGTAGTCGATAACCGGAATCTCAATTTTCAGATCCCAAGTACTTATATCAGCTCGGAATTTTTCGCGTCGTGAAAAAATTCCCCAATCAGCCCGGGACCACTAAATCTCCACGTTTCATGGTATTTCTAAACGTATAGCGTCGATAACAGAAAACTCAATTTTCAGAGCCCAAGTAGTTATATCATCTGCGTATTTGACATGATGTTGAAAAATGGTCCAATCAGCCCGGGACCAAGAAATGTCCACGTTTCATAGCATTTCTAAATGTATGTCGTTGATAACTGGAAACTCAATTTTCAGATCCCAAGTTCTTATATCAGCTTGGAATTTTTCGCGTCGTGAAAAAATTCCCCAATCAGCCCGGGACCAAGAAATGTCCACGTTTCATGGTATTTCTAAACGAATGGCGTCGATACCTGGAAACTCAATTGTCAGATCCCAAGTACTTATATCAGCTCGGCATTTTTCGCGTCGTGAAAAAATTCCCCAATCAGTCCGGGACCAAGAAAAGTCCACGTTTCATGGTATTTCTAAACGTATGGAGGCGATAACTGGAATCCCAATTTTCAGATCCCAAGAACATATATTAGCAGCGTATTTTTAGTGTTGTTAAAAAATGGTCCAATCAGCACGTGAACATGAAATGTCCACGTTTCATAGCATTTCTAAATGTATGTCGACGATAACTGGAATCTCAATTTTCAGATCCCAAGTTCTTATATCAGCTCGGAATTTTTCGGGTCGTGAAAAAATTCCCCAATCAGCCCGGGACCAAGTAATGTCCACGTTTCATGGTATTTCTAAACGTATGGCGTCGATACCTGGAAACTCAATTGTCAGATCCCAAGTACTCATATCATCTGCGTATTTTACATGTTCTTAAAAATGGTCCAATCAGCACGGGACCAAGAAATGTCCACGTTTCATAGCATTTCTAAATGTCTGTCGTCGATAACCGGAATCTTAATGTTCAGATCCCAAGTACTTATATCAGCTCGGAATTTTTCGCGTCGCGAAAAAATTTCCCAATCAGCCCGGGACCAAGAAATCTCCACGTTTCATGGTATCTCTAAACGCATGAGGTCGATAACTGAAAACTCAATTTTCAGATCCCAAGTACTTATATCATCTGCGTATTTTTCGTGTTGTTAAAAAATGGTTCAATCAGCACGTGAACAAGAAATGTCCACGTTTCATAGCATTTCTAAATGTATGTCGTCGATAACTGGAATCTCAATTTTCAGATCCCAAGTACTTATATCATCTGCGTATTTGACATGTTGTTAAAAAATGGTCCAATCAGCACGGGACCAAGAAATGTCCACGTTTCATAGCATTTCTAAATGTATGGCGTTGATAACTGGAATCTCAATTTTCAGATCCCAAGTACTTATATCATCTGCGTATTTGACATGTTGTTAAAAAATGGTCCAATCAGCACGGGACCAAGAAATGTCCACGTTTCATAGCATTTCTAAATGTATGGCATTGATAACTGGAATGTCAATTTTCAGATCCCAAGTACTTATATCAGCTCGGCTTTTTTCGCGTCGTGAAAAAATACCTCAATCAGCCCGGGACCAAGAAATGTCCACGTTTCATGGCATTTCTAAACGTATGGCCTCGATACCTGGAAACTCAATTTTCAGATCCCAAGTACTTATATCATCTGCGTATTTGACATGTTGTTAAAAAATGGTTTAATCAGCACGGGACCAAGAAATGTCTACGTTTCATAGCATTTCTAAATGTATGGCGTTGATAACTGGAATGTCAATTTTCAGATCCCAAGTACTTATATCAGCTCGGCTTTTTTCGCGTCGTGAAAAAATACCTCAATCAGCCCGGGACCAAGAAATGTCCACGTTTCATGGTATTTCTAAACGTATGGCGTCGATACCCGGAAACTCAATTTTCAGATCCCAAGTACTTATATCAGCTCGGCATTTTTCGCGTCGTGAAAAAATTCCCCAATCAGCCCGGGTCCAAGAAATGTCCACGTTTCATGGTATTTCTAAACGTATTGCGGCGATAACAGGAAACTCAATTTTCAGATCCCAAGTACTTATATCATCTGCGTATTTGACATGTTGTTAAAAAATGGTCCAATCAGCACGGGACCAAGAAATGTCCACGTTTCATAGCATTTCTAAATGTATGACGTTGACAACTGGAATCTCAATTTTCAGATCCCAAGTACTTATATCAGCTCGGCTTTTTTCGAGTCGTGAAAAAATTCCCCAATAAGCCCGGGACCAAGAAATGTCCATATTCCATGGTATTTCTAAACGTATGGCGTCGATACCTGGAAACTCAATTTTCAGATCCCAAGTACTTATATCAGCTCGGCATTTTTCGCGTCGTGAAAAAATTCCCCAATCAGCCCGGGACCACTAAATCTCCACGTTTCATGGTATTTCTAAACGTATAGCGTCGATAACAGAAAACTCAATTTTCAGATCCCAAGTAGTTATATCGTCTGCGTATTTGACATGATGTTAAAAAATGGTTCAATCAGCACGGGACCAACAAATGTCCACGTTTCATAGCATTTCTAAATGTGTGTAGTCGATAACCGGAATCTCAATTTTCAGATCCCAAGTTCTTATATCAGCTCGGAATTTTTTGCGTCGTGAAAAAATTCCCCAATCAGCCCGGGACCAAGAAATCTCCACGTTTCATGGTATTTCTAAACGTATGGCGTCGATATCTGGAAACTCAATTGTCAGATCCCAAGTTCTTATATCATCTGCGAATTTGACATGTTGTTAAAAAATGGTTTAATCAGCACGGGACCAACAAATGTCCACGTTTCATAGCATTTCTGAATGCATGGCGTCGATAACTGGAAACTCAATTTTCAGATCCCACGTACTTATATCAGCTCGGAATCTTTCGCGTCGTGAAAAAATTCCCCAATCAGCCCGGGACCAAGAAATCTCCACGTTTCATGGTATTTCTAAACGTATAGCGTCGATTACAGAAAACTTAATTTTCAGATCCCAAGTACTTATATCAGCTGCGTATTTTACGTGTCGTTAAAAAATGGTCCAATCAGCACGGGACCAACAAATGTCCACGTTTCATAGCATTTCTAAATGCATGGCGTCGATAACTGGAAACTCAATTTTCAGATCCCAAGTACTTATATCAGCTCGGAATCTATCGCGTCGTGAAAAAATTCCCCAATCAGCCCGAGACCAAGAAATGTTCACGTTTCATGGTATTTCTAAACGTATGCCGTCGATACCTGGAAACTCAATTGTCAGATCCCAAGTACTTATATCAGCTCGGCATTTTTCGCGTCGTGAAAAAATTCCCCAATCAGCCCGGGACCAAGAAATGTCCGCGTTTCATAGCATTTCTAAATGTCTGTCGTCGATAACCGGAATCTCAATTTTCAGATCCCAAGAACTTATATCAGCTCGGAATTTTTCGCGTCGTGAAAAAATTCCCCAATCAGCCCGGGACCAAGAAATCTCCACGTTTCATGGTATTTCTAAACGTATGGCGTCGATATCTGGAAACTCAATTGTCAGATCCCAAGTTCTTATATCATCTGCGTATTTGACATGTTGTTAAAAAATGGTTTAATCAGCACGGGACCAACAAATGTCCACGTTTCATAGCATTTCTGAATGCATGGCGTCGATAACTGGAAACTCAATTTTCAGATCCCACGTACTTATATCAGCTCGGAATCTTTCGCGTCGTGAAAAAATTCCCCAATCAGCCCGGTACCAAGAAATCTCCACGTTTCATGGTATTTCTAAACGTATAGCGTCGATTACAGAAAACTTAATTTTCAGATCCCAAGTACTTATATCAGCTGCGTATTTTACGTGTCGTTAAAAAATGGTCCAATCAGCACGGGACCAAGAAATGTCCACGTTTCATAGCATTTCTAAATGTATGGCGTTGATAACTGGAATCTCAATTTTCAGATCCAAAGTACTTATATCATCTGCGTATTTGACATGTTGTTAAAAAATGGTTTAATCAGCACGGGACCAAGAAATGTCCACGTTTCATAGCATTTCTAAATGTATGGCGTTGATAACTGGAATCTCAATTTTCAGATCCCAAGTACTTATATCAGCTCGCCTTTTTTCGCGTCGTGAAAAAATTCCCCAGTCAGCCCGGGACGAAGAAATCTCCACGTTTCATGGTATTTCTAAACGTATAGCGTCGATAACAGGAAACTCAATTTTCAGGTCCCAAGTACTTATATCATCTGCGTATTTGACATGTTGTTGAAAAATGGTCCAATCAGCACGGGACCAAGAAATGTCCACGTTTCATAGCATTTCTAAATGTCTGTCGTCGATAACCGGAATCTCAATTTTCAGATCCCAAGTACTTATATCAGCTCGGCATTTTTCGCGTCGTGAAAAAATTCCCCAATCATGGTATTTCTAAACGTATAGCGTCGATAACAGAAAACTCAATTTTCAGATCCCAAGAACTTATATCAGCTGCGTATTTTACGTGTTGTCAAAAAATGATCCAATCAGCCAGGGACCAAGAAATGTCAACGTTTCATGGCATTTCTAAACGTATTGCGGCGATAACTGGAATCTCAATTTTCAGATCCCAAGTACTCATATCATCTGCGTATTTTACATGCTGTTAAAATATGGTCCAATCAGCATGGAACCAAGAAATGTCCACGTTTCATGGTATTTCTAAACGTACGGCGTCGACACCTGGAAACTCAGTTTTCAGATCCCAAGTACTTATATCAGCTCGGCATTTTTCGCGTCATGAAAAAATTCCTCATTGAGCCCGGGACCAAGAAATCTCCACGTTTCATGGTATTTCTAAACGTATAGCGTCGATAACAGAAAACTCAATTTTCAGATCCCAAGTACTTATATCAGCTGCGTATTTTACGTGTTGTTAAAAAATGGTCCAATCAGCACGGGACCAACAAATATCCACGTTTCATAGCATTTCTAAATGTATGTCGACGATAACTGGAATCTCAATTTTCAGATCCCAAGTACTTATATCAGCTCGGAATTTTTCGCGTCGTGAAAAAATTCCCCAATCAGCCCGGGACCAAGTAATGTCCACGTTTCATGGTATTTCTAAACGTATGGCGTCGATACCTGGAAACTCAATTGTCAGATCCCAAGTACTCATATCATCTGCGTATTTTACATGTCCTTAAAAATGGTCCAATCAGCACGGGACCAAGAAATGTCCACGTTTCATAGCATTTCTAAATGTCTGTCGTCGATAACCGGAATCTCAATTTTCAGATCCCAAGTACTTATATCATCTGCGTATTTTTCGTGTTGTTAATAAATGGTCCAATCAGCACGTGAACAAGAAATGTCCACGTTTCATAGCATTTCTAAATGTATGTCGTCGATAACTGGAATCTCAATTTTCAGATCCCAAGTACTTATATCAGCTCGGAATTTTTCGCGTAGTAAAAAAATTCCTCAATCAGCCCGGGACCAAGAAATGTCCACGTTTCATGGTATTTCTAAACGTATGGCGTCGATACCTGGAAACTCAATTTTCAGATCCCAAGTACTTATATCAGCTCGGCATTTTTCGCGTCGTGAAAAAATTCCCCAATCAGCCCGGGTCCAAGAAATGTCCACGTTTCATGGTATTTCTAAACGTATGGCGTCGATACCTGGAAACTCAATTGTCAGATCCCAAGTACTCATATCATCTGCGTATTTTACATGTTCTTAAAAATGGTCCAATCAGCACGGGACCAAGAAATGTCCACGTTTCATAGCATTTCTAAATGTCTGTCGTCGATAACCGGAATCTCAATGTTCAGATCCCAAGTACTTATATCAGCTCGGAATTTTTCGCGTCGCGAAAAAATTTCCCAATCAGCCCCGGACCAAGAAATCTCCACGTTTCATGGTATTTCTAAACGCATGAGGACGATAACTGAAAACTCAATTTTCAGATCCCAAGTACTTATATCATCTGCGTATTTTTCGTGTTGTTAAAAAATGGTCCAATCAGCACGTGAACAAGAAATGTCCACGTTTCATAGCATTTCTAAATGTATGTCGTCGATAACTGGAATCTCAATTTTCAGATCCCAAGTACTTATATCAGCTCGGAATTTTTCGCGTAGAAAAAAAATTCCTCAATCAGCCCGGGACCAAGAAATGTCCACGTTTCATGGTATTTCTAAACGTATGTCGACGATAACTGGAATCTCAATTTTCAGATCCCAAGTTCTTATATCAGCTCGGAATTTTTCGCGTCGTGCAAAAATTCCCCAATCAGCCCGGGACCAAGAAATGTCCACGTTTCATGGTATTTCTAAACGTATGGCTTCGATACCCGGAAACTCAATTTTCAGATCCCAAGTACTTATATCAGCTCGGCATTTTTCGCGTCGTGAAAAAATTCCCCAATCAGCCCGGGTCCAAGAAATGTCCACGTTTCATGGTATTTCTAAACGTATTGCGGCGATAACAGGAAACTCAATTTTCAGATCCCAAGTACTTATATCATCTGCGTATTTGACATGTTGTTAAAAAATGGTCCAATCAGCACGGGACCAAGAAATGTCCACGTTTCATAGCATTTCTAAATGTATGGCGTTGATAACTGGAATCTCAATTTTCAGATCCCAAGTACTTATATCATCTGCGTATTTGACATGTTGTTAAAAAATGGTCCAATCAGCACGGGACCAACAAATGTCCACGTTTCATAGCATTTCTAAATGTCTGTCGTCGATAACCGGAATCTTAATTTACAGATCCCAAGTACTTATATCGGCTCGGCATTTTTCGCGTCGTGAAAAAATTCCCCAATCAGCCCGGGACTAAGAAGTGTCCACGTTTCATGGTATTTCTAAACGTATGGCGTCGATACCTGGAAACTCAATAGTCAGATCCCAAGTACTTATATCAGCTCGGCATTTTTCGCGTAGTGAAAAAATTCCCCAATCAGCCCGGGACCAAGAAATCTCGACGTTTCATGTTATTTCTAAACGTATGGCGTCGATACCTGGAAACTCAATTTTCAGATCCCAAGTACTTATATCAGCTCGGCATTTTTCGGGTCATGAAAAAATTCCTCAGTCAGCCCGGGACCAAGAAATCTCCAAGTTTCATGGTATTTCTGTAACGTATAGCGTCGATAACAGAAAACTCAATTTTCAGATTCCAAGTACTTATATCATCTGCGTATTTGACATGTTGTTAAAAAATGGTCCAATCAGCACGGGACCAAGGAATGTCCACGTTTCATAGCATTTCTAAATGTATGGCGTCGATACCTGGAAACTCAATAGTCAGATCCCAAGTACTTATATCAGCTCGGCATTTTTCGCGTCGTGAAAAAATTCCCCAATCAGCCCGGGACCACTAAATCTCCACGTTTCATGGTATTTCTAAACGTATAGCGTCGATAACAGAAAACTCAATTTTCAGAGCCCAAGTAGTTATATCATCTGCGTATTTGACATGATGTTAAAAAATGGTTCAATCAGCCCGGGACCAAGAAATGTCCACGTTTCATGGTATTTCTAAACGTATGGCGGCGATAACAGGAAACTCAATTTTCAGATCCCAAGTACTTATATCATCTGCGTATTTGACATGTTGTTAAAAAATGGTCCAATCAGCACGGGACCAAGAAATGTCCACGTTTCATAGCATTTCTAAATGTATGGCGTTGATAACTGGAATCTCAATTTTCAGATCCAAAGTACTTATATCATCTGCGTATTTGACATGTTGTTAAAAAATGGTTTAATCAGCACGGTACCAAGAAATGTCCACGTTTCATAGCATTTCTAAATGTATGGCGTTGATAACTGGAATCTCAATTTTCAGATCCCAAGTACTTATATCAGCTCGCCTTTTTTCGCGTCGTGAAAAAATTCCCCAGTCAGCCCGGGACGAAGAAATCTCCACGTTTCATGATATTTCTAAACGTATAGCGTCGATAACAGGAAACTCAATTTTCAGGTCCCAAGTACTTATATCATCTGCGTATTTGACATGTTGTTGAAAAATGGTCCAATCAGCACGGGACCAAGAAATGTCCACGTTTCATAGCATTTCTAAATGTATGTCGACGATAACTGGAATCTCAATTTTCAGATCCCAAGTTCTTATATCAGCTCGGAATTTTTCGCGTCGTGAAAAAATTCCCCAATCAGCCCGGGACCAAGTAATGTCCACGTTTCATGGTATTTCTAAACGTATGGCGTCGATACCTGGAAACTCAATTGTCAGATCCCAAGTACTCATATCATCTGCGTATTTTACATGTTCTTAAAAATGTTCCAATCAGCACGGGACCAAGAAATGTCCACGTTTCATAGCATTTCTAAATGTCTGTCGTCGATAACCGGAATCTCAATGTTCAGATCCCAAGTACTTATATCAGCTCGGAATTTTTCGCGTCGCGAAAAAATTTCCCAATCAGCCCGGGACCAAGAAATCTCCACGTTTCATGGTATCTCTAAACGCATGAGGTCGATAACTGAAAACTCAATTTTCAGATCCCAAGTACTTATATCATCTGCGTATTTTTCGTGTTGTTAAAAAATGGTCCAATCAGCACGTGAACAAGAAATGTCCACGTTTCATAGCATTTCTAAATGTATGTCGTCGATAACTGGAATCTCAATTTTCAGATCCCAAGTACTTATATCATCTGCGTATTTGACATGTTGTTAAAAAATGGTCCAATCAGCACGGGACCAAGAAATGTCCACGTTTCATAGCATTTCTAAATGTATGGCGTTGATAACTGGAATCTCAATTTTCAGATCCCAAGTACTTATATCATCTGCGTATTTGACATGTTGTTAAAAAATGGTCCAATCAGCACGGGACCAAGAAATGTCCACGTTTCATAGCATTTCTAAATGTATGACGTTGACAACTGGAATCTCAATTTTCAGATCCCAAGTACTTATATCAGCTCGGAATTTTTCGCGTCGTGAAAAAATTCCCCAATCAGCCCGGGACCACTAAATCTCCACGTTTCATGGTATTTCTAAACGTATAGCGTCGATAACAGAAAACTCAATTTTCAGAGCCCAAGTAGTTATATCATCTGCGTATTTGACATGATGTTGAAAAATGGTCCAATCAGCCCGGGACCAAGAAATGTCCACGTTTCATAGCATTTCTAAATGTATGTCGTTGATAACTGGAAACTCAATTTTCAGATCCCAAGTTCTTATATCAGCTTGGAATTTTTCGCGTCGTGAAAAAATTCCCCAATCAGCCCGGGACCAAGAAATGTCCACGTTTCATGGTATTTCTAAACGAATGGCGTCGATACCTGGAAACTCAATTGTCAGATCCCAAGTACTTATATCAGCTCGGCATTTTTCGCGTCGTGAAAAAATTCCCCAATCAGTCCGGGACCAAGAAAAGTCCACGTTTCATGGTATTTCTAAACGTATGGAGGCGATAACTGGAATCCCAATTTTCAGATCCCAAGAACATATATTAGCAGCGTATTTTTAGTGTTGTTAAAAAATGGTCCAATCAGCACGTGAACATGAAATGTCCACGTTTCATAGCATTTCTAAATGTATGTCGACGATAACTGGAATCTCAATTTTCAGATCCCAAGTTCTTATATCAGCTCGGAATTTTTCGGGTCGTGAAAAAATTCCCCAATCAGCCCGGGACCAAGTAATGTCCACGTTTCATGGTATTTCTAAACGTATGGCGTCGATACCTGGAAACTCAATTGTCAGATCCCAAGTACTCATATCATCTGCGTATTTTACATGTTCTTAAAAATGGTCCAATCAGCACGGGACCAAGAAATGTCCACGTTTCATAGCATTTCTAAATGTCTGTCGTCGATAACCGGAATCTTAATGTTCAGATCCCAAGTACTTATATCAGCTCGGAATTTTTCGCGTCGCGAAAAAATTTCCCAATCAGCCCGGGACCAAGAAATCTCCACGTTTCATGGTATCTCTAAACGCATGAGGTCGATAACTGAAAACTCAATTTTCAGATCCCAAGTACTTATATCATCTGCGTATTTTTCGTGTTGTTAAAAAATGGTTCAATCAGCACGTGAACAAGAAATGTCCACGTTTCATAGCATTTCTAAATGTATGTCGTCGATAACTGGAATCTCAATTTTCAGATCCCAAGTACTTATATCATCTGCGTATTTGACATGTTGTTAAAAAATGGTCCAATCAGCACGGGACCAAGAAATGTCCACGTTTCATAGCATTTCTAAATGTATGGCGTTGATAACTGGAATCTCAATTTTCAGATCCCAAGTACTTATATCATCTGCGTATTTGACATGTTGTTAAAAAATGGTCCAATCAGCACGGGACCAAGAAATGTCCACGTTTCATAGCATTTCTAAATGTATGGCATTGATAACTGGAATGTCAATTTTCAGATCCCAAGTACTTATATCAGCTCGGCTTTTTTCGCGTCGTGAAAAAATACCTCAATCAGCCCGGGACCAAGAAATGTCCACGTTTCATGGCATTTCTAAACGTATGGCCTCGATACCTGGAAACTCAATTTTCAGATCCCAAGTACTTATATCATCTGCGTATTTGACATGTTGTTAAAAAATGGTTTAATCAGCACGGGACCAAGAAATGTCTACGTTTCATAGCATTTCTAAATGTATGGCGTTGATAACTGGAATGTCAATTTTCAGATCCCAAGTACTTATATCAGCTCGGCTTTTTTCGCGTCGTGAAAAAATACCTCAATCAGCCCGGGACCAAGAAATGTCCACGTTTCATGGTATTTCTAAACGTATGGCGTCGATACCCGGAAACTCAATTTTCAGATCCCAAGTACTTATATCAGCTCGGCATTTTTCGCGTCGTGAAAAAATTCCCCAATCAGCCCGGGTCCAAGAAATGTCCACGTTTCATGGTATTTCTAAACGTATTGCGGCGATAACAGGAAACTCAATTTTCAGATCCCAAGTACTTATATCATCTGCGTATTTGACATGTTGTTAAAAAATGGTCCAATCAGCACGGGACCAAGAAATGTCCACGTTTCATAGCATTTCTAAATGTATGACGTTGACAACTGGAATCTCAATTTTCAGATCCCAAGTACTTATATCAGCTCGGCTTTTTTCGAGTCGTGAAAAAATTCCCCAATAAGCCCGGGACCAAGAAATGTCCATATTCCATGGTATTTCTAAACGTATGGCGTCGATACCTGGAAACTCAATTTTCAGATCCCAAGTACTTATATCAGCTCGGCATTTTTCGCGTCGTGAAAAAATTCCCCAATCAGCCCGGGACCACTAAATCTCCACGTTTCATGGTATTTCTAAACGTATAGCGTCGATAACAGAAAACTCAATTTTCAGATCCCAAGTAGTTATATCGTCTGCGTATTTGACATGATGTTAAAAAATGGTTCAATCAGCACGGGACCAACAAATGTCCACGTTTCATAGCATTTCTAAATGTGTGTAGTCGATAACCGGAATCTCAATTTTCAGATCCCAAGTTCTTATATCAGCTCGGAATTTTTTGCGTCGTGAAAAAATTCCCCAATCAGCCCGGGACCAAGAAATCTCCACGTTTCATGGTATTTCTAAACGTATGGCGTCGATATCTGGAAACTCAATTGTCAGATCCCAAGTTCTTATATCATCTGCGAATTTGACATGTTGTTAAAAAATGGTTTAATCAGCACGGGACCAACAAATGTCCACGTTTCATAGCATTTCTGAATGCATGGCGTCGATAACTGGAAACTCAATTTTCAGATCCCACGTACTTATATCAGCTCGGAATCTTTCGCGTCGTGAAAAAATTCCCCAATCAGCCCGGGACCAAGAAATCTCCACGTTTCATGGTATTTCTAAACGTATAGCGTCGATTACAGAAAACTTAATTTTCAGATCCCAAGTACTTATATCAGCTGCGTATTTTACGTGTCGTTAAAAAATGGTCCAATCAGCACGGGACCAACAAATGTCCACGTTTCATAGCATTTCTAAATGCATGGCGTCGATAACTGGAAACTCAATTTTCAGATCCCAAGTACTTATATCAGCTCGGAATCTATCGCGTCGTGAAAAAATTCCCCAATCAGCCCGAGACCAAGAAATGTTCACGTTTCATGGTATTTCTAAACGTATGCCGTCGATACCTGGAAACTCAATTGTCAGATCCCAAGTACTTATATCAGCTCGGCATTTTTCGCGTCGTGAAAAAATTCCCCAATCAGCCCGGGACCAAGAAATGTCCGCGTTTCATAGCATTTCTAAATGTCTGTCGTCGATAACCGGAATCTCAATTTTCAGATCCCAAGAACTTATATCAGCTCGGAATTTTTCGCGTCGTGAAAAAATTCCCCAATCAGCCCGGGACCAAGAAATCTCCACGTTTCATGGTATTTCTAAACGTATGGCGTCGATATCTGGAAACTCAATTGTCAGATCCCAAGTTCTTATATCATCTGCGTATTTGACATGTTGTTAAAAAATGGTTTAATCAGCACGGGACCAACAAATGTCCACGTTTCATAGCATTTCTGAATGCATGGCGTCGATAACTGGAAACTCAATTTTCAGATCCCACGTACTTATATCAGCTCGGAATCTTTCGCGTCGTGAAAAAATTCCCCAATCAGCCCGGTACCAAGAAATCTCCACGTTTCATGGTATTTCTAAACGTATAGCGTCGATTACAGAAAACTTAATTTTCAGATCCCAAGTACTTATATCAGCTGCGTATTTTACGTGTCGTTAAAAAATGGTCCAATCAGCACGGGACCAAGAAATGTCCACGTTTCATAGCATTTCTAAATGTATGGCGTTGATAACTGGAATCTCAATTTTCAGATCCAAAGTACTTATATCATCTGCGTATTTGACATGTTGTTAAAAAATGGTTTAATCAGCACGGGACCAAGAAATGTCCACGTTTCATAGCATTTCTAAATGTATGGCGTTGATAACTGGAATCTCAATTTTCAGATCCCAAGTACTTATATCAGCTCGCCTTTTTTCGCGTCGTGAAAAAATTCCCCAGTCAGCCCGGGACGAAGAAATCTCCACGTTTCATGGTATTTCTAAACGTATAGCGTCGATAACAGGAAACTCAATTTTCAGGTCCCAAGTACTTATATCATCTGCGTATTTGACATGTTGTTGAAAAATGGTCCAATCAGCACGGGACCAAGAAATGTCCACGTTTCATAGCATTTCTAAATGTCTGTCGTCGATAACCGGAATCTCAATTTTCAGATCCCAAGTACTTATATCAGCTCGGCATTTTTCGCGTCGTGAAAAAATTCCCCAATCATGGTATTTCTA
Source organism: Perithous albicinctus (assembly GCA_964016905.1). Lineage (NCBI taxonomy): Eukaryota > Metazoa > Arthropoda > Insecta > Hymenoptera > Ichneumonidae > Perithous > Perithous albicinctus. The sequence goes on along the minus strand of OZ024696.1, from coordinate 4,992,628 downwards.
AACGTATAGCGTCGATAACAGAAAACTCAATTTTCAGATCCCAAGAACTTATATCAGCTGCGTATTTTACGTGTTGTCAAAAAATGATCCAATCAGCCAGGGACCAAGAAATGTCAACGTTTCATGGCATTTCTAAACGTATTGCGGCGATAACTGGAATCTCAATTTTCAGATCCCAAGTACTCATATCATCTGCGTATTTTACATGCTGTTAAAATATGGTCCAATCAGCATGGAACCAAGAAATGTCCACGTTTCATGGTATTTCTAAACGTACGGCGTCGACACCTGGAAACTCAGTTTTCAGATCCCAAGTACTTATATCAGCTCGGCATTTTTCGCGTCATGAAAAAATTCCTCATTGAGCCCGGGACCAAGAAATCTCCACGTTTCATGGTATTTCTAAACGTATAGCGTCGATAACAGAAAACTCAATTTTCAGATCCCAAGTACTTATATCAGCTGCGTATTTTACGTGTTGTTAAAAAATGGTCCAATCAGCACGGGACCAACAAATATCCACGTTTCATAGCATTTCTAAATGTATGTCGACGATAACTGGAATCTCAATTTTCAGATCCCAAGTACTTATATCAGCTCGGAATTTTTCGCGTCGTGAAAAAATTCCCCAATCAGCCCGGGACCAAGTAATGTCCACGTTTCATGGTATTTCTAAACGTATGGCGTCGATACCTGGAAACTCAATTGTCAGATCCCAAGTACTCATATCATCTGCGTATTTTACATGTCCTTAAAAATGGTCCAATCAGCACGGGACCAAGAAATGTCCACGTTTCATAGCATTTCTAAATGTCTGTCGTCGATAACCGGAATCTCAATTTTCAGATCCCAAGTACTTATATCATCTGCGTATTTTTCGTGTTGTTAATAAATGGTCCAATCAGCACGTGAACAAGAAATGTCCACGTTTCATAGCATTTCTAAATGTATGTCGTCGATAACTGGAATCTCAATTTTCAGATCCCAAGTACTTATATCAGCTCGGAATTTTTCGCGTAGTAAAAAAATTCCTCAATCAGCCCGGGACCAAGAAATGTCCACGTTTCATGGTATTTCTAAACGTATGGCGTCGATACCTGGAAACTCAATTTTCAGATCCCAAGTACTTATATCAGCTCGGCATTTTTCGCGTCGTGAAAAAATTCCCCAATCAGCCCGGGTCCAAGAAATGTCCACGTTTCATGGTATTTCTAAACGTATGGCGTCGATACCTGGAAACTCAATTGTCAGATCCCAAGTACTCATATCATCTGCGTATTTTACATGTTCTTAAAAATGGTCCAATCAGCACGGGACCAAGAAATGTCCACGTTTCATAGCATTTCTAAATGTCTGTCGTCGATAACCGGAATCTCAATGTTCAGATCCCAAGTACTTATATCAGCTCGGAATTTTTCGCGTCGCGAAAAAATTTCCCAATCAGCCCCGGACCAAGAAATCTCCACGTTTCATGGTATTTCTAAACGCATGAGGACGATAACTGAAAACTCAATTTTCAGATCCCAAGTACTTATATCATCTGCGTATTTTTCGTGTTGTTAAAAAATGGTCCAATCAGCACGTGAACAAGAAATGTCCACGTTTCATAGCATTTCTAAATGTATGTCGTCGATAACTGGAATCTCAATTTTCAGATCCCAAGTACTTATATCAGCTCGGAATTTTTCGCGTAGAAAAAAAATTCCTCAATCAGCCCGGGACCAAGAAATGTCCACGTTTCATGGTATTTCTAAACGTATGTCGACGATAACTGGAATCTCAATTTTCAGATCCCAAGTTCTTATATCAGCTCGGAATTTTTCGCGTCGTGCAAAAATTCCCCAATCAGCCCGGGACCAAGAAATGTCCACGTTTCATGGTATTTCTAAACGTATGGCTTCGATACCCGGAAACTCAATTTTCAGATCCCAAGTACTTATATCAGCTCGGCATTTTTCGCGTCGTGAAAAAATTCCCCAATCAGCCCGGGTCCAAGAAATGTCCACGTTTCATGGTATTTCTAAACGTATTGCGGCGATAACAGGAAACTCAATTTTCAGATCCCAAGTACTTATATCATCTGCGTATTTGACATGTTGTTAAAAAATGGTCCAATCAGCACGGGACCAAGAAATGTCCACGTTTCATAGCATTTCTAAATGTATGGCGTTGATAACTGGAATCTCAATTTTCAGATCCCAAGTACTTATATCATCTGCGTATTTGACATGTTGTTAAAAAATGGTCCAATCAGCACGGGACCAACAAATGTCCACGTTTCATAGCATTTCTAAATGTCTGTCGTCGATAACCGGAATCTTAATTTACAGATCCCAAGTACTTATATCGGCTCGGCATTTTTCGCGTCGTGAAAAAATTCCCCAATCAGCCCGGGACTAAGAAGTGTCCACGTTTCATGGTATTTCTAAACGTATGGCGTCGATACCTGGAAACTCAATAGTCAGATCCCAAGTACTTATATCAGCTCGGCATTTTTCGCGTAGTGAAAAAATTCCCCAATCAGCCCGGGACCAAGAAATCTCGACGTTTCATGTTATTTCTAAACGTATGGCGTCGATACCTGGAAACTCAATTTTCAGATCCCAAGTACTTATATCAGCTCGGCATTTTTCGGGTCATGAAAAAATTCCTCAGTCAGCCCGGGACCAAGAAATCTCCAAGTTTCATGGTATTTCTGTAACGTATAGCGTCGATAACAGAAAACTCAATTTTCAGATTCCAAGTACTTATATCATCTGCGTATTTGACATGTTGTTAAAAAATGGTCCAATCAGCACGGGACCAAGGAATGTCCACGTTTCATAGCATTTCTAAATGTATGGCGTCGATACCTGGAAACTCAATAGTCAGATCCCAAGTACTTATATCAGCTCGGCATTTTTCGCGTCGTGAAAAAATTCCCCAATCAGCCCGGGACCACTAAATCTCCACGTTTCATGGTATTTCTAAACGTATAGCGTCGATAACAGAAAACTCAATTTTCAGAGCCCAAGTAGTTATATCATCTGCGTATTTGACATGATGTTAAAAAATGGTTCAATCAGCCCGGGACCAAGAAATGTCCACGTTTCATGGTATTTCTAAACGTATGGCGGCGATAACAGGAAACTCAATTTTCAGATCCCAAGTACTTATATCATCTGCGTATTTGACATGTTGTTAAAAAATGGTCCAATCAGCACGGGACCAAGAAATGTCCACGTTTCATAGCATTTCTAAATGTATGGCGTTGATAACTGGAATCTCAATTTTCAGATCCAAAGTACTTATATCATCTGCGTATTTGACATGTTGTTAAAAAATGGTTTAATCAGCACGGTACCAAGAAATGTCCACGTTTCATAGCATTTCTAAATGTATGGCGTTGATAACTGGAATCTCAATTTTCAGATCCCAAGTACTTATATCAGCTCGCCTTTTTTCGCGTCGTGAAAAAATTCCCCAGTCAGCCCGGGACGAAGAAATCTCCACGTTTCATGATATTTCTAAACGTATAGCGTCGATAACAGGAAACTCAATTTTCAGGTCCCAAGTACTTATATCATCTGCGTATTTGACATGTTGTTGAAAAATGGTCCAATCAGCACGGGACCAAGAAATGTCCACGTTTCATAGCATTTCTAAATGTATGTCGACGATAACTGGAATCTCAATTTTCAGATCCCAAGTTCTTATATCAGCTCGGAATTTTTCGCGTCGTGAAAAAATTCCCCAATCAGCCCGGGACCAAGTAATGTCCACGTTTCATGGTATTTCTAAACGTATGGCGTCGATACCTGGAAACTCAATTGTCAGATCCCAAGTACTCATATCATCTGCGTATTTTACATGTTCTTAAAAATGTTCCAATCAGCACGGGACCAAGAAATGTCCACGTTTCATAGCATTTCTAAATGTCTGTCGTCGATAACCGGAATCTCAATGTTCAGATCCCAAGTACTTATATCAGCTCGGAATTTTTCGCGTCGCGAAAAAATTTCCCAATCAGCCCGGGACCAAGAAATCTCCACGTTTCATGGTATCTCTAAACGCATGAGGTCGATAACTGAAAACTCAATTTTCAGATCCCAAGTACTTATATCATCTGCGTATTTTTCGTGTTGTTAAAAAATGGTCCAATCAGCACGTGAACAAGAAATGTCCACGTTTCATAGCATTTCTAAATGTATGTCGTCGATAACTGGAATCTCAATTTTCAGATCCCAAGTACTTATATCATCTGCGTATTTGACATGTTGTTAAAAAATGGTCCAATCAGCACGGGACCAAGAAATGTCCACGTTTCATAGCATTTCTAAATGTATGGCGTTGATAACTGGAATCTCAATTTTCAGATCCCAAGTACTTATATCATCTGCGTATTTGACATGTTGTTAAAAAATGGTCCAATCAGCACGGGACCAAGAAATGTCCACGTTTCATAGCATTTCTAAATGTATGACGTTGACAACTGGAATCTCAATTTTCAGATCCCAAGTACTTATATCAGCTCGGCATTTTTCGAGTCGTGAAAAAATTCCCCAATCAGCCCGGGACCAAGAAATGTCCATATTTCATGGTATTTCTAAACGTATGGCGTCGATACCTGGAAACTCAATTTTCAGATCCCAAGTACTTATATCAGCTCGGCATTTTTCGCGTCGTGAAAAAATTCCCCAATCAGCCCGGGACCACTAAATCTCCACGTTTCATGGTATTTCTAAACGTATAGCGTCGATAACAGAAAACTCAATTTTCAGATCCCAAGTAGTTATATCGTCTGCGTATTTGACATGATGTTAAAAAATGGTTCAATCAGCACGGGACCAACAAATGTCCACGTTTCATAGCATTTCTAAATGTGTGTAGTCGATAACCGGAATCTCAATTTTCAGATCCCAAGTACTTATATCAGCTCGGAATTTTTCGCGTCGTGAAAAAATTCCCCAATCAGCCCGGGACCACTAAATCTCCACGTTTCATGGTATTTCTAAACGTATAGCGTCGATAACAGAAAACTCAATTTTCAGAGCCCAAGTAGTTATATCATCTGCGTATTTGACATGATGTTAAAAAATGGTTCAATCAGCCCGGGACCAAGAAATGTCCACGTTTCATGGTATTTCTAAACGTATGGCGTCGATAACAGGAATCTCAATTTTCAGATCCCAAGTACTCATATCATCTGCGTATTTTACATGCTGTTGAAAAATGGTCCAATCAGCACGGGACCAAGAAATATCCACGTTTCATAGCATTTCTAAATGTATGTCGTTGATAACTGGAATCTCAACTTTCAGATCCCAAGTACTTATATCAGCTCGAATTTTTTCGCGTCGTGAAAAAATTCCCCAATCAGCCCGGGACAAAGAAATCTCCACGTTTCATGGTATTTCTAAACGTATAGCGTCGATAACAGAAAACTCAATTCTCAGATCCCAAGTACTTATATCAGCTGCGTATTTTACGTGTTGTTAAAAAATGGTCCAATCAGCACGGGACCAACAAATGTCCACGTTTCATAGCATTTCTAAATGCATGGCGTCGATAACTGGAAACTCAATTTTCAGATCCCAAGTTCTTATATCGGCTCGGAATTTTTTGCGTCGTGAAAAAATTCCCCAATCAGCCCGGGACCAAGAAATCTCCACGTTTCATGGTATTTCTAAACGTATGGCGTCGATATCTGGAAACTCAATTGTCAGATCCCAAGTTCTTATATCATCTGCGTATTTGACATGTTGTTAAAAAATGGTTTAATCAGCACGGGACCAACAAATGTCCACGTTTCATAGCATTTCTGAATGCATGGCGTCGATAACTGGAAACTCAATTTTCAGATCCCACGTACTTATATCAGCTCGGAATCTTTCGCGTCGTGAAAAAATTCCCCAATCAGCCCGGGACCAAGAAATCTCCACGTTTCATTGTATTTCTAAACGTATAGCTTCGATAACAGAAAACTCAATTTTCAGATCCCAAGTACTTATATCAGCTGCGTATTTTACGGGACGGTAAAATATGGTCCAATCAGCACGGGACCAACAAATGTCCACGTTTCATAGCATTTCTAAATTAATGGCGTCGATAACTGGAAACTCAATTTTCAGATCCCAAGTTCTTATATCAGCTCGGAATTTTTCGCGTCGTGAAAAAATTCCCCAATCAGCCCGGGACCAAGAAATGTCCACGTTTCATGGTATATCTAAACGTATGGCGTCGATACCTGGAAACTCAATTTTCAGATTCCAAGTACTTATATCAGCTCGTAATTTTTCGCGTCGTGAAAAAATTCCCCAATCAGCCCGGGACCAAGAAATGTCCACGTTTCATGGTATTTCTAAACGCATGAGGTCGATAACTGAAAACTCAATTTTCAGATCCCAAGTACTTATGTCAGCTCCGTATTTCACGTGTTGTTAAAAGATGGTCCGATCAGCCCGGGACCAAGAAATGTCCACGTTTCATAGCATTTCTAAATGTATGTCGTTGATAACTGGAAACTCAATTTTCAGATCCCAAGTTCTTATATCAGCTCGGAATTTTTCGCGTCGTGAAAAAATTCCCCAATCAGCCCGGGACCAAGAAATGTCCACGTTTCATGGTATTTCTAAACGAATGGCGTCGATACCTGGAAACTCAATTGTCAGATCCCAAGTACTTATATCAGCTCGGCATTTTTCGCGTCGTGAAAAAATTCCCCAGTCAGCCCGGGACCAAGAAATATCCACGTTTCATGGTATTTCTAAACGTATAGCGTCGATAACAGAAAACTCAATTTGCAGATCCCAAGTACTTATATCAGCTGCGTATTTTACGTGTTGTTAAAAAATGCTCCAATCAGCCCGGGACCAACAATTGTCCACGTTTCATGGTATTTCTAAACGTATAGCGTCGATAACATAAAACTCAATTTTCAGATCCCAAGTACTTATATCATCTGCGTATTTGACATGTTGTTAAAAAATGGTCCAATCAGCACGGGACCAACAAATGTCCACGTTTCATAGCATTTCTAAATGTCTGTCGTCGATAACCGGAATCTTAATTTACAGATCCCAAGTACTTATATCAGCTCGGCATTTTTCGCGTCGTGAAAAAATTCCACAATCAGCCCGGGACCACTAAATCTCCACGTTTCATGGTATTTCTAAACGTATAGCGTCGATAACAGAAAACTCAATTTTCAGAGCCCACGTAGTTATATCATCTGCGTATTTGACATGATGTTAAAAAATGGTTCAATCAGCCCGGGACCAAGAAATGTCCACGTTTCATGGTATTTCTAAACGTATGGCGTCGATAACAGGAATCTCAATTTTCAGATCCCAAGTACTCATATCATCTGCGTATTTTACATGCTGTTGAAAAATGGTCCAATCAGCACGGGACCAAGAAATATCCACGTTTCATAGCATTTCTAAATGTATGTCGTTGATAACTGGAATCTCAATTTTCAGATCCCAAGTACTTATATCAGCTCGAATTTTTTCGCGTCGTGAAAAAATTCCCCAATCAGCCCGGGACAAAGAAATCTCCACGTTTCATGGTATTTCTAAACGTATAGCGTCGATAACAGAAAACTCAATTCTCAGATCCCAAGTACTTATATCAGCTGCGTATTTTACGTGTTGTTAAAAAATGGTCCAATCAGCACGGGACCAACAAATGTCCACGTTTCATAGCATTTCTAAATGCATGGCGTCGATAACTGGAAACTCAATTTTCAGATCCCAAGTTCTTATATCAGCTCGGAATTTTTTGCGTCGTGAAAAAATTCCCCAATCAGCCCGGGACCAAGAAATCTCCACGTTTCATGGTATTTCTAAACGTATGGCGTCGATATCTGGAAACTCAATTGTCAGATCCCAAGTTCTTATATCATCTGCGTATTTGACATGTTGTTAAAAAATGGTTTAATCAGCACGGGACCAACAAATGTCCACGTTTCATAGCATTTCTGAATGCATGGCGTCGATAACTGGAAACTCAATTTTCAGATCCCACGTACTTATATCAGCTCGGAATCTTTCGCGTCGTGAAAAAATTCCCCAATCAGCCCGGTACCAAGAAATCTCCACGTTTCATGGTATTTCTAAACGTATAGCGTCGATTACAGAAAACTTAATTTTCAGATCCCAAGTACTTATATCAGCTGCGTATTTTACGTGTCGTTAAAAAATGGTCCAATCAGCACGGGACCAAGAAATGTCCACGTTTCATAGCATTTCTAAATGTATGTCGTCGATAACTGGAATCTCAATTTTCAGATCCCAAGTACTTATATCAGCTCGGAATTTTTCGCGTAGAAAAAAAATTCCTCAATCAGCCCGGGACCAAGAAATGTCCACGTTTCATGGTATTTCTAAACGTATGTCGACGATAACTGGAATCTCAATTTTCAGATCCCAAGTTCTTATATCAGCTCGGAATTTTTCGCGTCGTGCAAAAATTCCCCAATCAGCCCGGGACCAAGAAATGTCCACGTTTCATGGTATTTCTAAACGTATGGCTTCGATACCCGGAAACTCAATTTTCAGATCCCAAGTACTTATATCAGCTCGGCATTTTTCGCGTCGTGAAAAAATTCCCCAATCAGCCCGGGTCCAAGAAATGTCCACGTTTCATGGTATTTCTAAACGTATTGCGGCGATAACAGGAAACTCAATTTTCAGATCCCAAGTACTTATATCATCTGCGTATTTGACATGTTGTTAAAAAATGGTCCAATCAGCACGGGACCAAGAAATGTCCACGTTTCATAGCATTTCTAAATGTATGGCGTTGATAACTGGAATCTCAATTTTCAGATCCCAAGTACTTATATCAGCTCGCCTTTTTTCGCGTCGTGAAAAAATTCCCCAGTCAGCCCGGGACGAAGAAATCTCCACGTTTCATGGTATTTCTAAACGTATAGCGTCGATAACAGGAAACTCAATTTTCAGGTCCCAAGTACTTATATCATCTGCGTATTTGACATGTTGTTGAAAAATGGTCCAATCAGCACGGGACCAAGAAATGTCCACGTTTCATAGCATTTCTAAATGTCTGTCGTCGATAACCGGAATCTCAATTTTCAGATCCCAAGTACTTATATCAGCTCGGCATTTTTCGCGTCGTGAAAAAATTCCCCAATCATGGTATTTCTAAACGTATAGCGTCGATAACAGAAAACTCAATTTTCAGATCCCAAGAACTTATATCAGCTGCGTATTTTACGTGTTGTCAAAAAATGATCCAATCAGCCAGGGACCAAGAAATGTCAACGTTTCATGGCATTTCTAAACGTATTGCGGCGATAACTGGAATCTCAATTTTCAGATCCCAAGTACTCATATCATCTGCGTATTTTACATGCTGTTAAAATATGGTCCAATCAGCATGGAACCAAGAAATGTCCACGTTTCATGGTATTTCTAAACGTACGGCGTCGACACCTGGAAACTCAGTTTTCAGATCCCAAGTACTTATATCAGCTCGGCATTTTTCGCGTCATGAAAAAATTCCTCATTGAGCCCGGGACCAAGAAATCTCCACGTTTCATGGTATTTCTAAACGTATAGCGTCGATAACAGAAAACTCAATTTTCAGATCCCAAGTACTTATATCAGCTGCGTATTTTACGTGTTGTTAAAAAATGGTCCAATCAGCACGGGACCAACAAATATCCACGTTTCATAGCATTTCTAAATGTATGTCGACGATAACTGGAATCTCAATTTTCAGATCCCAAGTACTTATATCAGCTCGGAATTTTTCGCGTCGTGAAAAAATTCCCCAATCAGCCCGGGACCAAGTAATGTCCACGTTTCATGGTATTTCTAAACGTATGGCGTCGATACCTGGAAACTCAATTGTCAGATCCCAAGTACTCATATCATCTGCGTATTTTACATGTCCTTAAAAATGGTCCAATCAGCACGGGACCAAGAAATGTCCACGTTTCATAGCATTTCTAAATGTCTGTCGTCGATAACCGGAATCTCAATTTTCAGATCCCAAGTACTTATATCATCTGCGTATTTTTCGTGTTGTTAATAAATGGTCCAATCAGCACGTGAACAAGAAATGTCCACGTTTCATAGCATTTCTAAATGTATGTCGTCGATAACTGGAATCTCAATTTTCAGATCCCAAGTACTTATATCAGCTCGGAATTTTTCGCGTAGTAAAAAAATTCCTCAATCAGCCCGGGACCAAGAAATGTCCACGTTTCATGGTATTTCTAAACGTATGGCTTCGATACCCGGAAACTCAATTTTCAGATCCCAAGTACTTATATCAGCTCGGCATTTTTCGCGTCGTGAAAAAATTCCCCAATCAGCCCGGGTCCAAGAAATGTCCACGTTTCATGGTATTTCTAAACGTATTGCGGCGATAACAGGAAACTCAATTTTCAGATCCCAAGTACTTATATCATCTGCGTATTTGACATGTTGTTAAAAAATGGTCCAATCAGCACGGGACCAAGAAATGTCCACGTTTCATAGCATTTCTAAATGTATGGCGTTGATAACTGGAATCTCAATTTTCAGATCCCAAGTACTTATATCAGCTCGCCTTTTTTCGCGTCGTGAAAAAATTCCCCAGTCAGCCCGGGACGAAGAAATCTCCACGTTTCATGGTATTTCTAAACGTATAGCGTCGATAACAGGAAACTCAATTTTCAGGTCCCAAGTACTTATATCATCTGCGTATTTGACATGTTGTTGAAAAATGGTCCAATCAGCACGGGACCAAGAAATGTCCACGTTTCATAGCATTTCTAAATGTCTGTCGTCGATAACCGGAATCTCAATTTTCAGATCCCAAGTACTTATATCAGCTCGGCATTTTTCGCGTCGTGAAAAAATTCCCCAATCATGGTATTTCTAAACGTATAGCGTCGATAACAGAAAACTCAATTTTCAGATCCCAAGAACTTATATCAGCTGCGTATTTTACGTGTTGTCAAAAAATGATCCAATCAGCCAGGGACCAAGAAATGTCAACGTTTCATGGCATTTCTAAACGTATTGCGGCGATAACTGGAATCTCAATTTTCAGATCCCAAGTACTCATATCATCTGCGTATTTTACATGCTGTTAAAATATGGTCCAATCAGCATGGAACCAAGAAATGTCCACGTTTCATGGTATTTCTAAACGTACGGCGTCGACACCTGGAAACTCAGTTTTCAGATCCCAAGTACTTATATCAGCTCGGCATTTTTCGCGTCATGAAAAAATTCCTCATTGAGCCCGGGACCAAGAAATCTCCACGTTTCATGGTATTTCTAAACGTATAGCGTCGATAACAGAAAACTCAATTTTCAGATCCCAAGTACTTATATCAGCTGCGTATTTTACGTGTTGTTAAAAAATGGTCCAATCAGCACGGGACCAACAAATATCCACGTTTCATAGCATTTCTAAATGTATGTCGACGATAACTGGAATCTCAATTTTCAGATCCCAAGTACTTATATCAGCTCGGAATTTTTCGCGTCGTGAAAAAATTCCCCAATCAGCCCGGGACCAAGTAATGTCCACGTTTCATGGTATTTCTAAACGTATGGCGTCGATACCTGGAAACTCAATTGTCAGATCCCAAGTACTCATATCATCTGCGTATTTTACATGTCCTTAAAAATGGTCCAATCAGCACGGGACCAAGAAATGTCCACGTTTCATAGCATTTCTAAATGTCTGTCGTCGATAACCGGAATCTCAATTTTCAGATCCCAAGTACTTATATCATCTGCGTATTTTTCGTGTTGTTAATAAATGGTCCAATCAGCACGTGAACAAGAAATGTCCACGTTTCATAGCATTTCTAAATGTATGTCGTCGATAACTGGAATCTCAATTTTCAGATCCCAAGTACTTATATCAGCTCGGAATTTTTCGCGTAGTAAAAAAATTCCTCAATCAGCCCGGGACCAAGAAATGTCCACGTTTCATGGTATTTCTAAACGTATGGCGTCGATACCTGGAAACTCAATTTTCAGATCCCAAGTACTTATATCAGCTCGGCATTTTTCGCGTCGTGAAAAAATTCCCCAATCAGCCCGGGTCCAAGAAATGTCCACGTTTCATGGTATTTCTAAACGTATGGCGTCGATACCTGGAAACTCAATTGTCAGATCCCAAGTACTCATATCATCTGCGTATTTTACATGTTCTTAAAAATGGTCCAATCAGCACGGGACCAAGAAATGTCCACGTTTCATAGCATTTCTAAATGTCTGTCGTCGATAACCGGAATCTCAATGTTCAGATCCCAAGTACTTATATCAGCTCGGAATTTTTCGCGTCGCGAAAAAATTTCCCAATCAGCCCCGGACCAAGAAATCTCCACGTTTCATGGTATATCTAAACGTATGGCGTCGATACCTGGAAACTCAATTTTCAGATTCCAAGTACTTATATCAGCTCGTAATTTTTCGCGTCGTGAAAAAATTCCCCAATCAGCCCGGGACCAAGAAATGTCCACGTTTCATGGTATTTCTAAACGCATGAGGTCGATAACTGAAAACTCAATTTTCAGATCCCAAGTACTTATGTCAGCTCCGTATTTCACGTGTTGTTAAAAGATGGTCCGATCAGCCCGGGACCAAGAAATGTCCACGTTTCATAGCATTTCTAAATGTATGTCGTTGATAACTGGAAACTCAATTTTCAGATCCCAAGTTCTTATATCAGCTCGGAATTTTTCGCGTCGTGAAAAAATTCCCCAATCAGCCCGGGACCAAGAAATGTCCACGTTTCATGGTATTTCTAAACGAATGGCGTCGATACCTGGAAACTCAATTGTCAGATCCCAAGTACTTATATCAGCTCGGCATTTTTCGCGTCGTGAAAAAATTCCCCAGTCAGCCCGGGACCAAGAAATATCCACGTTTCATGGTATTTCTAAACGTATAGCGTCGATAACAGAAAACTCAATTTGCAGATCCCAAGTACTTATATCAGCTGCGTATTTTACGTGTTGTTAAAAAATGCTCCAATCAGCCCGGGACCAACAATTGTCCACGTTTCATGGTATTTCTAAACGTATAGCGTCGATAACATAAAACTCAATTTTCAGATCCCAAGTACTTATATCATCTGCGTATTTGACATGTTGTTAAAAAATGGTCCAATCAGCACGGGACCAACAAATGTCCACGTTTCATAGCATTTCTAAATGTCTGTCGTCGATAACCGGAATCTTAATTTACAGATCCCAAGTACTTATATCAGCTCGGCATTTTTCGCGTCGTGAAAAAATTCCACAATCAGCCCGGGACCACTAAATCTCCACGTTTCATGGTATTTCTAAACGTATAGCGTCGATAACAGAAAACTCAATTTTCAGAGCCCACGTAGTTATATCATCTGCGTATTTGACATGATGTTAAAAAATGGTTCAATCAGCCGGGACCAAGAAATGTCCACGTTTCATGGTATTTCTAAACGTATAGCGTCGATAACAGAAAACTCAATTCTCAGATCCCAAGTACTTATATCAGCTGCGTATTTTACGTGTTGTTAAAAAATGGTCCAATCAGCACGGGACCAACAAATGTCCACGTTTCATAGCATTTCTAAATGCATGGCGTCGATAACTGGAAACTCAATTTTCAGATCCCAAGTTCTTATATCAGCTCGGAATTTTTTGCGTCGTGAAAAAATTCCCCAATCAGCCCGGGACCAAGAAATCTCCACGTTTCATGGTATTTCTAAACGTATGGCGTCGATATCTGGAAACTCAATTGTCAGATCCCAAGTTCTTATATCATCTGCGTATTTGACATGTTGTTAAAAAATGGTTTAATCAGCACGGGACCAACAAATGTCCACGTTTCATAGCATTTCTGAATGCATGGCGTCGATAACTGGAAACTCAATTTTCAGATCCCACGTACTTATATCAGCTCGGAATCTTTCGCGTCGTGAAAAAATTCCCCAATCAGCCCGGTACCAAGAAATCTCCACGTTTCATGGTATTTCTAAACGTATAGCGTCGATTACAGAAAACTTAATTTTCAGATCCCAAGTACTTATATCAGCTGCGTATTTTACGTGTCGTTAAAAAATGGTCCAATCAGCACGGGACCAAGAAATGTCCACGTTTCATAGCATTTCTAAATGTATGTCGTCGATAACTGGAATCTCAATTTTCAGATCCCAAGTACTTATATCAGCTCGGAATTTTTCGCGTAGAAAAAAAATTCCTCAATCAGCCCGGGACCAAGAAATGTCCACGTTTCATGGTATTTCTAAACGTATGTCGACGATAACTGGAATCTCAATTTTCAGATCCCAAGTTCTTATATCAGCTCGGAATTTTTCGCGTCGTGCAAAAATTCCCCAATCAGCCCGGGACCAAGAAATGTCCACGTTTCATGGTATTTCTAAACGTATGGCTTCGATACCCGGAAACTCAATTTTCAGATCCCAAGTACTTATATCAGCTCGGCATTTTTCGCGTCGTGAAAAAATTCCCCAATCAGCCCGGGTCCAAGAAATGTCCACGTTTCATGGTATTTCTAAACGTATTGCGGCGATAACAGGAAACTCAATTTTCAGATCCCAAGTACTTATATCATCTGCGTATTTGACATGTTGTTAAAAAATGGTCCAATCAGCACGGGACCAAGAAATGTCCACGTTTCATAGCATTTCTAAATGTATGGCGTTGATAACTGGAATCTCAATTTTCAGATCCCAAGTACTTATATCAGCTCGCCTTTTTTCGCGTCGTGAAAAAATTCCCCAGTCAGCCCGGGACGAAGAAATCTCCACGTTTCATGGTATTTCTAAACGTATAGCGTCGATAACAGGAAACTCAATTTTCAGGTCCCAAGTACTTATATGATCTGCGTATTTGACATGTTGTTGAAAAATGGTCCAATCAGCACGGGACCAAGAAATGTCCACGTTTCATAGCATTTCTAAATGTCTGTCGTCGATAACCGGAATCTCAATTTTCAGATCCCAAGTACTTATATCAGCTCGGCATTTTTCGCGTCGTGAAAAAATTCCCCAATCATGGTATTTCTAAACGTATAGCGTCGATAACAGAAAACTCAATTTTCAGATCCCAAGAACTTATATCAGCTGCGTATTTTACGTGTTGTCAAAAAATGATCCAATCAGCCAGGGACCAAGAAATGTCAACGTTTCATGGCATTTCTAAACGTATTGCGGCGATAACTGGAATCTCAATTTTCAGATCCCAAGTACTCATATCATCTGCGTATTTTACATGCTGTTAAAATATGATCCAATCAGCATGGAACCAAGAAATGTCCACGTTTCATGGTATTTCTAAACGTACGGCGTCGACACCTGGAAACTCAGTTTTCAGATCCCAAGTACTTATATCAGCTCGGCATTTTTCGCGTCATGAAAAAATTCCTCATTGAGCCCGGGACCAAGAAATCTCCACGTTTCATGGTATTTCTAAACGTATAGCGTCGATAACAGAAAACTCAATTTTCAGATCCCAAGTACTTATATCAGCTGCGTATTTTACGTGTTGTTAAAAAATGGTCCAATCAGCACGGGACCAACAAATATCCACGTTTCATAGCATTTCTAAATGTATGTCGACGATAACTGGAATCTCAATTTTCAGATCCCAAGTACTTATATCAGCTCGGAATTTTTCGCGTCGTGAAAAAATTCCCCAATCAGCCCGGGACCAAGTAATGTCCACGTTTCATGGTATTTCTAAACGTATGGCGTCGATACCTGGAAACTCAATTGTCAGATCCCAAGTACTCATATCATCTGCGTATTTTACATGTCCTTAAAAATGGTCCAATCAGCACGGGACCAAGAAATGTCCACGTTTCATAGCATTTCTAAATGTCTGTCGTCGATAACCGGAATCTCAATTTTCAGATCCCAAGTACTTATATCATCTGCGTATTTTTCGTGTTGTTAATAAATGGTCCAATCAGCACGTGAACAAGAAATGTCCACGTTTCATAGCATTTCTAAATGTATGTCGTCGATAACTGGAATCTCAATTTTCAGATCCCAAGTACTTATATCAGCTCGGAATTTTTCGCGTAGTAAAAAAATTCCTCAATCAGCCCGGGACCAAGAAATGTCCACGTTTCATGGTATTTCTAAACGTATGGCGTCGATACCTGGAAACTCAATTTTCAGATCCCAAGTACTTATATCAGCTCGGCATTTTTCGCGTCGTGAAAAAATTCCCCAATCAGCCCGGGTCCAAGAAATGTCCACGTTTCATGGTATTTCTAAACGTATGGCGTCGATACCTGGAAACTCAATTGTCAGATCCCAAGTACTCATATCATCTGCGTATTTTACATGTTCTTAAAAATGGTCCAATCAGCACGGGACCAAGAAATGTCCACGTTTCATAGCATTTCTAAATGTCTGTCGTCGATAACCGGAATCTCAATGTTCAGATCCCAAGTACTTATATCAGCTCGGAATTTTTCGCGTCGCGAAAAAATTTCCCAATCAGCCCCGGACCAAGAAATCTCCACGTTTCATGGTATTTCTAAACGCATGAGGACGATAACTGAAAACTCAATTTTCAGATCCCAAGTACTTATATCATCTGCGTATTTTTCGTGTTGTTAAAAAATGGTCCAATCAGCACGTGAACAAGAAATGTCCACGTTTCATAGCATTTCTAAATGTATGTCGTCGATAACTGGAATCTCAATTTTCAGATCCCAAGTACTTATATCAGCTCGGCATTTTTCGCGTCGTGAAAAAATTCCCCAATCAGCCCGGGTCCAAGAAATGTCCACGTTTCATGGTATTTCTAAACGTATTGCGGCGATAACAGGAAACTCAATTTTCAGATCCCAAGTACTTATATCATCTGCGTATTTGACATGTTGTTAAAAAATGGTCCAATCAGCACGGGACCAAGAAATGTCCACGTTTCATAGCATTTCTAAATGTATGGCGTTGATAACTGGAATCTCAATTTTCAGATCCCAAGTACTTATATCATCTGCGTATTTGACATGTTGTTAAAAAATGGTCCAATCAGCACGGGACCAACAAATGTCCACGTTTCATAGCATTTCTAAATGTCTGTCGTCGATAACCGGAATCTTAATTTACAGATCCCAAGTACTTATATCGGCTCGGCATTTTTCGCGTCGTGAAAAAATTCCCCAATCAGCCCGGGACTAAGAAGTGTCCACGTTTCATGGTATTTCTAAACGTATGGCGTCGATATCTGGAAACTCAATAGTCAGATCCCAAGTACTTATATCAGCTCGGCATTTTTCGCGTAGTGAAAAAATTCCCCAATCAGCCCGGGACCAAGAAATCTCGACGTTTCATGTTATTTCTAAACGTATGGCGTCGATACCTGGAAACTCAATTTTCAGATCCCAAGTACTTATATCAGCTCGGCATTTTTCGGGTCATGAAAAAATTCCTCAGTCAGCCCGGGACCAAGAAATCTCCAAGTTTCATGGTATTTCTAAACGTATAGCGTCGATAACAGAAAACTCAATTTTCAGATTCCAAGTACTTATATCATCTGCGTATTTGACATGTTGTTAAAAAATGGTCCAATCAGCACGGGACCAAGGAATGTCCACGTTTCATAGCATTTCTAAATGTATGGCGTCGATACCTGGAAACTCAATAGTCAGATCCCAAATACTTATATCAGCTCGGCATTTTTCGCGTCGTGAAAAAATTCCCCAATCAGCCCGGGACCACTAAATCTCCACGTTTCATGGTATTTCTAAACGTATAGCGTCGATAACAGAAAACTCAATTTTCAGAGCCCAAGTAGTTATATCATCTGCGTATTTGACATGATGTTAAAAAATGGTTCAATCAGCCCGGGACCAAGAAATGTCCACGTTTCATGGTATTTCTAAACGTATGGCGGCGATAACAGGAAACTCAATTTTCAGATCCCAAGTACTTATATCATCTGCGTATTTGACATGTTGTTAAAAAATGGTCCAATCAGCACGGGACCAAGAAATGTCCACGTTTCATAGCATTTCTAAATGTATGGCGTTGATAACTGGAATCTCAATTTTCAGATCCAAAGTACTTATATCATCTGCGTATTTGACATGTTGTTAAAAAATGGTTTAATCAGCACGGGACCAAGAAATGTCCACGTTTCATAGCATTTCTAAATGTATGGCGTTGATAACTGGAATCTCAATTTTCAGATCCCAAGTACTTATATCAGCTCGCCTTTTTTCGCGTCGTGAAAAAATTCCCCAGTCAGCCCGGGACGAAGAAATCTCCACGTTTCATGGTATTTCTAAACGTATAGCGTCGATAACAGGAAACTCAATTTTCAGGTCCCAAGTACTTATATCATCTGCGTATTTGACATGTTGTTGAAAAATGGTCCAATCAGCACGGGACCAAGAAATGTCCACGTTTCATAGCATTTCTAAATGTCTGTCGTCGATAACCGGAATCTCAATTTTCAGATCCCAAGTACTTATATCAGCTCGGCATTTTTCGCGTCGTGAAAAAATTCCCCAATCATGGTATTTCTAAACGTATAGCGTCGATAACAGAAAACTCAATTTTCAGATCCCAAGAACTTATATCAGCTGCGTATTTTACGTGTTGTCAAAAAATGATCCAATCAGCCAGGGACCAAGAAATGTCAACGTTTCATGGCATTTCTAAACGTATTGCGGCGATAACTGGAATCTCAATTTTCAGATCCCAAGTACTCATATCATCTGCGTATTTTACATGCTGTTAAAATATGGTCCAATCAGCATGGAACCAAGAAATGTCCACGTTTCATGGTATTTCTAAACGTACGGCGTCGACACCTGGAAACTCAGTTTTCAGATCCCAAGTACTTATATCAGCTCGGCATTTTTCGCGTCATGAAAAAATTCCTCATTGAGCCCGGGACCAAGAAATCTCCACGTTTCATGGTATTTCTAAACGTATAGCGTCGATAACAGAAAACTCAATTTTCAGATCCCAAGTACTTATATCAGCTGCGTATTTTACGTGTTGTTAAAAAATGGTCCAATCAGCACGGGACCAACAAATATCCACGTTTCATAGCATTTCTAAATGTATGTCGACGATAACTGGAATCTCAATTTTCAGATCCCAAGTACTTATATCAGCTCGGAATTTTTCGCGTCGTGAAAAAATTCCCCAATCAGCCCGGGACCAAGTAATGTCCACGTTTCATGGTATTTCTAAACGTATGGCGTCGATACCTGGAAACTCAATTGTCAGATCCCAAGTACTCATATCATCTGCGTATTTTACATGTCCTTAAAAATGGTCCAATCAGCACGGGACCAAGAAATGTCCACGTTTCATAGCATTTCTAAATGTCTGTCGTCGATAACCGGAATCTCAATTTTCAGATCCCAAGTACTTATATCATCTGCGTATTTTTCGTGTTGTTAATAAATGGTCCAATCAGCACGTGAACAAGAAATGTCCACGTTTCATAGCATTTCTAAATGTATGTCGTCGATAACTGGAATCTCAATTTTCAGATCCCAAGTACTTATATCAGCTCGGAATTTTTCGCGTAGTAAAAAAATTCCTCAATCAGCCCGGGACCAAGAAATGTCCACGTTTCATGGTATTTCTAAACGTATGGCGTCGATACCTGGAAACTCAATTTTCAGATCCCAAGTACTTATATCAGCTCGGCATTTTTCGCGTCGTGAAAAAATTCCCCAATCAGCCCGGGTCCAAGAAATGTCCACGTTTCATGGTATTTCTAAACGTATGGCGTCGATACCTGGAAACTCAATTGTCAGATCCCAAGTACTCATATCATCTGCGTATTTTACATGTTCTTAAAAATGGTCCAATCAGCACGGGACCAAGAAATGTCCACGTTTCATAGCATTTCTAAATGTCTGTCGTCGATAACCGGAATCTCAATGTTCAGATCCCAAGTACTTATATCAGCTCGGAATTTTTCGCGTCGCGAAAAAATTTCCCAATCAGCCCCGGACCAAGAAATCTCCACGTTTCATGGTATTTCTAAACGCATGAGGACGATAACTGAAAACTCAATTTTCAGATCCCAAGTACTTATATCATCTGCGTATTTTTCGTGTTGTTAAAAAATGGTCCAATCAGCACGTGAACAAGAAATGTCCACGTTTCATAGCATTTCTAAATGTATGTCGTCGATAACTGGAATCTCAATTTTCAGATCCCAAGTACTTATATCAGCTCGGAATTTTTCGCGTAGAAAAAAAATTCCTCAATCAGCCCGGGACCAAGAAATGTCCACGTTTCATGGTATTTCTAAACGTATGTCGACGATAACTGGAATCTCAATTTTCAGATCCCAAGTTCTTATATCAGCTCGGAATTTTTCGCGTCGTGCAAAAATTCCCCAATCAGCCCGGGACCAAGAAATGTCCACGTTTCATGGTATTTCTAAACGTATGGCTTCGATACCCGGAAACTCAATTTTCAGATCCCAAGTACTTATATCAGCTCGGCATTTTTCGCGTCGTGAAAAAATTCCCCAATCAGCCCGGGTCCAAGAAATGTCCACGTTTCATGGTATTTCTAAACGTATTGCGGCGATAACAGGAAACTCAATTTTCAGATCCCAAGTACTTATATCATCTGCGTATTTGACATGTTGTTAAAAAATGGTCCAATCAGCACGGGACCAAGAAATGTCCACGTTTCATAGCATTTCTAAATGTATGGCGTTGATAACTGGAATCTCAATTTTCAGATCCCAAGTACTTATATCATCTGCGTATTTGACATGTTGTTAAAAAATGGTCCAATCAGCACGGGACCAACAAATGTCCACGTTTCATAGCATTTCTAAATGTCTGTCGTCGATAACCGGAATCTTAATTTACAGATCCCAAGTACTTATATCGGCTCGGCATTTTTCGCGTCGTGAAAAAATTCCCCAATCAGCCCGGGACTAAGAAGTGTCCACGTTTCATGGTATTTCTAAACGTATGGCGTCGATACCTGGAAACTCAATAGTCAGATCCCAAGTACTTATATCAGCTCGGCATTTTTCGCGTAGTGAAAAAATTCCCCAATCAGCCCGGGACCAAGAAATCTCGACGTTTCATGTTATTTCTAAACGTATGGCGTCGATACCTGGAAACTCAATTTTCAGATCCCAAGTACTTATATCAGCTCGGCATTTTTCGGGTCATGAAAAAATTCCTCAGTCAGCCCGGGACCAAGAAATCTCCAAGTTTCATGGTATTTCTGTAACGTATAGCGTCGATAACAGAAAACTCAATTTTCAGATTCCAAGTACTTATATCATCTGCGTATTTGACATGTTGTTAAAAAATGGTCCAATCAGCACGGGACCAAGGAATGTCCACGTTTCATAGCATTTCTAAATGTATGGCGTCGATACCTGGAAACTCAATAGTCAGATCCCAAGTACTTATATCAGCTCGGCATTTTTCGCGTCGTGAAAAAATTCCCCAATCAGCCCGGGACCACTAAATCTCCACGTTTCATGGTATTTCTAAACGTATAGCGTCGATAACAGAAAACTCAATTTTCAGAGCCCAAGTAGTTATATCATCTGCGTATTTGACATGATGTTAAAAAATGGTTCAATCAGCCCGGGACCAAGAAATGTCCACGTTTCATGGTATTTCTAAACGTATGGCGGCGATAACAGGAAACTCAATTTTCAGATCCCAAGTACTTATATCATCTGCGTATTTGACATGTTGTTAAAAAATGGTCCAATCAGCACGGGACCAAGAAATGTCCACGTTTCATAGCATTTCTAAATGTATGGCGTTGATAACTGGAATCTCAATTTTCAGATCCAAAGTACTTATATCATCTGCGTATTTGACATGTTGTTAAAAAATGGTTTAATCAGCACGGGACCAAGAAATGTCCACGTTTCATAGCATTTCTAAATGTATGGCGTTGATAACTGGAATCTCAATTTTCAGATCCCAAGTACTTATATCAGCTCGCCTTTTTTCGCGTCGTGAAAAAATTCCCCAGTCAGCCCGGGACGAAGAAATCTCCACGTTTCATGATATTTCTAAACGTATAGCGTCGATAACAGGAAACTCAATTTTCAGGTCCCAAGTACTTATATCATCTGCGTATTTGACATGTTGTTGAAAAATGGTCCAATCAGCACGGGACCAAGAAATGTCCACGTTTCATAGCATTTCTAAATGTATGTCGACGATAACTGGAATCTCAATTTTCAGATCCCAAGTTCTTATATCAGCTCGGAATTTTTCGCGTCGTGAAAAAATTCCCCAATCAGCCCGGGACCAAGTAATGTCCACGTTTCATGGTATTTCTAAACGTATGGCGTCGATACCTGGAAACTCAATTGTCAGATCCCAAGTACTCATATCATCTGCGTATTTTACATGTTCTTAAAAATGTTCCAATCAGCACGGGACCAAGAAATGTCCACGTTTCATAGCATTTCTAAATGTCTGTCGTCGATAACCGGAATCTCAATGTTCAGATCCCAAGTACTTATATCAGCTCGGAATTTTTCGCGTCGCGAAAAAATTTCCCAATCAGCCCGGGACCAAGAAATCTCCACGTTTCATGGTATCTCTAAACGCATGAGGTCGATAACTGAAAACTCAATTTTCAGATCCCAAGTACTTATATCATCTGCGTATTTTTCGTGTTGTTAAAAAATGGTCCAATCAGCACGTGAACAAGAAATGTCCACGTTTCATAGCATTTCTAAATGTATGTCGTCGATAACTGGAATCTCAATTTTCAGATCCCAAGTACTTATATCATCTGCGTATTTGACATGTTGTTAAAAAATGGTCCAATCAGCACGGGACCAAGAAATGTCCACGTTTCATAGCATTTCTAAATGTATGGCGTTGATAACTGGAATCTCAATTTTCAGATCCCAAGTACTTATATCATCTGCGTATTTGACATGTTGTTAAAAAATGGTCCAATCAGCACGGGACCAAGAAATGTCCACGTTTCATAGCATTTCTAAATGTATGACGTTGACAACTGGAATCTCAATTTTCAGATCCCAAGTACTTATATCAGCTCGGCATTTTTCGAGTCGTGAAAAAATTCCCCAATCAGCCCGGGACCAAGAAATGTCCATATTTCATGGTATTTCTAAACGTATGGCGTCGATACCTGGAAACTCAATTTTCAGATCCCAAGTACTTATATCAGCTCGGCATTTTTCGCGTCGTGAAAAAATTCCCCAATCAGCCCGGGACCACTAAATCTCCACGTTTCATGGTATTTCTAAACGTATGGCGTCGATAACAGGAATCTCAATTTTCAGATCCCAAGTACTCATATCATCTGCGTATTTTACATGCTGTTGAAAAATGGTCCAATCAGCACGGGACCAAGAAATATCCACGTTTCATAGCATTTCTAAATGTATGTCGTTGATAACTGGAATCTCAACTTTCAGATCCCAAGTACTTATATCAGCTCGAATTTTTTCGCGTCGTGAAAAAATTCCCCAATCAGCCCGGGACAAAGAAATCTCCACGTTTCATGGTATTTCTAAACGTATAGCGTCGATAACAGAAAACTCAATTCTCAGATCCCAAGTACTTATATCAGCTGCGTATTTTACGTGTTGTTAAAAAATGGTCCAATCAGCACGGGACCAACAAATGTCCACGTTTCATAGCATTTCTAAATGCATGGCGTCGATAACTGGAAACTCAATTTTCAGATCCCAAGTTCTTATATCGGCTCGGAATTTTTTGCGTCGTGAAAAAATTCCCCAATCAGCCCGGGACCAAGAAATCTCCACGTTTCATGGTATTTCTAAACGTATGGCGTCGATATCTGGAAACTCAATTGTCAGATCCCAAGTTCTTATATCATCTGCGTATTTGACATGTTGTTAAAAAATGGTTTAATCAGCACGGGACCAACAAATGTCCACGTTTCATAGCATTTCTGAATGCATGGCGTCGATAACTGGAAACTCAATTTTCAGATCCCACGTACTTATATCAGCTCGGAATCTTTCGCGTCGTGAAAAAATTCCCCAATCAGCCCGGGACCAAGAAATCTCCACGTTTCATGGTATTTCTAAACGTATAGCGTCGATTACAGAAAACTTAATTTTCAGATCCCAAGTACTTATATCAGCTGCGTATTTTACGTGTCGTTAAAAAATGGTCCAATCAGCACGGGACCAACAAATGTCCGCGTTTCATAGCATTTCTAAATGTCTGTCGTCGATAACCGGAATCTCAATTTTCAGATCCCAAGAACTTATATCAGCTCGGAATTTTTCGCGTCGTGAAAAAATTCCCCAATCAGCCCGGGACCAAGAAATCTCCACGTTTCATTGTATTTCTAAACGTATAGCTTCGATAACAGAAAACTCAATTTTCAGATCCCAAGTACTTATATCAGCTGCGTATTTTACGGGACGGTAAAATATGGTCCAATCAGCACGGGACCAACAAATGTCCACGTTTCATAGCATTTCTAAATTAATGGCGTCGATAACTGGAAACTCAATTTTCAGATCCCAAGTTCTTATATCAGCTCGGAATTTTTCGCGTCGTGAAAAAATTCCCCAATCAGCCCGGGACCAAGAAATGTCCACGTTTCATGGTATATCTAAACGTATGGCGTCGATACCTGGAAACTCAATTTTCAGATTCCAAGTACTTATATCAGCTCGTAATTTTTCGCGTCGTGAAAAAATTCCCCAATCAGCCCGGGACCAAGAAATGTCCACGTTTCATGGTATTTCTAAACGCATGAGGTCGATAACTGAAAACTCAATTTTCAGATCCCAAGTACTTATGTCAGCTCCGTATTTCACGTGTTGTTAAAAGATGGTCCGATCAGCCCGGGACCAAGAAATGTCCACGTTTCATAGCATTTCTAAATGTATGTCGTTGATAACTGGAAACTCAATTTTCAGATCCCAAGTTCTTATATCAGCTCGGAATTTTTCGCGTCGTGAAAAAATTCCCCAATCAGCCCGGGACCAAGAAATGTCCACGTTTCATGGTATTTCTAAACGAATGGCGTCGATACCTGGAAACTCAATTGTCAGATCCCAAGTACTTATATCAGCTCGGCATTTTTCGCGTCGTGAAAAAATTCCCCAGTCAGCCCGGGACCAAGAAATATCCACGTTTCATGGTATTTCTAAACGTATAGCGTCGATAACAGAAAACTCAATTTGCAGATCCCAAGTACTTATATCAGCTGCGTATTTTACGTGTTGTTAAAAAATGCTCCAATCAGCCCGGGACCAACAATTGTCCACGTTTCATGGTATTTCTAAACGTATAGCGTCGATAACATAAAACTCAATTTTCAGATCCCAAGTACTTATATCATCTGCGTATTTGACATGTTGTTAAAAAATGGTCCAATCAGCACGGGACCAACAAATGTCCACGTTTCATAGCATTTCTAAATGTCTGTCGTCGATAACCGGAATCTTAATTTACAGATCCCAAGTACTTATATCAGCTCGGCATTTTTCGCGTCGTGAAAAAATTCCACAATCAGCCCGGGACCACTAAATCTCCACGTTTCATGGTATTTCTAAACGTATAGCGTCGATAACAGAAAACTCAATTTTCAGAGCCCACGTAGTTATATCATCTGCGTATTTGACA
The DNA here is from genome assembly GCA_964016905.1 of Perithous albicinctus. Classification (NCBI taxonomy): domain Eukaryota; kingdom Metazoa; phylum Arthropoda; class Insecta; order Hymenoptera; family Ichneumonidae; genus Perithous; species Perithous albicinctus. The sequence goes on along the minus strand of OZ024696.1, from coordinate 4,967,033 downwards.
TGATGTTAAAAAATGGTTCAATCAGCCCGGGACCAAGAAATGTCCACGTTTCATGGTATTTCTAAACGTATGGCGTCGATAACAGGAATCTCAATTTTCAGATCCCAAGTACTCATATCATCTGCGTATTTTACATGCTGTTGAAAAATGGTCCAATCAGCACGGGACCAAGAAATATCCACGTTTCATAGCATTTCTAAATGTATGTCGTTGATAACTGGAATCTCAATTTTCAGATCCCAAGTACTTATATCAGCTCGAATTTTTTCGCGTCGTGAAAAAATTCCCCAATCAGCCCGGGACAAAGAAATCTCCACGTTTCATGGTATTTCTAAACGTATAGCGTCGATAACAGAAAACTCAATTCTCAGATCCCAAGTACTTATATCAGCTGCGTATTTTACGTGTTGTTAAAAAATGGTCCAATCAGCACGGGACCAACAAATGTCCACGTTTCATAGCATTTCTAAATGCATGGCGTCGATAACTGGAAACTCAATTTTCAGATCCCAAGTTCTTATATCAGCTCGGAATTTTTTGCGTCGTGAAAAAATTCCCCAATCAGCCCGGGACCAAGAAATCTCCACGTTTCATGGTATTTCTAAACGTATGGCGTCGATATCTGGAAACTCAATTGTCAGATCCCAAGTTCTTATATCATCTGCGTATTTGACATGTTGTTAAAAAATGGTTTAATCAGCACGGGACCAACAAATGTCCACGTTTCATAGCATTTCTGAATGCATGGCGTCGATAACTGGAAACTCAATTTTCAGATCCCACGTACTTATATCAGCTCGGAATCTTTCGCGTCGTGAAAAAATTCCCCAATCAGCCCGGTACCAAGAAATCTCCACGTTTCATGGTATTTCTAAACGTATAGCGTCGATTACAGAAAACTTAATTTTCAGATCCCAAGTACTTATATCAGCTGCGTATTTTACGTGTCGTTAAAAAATGGTCCAATCAGCACGGGACCAAGAAATGTCCACGTTTCATAGCATTTCTAAATGTATGTCGTCGATAACTGGAATCTCAATTTTCAGATCCCAAGTACTTATATCAGCTCGGAATTTTTCGCGTAGAAAAAAAATTCCTCAATCAGCCCGGGACCAAGAAATGTCCACGTTTCATGGTATTTCTAAACGTATGTCGACGATAACTGGAATCTCAATTTTCAGATCCCAAGTTCTTATATCAGCTCGGAATTTTTCGCGTCGTGCAAAAATTCCCCAATCAGCCCGGGACCAAGAAATGTCCACGTTTCATGGTATTTCTAAACGTATGGCTTCGATACCCGGAAACTCAATTTTCAGATCCCAAGTACTTATATCAGCTCGGCATTTTTCGCGTCGTGAAAAAATTCCCCAATCAGCCCGGGTCCAAGAAATGTCCACGTTTCATGGTATTTCTAAACGTATTGCGGCGATAACAGGAAACTCAATTTTCAGATCCCAAGTACTTATATCATCTGCGTATTTGACATGTTGTTAAAAAATGGTCCAATCAGCACGGGACCAAGAAATGTCCACGTTTCATAGCATTTCTAAATGTATGGCGTTGATAACTGGAATCTCAATTTTCAGATCCCAAGTACTTATATCAGCTCGCCTTTTTTCGCGTCGTGAAAAAATTCCCCAGTCAGCCCGGGACGAAGAAATCTCCACGTTTCATGGTATTTCTAAACGTATAGCGTCGATAACAGGAAACTCAATTTTCAGGTCCCAAGTACTTATATCATCTGCGTATTTGACATGTTGTTGAAAAATGGTCCAATCAGCACGGGACCAAGAAATGTCCACGTTTCATAGCATTTCTAAATGTCTGTCGTCGATAACCGGAATCTCAATTTTCAGATCCCAAGTACTTATATCAGCTCGGCATTTTTCGCGTCGTGAAAAAATTCCCCAATCATGGTATTTCTAAACGTATAGCGTCGATAACAGAAAACTCAATTTTCAGATCCCAAGAACTTATATCAGCTGCGTATTTTACGTGTTGTCAAAAAATGATCCAATCAGCCAGGGACCAAGAAATGTCAACGTTTCATGGCATTTCTAAACGTATTGCGGCGATAACTGGAATCTCAATTTTCAGATCCCAAGTACTCATATCATCTGCGTATTTTACATGCTGTTAAAATATGGTCCAATCAGCATGGAACCAAGAAATGTCCACGTTTCATGGTATTTCTAAACGTACGGCGTCGACACCTGGAAACTCAGTTTTCAGATCCCAAGTACTTATATCAGCTCGGCATTTTTCGCGTCATGAAAAAATTCCTCATTGAGCCCGGGACCAAGAAATCTCCACGTTTCATGGTATTTCTAAACGTATAGCGTCGATAACAGAAAACTCAATTTTCAGATCCCAAGTACTTATATCAGCTGCGTATTTTACGTGTTGTTAAAAAATGGTCCAATCAGCACGGGACCAACAAATATCCACGTTTCATAGCATTTCTAAATGTATGTCGACGATAACTGGAATCTCAATTTTCAGATCCCAAGTACTTATATCAGCTCGAATTTTTTCGCGTCGTGAAAAAATTCCCCAATCAGCCCGGGACAAAGAAATCTCCACGTTTCATGGTATTTCTAAACGTATAGCGTCGATAACAGAAAACTCAATTCTCAGATCCCAAGTACTTATATCAGCTGCGTATTTTACGTGTTGTTAAAAAATGGTCCAATCAGCACGGGACCAACAAATGTCCACGTTTCATAGCATTTCTAAATGCATGTCGACGATAACTGGAATCTCAATTTTCAGATCCCAAGTTCTTATATCAGCTCGGAATTTTTCGCGTCGTGAAAAAATTCCCCAATCAGCCCGGGACCAAGTAATGTCCACGTTTCATGGTATTTCTAAACGTATGGCGTCGATACCTGGAAACTCAATTGTCAGATCCCAAGTACTCATATCATCTGCGTATTTTACATGTTCTTAAAAATGGTCCAATCAGCACGGGACCAAGAAATGTCCACGTTTCATAGCATTTCTAAATGTCTGTCGTCGATAACCGGAATCTCAATGTTCAGATCCCAAGTACTTATATCAGCTCGGAATTTTTCGCGTCGCGAAAAAATTTCCCAATCAGCCCGGGACCAAGAAATCTCCACGTTTCATGGTATCTCTAAACGCATGAGGTCGATAACTGAAAACTCAATTTTCAGATCCCAAGTACTTATATCATCTGCGTATTTTTCGTGTTGTTAAAAAATGGTCCAATCAGCACGTGAACAAGAAATGTCCACGTTTCATAGCATTTCTAAATGTATGTCGTCGATAACTGGAATCTCAATTTTCAGATCCCAAGTACTTATATCATCTGCGTATTTGACATGTTGTTAAAAAATGGTCCAATCAGCACGGGACCAAGAAATGTCCACGTTTCATAGCATTTCTAAATGTATGGCGTTGATAACTGGAATCTCAATTTTCAGATCCCAAGTACTTATATCATCTGCGTATTTGACATGTTGTTAAAAAATGGTCCAATCAGCACGGGACCAAGAAATGTCCACGTTTCATAGCATTTCTAAATGTATGACGTTGACAACTGGAATCTCAATTTTCAGATCCCAAGTACTTATATCAGCTCGGCATTTTTCGAGTCGTGAAAAAATTCCCCAATCAGCCCGGGACCAAGAAATGTCCATATTTCATGGTATTTCTAAACGTATGGCGTCGATACCTGGAAACTCAATTTTCAGATCCCAAGTACTTATATCAGCTCGGCATTTTTCGCGTCGTGAAAAAATTCCCCAATCAGCCCGGGACCACTAAATCTCCACGTTTCATGGTATTTCTAAACGTATAGCGTCGATAACAGAAAACTCAATTTTCAGATCGCAAGTAGTTATATCGTCTGCGTATTTGACATGATGTTAAAAAATGGTTCAATCAGCACGGGACCAACAAATGTCCACGTTTCATAGCATTTCTAAATGTGTGTAGTCGATAACCGGAATCTCAATTTTCAGATCCCAAGTACTTATATCAGCTCGGAATTTTTCGCGTCGTGAAAAAATTCCCCAATCAGCCCGGGACCACTAAATCTCCACGTTTCATGGTATTTCTAAACGTATAGCGTCGATAACAGAAAACTCAATTTTCAGAGCCCAAGTAGTTATATCATCTGCGTATTTGACATGATGTTAAAAAATGGTTCAATCAGCCCGGGACCAAGAAATGTCCACGTTTCATGGTATTTCTAAACGTATGGCGTCGATAACAGGAATCTCAATTTTCAGATCCCAAGTACTCATATCATCTGCGTATTTTACATGCTGTTGAAAAATGGTCCAATCAGCACGGGACCAAGAAATATCCACGTTTCATAGCATTTCTAAATGTATGTCGTTGATAACTGGAATCTCAATTTTCAGATCCCAAGTACTTATATCAGCTCGAATTTTTTCGCGTCGTGAAAAAATTCCCCAATCAGCCCGGGACAAAGAAATCTCCACGTTTCATGGTATTTCTAAACGTATAGCGTCGATAACAGAAAACTCAATTCTCAGATCCCAAGTACTTATATCAGCTGCGTATTTTACGTGTTGTTAAAAAATGGTCCAATCAGCACGGGACCAACAAATGTCCACGTTTCATAGCATTTCTAAATGCATGGCGTCGATAACTGGAAACTCAATTTTCAGATCCCAAGTTCTTATATCGGCTCGGAATTTTTTGCGTCGTGAAAAAATTCCCCAATCAGCCCGGGACCAAGAAATCTCCACGTTTCATGGTATTTCTAAACGTATGGCGTCGATATCTGGAAACTCAATTGTCAGATCCCAAGTTCTTATATCATCTGCGTATTTGACATGTTGCTAAAAAATGGTTTAATCAGCACGGGACCAACAAATGTCCACGTTTCATAGCATTTCTGAATGCATGGCGTCGATAACTGGAAACTCAATTTTCAGATCCCACGTACTTATATCAGCTCGGAATCTTTCGCGTCGTGAAAAAATTCCCCAATCAGCCCGGGACCAAGAAATCTCCACGTTTCATGGTATTTCTAAACGTATAGCGTCGATTACAGAAAACTTAATTTTCAGATCCCAAGTACTTATATCAGCTGCGTATTTTACGTGTCGTTAAAAAATGGTCCAATCAGCACGGGACCAACAAATGTCCGCGTTTCATAGCATTTCTAAATGTCTGTCGTCGATAACCGGAATCTCAATTTTCAGATCCCAAGAACTTATATCAGCTCGGAATTTTTCGCGTCGTGAAAAAATTCCCCAATCAGCCCGGGACCAAGAAATCTCCACGTTTCATTGTATTTCTAAACGTATAGCTTCGATAACAGAAAACTCAATTTTCAGATCCCAAGTACTTATATCAGCTGCGTATTTTACGGGACGGTAAAATATGGTCCAATCAGCACGGGACCAACAAATGTCCACGTTTCATAGCATTTCTAAATTAATGGCGTCGATAACTGGAAACTCAATTTTCAGATCCCAAGTTCTTATATCAGCTCGGAATTTTTCGCGTCGTGAAAAAATTCCCCAATCAGCCCGGGACCAAGAAATGTCCACGTTTCATGGTATATCTAAACGTATGGCGTCGATACCTGGAAACTCAATTTTCAGATTCCAAGTACTTATATCAGCTCGTAATTTTTCGCGTCGTGAAAAAATTCCCCAATCAGCCCGGGACCAAGAAATGTCCACGTTTCATGGTATTTCTAAACGCATGAGGTCGATAACTGAAAACTCAATTTTCAGATCCCAAGTACTTATGTCAGCTCCGTATTTCACGTGTTGTTAAAAGATGGTCCGATCAGCCCGGGACCAAGAAATGTCCACGTTTCATAGCATTTCTAAATGTAAGTCGTTGATAACTGGAAACTCAATTTTCAGATCCCAAGTTCTTATATCAGCTCGGAATTTTTCGCGTCGTGAAAAAATTCCCCAATCAGCCCGGGACCAAGAAATGTCCACGTTTCATGGTATTTCTAAACGAATGGCGTCGATACCTGGAAACTCAATTGTCAGATCCCAAGTACTTATATCAGCTCGGCATTTTTCGCGTCGTGAAAAAATTCCCCAGTCAGCCCGGGACCAAGAAATATCCACGTTTCATGGTATTTCTAAACGTATAGCGTCGATAACAGAAAACTCAATTTGCAGATCCCAAGTACTTATATCAGCTGCGTATTTTACGTGTTGTTAAAAAATGCTCCAATCAGCCCGGGACCAACAATTGTCCACGTTTCATGGTATTTCTAAACGTATAGCGTCGATAACATAAAACTCAATTTTCAGATCCCAAGTACTTATATCATCTGCGTATTTGACATGTTGTTAAAAAATGGTCCAATCAGCACGGGACCAACAAATGTCCACGTTTCATAGCATTTCTAAATGTCTGTCGTCGATAACCGGAATCTTAATTTACAGATCCCAAGTACTTATATCAGCTCGGCATTTTTCGCGTCGTGAAAAAATTCCACAATCAGCCCGGGACCACTAAATCTCCACGTTTCATGGTATTTCTAAACGTATAGCGTCGATAACAGAAAACTCAATTTTCAGAGCCCACGTAGTTATATCATCTGCGTATTTGACATGATGTTAAAAAATGGTTCAATCAGCCCGGGACCAAGAAATGTCCACGTTTCATGGTATTTCTAAACGTATGGCGTCGATAACAGGAATCTCAATTTTCAGATCCCAAGTACTCATATCATCTGCGTATTTTACATGCTGTTGAAAAATGGTCCAATCAGCACGGGACCAAGAAATATCCACGTTTCATAGCATTTCTAAATGTATGTCGTTGATAACTGGAATCTCAATTTTCAGATCCCAAGTACTTATATCAGCTCGAATTTTTTCGCGTCGTGAAAAAATTCCCCAATCAGCCCGGGACAAAGAAATCTCCACGTTTCATGGTATTTCTAAACGTATAGCGTCGATAACAGAAAACTCAATTCTCAGATCCCAAGTACTTATATCAGCTGCGTATTTTACGTGTTGTTAAAAAATGGTCCAATCAGCACGGGACCAACAAATGTCCACGTTTCATAGCATTTCTAAATGCATGGCGTCGATAACTGGAAACTCAATTTTCAGATCCCAAGTTCTTATATCAGCTCGGAATTTTTTGCGTCGTGAAAAAATTCCCCAATCAGCCCGGGACCAAGAAATCTCCACGTTTCATGGTATTTCTAAACGTATGGCGTCGATATCTGGAAACTCAATTGTCAGATCCCAAGTTCTTATATCATCTGCGTATTTGACATGTTGTTAAAAAATGGTTTAATCAGCACGGGACCAACAAATGTCCACGTTTCATAGCATTTCTGAATGCATGGCGTCGATAACTGGAAACTCAATTTTCAGATCCCACGTACTTATATCAGCTCGGAATCTTTCGCGTCGTGAAAAAATTCCCCAATCAGCCCGGTACCAAGAAATCTCCACGTTTCATGGTATTTCTAAACGTATAGCGTCGATTACAGAAAACTTAATTTTCAGATCCCAAGTACTTATATCAGCTGCGTATTTTACGTGTCGTTAAAAAATGGTCCAATCAGCACGGGACCAAGAAATGTCCACGTTTCATAGCATTTCTAAATGTATGTCGTCGATAACTGGAATCTCAATTTTCAGATCCCAAGTACTTATATCAGCTCGGAATTTTTCGCGTAGAAAAAAAATTCCTCAATCAGCCCGGGACCAAGAAATGTCCACGTTTCATGGTATTTCTAAACGTATGTCGACGATAACTGGAATCTCAATTTTCAGATCCCAAGTTCTTATATCAGCTCGGAATTTTTCGCGTCGTGCAAAAATTCCCCAATCAGCCCGGGACCAAGAAATGTCCACGTTTCATGGTATTTCTAAACGTATGGCTTCGATACCCGGAAACTCAATTTTCAGATCCCAAGTACTTATATCAGCTCGGCATTTTTCGCGTCGTGAAAAAATTCCCCAATCAGCCCGGGTCCAAGAAATGTCCACGTTTCATGGTATTTCTAAACGTATTGCGGCGATAACAGGAAACTCAATTTTCAGATCCCAAGTACTTATATCATCTGCGTATTTGACATGTTGTTAAAAAATGGTCCAATCAGCACGGGACCAAGAAATGTCCACGTTTCATAGCATTTCTAAATGTATGGCGTTGATAACTGGAATCTCAATTTTCAGATCCCAAGTACTTATATCATCTGCGTATTTGACATGTTGTTAAAAAATGGTCCAATCAGCACGGGACCAACAAATGTCCACGTTTCATAGCATTTCTAAATGTCTGTCGTCGATAACCGGAATCTAAATTTACAGATCCCAAGTACTTATATCGGCTCGGCATTTTTCGCGTCGTGAAAAAATTCCCCAATCAGCCCGGGACTAAGAAGTGTCCACGTTTCATGGTATTTCTAAACGTATGGCGTCGATACCTGGAAACTCAATAGTCAGATCCCAAGTACTTATATCAGCTCGGCATTTTTCGCGTAGTGAAAAAATTCCCCAATCAGCCCGGGACCAAGAAATCTCGACGTTTCATGTTATTTCTAAACGTATGGCGTCGATACCTGGAAACTCAATTTTCAGATCCCAAGTACTTATATCAGCTCGGCATTTTTCGGGTCATGAAAAAATTCCTCAGTCAGCCCGGGACCAAGAAATCTCCAAGTTTCATGGTATTTCTAAACGTATAGCGTCGATAACAGAAAACTCAATTTTCAGATTCCAAGTACTTATATCATCTGCGTATTTGACATGTTGTTAAAAAATGGTCCAATCAGCACGGGACCAAGGAATGTCCACGTTTCATAGCATTTCTAAATGTATGGCGTCGATACCTGGAAACTCAATAGTCAGATCCCAAGTACTTATATCAGCTCGGCATTTTTCGCGTCGTGAAAAAATTCCCCAATCAGCCCGGGACCACTAAATCTCCACGTTTCATGGTATTTCTAAACGTATAGCGTCGATAACAGAAAACTCAATTTTCAGAGCCCAAGTAGTTATATCATCTGCGTATTTGACATGATGTTAAAAAATGGTTCAATCAGCCCGGGACCAAGAAATGTCCACGTTTCATGGTATTTCTAAACGTATGGCGTCGATAACAGGAATCTCAATTTTCAGATCCCAAGTACTCATATCATCTGCGTATTTTACATGCTGTTGAAAAATGGTCCAATCAGCACGGGACCAAGAAATATCCACGTTTCATAGCATTTCTAAATGTATGTCGTTGATAACTGGAATCTCAATTTTCAGATCCCAAGTACTTATATCAGCTCGAATTTTTTCGCGTCGTGAAAAAATTCCCCAATCAGCCCGGGACAAAGAAATCTCCACGTTTCATGGTATTTCTAAACGTATAGCGTCGATAACAGAAAACTCAATTCTCAGATCCCAAGTACTTATATCAGCTGCGTATTTTACGTGTTGTTAAAAAATGGTCCAATCAGCACGGGACCAACAAATGTCCACGTTTCATAGCATTTCTAAATGCATGGCGTCGATAACTGGAAACTCAATTTTCAGATCCCAAGTTCTTATATCGGCTCGGAATTTTTTGCGTCGTGAAAAAATTCCCCAATCAGCCCGGGACCAAGAAATCTCCACGTTTCATGGTATTTCTAAACGTATGGCGTCGATATCTGGAAACTCAATTGTCAGATCCCAAGTTCTTATATCATCTGCGTATTTGACATGTTGTTAAAAAATGGTTTAATCAGAACGGGACCAACAAATGTCCACGTTTCATAGCATTTCTGAATGCATGGCGTCGATAACTGGAAACTCAATTTTCAGATCCCACGTACTTATATCAGCTCGGAATCTTTCGCGTCGTGAAAAAATTCCCCAATCAGCCCGGGACCAAGAAATCTCCACGTTTCATGGTATTTCTAAACGTATAGCGTCGATTACAGAAAACTTAATTTTCAGATCCCAAGTACTTATATCAGCTGCGTATTTTACGTGTCGTTAAAAAATGGTCCAATCAGCACGGGACCAACAAATGTCCACGTTTCATAGCATTTCTAAATGCATGGCGTCGATAACTGGAAACTCAATTTTCAGATCCCAAGTACTTATATCAGCTCGGAATCTATCGCGTCGTGAAAAAATTCCCCAATCAGCCCGAGACCAAGAAATGTTCACGTTTCATGGTATTTCTAAACGTATGCCGTCGATACCTGGAAACTCAATTGTCAGATCCCAAGTACTTATATCAGCTCGGCATTTTTCGCGTCGTGAAAAAATTCCCCAATCAGCCCGGGACCAAGAAATGTCCGCGTTTCATAGCATTTCTAAATGTCTGTCGTCGATAACCGGAATCTCAATTTTCAGATCCCAAGAACTTATATCAGCTCGGAATTTTTCGCGTCGTGAAAAAATTCCCCAATCAGCCCGGGACCAAGAAATCTCCACGTTTCATTGTATTTCTAAACGTATAGCTTCGATAACAGAAAACTCAATTTTCAGATCCCAAGTACTTATATCAGCTGCGTATTTTACGGGACGGTAAAATATGGTCCAATCAGCACGGGACCAACAAATGTCCACGTTTCATAGCATTTCTAAATTAATGGCGTCGATAACTGGAAACTCAATTTTCAGATCCCAAGTTCTTATATCAGCTCGGAATTTTTCGCGTCGTGAAAAAATTCCCCAATCAGCCCGGGACCAAGAAATGTCCACGTTTCATGGTATATCTAAACGTATGGCGTCGATACCTGGAAACTCAATTTTCAGATTCCAAGTACTTATATCAGCTCGTAATTTTTCGCGTCGTGAAAAAATTCCCCAATCAGCCCGGGACCAAGAAATGTCCACGTTTCATGGTATTTCTAAACGCATGAGGTCGATAACTGAAAACTCAATTTTCAGATCCCAAGTACTTATGTCAGCTCCGTATTTCACGTGTTGTTAAAAGATGGTCCGATCAGCCCGGGACCAAGAAATGTCCACGTTTCATAGCATTTCTAAATGTATGTCGTTGATAACTGGAAACTCAATTTTCAGATCCCAAGTTCTTATATCAGCTCGGAATTTTTCGCGTCGTGAAAAAATTCCCCAATCAGCCCGGGACCAAGAAATGTCCACGTTTCATGGTATTTCTAAACGAATGGCGTCGATACCTGGAAACTCAATTGTCAGATCCCAAGTACTTATATCAGCTCGGCATTTTTCGCGTCGTGAAAAAATTCCCCAGTCAGCCCGGGACCAAGAAATATCCACGTTTCATGGTATTTCTAAACGTATAGCGTCGATAACAGAAAACTCAATTTGCAGATCCCAAGTACTTATATCAGCTGCGTATTTTACGTGTTGTTAAAAAATGCTCCAATCAGCCCGGGACCAACAATTGTCCACGTTTCATGGTATTTCTAAACGTATAGCGTCGATAACATAAAACTCAATTTTCAGATCCCAAGTACTTATATCATCTGCGTATTTGAAATGTTGTTAAAAAATGGTCCAATCAGCACGGGACCAACAAATGTCCACGTTTCATAGCATTTCTAAATGTCTGTCGTCGATAACCGGAATCTTAATTTACAGATCCCAAGTACTTATATCAGCTCGGCATTTTTCGCGTCGTGAAAAAATTCCACAATCAGCCCGGGACCACTAAATCTCCACGTTTCATGGTATTTCTAAACGTATAGCGTCGATAACAGAAAACTCAATTTTCAGAGCCCACGTAGTTATATCATCTGCGTATTTGACATGATGTTAAAAAATGGTTCAATCAGCCCGGGACCAAGAAATGTCCACGTTTCATGGTATTTCTAAACGTATGGCGTCGATAACAGGAATCTCAATTTTCAGATCCCAAGTACTCATATCATCTGCGTATTTTACATGCTGTTGAAAAATGGTCCAATCAGCACGGGACCAAGAAATATCCACGTTTCATAGCATTTCTAAATGTATGTCGTTGATAACTGGAATCTCAATTTTCAGATCCCAAGTACTTATATCAGCTCGAATTTTTTCGCGTCGTGAAAAAATTCCCCAATCAGCCCGGGACAAAGAAATCTCCACGTTTCATGGTATTTCTAAACGTATAGCGTCGATAACAGAAAACTCAATTCTCAGATCCCAAGTACTTATATCAGCTGCGTATTTTACGTGTTGTTAAAAAATGGTCCAATCAGCACGGGACCAACAAATGTCCACGTTTCATAGCATTTCTAAATGCATGGCGTCGATAACTGGAAACTCAATTTTCAGATCCCAAGTTCTTATATCGGCTCGGAATTTTTTGCGTCGTGAAAAAATTCCCCAATCAGCCCGGGACCAAGAAATCTCCACGTTTCATGGTATTTCTAAACGAATGGCGTCGATACCTGGAAACTCAATTGTCAGATCCCAAGTACTTATATCAGCTCGGCATTTTTCGCGTCGTGAAAAAATTCCCCAGTCAGCCCGGGACCAAGAAATATCCACGTTTCATGGTATTTCTAAACGTATAGCGTCGATAACAGAAAACTCAATTTGCAGATCCCAAGTACTTATATCAGCTGCGTATTTTACGTGTTGTTAAAAAATGCTCCAATCAGCCCGGGACCAACAATTGTCCACGTTTCATGGTATTTCTAAACGTATAGCGTCGATAACATAAAACTCAATTTTCAGATCCCAAGTACTTATATCATCTGCGTATTTGACATGTTGTTAAAAAATGGTCCAATCAGCACGGGACCAACAAATGTCCACGTTTCATAGCATTTCTAAATGTCTGTCGTCGATAACCGGAATCTTAATTTACAGATCCCAAGTACTTATATCAGCTCGGCATTTTTCGCGTCGTGAAAAAATTCCACAATCAGCCCGGGACCACTAAATCTCCACGTTTCATGGTATTTCTAAACGTATAGCGTCGATAACAGAAAACTCAATTTTCAGAGCCCACGTAGTTATATCAGCTGCGTATTTTACGTGTCGTTAAAAAATGGTCCAATCAGCACGGGACCAAGAAATGTCCACGTTTCATAGCATTTCTAAATGTATGTCGTCGATAACTGGAATCTCAATTTTCAGATCCCAAGTACTTATATCAGCTCGGAATTTTTCGCGTAGAAAAAAAATTCCTCAATCAGCCCGGGACCAAGAAATGTCCACGTTTCATGGTATTTCTAAACGTATGTCGACGATAACTGGAATCTCAATTTTCAGATCCCAAGTTCTTATATCAGCTCGGAATTTTTTGCGTCGTGAAAAAATTCCCCAATCAGCCCGGGACCAAGAAATCTCCACGTTTCATGGTATTTCTAAACGTATGGCGTCGATATCTGGAAACTCAATTGTCAGATCCCAAGTTCTTATATCATCTGCGTATTTGACATGTTGTTAAAAAATGGTTTAATCAGCACGGGACCAACAAATGTCCACGTTTCATAGCATTTCAGAATGCATGGCGTCGATAACTGGAAACTCAATTTTCAGATCCCACGTACTTATATCAGCTCGGAATCTTTCGCGTCGTGAAAAAATTCCCCAATCAGCCCGGTACCAAGAAATCTCCACGTTTCATGGTATTTCTAAACGTATAGCGTCGATTACAGAAAACTTAATTTTCAGATCCCAAGTACTTATATCAGCTGCGTATTTTACGTGTCGTTAAAAAATGGTCCAATCAGCACGGGACCAAGAAATGTCCACGTTTCATAGCATTTCTAAATGTATGTCGTCGATAACTGGAATCTCAATTTTCAGATCCCAAGTACTTATATCAGCTCGGAATTTTTCGCGTAGAAAAAAAATTCCTCAATCAGCCCGGGACCAAGAAATGTCCACGTTTCATGGTATTTCTAAACGTATGTCGACGATAACTGGAATCTCAATTTTCAGATCCCAAGTTCTTATATCAGCTCGGAATTTTTCGCGTCGTGCAAAAATTCCCCAATCAGCCCGGGACCAAGAAATGTCCACGTTTCATGGTATTTCTAAACGTATGGCTTCGATACCCGGAAACTCAATTTTCAGATCCCAAGTACTTATATCAGCACGGCATTTTTCGCGTCGTGAAAAAATTCCCCAATCAGCCCGGGTCCAAGAAATGTCCACGTTTCATGGTATTTCTAAACGTATTGCGGCGATAACAGGAAACTCAATTTTCAGATCCCAAGTACTTATATCATCTGCGTATTTGACATGTTGTTAAAAAATGGTCCAATCAGCACGGGACCAAGAAATGTCCACGTTTCATAGCATTTCTAAATGTATGGCGTTGATAACTGGAATCTCAATTTTCAGATCCCAAGTACTTATATCATCTGCGTATTTGACATGTTGTTAAAAAATGGTCCAATCAGCACGGGACCAACAAATGTCCACGTTTCATAGCATTTCTAAATGTCTGTCGTCGATAACCGGAATCTTAATTTACAGATCCCAAGTACTTATATCGGCTCGGCATTTTTCGCGTCGTGAAAAAATTCCCCAATCAGCCCGGGACTAAGAAGTGTCCACGTTTCATGGTATTTCTAAACGTATGGCGTCGATACCTGGAAACTCAACAGTCAGATCCCAAGTACTTATATCAGCTCGGCATTTTTCGCGTAGTGAAAAAATTCCCCAATCAGCCCGGGACCAAGAAATCTCGACGTTTCATGTTATTTCTAAACGTATGGCGTCGATACCTGGAAACTCAATTTTCAGATCCCAAGTACTTATATCAGCTCGGCATTTTTCGGGTCATGAAAAAATTCCTCAGTCAGCCCGGGACCAAGAAATCTCCAAGTTTCATGGTATTTCTAAACGTATAGCGTCGATAACAGAAAACTCAATTTTCAGATTCCAAGTACTTATATCATCTGCGTATTTGACATGTTGTTAAAAAATGGTCCAATCAGCACGGGACCAAGGAATGTCCACGTTTCATAGCATTTCTAAATGTATGGCGTCGATACCTGGAAACTCAATAGTCAGATCCCAAGTACTTATATCAGCTCGGCATTTTTCGCGTCGTGAAAAATTCCCCAATCAGCCCGGGACCACTAAATCTCCACGTTTCATGGTATTTCTAAACGTATAGCGTCGATAACAGAAAACTCAATTTTCAGAGCCCAAGTAGTTATATCATCTGCGTATTTGACATGATGTTAAAAAATGGTTCAATCAGCCCGGGACCAAGAAATGTCCACGTTTCATGGTATTTCTAAACGTATGGCGTCGATAACAGGAATCTCAATTTTCAGATCCCAAGTACTCATATCATCTGCGTATTTTACATGCTGTTGAAAAATGGTCCAATCAGCACGGGACCAAGAAATATCCACGTTTCATAGCATTTCTAAATGTATGTCGTTGATAACTGGAATCTCAATTTTCAGATCCCAAGTACTTATATCAGCTCGAATTTTTTCGCGTCGTGAAAAAATTCCCCAATCAGCCCGGGACAAAGAAATCTCCACGTTTCATGGTATTTCTAAACGTATAGCGTCGATAACAGAAAACTCAATTCTCAGATCCCAAGTACTTATATCAGCTGCGTATTTTACGTGTTGTTAAAAAATGGTCCAATCAGCACGGGACCAACAAATGTCCACGTTTCATAGCATTTCTAAATGCATGGCGTCGATAACTGGAAACTCAATTTTCAGATCCCAAGTTCTTATATCGGCTCGGAATTTTTTGCGTCGTGAAAAAATTCCCCAATCAGCCCGGGACCAAGAAATCTCCACGTTTCATGGTATTTCTAAACGTATGGCGTCGATATCTGGAAACTCAATTGTCAGATCCCAAGTTCTTATATCATCTGCGTATTTGACATGTTGTTAAAAAATGGTTTAATCAGCACGGGACCAACAAATGTCCACGTTTCATAGCATTTCTGAATGCATGGCGTCGATAACTGGAAACTCAATTTTCAGATCCCACGTACTTATATCAGCTCGGAATCTTTCGCGTCGTGAAAAAATTCCCCAATCAGCCCGGGACCAAGAAATCTCCACGTTTCATGGTATTTCTAAACGTATAGCGTCGATTACAGAAAACTTAATTTTCAGATCCCAAGTACTTATATCAGCTGCGTATTTTACGTGTCGTTAAAAAATGGTCCAATCAGCACGGGACCAACAAATGTCCACGTTTCATAGCATTTCTAAATGCATGGCGTCGATAACTGGAAACTCAATTTTCAGATCCCAAGTACTTATATCAGCTCGGAATCTATCGCGTCGTGAAAAAATTCCCCAATCAGCCCGAGACCAAGAAATGTTCACGTTTCATGGTATTTCTAAACGTATGCCGTCGATACCTGGAAACTCAATTGTCAGATCCCAAGTACTTATATCAGCTCGGCATTTTTCGCGTCGTGAAAAAATTCCCCAATCAGCCCGGGACCAAGAAATGTCCGCGTTTCATAGCATTTCTAAATGTCTGTCGTCGATAACCGGAATCTCAATTTTCAGATCCCAAGAACTTATATCAGCTCGGAATTTTTCGCGTCGTGAAAAAATTCCCCAATCAGCCCGGGACCAAGAAATCTCCACGTTTCATTGTATTTCTAAACGTATAGCTTCGATAACAGAAAACTCAATTTTCAGATCCCAAGTACTTATATCAGCTGCGTATTTTACGGGACGGTAAAATATGGTCCAATCAGCACGGGACCAACAAATGTCCACGTTTCATAGCATTTCTAAATTAATGGCGTCGATAACTGGAAACTCAATTTTCAGATCCCAAGTTCTTATATCAGCTCGGAATTTTTCGCGTCGTGAAAAAATTCCCCAATCAGCCCGGGACCAAGAAATGTCCACGTTTCATGGTATATCTAAACGTATGGCGTCGATACCTGGAAACTCAATTTTCAGATTCCAAGTACTTATATCAGCTCGTAATTTTTCGCGTCGTGAAAAAATTCCCCAATCAGCCCGGGACCAAGAAATGTCCACGTTTCATGGTATTTCTAAACGCATGAGGTCGATAACTGAAAACTCAATTTTCAGATCCCAAGTACTTATGTCAGCTCCGTATTTCACGTGTTGTTAAAAGATGGTCCGATCAGCCCGGGACCAAGAAATGTCCACGTTTCATAGCATTTCTAAATGTATGTCGTTGATAACTGGAAACTCAATTTTCAGATCCCAAGTTCTTATATCAGCTCGGAATTTTTCGCGTCGTGAAAAAATTCCCCAATCAGCCCGGGACCAAGAAATGTCCACGTTTCATGGTATTTCTAAACGAATGGCGTCGATACCTGGAAACTCAATTGTCAGATCCCAAGTACTTATATCAGCTCGGCATTTTTCGCGTCGTGAAAAAATTCCCCAGTCAGCCCGGGACCAAGAAATATCCACGTTTCATGGTATTTCTAAACGTATAGCGTCGATAACAGAAAACTCAATTTGCAGATCCCAAGTACTTATATCAGCTGCGTATTTTACGTGTTGTTAAAAAATGCTCCAATCAGCCCGGGACCAACAATTGTCCACGTTTCATGGTATTTCTAAACGTATAGCGTCGATAACATAAAACTCAATTTTCAGATCCCAAGTACTTATATCATCTGCGTATTTGACATGTTGTTAAAAAATGGTCCAATCAGCACGGGACCAACAAATGTCCACGTTTCATAGCATTTCTAAATGTATGTCGTCGATAACTGGAATCTCAATTTTCAGATCCCAAGTACTTATATCAGCTCGGAATTTTTCGCGTAGAAAAAAAATTCCTCAATCAGCCCGGGACCAAGAAATGTCCACGTTTCATGGTATTTCTAAACGTATGTCGACGATAACTGGAATCTCAATTTTCAGATCCCAAGTTCTTATATCAGCTCGGAATTTTTCGCGTCGTGCAAAAATTCCCCAATCAGCCCGGGACCAAGAAATGTCCACGTTTCATGGTATTTCTAAACGTATGGCTTCGATACCCGGAAACTCAATTTTCAGATCCCAAGTACTTATATCAGCTCGGCATTTTTCGCGTCGTGAAAAAATTCCCCAATCAGCCCGGGTCCAAGAAATGTCCACGTTTCATGGTATTTCTAAACGTATTGCGGCGATAACAGGAAACTCAATTTTCAGATCCCAAGTACTTATATCATCTGCGTATTTGACATGTTGTTAAAAAATGGTCCAATCAGCACGGGACCAAGAAATGTCCACGTTTCATAGCATTTCTAAATGTATGGCGTTGATAACTGGAATCTCAATTTTCAGATCCCAAGTACTTATATCAGCTCGCCTTTTTTCGCGTCGTGAAAAAATTCCCCAGTCAGCCCGGGACGAAGAAATCTCCACGTTTCATGGTATTTCTAAACGTATAGCGTCGATAACAGGAAACTCAATTTTCAGGTCCCAAGTACTTATATCATCTGCGTATTTGACATGTTGTTGAAAAATGGTCCAATCAGCACGGGACCAAGAAATGTCCACGTTTCATAGCATTTCTAAATGTCTGTCGTCGATAACCGGAATCTCAATTTTCAGATCCCAAGTACTTATATCAGCTCGGCATTTTTCGCGTCGTGAAAAAATTCCCCAATCATGGTATTTCTAAACGTATAGCGTCGATAACAGAAAACTCAATTTTCAGATCCCAAGAACTTATATCAGCTGCGTATTTTACGTGTTGTCAAAAAATGATCCAATCAGCCAGGGACCAAGAAATGTCAACGTTTCATGGCATTTCTAAACGTATTGCGGCGATAACTGGAATCTCAATTTTCAGATCCCAAGTACTCATATCATCTGCGTATTTTACATGCTGTTAAAATATGGTCCAATCAGCATGGAACCAAGAAATGTCCACGTTTCATGGTATTTCTAAACGTACGGCGTCGACACCTGGAAACTCAGTTTTCAGATCCCAAGTACTTATATCAGCTCGGCATTTTTCGCGTCATGAAAAAATTCCTCATTGAGCCCGGGACCAAGAAATCTCCACGTTTCATGGTATTTCTAAACGTATAGCGTCGATAACAGAAAACTCAATTTTCAGATCCCAAGTACTTATATCAGCTGCGTATTTTACGTGTTGTTAAAAAATGGTCCAATCAGCACGGGACCAACAAATATCCACGTTTCATAGCATTTCTAAATGTATGTCGACGATAACTGGAATCTCAATTTTCAGATCCCAAGTACTTATATCAGCTCGGAATTTTTCGCGTCGTGAAAAAATTCCCCAATCAGCCCGGGACCAAGTAATGTCCACGTTTCATGGTATTTCTAAACGTATGGCGTCGATACCTGGAAACTCAATTGTCAGATCCCAAGTACTCATATCATCTGCGTATTTTACATGTCCTTAAAAATGGTCCAATCAGCACGGGACCAAGAAATGTCCACGTTTCATAGCATTTCTAAATGTCTGTCGTCGATAACCGGAATCTCAATTTTCAGATCCCAAGTACTTATATCATCTGCGTATTTTTCGTGTTGTTAATAAATGGTCCAATCAGCACGTGAACAAGAAATGTCCACGTTTCATAGCATTTCTAAATGTATGTCGTCGATAACTGGAATCTCAATTTTCAGATCCCAAGTACTTATATCAGCTCGGAATTTTTCGCGTAGTAAAAAAATTCCTCAATCAGCCCGGGACCAAGAAATGTCCACGTTTCATGGTATTTCTAAACGTATGGCGTCGATACCTGGAAACTCAATTTTCAGATCCCAAGTACTTATATCAGCTCGGCATTTTTCGCGTCGTGAAAAAATTCCCCAATCAGCCCGGGTCCAAGAAATGTCCACGTTTCATGGTATTTCTAAACGTATGGCGTCGATACCTGGAAACTCAATTGTCAGATCCCAAGTACTCATATCATCTGCGTATTTTACATGTTCTTAAAAATGGTCCAATCAGCACGGGACCAAGAAATGTCCACGTTTCATAGCATTTCTAAATGTCTGTCGTCGATAACCGGAATCTCAATGTTCAGATCCCAAGTACTTATATCAGCTCGGAATTTTTCGCGTCGCGAAAAAATTTCCCAATCAGCCCCGGACCAAGAAATCTCCACGTTTCATGGTATATCTAAACGTATGGCGTCGATACCTGGAAACTCAATTTTCAGATTCCAAGTACTTATATCAGCTCGTAATTTTTCGCGTCGTGAAAAAATTCCCCAATCAGCCCGGGACCAAGAAATGTCCACGTTTCATGGTATTTCTAAACGCATGAGGTCGATAACTGAAAACTCAATTTTCAGATCCCAAGTACTTATGTCAGCTCCGTATTTCACGTGTTGTTAAAAGATGGTCCGATCAGCCCGGGACCAAGAAATGTCCACGTTTCATAGCATTTCTAAATGTATGTCGTTGATAACTGGAAACTCAATTTTCAGATCCCAAGTTCTTATATCAGCTCGGAATTTTTCGCGTCGTGAAAAAATTCCCCAATCAGCCCGGGACCAAGAAATGTCCACGTTTCATGGTATTTCTAAACGAATGGCGTCGATACCTGGAAACTCAATTGTCAGATCCCAAGTACTTATATCAGCTCGGCATTTTTCGCGTCGTGAAAAAATTCCCCAGTCAGCCCGGGACCAAGAAATATCCACGTTTCATGGTATTTCTAAACGTATAGCGTCGATAACAGAAAACTCAATTTGCAGATCCCAAGTACTTATATCAGCTGCGTATTTTACGTGTTGTTAAAAAATGCTCCAATCAGCCCGGGACCAACAATTGTCCACGTTTCATGGTATTTCTAAACGTATAGCGTCGATAACATAAAACTCAATTTTCAGATCCCAAGTACTTATATCATCTGCGTATTTGACATGTTGTTAAAAAATGGTCCAATCAGCACGGGACCAACAAATGTCCACGTTTCATAGCATTTCTAAATGTCTGTCGTCGATAACCGGAATCTTAATTTACAGATCCCAAGTACTTATATCAGCTCGGCATTTTTCGCGTCGTGAAAAAATTCCACAATCAGCCCGGGACCACTAAATCTCCACGTTTCATGGTATTTCTAAACGTATAGCGTCGATAACAGAAAACTCAATTTTCAGAGCCCACGTAGTTATATCATCTGCGTATTTGACATGATGTTAAAAAATGGTTCAATCAGCCCGGGACCAAGAAATGTCCACGTTTCATGGTATTTCTAAACGTATGGCGTCGATAACAGGAATCTCAATTTTCAGATCCCAAGTACTCATATCATCTGCGTATTTTACATGCTGTTGAAAAATGGTCCAATCAGCACGGGACCAAGAAATATCCACGTTTCATAGCATTTCTAAATGTATGTCGTTGATAACTGGAATCTCAATTTTCAGATCCCAAGTACTTATATCAGCTCGAATTTTTTCGCGTCGTGAAAAAATTCCCCAATCAGCCCGGGACAAAGAAATCTCCACGTTTCATGGTATTTCTAAACGTATAGCGTCGATAACAGAAAACTCAATTCTCAGATCCCAAGTACTTATATCAGCTGCGTATTTTACGTGTTGTTAAAAAATGGTCCAATCAGCACGGGACCAACAAATGTCCACGTTTCATAGCATTTCTAAATGCATGGCGTCGATAACTGGAAACTCAATTTTCAGATCCCAAGTTCTTATATCAGCTCGGAATTTTTTGCGTCGTGAAAAAATTCCCCAATCAGCCCGGGACCAAGAAATCTCCACGTTTCATGGTATTTCTAAACGTATGGCGTCGATATCTGGAAACTCAATTGTCAGATCCCAAGTTCTTATATCATCTGCGTATTTGACATGTTGTTAAAAAATGGTTTAATCAGCACGGGACCAACAAATGTCCACGTTTCATAGCATTTCTGAATGCATGGCGTCGATAACTGGAAACTCAATTTTCAGATCCCACGTACTTATATCAGCTCGGAATCTTTCGCGTCGTGAAAAAATTCCCCAATCAGCCCGGTACCAAGAAATCTCCACGTTTCATGGTATTTCTAAACGTATAGCGTCGATTACAGAAAACTTAATTTTCAGATCCCAAGTACTTATATCAGCTGCGTATTTTACGTGTCGTTAAAAAATGGTCCAATCAGCACGGGACCAAGAAATGTCCACGTTTCATAGCATTTCTAAATGTATGTCGTCGATAACTGGAATCTCAATTTTCAGATCCCAAGTACTTATATCAGCTCGGAATTTTTCGCGTAGAAAAAAAATTCCTCAATCAGCCCGGGACCAAGAAATGTCCACGTTTCATGGTATTTCTAAACGTATGTCGACGATAACTGGAATCTCAATTTTCAGATCCCAAGTTCTTATATCAGCTCGGAATTTTTCGCGTCGTGCAAAAATTCCCCAATCAGCCCGGGACCAAGAAATGTCCACGTTTCATGGTATTTCTAAACGTATGGCTTCGATACCCGGAAACTCAATTTTCAGATCCCAAGTACTTATATCAGCTCGGCATTTTTCGCGTCGTGAAAAAATTCCCCAATCAGCCCGGGTCCAAGAAATGTCCACGTTTCATGGTATTTCTAAACGTATTGCGGCGATAACAGGAAACTCAATTTTCAGATCCCAAGTACTTATATCATCTGCGTATTTGACATGTTGTTAAAAAATGGTCCAATCAGCACGGGACCAAGAAATGTCCACGTTTCATAGCATTTCTAAATGTATGGCGTTGATAACTGGAATCTCAATTTTCAGATCCCAAGTACTTATATCAGCTCGCCTTTTTTCGCGTCGTGAAAAAATTCCCCAGTCAGCCCGGGACGAAGAAATCTCCACGTTTCATGGTATTTCTAAACGTATAGCGTCGATAACAGGAAACTCAATTTTCAGGTCCCAAGTACTTATATGATCTGCGTATTTGACATGTTGTTGAAAAATGGTCCAATCAGCACGGGACCAAGAAATGTCCACGTTTCATAGCATTTCTAAATGTCTGTCGTCGATAACCGGAATCTCAATTTTCAGATCCCAAGTACTTATATCAGCTCGGCATTTTTCGCGTCGTGAAAAAATTCCCCAATCATGGTATTTCTAAACGTATAGCGTCGATAACAGAAAACTCAATTTTCAGATCCCAAGAACTTATATCAGCTGCGTATTTTACGTGTTGTCAAAAAATGATCCAATCAGCCAGGGACCAAGAAATGTCAACGTTTCATGGCATTTCTAAACGTATTGCGGCGATAACTGGAATCTCAATTTTCAGATCCCAAGTACTCATATCATCTGCGTATTTTACATGCTGTTAAAATATGATCCAATCAGCATGGAACCAAGAAATGTCCACGTTTCATGGTATTTCTAAACGTACGGCGTCGACACCTGGAAACTCAGTTTTCAGATCCCAAGTACTTATATCAGCTCGGCATTTTTCGCGTCATGAAAAAATTCCTCATTGAGCCCGGGACCAAGAAATCTCCACGTTTCATGGTATTTCTAAACGTATAGCGTCGATAACAGAAAACTCAATTTTCAGATCCCAAGTACTTATATCAGCTGCGTATTTTACGTGTTGTTAAAAAATGGTCCAATCAGCACGGGACCAACAAATATCCACGTTTCATAGCATTTCTAAATGTATGTCGACGATAACTGGAATCTCAATTTTCAGATCCCAAGTACTTATATCAGCTCGGAATTTTTCGCGTCGTGAAAAAATTCCCCAATCAGCCCGGGACCAAGTAATGTCCACGTTTCATGGTATTTCTAAACGTATGGCGTCGATACCTGGAAACTCAATTGTCAGATCCCAAGTACTCATATCATCTGCGTATTTTACATGTCCTTAAAAATGGTCCAATCAGCACGGGACCAAGAAATGTCCACGTTTCATAGCATTTCTAAATGTCTGTCGTCGATAACCGGAATCTCAATTTTCAGATCCCAAGTACTTATATCATCTGCGTATTTTTCGTGTTGTTAATAAATGGTCCAATCAGCACGTGAACAAGAAATGTCCACGTTTCATAGCATTTCTAAATGTATGTCGTCGATAACTGGAATCTCAATTTTCAGATCCCAAGTACTTATATCAGCTCGGAATTTTTCGCGTAGTAAAAAAATTCCTCAATCAGCCCGGGACCAAGAAATGTCCACGTTTCATGGTATTTCTAAACGTATGGCGTCGATACCTGGAAACTCAATTTTCAGATCCCAAGTACTTATATCAGCTCGGCATTTTTCGCGTCGTGAAAAAATTCCCCAATCAGCCCGGGTCCAAGAAATGTCCACGTTTCATGGTATTTCTAAACGTATGGCGTCGATACCTGGAAACTCAATTGTCAGATCCCAAGTACTCATATCATCTGCGTATTTTACATGTTCTTAAAAATGGTCCAATCAGCACGGGACCAAGAAATGTCCACGTTTCATAGCATTTCTAAATGTCTGTCGTCGATAACCGGAATCTCAATGTTCAGATCCCAAGTACTTATATCAGCTCGGAATTTTTCGCGTCGCGAAAAAATTTCCCAATCAGCCCCGGACCAAGAAATCTCCACGTTTCATGGTATATCTAAACGTATGGCGTCGATACCTGGAAACTCAATTTTCAGATTCCAAGTACTTATATCAGCTCGTAATTTTTCGCGTCGTGAAAAAATTCCCCAATCAGCCCGGGACCAAGAAATGTCCACGTTTCATGGTATTTCTAAACGCATGAGGTCGATAACTGAAAACTCAATTTTCAGATCCCAAGTACTTATGTCAGCTCCGTATTTCACGTGTTGTTAAAAGATGGTCCGATCAGCCCGGGACCAAGAAATGTCCACGTTTCATAGCATTTCTAAATGTATGTCGTTGATAACTGGAAACTCAATTTTCAGATCCCAAGTTCTTATATCAGCTCGGAATTTTTCGCGTCGTGAAAAAATTCCCCAATCAGCCCGGGACCAAGAAATGTCCACGTTTCATGGTATTTCTAAACGAATGGCGTCGATACCTGGAAACTCAATTGTCAGATCCCAAGTACTTATATCAGCTCGGCATTTTTCGCGTCGTGAAAAAATTCCCCAGTCAGCCCGGGACCAAGAAATATCCACGTTTCATGGTATTTCTAAACGTATAGCGTCGATAACAGAAAACTCAATTTGCAGATCCCAAGTACTTATATCAGCTGCGTATTTTACGTGTTGTTAAAAAATGCTCCAATCAGCCCGGGACCAACAATTGTCCACGTTTCATGGTATTTCTAAACGTATAGCGTCGATAACATAAAACTCAATTTTCAGATCCCAAGTACTTATATCATCTGCGTATTTGACATGTTGTTAAAAAATGGTCCAATCAGCACGGGACCAACAAATGTCCACGTTTCATAGCATTTCTAAATGTCTGTCGTCGATAACCGGAATCTTAATTTACAGATCCCAAGTACTTATATCAGCTCGGCATTTTTCGCGTCGTGAAAAAATTCCACAATCAGCCCGGGACCACTAAATCTCCACGTTTCATGGTATTTCTAAACGTATAGCGTCGATAACAGAAAACTCAATTTTCAGAGCCCACGTAGTTATATCATCTGCGTATTTGACATGATGTTAAAAAATGGTTCAATCAGCCCGGGACCAAGAAATGTCCACGTTTCATGGTATTTCTAAACGTATGGCGTCGATAACAGGAATCTCAATTTTCAGATCCCAAGTACTTATATCATCTGCGTATTTGACATGTTGTTAAAAAATGGTCCAATCAGCACGGGACCAAGAAATGTCCACGTTTCATAGCATTTCTAAATGTATGACGTTGACAACTGGAATCTCAATTTTCAGATCCCAAGTACTTATATCATCTGCGTATTTGACATGTTGTTAAAAAATGGTCCAATCAGCACGGGACCAAGAAATGTCCACGTTTCATAGCATTTCTAAATGTATGACGTTGACAACTGGAATCTCAATTTTCAGATCCCAAGTACTTATATCAGCTCGGCATTTTTCGAGTCGTGAAAAAATTCCCCAATCAGCCCGGGACCAAGAAATGTCCATATTTCATGGTATTTCTAAACGTATGGCGTCGATACCTGGAAACTCAATTTTCAGATCCCAAGTACTTATATCAGCTCGGCATTTTTCGCGTCGTGAAAAAATTCCCCAATCAGCCCGGGACCACTAAATCTCCACGTTTCATGGTATTTCTAAACGTATAGCGTCGATAACAGAAAACTCAATTTTCAGATCGCAAGTAGTTATATCGTCTGCGTATTTGACATGATGTTAAAAAATGGTTCAATCAGCACGGGACCAACAAATGTCCACGTTTCATAGCATTTCTAAATGTGTGTAGTCGATAACCGGAATCTCAATTTTCAGATCCCAAGTACTTATATCAGCTCGGAATTTTTCGCGTCGTGAAAAAATTCCCCAATCAGCCCGGGACCACTAAATCTCCACGTTTCATGGTATTTCTAAACGTATAGCGTCGATAACAGAAAACTCAATTTTCAGAGCCCAAGTAGTTATATCATCTGCGTATTTGACATGATGTTAAAAAATGGTTCAATCAGCCCGGGACCAAGAAATGTCCACGTTTCATGGTATTTCTAAACGTATGGCGTCGATAACAGGAATCTCAATTTTCAGATCCCAAGTACTCATATCATCTGCGTATTTTACATGCTGTTGAAAAATGGTCCAATCAGCACGGGACCAAGAAATATCCACGTTTCATAGCATTTCTAAATGTATGTCGTTGATAACTGGAATCTCAATTTTCAGATCCCAAGTACTTATATCAGCTCGAATTTTTTCGCGTCGTGAAAAAATTCCCCAATCAGCCCGGGACAAAGAAATCTCCACGTTTCATGGTATTTCTAAACGTATAGCGTCGATAACAGAAAACTCAATTCTCAGATCCCAAGTACTTATATCAGCTGCGTATTTTACGTGTTGTTAAAAAATGGTCCAATCAGCACGGGACCAACAAATGTCCACGTTTCATAGCATTTCTAAATGCATGGCGTCGATAACTGGAAACTCAATTTTCAGATCCCAAGTTCTTATATCGGCTCGGAATTTTTTGCGTCGTGAAAAAATTCCCCAATCAGCCCGGGACCAAGAAATCTCCACGTTTCATGGTATTTCTAAACGTATGGCGTCGATATCTGGAAACTCAATTGTCAGATCCCAAGTTCTTATATCATCTGCGTATTTGACATGTTGTTAAAAAATGGTTTAATCAGCACGGGACCAACAAATGTCCACGTTTCATAGCATTTCTGAATGCATGGCGTCGATAACTGGAAACTCAATTTTCAGATCCCACGTACTTATATCAGCTCGGAATCTTTCGCGTCGTGAAAAAATTCCCCAATCAGCCCGGGACCAAGAAATCTCCACGTTTCATGGTATTTCTAAACGTATAGCGTCGATTACAGAAAACTTAATTTTCAGATCCCAAGTACTTATATCAGCTGCGTATTTTACGTGTCGTTAAAAAATGGTCCAATCAGCACGGGACCAACAAATGTCCGCGTTTCATAGCATTTCTAAATGTCTGTCGTCGATAACCGGAATCTCAATTTTCAGATCCCAAGAACTTATATCAGCTCGGAATTTTTCGCGTCGTGAAAAAATTCCCCAATCAGCCCGGGACCAAGAAATCTCCACGTTTCATTGTATTTCTAAACGTATAGCTTCGATAACAGAAAACTCAATTTTCAGATCCCAAGTACTTATATCAGCTGCGTATTTTACGGGACGGTAAAATATGGTCCAATCAGCACGGGACCAACAAATGTCCACGTTTCATAGCATTTCTAAATTAATGGCGTCGATAACTGGAAACTCAATTTTCAGATCCCAAGTTCTTATATCAGCTCGGAATTTTTCGCGTCGTGAAAAAATTCCCCAATCAGCCCGGGACCAAGAAATGTCCACGTTTCATGGTATATCTAAACGTATGGCGTCGATACCTGGAAACTCAATTTTCAGATTCCAAGTACTTATATCAGCTCGTAATTTTTCGCGTCGTGAAAAAATTCCCCAATCAGCCCGGGACCAAGAAATGTCCACGTTTCATGGTATTTCTAAACGCATGAGGTCGATAACTGAAAACTCAATTTTCAGATCCCAAGTACTTATGTCAGCTCCGTATTTCACGTGTTGTTAAAAGATGGTCCGATCAGCCCGGGACCAAGAAATGTCCACGTTTCATAGCATTTCTAAATGTAAGTCGTTGATAACTGGAAACTCAATTTTCAGATCCCAAGTTCTTATATCAGCTCGGAATTTTTCGCGTCGTGAAAAAATTCCCCAATCAGCCCGGGACCAAGAAATGTCCACGTTTCATGGTATTTCTAAACGAATGGCGTCGATACCTGGAAACTCAATTGTCAGATCCCAAGTACTTATATCAGCTCGGCATTTTTCGCGTCGTGAAAAAATTCCCCAGTCAGCCCGGGACCAAGAAATATCCACGTTTCATGGTATTTCTAAACGTATAGCGTCGATAACAGAAAACTCAATTTGCAGATCCCAAGTACTTATATCAGCTGCGTATTTTACGTGTTGTTAAAAAATGCTCCAATCAGCCCGGGACCAACAATTGTCCACGTTTCATGGTATTTCTAAACGTATAGCGTCGATAACATAAAACTCAATTTTCAGATCCCAAGTACTTATATCATCTGCGTATTTGACATGTTGTTAAAAAATGGTCCAATCAGCACGGGACCAACAAATGTCCACGTTTCATAGCATTTCTAAATGTCTGTTGTCGATAACCGGAATCTTAATTTACAGATCCCAAGTACTTATATCAGCTCGGCATTTTTCGCGTCGTGAAAAAATTCCACAATCAGCCCGGGACCACTAAATCTCCACGTTTCATGGTATTTCTAAACGTATAGCGTCGATAACAGAAAACTCAATTTTCAGAGCCCACGTAGTTATATCATCTGCGTATTTGACATGATGTTAAAAAATGGTTCAATCAGCCCGGGACCAAGAAATGTCCACGTTTCATGGTATTTCTAAACGTATGGCGTCGATAACAGGAATCTCAATTTTCAGATCCCAAGTACTCATATCATCTGCGTATTTTACATGCTGTTGAAAAATAGTCCAATCAGCACGGGACCAAGAAATATCCACGTTTCATAGCATTTCTAAATGTATGTCGTTGATAACTGGAATCTCAATTTTCAGATCCCAAGTACTTATATCAGCTCGAATTTTTTCGCGTCGTGAAAAAATTCCCCAATCAGCCCGGGACAAAGAAATCTCCACGTTTCATGGTATTTCTAAACGTATAGCGTCGATAACAGAAAACTCAATTCTCAGATCCCAAGTACTTATATCAGCTGCGTATTTTACGTGTTGTTAAAAAATGGTCCAATCAGCACGGGACCAACAAATGTCCACGTTTCATAGCATTTCTAAATGCATGGCGTCGATAACTGGAAACTCAATTTTCAGATCCCAAGTTCTTATATCAGCTCGGAATTTTTTGCGTCGTGAAAAAATTCCCCAATCAGCCCGGGACCAAGAAATCTCCACGTTTCATGGTATTTCTAAACGTATGGCGTCGATATCTGGAAACTCAATTGTCAGATCCCAAGTTCTTATATCATCTGCGTATTTGACATGTTGTTAAAAAATGGTTTAATCAGCACGGGACCAACAAATGTCCACGTTTCATAGCATTTCTGAATGCATGGCGTCGATAACTGGAAACTCAATTTTCAGATCCCACGTACTTATATCAGCTCGGAATCTTTCGCGTCGTGAAAAAATTCCCCAATCAGCCCGGTACCAAGAAATCTCCACGTTTCATGGTATTTCTAAACGTATAGCGTCGATTACAGAAAACTTAATTTTCAGATCCCAAGTACTTATATCAGCTGCGTATTTTACGTGTCGTTAAAAAATGGTCCAATCAGCACGGGACCAAGAAATGTCCACGTTTCATAGCATTTCTAAATGTATGTCGTCGATAACTGGAATCTCAATTTTCAGATCCCAAGTACTTATATCAGCTCGGAATTTTTCGCGTAGAAAAAAAATTCCTCAATCAGCCCGGGACCAAGAAATGTCCACGTTTCATGGTATTTCTAAACGTATGTCGACGATAACTGGAATCTCAATTTTCAGATCCCAAGTTCTTATATCAGCTCGGAATTTTTCGCGTCGTGCAAAAATTCCCCAATCAGCCCGGGACCAAGAAATGTCCACGTTTCATGGTATTTCTAAACGTATGGCTTCGATACCCGGAAACTCAATTTTCAGATCCCAAGTACTTATATCAGCTCGGCATTTTTCGCGTCGTGAAAAAATTCCCCAATCAGCCCGGGTCCAAGAAATGTCCACGTTTCATGGTATTTCTAAACGTATTGCGGCGATAACAGGAAACTCAATTTTCAGATCCCAAGTACTTATATCATCTGCGTATTTGACATGTTGTTAAAAAATGGTCCAATCAGCACGGGACCAAGAAATGTCCACGTTTCATAGCATTTCTAAATGTATGGCGTTGATAACTGGAATCTCAATTTTCAGATCCCAAGTACTTATATCATCTGCGTATTTGACATGTTGTTAAAAAATGGTCCAATCAGCACGGGACCAACAAATGTCCACGTTTCATAGCATTTCTAAATGTCTGTCGTCGATAACCGGAATCTTAATTTACAGATCCCAAGTACTTATATCGGCTCGGCATTTTTCGCGTCGTGAAAAAATTCCCCAATCAGCCCGGGACTAAGAAGTGTCCACGTTTCATGGTATTTCTAAACGTATGGCGTCGATACCTGGAAACTCAATAGTCAGATCCCAAGTACTTATATCAGCTCGGCATTTTTCGCGTAGTGAAAAAATTCCCCAATCAGCCCGGGACCAAGAAATCTCGACGTTTC
Source organism: Perithous albicinctus (assembly GCA_964016905.1). Classification (NCBI taxonomy): domain Eukaryota; kingdom Metazoa; phylum Arthropoda; class Insecta; order Hymenoptera; family Ichneumonidae; genus Perithous; species Perithous albicinctus. Next base: position 4,936,294 of record OZ024696.1, on the reverse strand, counting down.
ATGTTATTTCTAAACGTATGGCGTCGATACCTGGAAACTCAATTTTCAGATCCCAAGTACTTATATCAGCTCGGCATTTTTCGGGTCATGAAAAAATTCCTCAGTCAGCCCGGGACCAAGAAATCTCCAAGTTTCATGGTATTTCTAAACGTATAGCGTCGATAACAGAAAACTCAATTTTCAGATTCCAAGTACTTATATCATCTGCGTATTTGACATGTTGTTAAAAAATGGTCCAATCAGCACGGGACCAAGGAATGTCCACGTTTCATAGCATTTCTAAATGTATGGCGTCGATACCTGGAAACTCAATAGTCAGATCCCAAGTACTTATATCAGCTCGGCATTTTTCGCGTCGTGAAAAAATTCCCCAATCAGCCCGGGACCACTAAATCTCCACGTTTCATGGTATTTCTAAACGTATAGCGTCGATAACAGAAAACTCAATTTTCAGAGCCCAAGTAGTTATATCATCTGCGTATTTGACATGATGTTAAAAAATGGTTCAATCAGCCCGGGACCAAGAAATGTCCACGTTTCATGGTATTTCTAAACGTATGGCGTCGATAACAGGAATCTCAATTTTCAGATCCCAAGTACTCATATCATCTGCGTATTTTACATGCTGTTGAAAAATGGTCCAATCAGCACGGGACCAAGAAATATCCACGTTTCATAGCATTTCTAAATGTATGTCGTTGATAACTGGAATCTCAATTTTCAGATCCCAAGTACTTATATCAGCTCGAATTTTTTCGCGTCGTGAAAAAATTCCCCAATCAGCCCGGGACAAAGAAATCTCCACGTTTCATGGTATTTCTAAACGTATAGCGTCGATAACAGAAAACTCAATTCTCAGATCCCAAGTACTTATATCAGCTGCGTATTTTACGTGTTGTTAAAAAATGGTCCAATCAGCACGGGACCAACAAATGTCCACGTTTCATAGCATTTCTAAATGCATGGCGTCGATAACTGGAAACTCAATTTTCAGATCCCAAGTTCTTATATCGGCTCGGAATTTTTTGCGTCGTGAAAAAATTCCCCAATCAGCCCGGGACCAAGAAATCTCCACGTTTCATGGTATTTCTAAACGTATGGCGTCGATATCTGGAAACTCAATTGTCAGATCCCAAGTTCTTATATCATCTGCGTATTTGACATGTTGTTAAAAAATGGTTTAATCAGCACGGGACCAACAAATGTCCACGTTTCATAGCATTTCTGAATGCATGGCGTCGATAACTGGAAACTCAATTTTCAGATCCCACGTACTTATATCAGCTCGGAATCTTTCGCGTCGTGAAAAAATTCCCCAATCAGCCCGGGACCAAGAAATCTCCACGTTTCATGGTATTTCTAAACGTATAGCGTCGATTACAGAAAACTTAATTTTCAGATCCCAAGTACTTATATCAGCTGCGTATTTTACGTGTCGTTAAAAAATGGTCCAATCAGCACGGGACCAACAAATGTCCACGTTTCATAGCATTTCTAAATGCATGGCGTCGATAACTGGAAACTCAATTTTCAGATCCCAAGTACTTATATCAGCTCGGAATCTATCGCGTCGTGAAAAAATTCCCCAATCAGCCCGAGACCAAGAAATGTTCACGTTTCATGGTATTTCTAAACGTATGCCGTCGATACCTGGAAACTCAATTGTCAGATCCCAAGTACTTATATCAGCTCGGCATTTTTCGCGTCGTGAAAAAATTCCCCAATCAGCCCGGGACCAAGAAATGTCCGCGTTTCATAGCATTTCTAAATGTCTGTCGTCGATAACCGGAATCTCAATTTTCAGATCCCAAGAACTTATATCAGCTCGGAATTTTTCGCGTCGTGAAAAAATTCCCCAATCAGCCCGGGACCAAGAAATCTCCACGTTTCATTGTATTTCTAAACGTATAGCTTCGATAACAGAAAACTCAATTTTCAGATCCCAAGTACTTATATCAGCTGCGTATTTTACGGGACGGTAAAATATGGTCCAATCAGCACGGGACCAACAAATGTCCACGTTTCATAGCATTTCTAAATTAATGGCGTCGATAACTGGAAACTCAATTTTCAGATCCCAAGTTCTTATATCAGCTCGGAATTTTTCGCGTCGTGAAAAAATTCCCCAATCAGCCCGGGACCAAGAAATGTCCACGTTTCATGGTATATCTAAACGTATGGCGTCGATACCTGGAAACTCAATTTTCAGATTCCAAGTACTTATATCAGCTCGTAATTTTTCGCGTCGTGAAAAAATTCCCCAATCAGCCCGGGACCAAGAAATGTCCACGTTTCATGGTATTTCTAAACGCATGAGGTCGATAACTGAAAACTCAATTTTCAGATCCCAAGTACTTATGTCAGCTCCGTATTTCACGTGTTGTTAAAAGATGGTCCGATCAGCCCGGGACCAAGAAATGTCCACGTTTCATAGCATTTCTAAATGTATGTCGTTGATAACTGGAAACTCAATTTTCAGATCCCAAGTTCTTATATCAGCTCGGAATTTTTCGCGTCGTGAAAAAATTCCCCAATCAGCCCGGGACCAAGAAATGTCCACGTTTCATGGTATTTCTAAACGAATGGCGTCGATACCTGGAAACTCAATTGTCAGATCCCAAGTACTTATATCAGCTCGGCATTTTTCGCGTCGTGAAAAAATTCCCCAGTCAGCCCGGGACCAAGAAATATCCACGTTTCATGGTATTTCTAAACGTATAGCGTCGATAACAGAAAACTCAATTTGCAGATCCCAAGTACTTATATCAGCTGCGTATTTTACGTGTTGTTAAAAAATGCTCCAATCAGCCCGGGACCAACAATTGTCCACGTTTCATGGTATTTCTAAACGTATAGCGTCGATAACATAAAACTCAATTTTCAGATCCCAAGTACTTATATCATCTGCGTATTTGAAATGTTGTTAAAAAATGGTCCAATCAGCACGGGACCAACAAATGTCCACGTTTCATAGCATTTCTAAATGTCTGTCGTCGATAACCGGAATCTTAATTTACAGATCCCAAGTACTTATATCAGCTCGGCATTTTTCGCGTCGTGAAAAAATTCCACAATCAGCCCGGGACCACTAAATCTCCACGTTTCATGGTATTTCTAAACGTATAGCGTCGATAACAGAAAACTCAATTTTCAGAGCCCACGTAGTTATATCATCTGCGTATTTGACATGATGTTAAAAAATGGTTCAATCAGCCCGGGACCAAGAAATGTCCACGTTTCATGGTATTTCTAAACGTATGGCGTCGATAACAGGAATCTCAATTTTCAGATCCCAAGTACTCATATCATCTGCGTATTTTACATGCTGTTGAAAAATGGTCCAATCAGCACGGGACCAAGAAATATCCACGTTTCATAGCATTTCTAAATGTATGTCGTTGATAACTGGAATCTCAATTTTCAGATCCCAAGTACTTATATCAGCTCGAATTTTTTCGCGTCGTGAAAAAATTCCCCAATCAGCCCGGGACAAAGAAATCTCCACGTTTCATGGTATTTCTAAACGTATAGCGTCGATAACAGAAAACTCAATACTCAGATCCCAAGTACTTATATCAGCTGCGTATTTTACGTGTTGTTAAAAAATGGTCCAATCAGCACGGGACCAACAAATGTCCACGTTTCATAGCATTTCTAAATGCATGGCGTCGATAACTGGAAACTCAATTTTCAGATCCCAAGTTCTTATATCGGCTCGGAATTTTTTGCGTCGTGAAAAAATTCCCCAATCAGCCCGGGACCAAGAAATCTCCACGTTTCATGGTATTTCTAAACGTATGGCGTCGATATCTGGAAACTCAATTGTCAGATCCCAAGTTCTTATATCATCTGCGTATTTGACATGTTGTTAAAAAATGGTTTAATCAGCTCGGGACCAACAAATGTCCACGTTTCATAGCATTTCTGAATGCATGGCGTCGATAACTGGAAACTCAATTTTCAGATCCCACGTACTTATATCAGCTCGGAATCTTTCGCGTCGTGAAAAAATTCCCCAATCAGCCCGGGACCAAGAAATCTCCACGTTTCATGGTATTTCTAAACGTATAGCGTCGATTACAGAAAACTTAATTTTCAGATCCCAAGTACTTATATCAGCTGCGTATTTTACGTGTCGTTAAAAAATGGTCCAATCAGCACGGGACCAACAAATGTCCGCGTTTCATAGCATTTCTAAATGTCTGTCGTCGATAACCGGAATCTCAATTTTCAGATCCCAAGAACTTATATCAGCTCGGAATTTTTCGCGTCGTGAAAAAATTCCCCAATCAGCCCGGGACCAAGAAATCTCCACGTTTCATTGTATTTCTAAACGTATAGCTTCGATAACAGAAAACTCAATTTTCAGATCCCAAGTACTTATATCAGCTGCGTATTTTACGGGACGGTAAAATATGGTCCAATCAGCACGGGACCAACAAATGTCCACGTTTCATAGCATTTCTAAATTAATGGCGTCGATAACTGGAAACTCAATTTTCAGATCCCAAGTTCTTATATCAGCTCGGAATTTTTCGCGTCGTGAAAAAATTCCCCAATCAGCCCGGGACCAAGAAATGTCCACGTTTCATGGTATATCTAAACGTATGGCGTCGATACCTGGAAACTCAATTTTCAGATTCCAAGTACTTATATCAGCTCGTAATTTTTCGCGTCGTGAAAAAATTCCCCAATCAGCCCGGGACCAAGAAATGTCCACGTTTCATGGTATTTCTAAACGCATGAGGTCGATAACTGAAAACTCAATTTTCAGATCCCAAGTACTTATGTCAGCTCCGTATTTCACGTGTTGTTAAAAGATGGTCCGATCAGCCCGGGACCAAGAAATGTCCACGTTTCATAGCATTTCTAAATGTAAGTCGTTGATAACTGGAAACTCAATTTTCAGATCCCAAGTACTTATATCAGCTCGGAATTTTTCGCGTAGAAAAAAAATTCCTCAATCAGCCCGGGACCAAGAAATGTCCACGTTTCATGGTATTTCTAAACGTATGTCGACGATAACTGGAATCTCAATTTTCAGATCCCAAGTTCTTATATCAGCTCGGAATTTTTCGCGTCGTGCAAAAATTCCCCAATCAGCCCGGGACCAAGAAATGTCCACGTTTCATGGTATTTCTAAACGTATGGCTTCGATACCCGGAAACTCAATTTTCAGATCCCAAGTACTTATATCAGCTCGGCATTTTTCGCGTCGTGAAAAAATTCCCCAATCAGCCCGGGTCCAAGAAATGTCCACGTTTCATGGTATTTCTAAACGTATTGCGGCGATAACAGGAAACTCAATTTTCAGATCCCAAGTACTTATATCATCTGCGTATTTGACATGTTGTTAAAAAATGGTCCAATCAGCACGGGACCAAGAAATGTCCACGTTTCATAGCATTTCTAAATGTATGGCGTTGATAACTGGAATCTCAATTTTCAGATCCCAAGTACTTATATCATCTGCGTATTTGACATGTTGTTAAAAAATGGTCCAATCAGCACGGGACCAACAAATGTCCACGTTTCATAGCATTTCTAAATGTCTGTCGTCGATAACCGGAATCTTAATTTACAGATCCCAAGTACTTATATCGGCTCGGCATTTTTCGCGTCGTGAAAAAATTCCCCAATCAGCCCGGGACTAAGAAGTGTCCACGTTTCATGGTATTTCTAAACGTATGGCGTCGATACCTGGAAACTCAATAGTCAGATCCCAAGTACTTATATCAGCTCGGCATTTTTCGCGTAGTGAAAAAATTCCCCAATCAGCCCGGGACCAAGAAATCTCGACGTTTCATGTTATTTCTAAACGTATGGCGTCGATACCTGGAAACTCAATTTTCAGATCCCAAGTACTTATATCAGCTCGGCATTTTTCGGGTCATGAAAAAATTCCTCAGTCAGCCCGGGACCAAGAAATCTCCAAGTTTCATGGTATTTCTAAACGTATAGCGTCGATAACAGAAAACTCAATTTTCAGATTCCAAGTACTTATATCATCTGCGTATTTGACATGTTGTTAAAAAATGGTCCAATCAGCACGGGACCAAGGAATGTCCACGTTTCATAGCATTTCTAAATGTATGGCGTCGATACCTGGAAACTCAATAGTCAGATCCCAAGTACTTATATCAGCTCGGCATTTTTCGCGTCGTGAAAAATTCCCCAATCAGCCCGGGACCACTAAATCTCCACGTTTCATGGTATTTCTAAACGTATAGCGTCGATAACAGAAAACTCAATTTTCAGAGCCCAAGTAGTTATATCATCTGCGTATTTGACATGATGTTAAAAAATGGTTCAATCAGCCCGGGACCAAGAAATGTCCACGTTTCATGGTATTTCTAAACGTATGGCGTCGATAACAGGAATCTCAATTTTCAGATCCCAAGTACTCATATCATCTGCGTATTTTACATGCTGTTGAAAAATGGTCCAATCAGCACGGGACCAAGAAATATCCACGTTTCATAGCATTTCTAAATGTATGTCGTTGATAACTGGAATCTCAATTTTCAGATCCCAAGTACTTATATCAGCTCGAATTTTTTCGCGTCGTGAAAAAATTCCCCAATCAGCCCGGGACAAAGAAATCTCCACGTTTCATGGTATTTCTAAACGTATAGCGTCGATAACAGAAAACTCAATTCTCAGATCCCAAGTACTTATATCAGCTGCGTATTTTACGTGTTGTTAAAAAATGGTCCAATCAGCACGGGACCAACAAATGTCCACGTTTCATAGCATTTCTAAATGCATGGCGTCGATAACTGGAAACTCAATTTTCAGATCCCAAGTTCTTATATCGGCTCGGAATTTTTTGCGTCGTGAAAAAATTCCCCAATCAGCCCGGGACCAAGAAATCTCCACGTTTCATGGTATTTCTAAACGTATGGCGTCGATATCTGGAAACTCAATTGTCAGATCCCAAGTTCTTATATCATCTGCGTATTTGACATGTTGTTAAAAAATGGTTTAATCAGCACGGGACCAACAAATGTCCACGTTTCATAGCATTTCTGAATGCATGGCGTCGATAACTGGAAACTCAATTTTCAGATCCCACGTACTTATATCAGCTCGGAATCTTTCGCGTCGTGAAAAAATTCCCCAATCAGCCCGGGACCAAGAAATCTCCACGTTTCATGGTATTTCTAAACGTATAGCGTCGATTACAGAAAACTTAATTTTCAGATCCCAAGTACTTATATCAGCTGCGTATTTTACGTGTCGTTAAAAAATGGTCCAATCAGCACGGGACCAACAAATGTCCACGTTTCATAGCATTTCTAAATGCATGGCGTCGATAACTGGAAACTCAATTTTCAGATCCCAAGTACTTATATCAGCTCGGAATCTATCGCGTCGTGAAAAAATTCCCCAATCAGCCCGAGACCAAGAAATGTTCACGTTTCATGGTATTTCTAAACGTATGCCGTCGATACCTGGAAACTCAATTGTCAGATCCCAAGTACTTATATCAGCTCGGCATTTTTCGCGTCGTGAAAAAATTCCCCAATCAGCCCGGGACCAAGAAATGTCCGCGTTTCATAGCATTTCTAAATGTCTGTCGTCGATAACCGGAATCTCAATTTTCAGATCCCAAGAACTTATATCAGCTCGGAATTTTTCGCGTCGTGAAAAAATTCCCCAATCAGCCCGGGACCAAGAAATCTCCACGTTTCATTGTATTTCTAAACGTATAGCTTCGATAACAGAAAACTCAATTTTCAGATCCCAAGTACTTATATCAGCTGCGTATTTTACGGGACGGTAAAATATGGTCCAATCAGCACGGGACCAACAAATGTCCACGTTTCATAGCATTTCTAAATTAATGGCGTCGATAACTGGAAACTCAATTTTCAGATCCCAAGTTCTTATATCAGCTCGGAATTTTTCGCGTCGTGAAAAAATTCCCCAATCAGCCCGGGACCAAGAAATGTCCACGTTTCATGGTATATCTAAACGTATGGCGTCGATACCTGGAAACTCAATTTTCAGATTCCAAGTACTTATATCAGCTCGTAATTTTTCGCGTCGTGAAAAAATTCCCCAATCAGCCCGGGACCAAGAAATGTCCACGTTTCATGGTATTTCTAAACGCATGAGGTCGATAACTGAAAACTCAATTTTCAGATCCCAAGTACTTATGTCAGCTCCGTATTTCACGTGTTGTTAAAAGATGGTCCGATCAGCCCGGGACCAAGAAATGTCCACGTTTCATAGCATTTCTAAATGTATGTCGTTGATAACTGGAAACTCAATTTTCAGATCCCAAGTTCTTATATCAGCTCGGAATTTTTCGCGTCGTGAAAAAATTCCCCAATCAGCCCGGGACCAAGAAATGTCCACGTTTCATGGTATTTCTAAACGAATGGCGTCGATACCTGGAAACTCAATTGTCAGATCCCAAGTACTTATATCAGCTCGGCATTTTTCGCGTCGTGAAAAAATTCCCCAGTCAGCCCGGGACCAAGAAATATCCACGTTTCATGGTATTTCTAAACGTATAGCGTCGATAACAGAAAACTCAATTTGCAGATCCCAAGTACTTATATCAGCTGCGTATTTTACGTGTTGTTAAAAAATGCTCCAATCAGCCCGGGACCAACAATTGTCCACGTTTCATGGTATTTCTAAACGTATAGCGTCGATAACATAAAACTCAATTTTCAGATCCCAAGTACTTATATCATCTGCGTATTTGAAATGTTGTTAAAAAATGGTCCAATCAGCACGGGACCAACAAATGTCCACGTTTCATAGCATTTCTAAATGTCTGTCGTCGATAACCGGAATCTCAATTTACAGATCCCAAGTACTTATATCAGCTCGGCATTTTTCGCGTCGTGAAAAAATTCCACAATCAGCCCGGGACCACTAAATCTCCACGTTTCATGGTATTTCTAAACGTATAGCGTCGATAACAGAAAACTCAATTTGCAGATCCCAAGTACTTATATCAGCTGCGTATTTTACGTGTTGTTAAAAAATGCTCCAATCAGCCCGGGACCAACAATTGTCCACGTTTCATGGTATTTCTAAACGTATAGCGTCGATAACAGAAAACTCAATTTTCAGATTCCAAGTACTTATATCATCTGCGTATTTGACATGTTGTTAAAAAATGGTCCAATCAGCACGGGACCAAGGAATGTCCACGTTTCATAGCATTTCTAAATGTATGGCGTCGATACCTGGAAACTCAATAGTCAGATCCCAAGTACTTATATCAGCTCGGCATTTTTCGCGTCGTGAAAAAATTCCCCAATCAGCCCGGGACCAAGAAATCTCCACGTTTCATGGTATTTCTAAACGTATGGCGTCGATATCTGGAAACTCAATTGTCAGATCCCAAGTTCTTATATCATCTGCGTATTTGACATGTTGTTAAAAAATGGTTTAATCAGCACGGGACCAACAAATGTCCACGTTTCATAGCATTTCTGAATGCATGGCGTCGATAACTGGAAACTCAATTTTCAGATCCCACGTACTTATATCAGCTCGGAATCTTTCGCGTCGTGAAAAAATTCCCCAATCAGCCCGGGACCAAGAAATCTCCACGTTTCATGGTATTTCTAAACGTATAGCGTCGATTACAGAAAACTTAATTTTCAGATCCCAAGTACTTATATCAGCTGCGTATTTTACGTGTCGTTAAAAAATGGTCCAATCAGCACGGGACCAACAAATGTCCACGTTTCATAGCATTTCTAAATGCATGGCGTCGATAACTGGAAACTCAATTTTCAGATCCCAAGTACTTATATCAGCTCGGAATCTATCGCGTCGTGAAAAAATTCCCCAATCAGCCCGAGACCAAGAAATGTTCACGTTTCATGGTATTTCTAAACGTATGCCGTCGATACCTGGAAACTCAATTGTCAGATCCCAAGTACTTATATCAGCTCGGCATTTTTCGCGTCGTGAAAAAATTCCCCAATCAGCCCGGGACCAAGAAATGTCCGCGTTTCATAGCATTTCTAAATGTCTGTCGTCGATAACCGGAATCTCAATTTTCAGATCCCAAGAACTTATATCAGCTCGGAATTTTTCGCGTCGTGAAAAAATTCCCCAATCAGCCCGGGACCAAGAAATCTCCACGTTTCATTGTATTTCTAAACGTATAGCTTCGATAACAGAAAACTCAATTTTCAGATCCCAAGTACTTATATCAGCTGCGTATTTTACGGGACGGTAAAATATGGTCCAATCAGCACGGGACCAACAAATGTCCACGTTTCATAGCATTTCTAAATTAATGGCGTCGATAACTGGAAACTCAATTTTCAGATCCCAAGTTCTTATATCAGCTCGGAATTTTTCGCGTCGTGAAAAAATTCCCCAATCAGCCCGGGACCAAGAAATGTCCACGTTTCATGGTATATCTAAACGTATGGCGTCGATACCTGGAAACTCAATTTTCAGATTCCAAGTACTTATATCAGCTCGTAATTTTTCGCGTCGTGAAAAAATTCCCCAATCAGCCCGGGACCAAGAAATGTCCACGTTTCATGGTATTTCTAAACGCATGAGGTCGATAACTGAAAACTCAATTTTCAGATCCCAAGTACTTATGTCAGCTCCGTATTTCACGTGTTGTTAAAAGATGGTCCGATCAGCCCGGGACCAAGAAATGTCCACGTTTCATAGCATTTCTAAATGTATGTCGTTGATAACTGGAAACTCAATTTTCAGATCCCAAGTTCTTATATCAGCTCGGAATTTTTCGCGTCGTGAAAAAATTCCCCAATCAGCCCGGGACCAAGAAATGTCCACGTTTCATGGTATTTCTAAACGAATGGCGTCGATACCTGGAAACTCAATTGTCAGATCCCAAGTACTTATATCAGCTCGGCATTTTTCGCGTCGTGAAAAAATTCCCCAGTCAGCCCGGGACCAAGAAATATCCACGTTTCATGGTATTTCTAAACGTATAGCGTCGATAACAGAAAACTCAATTTGCAGATCCCAAGTACTTATATCAGCTGCGTATTTTACGTGTTGTTAAAAAATGCTCCAATCAGCCCGGGACCAACAATTGTCCACGTTTCATGGTATTTCTAAACGTATAGCGTCGATAACATAAAACTCAATTTTCAGATCCCAAGTACTTATATCATCTGCGTATTTGAAATGTTGTTAAAAAATGGTCCAATCAGCACGGGACCAACAAATGTCCACGTTTCATAGCATTTCTAAATGTCTGTCGTCGATAACCGGAATCTTAATTTACAGATCCCAAGTACTTATATCAGCTCGGCATTTTTCGCGTCGTGAAAAAATTCCACAATCAGCCCGGGACCACTAAATCTCCACGTTTCATGGTATTTCTAAACGTATAGCGTCGATAACAGAAAACTCAATTTTCAGAGCCCACGTAGTTATATCATCTGCGTATTTGACATGATGTTAAAAAATGGTTCAATCAGCCCGGGACCAAGAAATGTCCACGTTTCATGGTATTTCTAAACGTATGGCGTCGATAACAGGAATCTCAATTTTCAGATCCCAAGTACTCATATCATCTGCGTATTTTACATGCTGTTGAAAAATGGTCCAATCAGCACGGGACCAAGAAATATCCACGTTTCATAGCATTTCTAAATGTATGTCGTTGATAACTGGAATCTCAATTTTCAGATCCCAAGTACTTATATCAGCTCGAATTTTTTCGCGTCGTGAAAAAATTCCCCAATCAGCCCGGGACAAAGAAATCTCCACGTTTCATGGTATTTCTAAACGTATAGCGTCGATAACAGAAAACTCAATTCTCAGATCCCAAGTACTTATATCAGCTGCGTATTTTACGTGTTGTTAAAAAATGGTCCAATCAGCACGGGACCAACAAATGTCCACGTTTCATAGCATTTCTAAATGCATGGCGTCGATAACTGGAAACTCAATTTTCAGATCCCAAGTTCTTATATCGGCTCGGAATTTTTTGCGTCGTGAAAAAATTCCCCAATCAGCCCGGGACCAAGAAATCTCCACGTTTCATGGTATTTCTAAACGTATGGCGTCGATATCTGGAAACTCAATTGTCAGATCCCAAGTTCTTATATCATCTGCGTATTTGACATGTTGTTAAAAAATGGTTTAATCAGCACGGGACCAACAAATGTCCACGTTTCATAGCATTTCTGAATGCATGGCGTCGATAACTGGAAACTCAATTTTCAGATCCCACGTACTTATATCAGCTCGGAATCTTTCGCGTCGTGAAAAAATTCCCCAATCAGCCCGGGACCAAGAAATCTCCACGTTTCATGGTATTTCTAAACGTATAGCGTCGATTACAGAAAACTTAATTTTCAGATCCCAAGTACTTATATCAGCTGCGTATTTTACGTGTCGTTAAAAAATGGTCCAATCAGCACGGGACCAACAAATGTCCGCGTTTCATAGCATTTCTAAATGTCTGTCGTCGATAACCGGAATCTCAATTTTCAGATCCCAAGAACTTATATCAGCTCGGAATTTTTCGCGTCGTGAAAAAATTCCCCAATCTGCCCGGGACCAAGAAATCTCCACGTTTCATTGTATTTCTAAACGTATAGCTTCGATAACAGAAAACTCAATTTTCAGATCCCAAGTACTTATATCAGCTGCGTATTTTACGGGACGGTAAAATATGGTCCAATCAGCACGGGACCAACAAATGTCCACGTTTCATAGCATTTCTAAATTAATGGCGTCGATAACTGGAAACTCAATTTTCAGATCCCAAGTTCTTATATCAGCTCGGAATTTTTCGCGTCGTGAAAAAATTCCCCAATCAGCCCGGGACCAAGAAATGTCCACGTTTCATGGTATATCTAAACGTATGGCGTCGATACCTGGAAACTCAATTTTCAGATTCCAAGTACTTATATCAGCTCGTAATTTTTCGCGTCGTGAAAAAATTCCCCAATCAGCCCGGGACCAAGAAATGTCCACGTTTCATGGTATTTCTAAACGCATGAGGTCGATAACTGAAAACTCAATTTTCAGATCCCAAGTACTTATGTCAGCTCCGTATTTCACGTGTTGTTAAAAGATGGTCCGATCAGCCCGGGACCAAGAAATGTCCACGTTTCATAGCATTTCTAAATGTAAGTCGTTGATAACTGGAAACTCAATTTTCAGATCCCAAGTTCTTATATCAGCTCGGAATTTTTCGCGTCGTGAAAAAATTCCCCAATCAGCCCGGGACCAAGAAATGTCCACGTTTCATGGTATTTCTAAACGAATGGCGTCGATACCTGGAAACTCAATTGTCAGATCCCAAGTACTTATATCAGCTCGGCATTTTTCGCGTCGTGAAAAAATTCCCCAGTCAGCCCGGGACCAAGAAATATCCACGTTTCATGGTATTTCTAAACGTATAGCGTCGATAACAGAAAACTCAATTTGCAGATCCCAAGTACTTATATCAGCTGCGTATTTTACGTGTTGTTAAAAAATGCTCCAATCAGCCCGCGACCAACAATTGTCCACGTTTCATGGTATTTCTAAACGTATAGCGTCGATAACATAAAACTCAATTTTCAGATCCCAAGTACTTATATCATCTGCGTATTTGACATGTTGTTAAAAAATGGTCCAATCAGCACGGGACCAACAAATGTCCACGTTTCATAGCATTTCTAAATGTCTGTCGTCGATAACCGGAATCTTAATTTACAGATCCCAAGTACTTATATCAGCTCGGCATTTTTCGCGTCGTGAAAAAATTCCACAATCAGCCCGGGACCACTAAATCTCCACGTTTCATGGTATTTCTAAACGTATAGCGTCGATAACAGAAAACTCAATTTTCAGAGCCCACGTAGTTATATCATCTGCGTATTTGACATGATGTTAAAAAATGGTTCAATCAGCCCGGGACCAAGAAATGTCCACGTTTCATGGTATTTCTAAACGTATGGCGTCGATAACAGGAATCTCAATTTTCAGATCCCAAGTACTCATATCATCTGCGTATTTTACATGCTGTTGAAAAATGGTCCAATCAGCACGGGACCAAGAAATATCCACGTTTCATAGCATTTCTAAATGTATGTCGTTGATAACTGGAATCTCAATTTTCAGATCCCAAGTACTTATATCAGCTCGAATTTTTTCGCGTCGTGAAAAAATTCCCCAATCAGCCCGGGACAAAGAAATCTCCACGTTTCATGGTATTTCTAAACGTATAGCGTCGATAACAGAAAACTCAATTCTCAGATCCCAAGTACTTATATCAGCTGCGTATTTTACGTGTTGTTAAAAAATGGTCCAATCAGCACGGGACCAACAAATGTCCACGTTTCATAGCATTTCTAAATGCATGGCGTCGATAACTGGAAACTCAATTTTCAGATCCCAAGTTCTTATATCAGCTCGGAATTTTTTGCGTCGTGAAAAAATTCCCCAATCAGCCCGGGACCAAGAAATCTCCACGTTTCATGGTATTTCTAAACGTATGGCGTCGATATCTGGAAACTCAATTGTCAGATCCCAAGTTCTTATATCATCTGCGTATTTGACATGTTGTTAAAAAATGGTTTAATCAGCACGGGACCAACAAATGTCCACGTTTCATAGCATTTCAGAATGCATGGCGTCGATAACTGGAAACTCAATTTTCAGATCCCACGTACTTATATCAGCTCGGAATCTTTCGCGTCGTGAAAAAATTCCCCAATCAGCCCGGTACCAAGAAATCTCCACGTTTCATGGTATTTCTAAACGTATAGCGTCGATTACAGAAAACTTAATTTTCAGATCCCAAGTACTTATATCAGCTGCGTATTTTACGTGTCGTTAAAAAATGGTCCAATCAGCACGGGACCAAGAAATGTCCACGTTTCATAGCATTTCTAAATGTATGTCGTCGATAACTGGAATCTCAATTTTCAGATCCCAAGTACTTATATCAGCTCGGAATTTTTCGCGTAGAAAAAAAATTCCTCAATCAGCCCGGGACCAAGAAATGTCCACGTTTCATGGTATTTCTAAACGTATGTCGACGATAACTGGAATCTCAATTTTCAGATCCCAAGTTCTTATATCAGCTCGGAATTTTTCGCGTCGTGCAAAAATTCCCCAATCAGCCCGGGACCAAGAAATGTCCACGTTTCATGGTATTTCTAAACGTATGGCTTCGATACCCGGAAACTCAATTTTCAGATCCCAAGTACTTATATCAGCTCGGCATTTTTCGCGTCGTGAAAAAATTCCCCAATCAGCCCGGGTCCAAGAAATGTCCACGTTTCATGGTATTTCTAAACGTATTGCGGCGATAACAGGAAACTCAATTTTCAGATCCCAAGTACTTATATCATCTGCGTATTTGACATGTTGTTAAAAAATGGTCCAATCAGCACGGGACCAAGAAATGTCCACGTTTCATAGCATTTCTAAATGTATGGCGTTGATAACTGGAATCTCAATTTTCAGATCCCAAGTACTTATATCATCTGCGTATTTGACATGTTGTTAAAAAATGGTCCAATCAGCACGGGACCAACAAATGTCCACGTTTCATAGCATTTCTAAATGTCTGTCGTCGATAACCGGAATCTTAATTTACAGATCCCAAGTACTTATATCGGCTCGGCATTTTTCGCGTCGTGAAAAAATTCCCCAATCAGCCCGGGACTAAGAAGTGTCCACGTTTCATGGTATTTCTAAACGTATGGCGTCGATACCTGGAAACTCAATAGTCAGATCCCAAGTACTTATATCAGCTCGGCATTTTTCGCGTAGTGAAAAAATTCCCCAATCAGCCCGGGACCAAGAAATCTCGACGTTTCATGTTATTTCTAAACGTATGGCGTCGATACCTGGAAACTCAATTTTCAGATCCCAAGTACTTATATCAGCTCGGCATTTTTCGGGTCATGAAAAAATTCCTCAGTCAGCCCGGGACCAAGAAATCTCCAAGTTTCATGGTATTTCTAAACGTATAGCGTCGATAACAGAAAACTCAATTTTCAGATTCCAAGTACTTATATCATCTGCGTATTTGACATGTTGTTAAAAAATGGTCCAATCAGCACGGGACCAAGGAATGTCCACGTTTCATAGCATTTCTAAATGTATGGCGTCGATACCTGGAAACTCAATAGTCAGATCCCAAGTACTTATATCAGCTCGGCATTTTTCGCGTCGTGAAAAATTCCCCAATCAGCCCGGGACTACTAAATCTCCACGTTTCATGGTATTTCTAAACGTATAGCGTCGATAACAGAAAACTCAATTTTCAGAGCCCAAGTAGTTATATCATCTGCGTATTTGACATGATGTTAAAAAATGGTTCAATCAGCCCGGGACCAAGAAATGTCCACGTTTCATGGTATTTCTAAACGTATGGCGTCGATAACAGGAATCTCAATTTTCAGATCCCAAGTACTCATATCATCTGCGTATTTTACGTGTTGTTAAAAAATGGTCCAATCAGCACGGGACCAACAAATGTCCACGTTTCATAGCATTTCTAAATGCATGGCGTCGATAACTGGAAACTCAATTTTCAGATCCCAAGTTCTTATATCGGCTCGGAATTTTTTGCGTCGTGAAAAAATTCCCCAATCAGCCCGGGACCAAGAAATCTCCACGTTTCATGGTATTTCTAAACGTATGGCGTCGATATCTGGAAACTCAATTGTCAGATCCCAAGTTCTTATATCATCTGCGTATTTGACATGTTGTTAAAAAATGGTTTAATCAGCACGGGACCAACAAATGTCCACGTTTCATAGCATTTCTGAATGCATGGCGTCGATAACTGGAAACTCAATTTTCAGATCCCACGTACTTATATCAGCTCGGAATCTTTCGCGTCGTGAAAAAATTCCCCAATCAGCCCGGGACCAAGAAATCTCCACGTTTCATGGTATTTCTAAACGTATAGCGTCGATTACAGAAAACTTAATTTTCAGATCCCAAGTACTTATATCAGCTGCGTATTTTACGTGTCGTTAAAAAATGGTCCAATCAGCACGGGACCAACAAATGTCCACGTTTCATAGCATTTCTAAATGCATGGCGTCGATAACTGGAAACTCAATTTTCAGATCCCAAGTACTTATATCAGCTCGGAATCTATCGCGTCGTGAAAAAATTCCCCAATCAGCCCGAGACCAAGAAATGTTCACGTTTCATGGTATTTCTAAACGTATGCCGTCGATACCTGGAAACTCAATTGTCAGATCCCAAGTACTTATATCAGCTCGGCATTTTTCGCGTCGTGAAAAAATTCCCCAATCAGCCCGGGACCAAGAAATGTCCGCGTTTCATAGCATTTCTAAATGTCTGTCGTCGATAACCGGAATCTCAATTTTCAGATCCCAAGAACTTATATCAGCTCGGAATTTTTCGCGTCGTGAAAAAATTCCCCAATCAGCCCGGGACCAAGAAATCTCCACGTTTCATTGTATTTCTAAACGTATAGCTTCGATAACAGAAAACTCAATTTTCAGATCCCAAGTACTTATATCAGCTGCGTATTTTACGGGACGGTAAAATATGGTCCAATCAGCACGGGACCAACAAATGTCCACGTTTCATAGCATTTCTAAATTAATGGCGTCGATAACTGGAAACTCAATTTTCAGATCCCAAGTTCTTATATCAGCTCGGAATTTTTCGCGTCGTGAAAAAATTCCCCAATCAGCCCGGGACCAAGAAATGTCCACGTTTCATGGTATTTCTAAACGCATGAGGTCGATAACTGAAAACTCAATTTTCAGATCCCAAGTACTTATGTCAGCTCCGTATTTCACGTGTTGTTAAAAGATGGTCCGATCAGCCCGGGACCAAGAAATGTCCACGTTTCATAGCATTTCTAAATGTATGTCGTTGATAACTGGAAACTCAATTTTCAGATCCCAAGTTCTTATATCAGCTCGGAATTTTTCGCGTCGTGAAAAAATTCCCCAATCAGCCCGGGACCAAGAAATGTCCACGTTTCATGGTATTTCTAAACGAATGGCGTCGATACCTGGAAACTCAATTGTCAGATCCCAAGTACTTATATCAGCTCGGCATTTTTCGCGTCGTGAAAAAATTCCCCAGTCAGCCCGGGACCAAGAAATATCCACGTTTCATGGTATTTCTAAACGTATAGCGTCGATAACAGAAAACTCAATTTGCAGATCCCAAGTACTTATATCAGCTGCGTATTTTACGTGTTGTTAAAAAATGCTCCAATCAGCCCGGGACCAACAATTGTCCACGTTTCATGGTATTTCTAAACGTATAGCGTCGATAACATAAAACTCAATTTTCAGATCCCAAGTACTTATATCATCTGCGTATTTGAAATGTTGTTAAAAAATGGTCCAATCAGCACGGGACCAACAAATGTCCACGTTTCATAGCATTTCTAAATGTCTGTCGTCGATAACCGGAATCTTAATTTACAGATCCCAAGTACTTATATCAGCTCGGCATTTTTCGCGTCGTGAAAAAATTCCACAATCAGCCCGGGACCACTAAATCTCCACGTTTCATGGTATTTCTAAACGTATAGCGTCGATAACAGAAAACTCAATTTTCAGAGCCCACGTAGTTATATCATCTGCGTATTTGACATGATGTTAAAAAATGGTTCAATCAGCCCGGGACCAAGAAATGTCCACGTTTCATGGTATTTCTAAACGTATGGCGTCGATAACAGGAATCTCAATTTTCAGATCCCAAGTACTCATATCATCTGCGTATTTTACATGCTGTTGAAAAATGGTCCAATCAGCACGGGACCAAGAAATATCCACGTTTCATAGCATTTCTAAATGTATGTCGTTGATAACTGGAATCTCAATTTTCAGATCCCAAGTACTTATATCAGCTCGAATTTTTTCGCGTCGTGAAAAAATTCCCCAATCAGCCCGGGACAAAGAAATCTCCACGTTTCATGGTATTTCTAAACGTATAGCGTCGATAACAGAAAACTCAATTCTCAGATCCCAAGTACTTATATCAGCTGCGTATTTTACGTGTTGTTAAAAAATGGTCCAATCAGCACGGGACCAACAAATGTCCACGTTTCATAGCATTTCTAAATGCATGGCGTCGATAACTGGAAACTCAATTTTCAGATCCCAAGTTCTTATATCGGCTCGGAATTTTTTGCGTCGTGAAAAAATTCCCCAATCAGCCCGGGACCAAGAAATCTCCACGTTTCATGGTATTTCTAAACGTATGGCGTCGATATCTGGAAACTCAATTGTCAGATCCCAAGTTCTTATATCATCTGCGTATTTGACATGTTGTTAAAAAATGGTTTAATCAGCACGGGACCAACAAATGTCCACGTTTCATAGCATTTCTGAATGCATGGCGTCGATAACTGGAAACTCAATTTTCAGATCCCACGTACTTATATCAGCTCGGAATCTTTCGCGTCGTGAAAAAATTCCCCAATCAGCCCGGGACCAAGAAATCTCCACGTTTCATGGTATTTCTAAACGTATAGCGTCGATTACAGAAAACTTAATTTTCAGATCCCAAGTACTTATATCAGCTGCGTATTTTACGTGTCGTTAAAAAATGGTCCAATCAGCACGGGACCAACAAATGTCCGCGTTTCATAGCATTTCTAAATGTCTGTCGTCGATAACCGGAATCTCAATTTTCAGATCCCAAGAACTTATATCAGCTCGGAATTTTTCGCGTCGTGAAAAAATTCCCCAATCTGCCCGGGACCAAGAAATCTCCACGTTTCATTGTATTTCTAAACGTATAGCTTCGATAACAGAAAACTCAATTTTCAGATCCCAAGTACTTATATCAGCTGCGTATTTTACGGGACGGTAAAATATGGTCCAATCAGCACGGGACCAACAAATGTCCACGTTTCATAGCATTTCTAAATTAATGGCGTCGATAACTGGAAACTCAATTTTCAGATCCCAAGTTCTTATATCAGCTCGGAATTTTTCGCGTCGTGAAAAAATTCCCCAATCAGCCCGGGACCAAGAAATGTCCACGTTTCATGGTATATCTAAACGTATGGCGTCGATACCTGGAAACTCAATTTTCAGATTCCAAGTACTTATATCAGCTCGTAATTTTTCGCGTCGTGAAAAAATTCCCCAATCAGCCCGGGACCAAGAAATGTCCACGTTTCAT
This sequence comes from Perithous albicinctus, assembly GCA_964016905.1. Lineage (NCBI taxonomy): Eukaryota > Metazoa > Arthropoda > Insecta > Hymenoptera > Ichneumonidae > Perithous > Perithous albicinctus. The sequence continues at coordinate 4,916,179 of OZ024696.1, read as the reverse complement.
GGTATTTCTAAACGCATGAGGTCGATAACTGAAAACTCAATTTTCAGATCCCAAGTACTTATGTCAGCTCCGTATTTCACGTGTTGTTAAAAGATGGTCCGATCAGCCCGGGACCAAGAAATGTCCACGTTTCATAGCATTTCTAAATGTAAGTCGTTGATAACTGGAAACTCAATTTTCAGATCCCAAGTTCTTATATCAGCTCGGAATTTTTCGCGTCGTGAAAAAATTCCCCAATCAGCCCGGGACCAAGAAATGTCCACGTTTCATGGTATTTCTAAACGAATGGCGTCGATACCTGGAAACTCAATTGTCAGATCCCAAGTACTTATATCAGCTCGGCATTTTTCGCGTCGTGAAAAAATTCCCCAGTCAGCCCGGGACCAAGAAATATCCACGTTTCATGGTATTTCTAAACGTATAGCGTCGATAACAGAAAACTCAATTTGCAGATCCCAAGTACTTATATCAGCTGCGTATTTTACGTGTTGTTAAAAAATGCTCCAATCAGCCCGCGACCAACAATTGTCCACGTTTCATGGTATTTCTAAACGTATAGCGTCGATAACATAAAACTCAATTTTCAGATCCCAAGTACTTATATCATCTGCGTATTTGACATGTTGTTAAAAAATGGTCCAATCAGCACGGGACCAACAAATGTCCACGTTTCATAGCATTTCTAAATGTCTGTCGTCGATAACCGGAATCTTAATTTACAGATCCCAAGTACTTATATCAGCTCGGCATTTTTCGCGTCGTGAAAAAATTCCACAATCAGCCCGGGACCACTAAATCTCCACGTTTCATGGTATTTCTAAACGTATAGCGTCGATAACAGAAAACTCAATTTTCAGAGCCCACGTAGTTATATCATCTGCGTATTTGACATGATGTTAAAAAATGGTTCAATCAGCCCGGGACCAAGAAATGTCCACGTTTCATGGTATTTCTAAACGTATGGCGTCGATAACAGGAATCTCAATTTTCAGATCCCAAGTACTCATATCATCTGCGTATTTTACATGCTGTTGAAAAATGGTCCAATCAGCACGGGACCAAGAAATATCCACGTTTCATAGCATTTCTAAATGTATGTCGTTGATAACTGGAATCTCAATTTTCAGATCCCAAGTACTTATATCAGCTCGAATTTTTTCGCGTCGTGAAAAAATTCCCCAATCAGCCCGGGACAAAGAAATCTCCACGTTTCATGGTATTTCTAAACGTATAGCGTCGATAACAGAAAACTCAATTCTCAGATCCCAAGTACTTATATCAGCTGCGTATTTTACGTGTTGTTAAAAAATGGTCCAATCAGCACGGGACCAACAAATGTCCACGTTTCATAGCATTTCTAAATGCATGGCGTCGATAACTGGAAACTCAATTTTCAGATCCCAAGTTCTTATATCAGCTCGGAATTTTTTGCGTCGTGAAAAAATTCCCCAATCAGCCCGGGACCAAGAAATCTCCACGTTTCATGGTATTTCTAAACGTATGGCGTCGATATCTGGAAACTCAATTGTCAGATCCCAAGTTCTTATATCATCTGCGTATTTGACATGTTGTTAAAAAATGGTTTAATCAGCACGGGACCAACAAATGTCCACGTTTCATAGCATTTCAGAATGCATGGCGTCGATAACTGGAAACTCAATTTTCAGATCCCACGTACTTATATCAGCTCGGAATCTTTCGCGTCGTGAAAAAATTCCCCAATCAGCCCGGTACCAAGAAATCTCCACGTTTCATGGTATTTCTAAACGTATAGCGTCGATTACAGAAAACTTAATTTTCAGATCCCAAGTACTTATATCAGCTGCGTATTTTACGTGTCGTTAAAAAATGGTCCAATCAGCACGGGACCAAGAAATGTCCACGTTTCATAGCATTTCTAAATGTATGTCGTCGATAACTGGAATCTCAATTTTCAGATCCCAAGTACTTATATCAGCTCGGAATTTTTCGCGTAGAAAAAAAATTCCTCAATCAGCCCGGGACCAAGAAATGTCCACGTTTCATGGTATTTCTAAACGTATGTCGACGATAACTGGAATCTCAATTTTCAGATCCCAAGTTCTTATATCAGCTCGGAATTTTTCGCGTCGTGCAAAAATTCCCCAATCAGCCCGGGACCAAGAAATGTCCACGTTTCATGGTATTTCTAAACGTATGGCTTCGATACCCGGAAACTCAATTTTCAGATCCCAAGTACTTATATCAGCTCGGCATTTTTCGCGTCGTGAAAAAATTCCCCAATCAGCCCGGGTCCAAGAAATGTCCACGTTTCATGGTATTTCTAAACGTATTGCGGCGATAACAGGAAACTCAATTTTCAGATCCCAAGTACTTATATCATCTGCGTATTTGACATGTTGTTAAAAAATGGTCCAATCAGCACGGGACCAAGAAATGTCCACGTTTCATAGCATTTCTAAATGTATGGCGTTGATAACTGGAATCTCAATTTTCAGATCCCAAGTACTTATATCATCTGCGTATTTGACATGTTGTTAAAAAATGGTCCAATCAGCACGGGACCAACAAATGTCCACGTTTCATAGCATTTCTAAATGTCTGTCGTCGATAACCGGAATCTTAATTTACAGATCCCAAGTACTTATATCGGCTCGGCATTTTTCGCGTCGTGAAAAAATTCCCCAATCAGCCCGGGACTAAGAAGTGTCCACGTTTCATGGTATTTCTAAACGTATGGCGTCGATACCTGGAAACTCAATAGTCAGATCCCAAGTACTTATATCAGCTCGGCATTTTTCGCGTAGTGAAAAAATTCCCCAATCAGCCCGGGACCAAGAAATCTCGACGTTTCATGTTATTTCTAAACGTATGGCGTCGATACCTGGAAACTCAATTTTCAGATCCCAAGTACTTATATCAGCTCGGCATTTTTCGGGTCATGAAAAAATTCCTCAGTCAGCCCGGGACCAAGAAATCTCCAAGTTTCATGGTATTTCTAAACGTATAGCGTCGATAACAGAAAACTCAATTTTCAGATTCCAAGTACTTATATCATCTGCGTATTTGACATGTTGTTAAAAAATGGTCCAATCAGCACGGGACCAAGGAATGTCCACGTTTCATAGCATTTCTAAATGTATGGCGTCGATACCTGGAAACTCAATAGTCAGATCCCAAGTACTTATATCAGCTCGGCATTTTTCGCGTCGTGAAAAATTCCCCAATCAGCCCGGGACCACTAAATCTCCACGTTTCATGGTATTTCTAAACGTATAGCGTCGATAACAGAAAACTCAATTTTCAGAGCCCAAGTAGTTATATCATCTGCGTATTTGACATGATGTTAAAAAATGGTTCAATCAGCCCGGGACCAAGAAATGTCCACGTTTCATGGTATTTCTAAACGTATGGCGTCGATAACAGGAATCTCAATTTTCAGATCCCAAGTACTCATATCATCTGCGTATTTTACGTGTTGTTAAAAAATGGTCCAATCAGCACGGGACCAACAAATGTCCACGTTTCATAGCATTTCTAAATGCATGGCGTCGATAACTGGAAACTCAATTTTCAGATCCCAAGTTCTTATATCGGCTCGGAATTTTTTGCGTCGTGAAAAAATTCCCCAATCAGCCCGGGACCAAGAAATCTCCACGTTTCATGGTATTTCTAAACGTATGGCGTCGATATCTGGAAACTCAATTGTCAGATCCCAAGTTCTTATATCATCTGCGTATTTGACATGTTGTTAAAAAATGGTTTAATCAGCACGGGACCAACAAATGTCCACGTTTCATAGCATTTCTGAATGCATGGCGTCGATAACTGGAAACTCAATTTTCAGATCCCACGTACTTATATCAGCTCGGAATCTTTCGCGTCGTGAAAAAATTCCCCAATCAGCCCGGGACCAAGAAATCTCCACGTTTCATGGTATTTCTAAACGTATAGCGTCGATTACAGAAAACTTAATTTTCAGATCCCAAGTACTTATATCAGCTGCGTATTTTACGTGTCGTTAAAAAATGGTCCAATCAGCACGGGACCAACAAATGTCCACGTTTCATAGCATTTCTAAATGCATGGCGTCGATAACTGGAAACTCAATTTTCAGATCCCAAGTACTTATATCAGCTCGGAATCTATCGCGTCGTGAAAAAATTCCCCAATCAGCCCGAGACCAAGAAATGTTCACGTTTCATGGTATTTCTAAACGTATGCCGTCGATACCTGGAAACTCAATTGTCAGATCCCAAGTACTTATATCAGCTCGGCATTTTTCGCGTCGTGAAAAAATTCCCCAATCAGCCCGGGACCAAGAAATGTCCGCGTTTCATAGCATTTCTAAATGTCTGTCGTCGATAACCGGAATCTCAATTTTCAGATCCCAAGAACTTATATCAGCTCGGAATTTTTCGCGTCGTGAAAAAATTCCCCAATCAGCCCGGGACCAAGAAATCTCCACGTTTCATTGTATTTCTAAACGTATAGCTTCGATAACAGAAAACTCAATTTTCAGATCCCAAGTACTTATATCAGCTGCGTATTTTACGGGACGGTAAAATATGGTCCAATCAGCACGGGACCAACAAATGTCCACGTTTCATAGCATTTCTAAATTAATGGCGTCGATAACTGGAAACTCAATTTTCAGATCCCAAGTACTTATGTCAGCTCCGTATTTCACGTGTTGTTAAAAGATGGTCCGATCAGCCCGGGACCAAGAAATGTCCACGTTTCATAGCATTTCTAAATGTATGTCGTTGATAACTGGAAACTCAATTTTCAGATCCCAAGTTCTTATATCAGCTCGGAATTTTTCGCGTCGTGAAAAAATTCCCCAATCAGCCCGGGACCAAGAAATGTCCACGTTTCATGGTATTTCTAAACGAATGGCGTCGATACCTGGAAACTCAATTGTCAGATCCCAAGTACTTATATCAGCTCGGCATTTTTCGCGTCGTGAAAAAATTCCCCAGTCAGCCCGGGACCAAGAAATATCCACGTTTCATGGTATTTCTAAACGTATAGCGTCGATAACAGAAAACTCAATTTGCAGATCCCAAGTACTTATATCAGCTGCGTATTTTACGTGTTGTTAAAAAATGCTCCAATCAGCCCGGGACCAACAATTGTCCACGTTTCATGGTATTTCTAAACGTATAGCGTCGATAACATAAAACTCAATTTTCAGATCCCAAGTACTTATATCATCTGCGTATTTGAAATGTTGTTAAAAAATGGTCCAATCAGCACGGGACCAACAAATGTCCACGTTTCATAGCATTTCTAAATGTCTGTCGTCGATAACCGGAATCTCAATTTACAGATCCCAAGTACTTATATCAGCTCGGCATTTTTCGCGTCGTGAAAAAATTCCACAATCAGCCCGGGACCACTAAATCTCCACGTTTCATGGTATTTCTAAACGTATAGCGTCGATAACAGAAAACTCAATTTTCAGAGCCCACGTAGTTATATCAGCTGCGTATTTTACGTGTCGTTAAAAAATGGTCCAATCAGCACGGGACCAAGAAATGTCCACGTTTCATAGCATTTCTAAATGTATGGCGTTGATAACTGGAATCTCAATTTTCAGATCCAAAGTACTTATATCATCTGCGTATTTGACATGTTGTTAAAAAATGGTTTAATCAGCACGGGACCAAGAAATGTCCACGTTTCATGGTATTTCTAAACGTATGGCGTCGATATCTGGAAACTCAATTGTCAGATCCCAAGTTCTTATATCATCTGCGTATTTGACATGTTGTTAAAAAATGGTTTAATCAGCACGGGACCAACAAATGTCCACGTTTCATAGCATTTCTGAATGCATGGCGTCGATAACTGGAAACTCAATTTTCAGATCCCACGTACTTATATCAGCTCGGAATCTTTCGCGTCGTGAAAAAATTCCCCAATCAGCCCGGTACCAAGAAATCTCCACGTTTCATGGTATTTCTAAACGTATAGCGTCGATTACAGAAAACTTAATTTTCAGATCCCAAGTACTTATATCAGCTGCGTATTTTACGTGTCGTTAAAAAATGGTCCAATCAGCACGGGACCAAGAAATGTCCACGTTTCATAGCATTTCTAAATGTATGGCGTTGATAACTGGAATCTCAATTTTCAGATCCAAAGTACTTATATCATCTGCGTATTTGACATGTTGTTAAAAAATGGTTTAATCAGCACGGGACCAAGAAATGTCCACGTTTCATAGCATTTCTAAATGTATGGCGTTGATAACTGGAATCTCAATTTTCAGATCCCAAGTACTTATATCAGCTCGCCTTTTTTCGCGTCGTGAAAAAATTCCCCAGTCAGCCCGGGACGAAGAAATCTCCACGTTTCATGGTATTTCTAAACGTATAGCGTCGATAACAGGAAACTCAATTTTCAGGTCCCAAGTACTTATATCATCTGCGTATTTGACATGTTGTTGAAAAATGGTCCAATCAGCACGGGACCAAGAAATGTCCACGTTTCATAGCATTTCTAAATGTCTGTCGTCGATAACCGGAATCTCAATTTTCAGATCCCAAGTACTTATATCAGCTCGGCATTTTTCGCGTCGTGAAAAAATTCCCCAATCATGGTATTTCTAAACGTATAGCGTCGATAACAGAAAACTCAATTTTCAGATCCCAAGAACTTATATCAGCTGCGTATTTTACGTGTTGTCAAAAAATGATCCAATCAGCCAGGGACCAAGAAATGTCAACGTTTCATGGCATTTCTAAACGTATTGCGGCGATAACTGGAATCTCAATTTTCAGATCCCAAGTACTCATATCATCTGCGTATTTTACATGCTGTTAAAATATGGTCCAATCAGCATGGAACCAAGAAATGTCCACGTTTCATGGTATTTCTAAACGTACGGCGTCGACACCTGGAAACTCAGTTTTCAGATCCCAAGTACTTATATCAGCTCGGCATTTTTCGCGTCATGAAAAAATTCCTCATTGAGCCCGGGACCAAGAAATCTCCACGTTTCATGGTATTTCTAAACGTATAGCGTCGATAACAGAAAACTCAATTTTCAGATCCCAAGTAGTTATATCAGCTGCGTATTTTACGTGTTGTTAAAAAATGGTCCAATCAGCACGGGACCAACAAATATCCACGTTTCATAGCATTTCTAAATGTATGTCGACGATAACTGGAATCTCAATTTTCAGATCCCAAGTACTTATATCAGCTCGGAATTTTTCGCGTCGTGAAAAAATTCCCCTATCAGCCCGGGACCAAGTAATGTCCACGTTTCATGGTATTTCTAAACGTATGGCGTCGATACCTGGAAACTCAATTGTCAGATCCCAAGTACTCATATCATCTGCGTATTTTACATGTCCTTAAAAATGGTCCAATCAGCACGGGACCAAGAAATGTCCACGTTTCATAGCATTTCTAAATGTCTGTCGTCGATAACCGGAATCTCAATTTTCAGATCCCAAGTACTTATATCAGCTCGGAATTTTTCGCGTCGCGAAAAAATTTCCCAATCAGCCCGAGACCAAGAAATCTCCACGTTTCATGGTATTTCTAAACGCATGAGGTCGATAACTGAAAACTCAATTTTCAGATCCCAAGTACTTATATCATCTGCGTATTTTTCGTGTTGTTAATAAATGGTCCAATCAGCACGTGAACAAGAAATGTCCACGTTTCATAGCATTTCTAAATGTATGTCGTCGATAACTGGAATCTCAATTTTCAGATCCCAAGTACTTATATCAGCTCGGAATTTTTCGCGTAGTAAAAAAATTCCTCAATCAGCCCGGGACCAAGAAATGTCCACGTTTCATGGTATTTCTAAACGTATGGCGTCGATACCTGGAAACTCAATTTTCAGATCCCAAGTACTTATATCAGCTCGGCATTTTTCGCGTCGTGAAAAAATTCCCCAATCAGCCCGGGTCCAAGAAATGTCCACGTTTCATGGTATTTCTAAACGTATGGCGTCGATACCTGGAAACTCAATTGTCAGATCCCAAGTACTCATATCATCTGCGTATTTTACATGTTCTTAAAAATGGTCCAATCAGCACGGGACCAAGAAATGTCCACGTTTCATAGCATTTCTAAATGTCTGTCGTCGATAACCGGAATCTCAATGTTCAGATCCCAAGTACTTATATCAGCTCGGAATTTTTCGCGTCGCGAAAAAATTTCCCAATCAGCCCCGGACCAAGAAATCTCCACGTTTCATGGTATTTCTAAACGCATGAGGACGATAACTGAAAACTCAATTTTCAGATCCCAAGTACTTATATCATCTGCGTATTTTTCGTGTTGTTAAAAAATGGTCCAATCAGCACGTGAACAAGAAATGTCCACGTTTCATAGCATTTCTAAATGTATGTCGTCGATAACTGGAATCTCAATTTTCAGATCCCAAGTACTTATATCAGCTCGGAATTTTTCGCGTAGAAAAAAAATTCCTCAATCAGCCCGGGACCAAGAAATGTCCACGTTTCATGGTATTTCTAAACGTATGTCGACGATAACTGGAATCTCAATTTTCAGATCCCAAGTTCTTATATCAGCTCGGAATTTTTCGCGTCGTGCAAAAATTCCCCAATCAGCCCGGGACCAAGAAATGTCCACGTTTCATGGTATTTCTAAACGTATGGCTTCGATACCCGGAAACTCAATTTTCAGATCCCAAGTACTTATATCAGCTCGGCATTTTTCGCGTCGTGAAAAAATTCCCCAATCAGCCCGGGTCCAAGAAATGTCCACGTTTCATGGTATTTCTAAACGTATTGCGGCGATAACAGGAAACTCAATTTTCAGATCCCAAGTACTTATATCATCTGCGTATTTGACATGTTGTTAAAAAATGGTCCAATCAGCACGGGACCAAGAAATGTCCACGTTTCATAGCATTTCTAAATGTATGGCGTTGATAACTGGAATCTCAATTTTCAGATCCCAAGTACTTATATCATCTGCGTATTTGACATGTTGTTAAAAAATGGTCCAATCAGCACGGGACCAACAAATGTCCACGTTTCATAGCATTTCTAAATGTCTGTCGTCGATAACCGGAATCTTAATTTACAGATCCCAAGTACTTATATCGGCTCGGCATTTTTCGCGTCGTGAAAAAATTCCCCAATCAGCCCGGGACCAAGAAATGTCCACGTTTCATGGTATTTCTAAACGAATGGCGTCGATACCTGGAAACTCAATTGTCAGATCCCAAGTACTTATATCAGCTCGGCATTTTTCGCGTCGTGAAAAAATTCCCCAGTCAGCCCGGGACCAAGAAATATCCACGTTTCATGGTATTTCTAAACGTATAGCGTCGATAACAGAAAACTCAATTTGCAGATCCCAAGTACTTATATCAGCTGCGTATTTTACGTGTTGTTAAAAAATGCTCCAATCAGCCCGGGACCAACAATTGTCCACGTTTCATGGTATTTCTAAACGTATAGCGTCGATAACATAAAACTCAATTTTCAGATCCCAAGTACTTATATCATCTGCGTATTTGACATGTTGTTAAAAAATGGTCCAATCAGCACGGGACCAACAAATGTCCACGTTTCATAGCATTTCTAAATGTCTGTCGTCGATAACCGGAATCTTAATTTACAGATCCCAAGTACTTATATCAGCTCGGCATTTTTCGCGTCGTGAAAAAATTCCACAATCAGCCCGGGACCACTAAATCTCCACGTTTCATGGTATTTCTAAACGTATAGCGTCGATAACAGAAAACTCAATTTTCAGAGCCCACGTAGTTATATCATCTGCGTATTTGACATGATGTTAAAAAATGGTTCAATCAGCCCGGGACCAAGAAATGTCCACGTTTCATGGTATTTCTAAACGTATGGCGTCGATAACAGGAATCTCAATTTTCAGATCCCAAGTACTCATATCATCTGCGTATTTTACATGCTGTTGAAAAATGGTCCAATCAGCACGGGACCAAGAAATATCCACGTTTCATAGCATTTCTAAATGTATGTCGTTGATAACTGGAATCTCAATTTTCAGATCCCAAGTACTTATATCAGCTCGAATTTTTTCGCGTCGTGAAAAAATTCCCCAATCAGCCCGGGACAAAGAAATCTCCACGTTTCATGGTATTTCTAAACGTATAGCGTCGATAACAGAAAACTCAATTCTCAGATCCCAAGTACTTATATCAGCTGCGTATTTTACGTGTTGTTAAAAAATGGTCCAATCAGCACGGGACCAACAAATGTCCACGTTTCATAGCATTTCTAAATGCATGGCGTCGATAACTGGAAACTCAATTTTCAGATCCCAAGTTCTTATATCAGCTCGGAATTTTTTGCGTCGTGAAAAAATTCCCCAATCAGCCCGGGACCAAGAAATCTCCACGTTTCATGGTATTTCTAAACGTATGGCGTCGATATCTGGAAACTCAATTGTCAGATCCCAAGTTCTTATATCATCTGCGTATTTGACATGTTGTTAAAAAATGGTTTAATCAGCACGGGACCAACAAATGTCCACGTTTCATAGCATTTCAGAATGCATGGCGTCGATAACTGGAAACTCAATTTTCAGATCCCACGTACTTATATCAGCTCGGAATCTTTCGCGTCGTGAAAAAATTCCCCAATCAGCCCGGTACCAAGAAATCTCCACGTTTCATGGTATTTCTAAACGTATAGCGTCGATTACAGAAAACTTAATTTTCAGATCCCAAGTACTTATATCAGCTGCGTATTTTACGTGTCGTTAAAAAATGGTCCAATCAGCACGGGACCAAGAAATGTCCACGTTTCATAGCATTTCTAAATGTATGTCGTCGATAACTGGAATCTCAATTTTCAGATCCCAAGTACTTATATCAGCTCGGAATTTTTCGCGTAGAAAAAAAATTCCTCAATCAGCCCGGGACCAAGAAATGTCCACGTTTCATGGTATTTCTAAACGTATGTCGACGATAACTGGAATCTCAATTTTCAGATCCCAAGTTCTTATATCAGCTCGGAATTTTTCGCGTCGTGCAAAAATTCCCCAATCAGCCCGGGACCAAGAAATGTCCACGTTTCATGGTATTTCTAAACGTATGGCTTCGATACCCGGAAACTCAATTTTCAGATCCCAAGTACTTATATCAGCTCGGCATTTTTCGCGTCGTGAAAAAATTCCCCAATCAGCCCGGGTCCAAGAAATGTCCACGTTTCATGGTATTTCTAAACGTATTGCGGCGATAACAGGAAACTCAATTTTCAGATCCCAAGTACTTATATCATCTGCGTATTTGACATGTTGTTAAAAAATGGTCCAATCAGCACGGGACCAAGAAATGTCCACGTTTCATAGCATTTCTAAATGTATGGCGTTGATAACTGGAATCTCAATTTTCAGATCCCAAGTACTTATATCATCTGCGTATTTGACATGTTGTTAAAAAATGGTCCAATCAGCACGGGACCAACAAATGTCCACGTTTCATAGCATTTCTAAATGTCTGTCGTCGATAACCGGAATCTTAATTTACAGATCCCAAGTACTTATATCGGCTCGGCATTTTTCGCGTCGTGAAAAAATTCCCCAATCAGCCCGGGACTAAGAAGTGTCCACGTTTCATGGTATTTCTAAACGTATGGCGTCGATACCTGGAAACTCAATAGTCAGATCCCAAGTACTTATATCAGCTCGGCATTTTTCGCGTAGTGAAAAAATTCCCCAATCAGCCCGGGACCAAGAAATCTCGACGTTTCATGTTATTTCTAAACGTATGGCGTCGATACCTGGAAACTCAATTTTCAGATCCCAAGTACTTATATCAGCTCGGCATTTTTCGGGTCATGAAAAAATTCCTCAGTCAGCCCGGGACCAAGAAATCTCCAAGTTTCATGGTATTTCTAAACGTATAGCGTCGATAACAGAAAACTCAATTTTCAGATTCCAAGTACTTATATCATCTGCGTATTTGACATGTTGTTAAAAAATGGTCCAATCAGCACGGGACCAAGGAATGTCCACGTTTCATAGCATTTCTAAATGTATGGCGTCGATACCTGGAAACTCAATAGTCAGATCCCAAGTACTTATATCAGCTCGGCATTTTTCGCGTCGTGAAAAATTCCCCAATCAGCCCGGGACCACTAAATCTCCACGTTTCATGGTATTTCTAAACGTATAGCGTCGATAACAGAAAACTCAATTTTCAGAGCCCAAGTAGTTATATCATCTGCGTATTTGACATGATGTTAAAAAATGGTTCAATCAGCCCGGGACCAAGAAATGTCCACGTTTCATGGTATTTCTAAACGTATGGCGTCGATAACAGGAATCTCAATTTTCAGATCCCAAGTACTCATATCATCTGCGTATTTTACGTGTTGTTAAAAAATGGTCCAATCAGCACGGGACCAACAAATGTCCACGTTTCATAGCATTTCTAAATGCATGGCGTCGATAACTGGAAACTCAATTTTCAGATCCCAAGTTCTTATATCGGCTCGGAATTTTTTGCGTCGTGAAAAAATTCCCCAATCAGCCCGGGACCAAGAAATCTCCACGTTTCATGGTATTTCTAAACGTATGGCGTCGATATCTGGAAACTCAATTGTCAGATCCCAAGTTCTTATATCATCTGCGTATTTGACATGTTGTTAAAAAATGGTTTAATCAGCACGGGACCAACAAATGTCCACGTTTCATAGCATTTCTGAATGCATGGCGTCGATAACTGGAAACTCAATTTTCAGATCCCACGTACTTATATCAGCTCGGAATCTTTCGCGTCGTGAAAAAATTCCCCAATCAGCCCGGGACCAAGAAATCTCCACGTTTCATGGTATTTCTAAACGTATAGCGTCGATTACAGAAAACTTAATTTTCAGATCCCAAGTACTTATATCAGCTGCGTATTTTACGTGTCGTTAAAAAATGGTCCAATCAGCACGGGACCAACAAATGTCCACGTTTCATAGCATTTCTAAATGCATGGCGTCGATAACTGGAAACTCAATTTTCAGATCCCAAGTACTTATATCAGCTCGGAATCTATCGCGTCGTGAAAAAATTCCCCAATCAGCCCGAGACCAAGAAATGTTCACGTTTCATGGTATTTCTAAACGTATGCCGTCGATACCTGGAAACTCAATTGTCAGATCCCAAGTACTTATATCAGCTCGGCATTTTTCGCGTCGTGAAAAAATTCCCCAATCAGCCCGGGACCAAGAAATGTCCGCGTTTCATAGCATTTCTAAATGTCTGTCGTCGATAACCGGAATCTCAATTTTCAGATCCCAAGAACTTATATCAGCTCGGAATTTTTCGCGTCGTGAAAAAATTCCCCAATCAGCCCGGGACCAAGAAATCTCCACGTTTCATTGTATTTCTAAACGTATAGCTTCGATAACAGAAAACTCAATTTTCAGATCCCAAGTACTTATATCAGCTGCGTATTTTACGGGACGGTAAAATATGGTCCAATCAGCACGGGACCAACAAATGTCCACGTTTCATAGCATTTCTAAATTAATGGCGTCGATAACTGGAAACTCAATTTTCAGATCCCAAGTTCTTATATCAGCTCGGAATTTTTCGCGTCGTGAAAAAATTCCCCAATCAGCCCGGGACCAAGAAATGTCCACGTTTCATGGTATATCTAAACGTATGGCGTCGATACCTGGAAACTCAATTTTCAGATTCCAAGTACTTATATCAGCTCGTAATTTTTCGCGTCGTGAAAAAATTCCCCAATCAGCCCGGGACCAAGAAATGTCCACGTTTCATGGTATTTCTAAACGCATGAGGTCGATAACTGAAAACTCAATTTTCAGATCCCAAGTACTTATGTCAGCTCCGTATTTCACGTGTTGTTAAAAGATGGTCCGATCAGCCCGGGACCAAGAAATGTCCACGTTTCATAGCATTTCTAAATGTATGTCGTTGATAACTGGAAACTCAATTTTCAGATCCCAAGTTCTTATATCAGCTCGGAATTTTTCGCGTCGTGAAAAAATTCCCCAATCAGCCCGGGACCAAGAAATGTCCACGTTTCATGGTATTTCTAAACGAATGGCGTCGATACCTGGAAACTCAATTGTCAGATCCCAAGTACTTATATCAGCTCGGCATTTTTCGCGTCGTGAAAAAATTCCCCAGTCAGCCCGGGACCAAGAAATATCCACGTTTCATGGTATTTCTAAACGTATAGCGTCGATAACAGAAAACTCAATTTGCAGATCCCAAGTACTTATATCAGCTGCGTATTTTACGTGTTGTTAAAAAATGCTCCAATCAGCCCGGGACCAACAATTGTCCACGTTTCATGGTATTTCTAAACGTATAGCGTCGATAACATAAAACTCAATTTTCAGATCCCAAGTACTTATATCATCTGCGTATTTGAAATGTTGTTAAAAAATGGTCCAATCAGCACGGGACCAACAAATGTCCACGTTTCATAGCATTTCTAAATGTCTGTCGTCGATAACCGGAATCTCAATTTACAGATCCCAAGTACTTATATCAGCTCGGCATTTTTCGCGTCGTGAAAAAATTCCACAATCAGCCCGGGACCACTAAATCTCCACGTTTCATGGTATTTCTAAACGTATAGCGTCGATAACAGAAAACTCAATTTTCAGAGCCCACGTAGTTATATCATCTGCGTATTTGACATGATGTTAAAAAATGGTTCAATCAGCCCGGGACCAAGAAATGTCCACGTTTCATGGTATTTCTAAACGTATGGCGTCGATAACAGGAATCTCAATTTTCAGATCCCAAGTACTCATATCATCTGCGTATTTTACATGCTGTTGAAAAATGGTCCAATCAGCACGGGACCAAGAAATATCCACGTTTCATAGCATTTCTAAATGTATGTCGTTGATAACTGGAATCTCAATTTTCAGATCCCAAGTACTTATATCAGCTCGAATTTTTTCGCGTCGTGAAAAAATTCCCCAATCAGCCCGGGACAAAGAAATCTCCACGTTTCATGGTATTTCTAAACGTATAGCGTCGATAACAGAAAACTCAATTCTCAGATCCCAAGTACTTATATCAGCTGCGTATTTTACGTGTTGTTAAAAAATGGTCCAATCAGCACGGGACCAACAAATGTCCACGTTTCATAGCATTTCTAAATGCATGGCGTCGATAACTGGAAACTCAATTTTCAGATCCCAAGTTCTTATATCAGCTCGGAATTTTTTGCGTCGTGAAAAAATTCCCCAATCAGCCCGGGACCAAGAAATCTCCACGTTTCATGGTATTTCTAAACGTATGGCGTCGATATCTGGAAACTCAATTGTCAGATCCCAAGTTCTTATATCATCTGCGTATTTGACATGTTGTTAAAAAATGGTTTAATCAGCACGGGACCAACAAATGTCCACGTTTCATAGCATTTCTGAATGCATGGCGTCGATAACTGGAAACTCAATTTTCAGATCCCACGTACTTATATCAGCTCGGAATCTTTCGCGTCGTGAAAAAATTCCCCAATCAGCCCGGTACCAAGAAATCTCCACGTTTCATGGTATTTCTAAACGTATAGCGTCGATTACAGAAAACTTAATTTTCAGATCCCAAGTACTTATATCAGCTGCGTATTTTACGTGTCGTTAAAAAATGGTCCAATCAGCACGGGACCAAGAAATGTCCACGTTTCATAGCATTTCTAAATGTATGGCGTTGATAACTGGAATCTCAATTTTCAGATCCAAAGTACTTATATCATCTGCGTATTTGACATGTTGTTAAAAAATGGTTTAATCAGCACGGGACCAAGAAATGTCCACGTTTCATAGCATTTCTAAATGTATGGCGTTGATAACTGGAATCTCAATTTTCAGATCCCAAGTACTTATATCAGCTCGCCTTTTTTCGCGTCGTGAAAAAATTCCCCAGTCAGCCCGGGACGAAGAAATCTCCACGTTTCATGGTATTTCTAAACGTATAGCGTCGATAACAGGAAACTCAATTTTCAGGTCCCAAGTACTTATATCATCTGCGTATTTGACATGTTGTTGAAAAATGGTCCAATCAGCACGGGACCAAGAAATGTCCACGTTTCATAGCATTTCTAAATGTCTGTCGTCGATAACCGGAATCTCAATTTTCAGATCCCAAGTACTTATATCAGCTCGGCATTTTTCGCGTCGTGAAAAAATTCCCCAATCATGGTATTTCTAAACGTATAGCGTCGATAACAGAAAACTCAATTTTCAGATCCCAAGAACTTATATCAGCTGCGTATTTTACGTGTTGTCAAAAAATGATCCAATCAGCCAGGGACCAAGAAATGTCAACGTTTCATGGCATTTCTAAACGTATTGCGGCGATAACTGGAATCTCAATTTTCAGATCCCAAGTACTCATATCATCTGCGTATTTTACATGCTGTTAAAATATGGTCCAATCAGCATGGAACCAAGAAATGTCCACGTTTCATGGTATTTCTAAACGTACGGCGTCGACACCTGGAAACTCAGTTTTCAGATCCCAAGTACTTATATCAGCTCGGCATTTTTCGCGTCATGAAAAAATTCCTCATTGAGCCCGGGACCAAGAAATCTCCACGTTTCATGGTATTTCTAAACGTATAGCGTCGATAACAGAAAACTCAATTTTCAGATCCCAAGTACTTATATCAGCTGCGTATTTTACGTGTTGTTAAAAAATGGTCCAATCAGCACGGAACCAACAAATATCCACGTTTCATAGCATTTCTAAATGTATGTCGACGATAACTGGAATCTCAATTTTCAGATCCCAAGTACTTATATCAGCTCGGAATTTTTCGCGTCGTGAAAAAATTCCCCTATCAGCCCGGGACCAAGTAATGTCCACGTTTCATGGTATTTCTAAACGTATGGCGTCGATACCTGGAAACTCAATTGTCAGATCCCAAGTACTCATATCATCTGCGTATTTTACATGTCCTTAAAAATGGTCCAATCAGCACGGGACCAAGAAATGTCCACGTTTCATAGCATTTCTAAATGTCTGTCGTCGATAACCGGAATCTCAATTTTCAGATCCCAAGTACTTATATCAGCTCGGAATTTTTCGCGTCGCGAAAAAATTTCCCAATCAGCCCGAGACCAAGAAATCTCCACGTTTCATGGTATTTCTAAACGCATGAGGTCGATAACTGAAAACTCAATTTTCAGATCCCAAGTACTTATATCATCTGCGTATTTTTCGTGTTGTTAATAAATGGTCCAATCAGCACGTGAACAAGAAATGTCCACGTTTCATAGCATTTCTAAATGTATGTCGTCGATAACTGGAATCTCAATTTTCAGATCCCAAGTACTTATATCAGCTCGGAATTTTTCGCGTAGTAAAAAAATTCCTCAATCAGCCCGGGACCAAGAAATGTCCACGTTTCATGGTATTTCTAAACGTATGGCGTCGATACCTGGAAACTCAATTTTCAGATCCCAAGTACTTATATCAGCTCGGCATTTTTCGCGTCGTGAAAAAATTCCCCAATCAGCCCGGGTCCAAGAAATGTCCACGTTTCATGGTATTTCTAAACGTATGGCGTCGATACCTGGAAACTCAATTGTCAGATCCCAAGTACTCATATCATCTGCGTATTTTACATGTTCTTAAAAATGGTCCAATCAGCACGGGACCAAGAAATGTCCACGTTTCATAGCATTTCTAAATGTCTGTCGTCGATAACCGGAATCTCAATGTTCAGATCCCAAGTACTTATATCAGCTCGGAATTTTTCGCGTCGCGAAAAAATTTCCCAATCAGCCCCGGACCAAGAAATCTCCACGTTTCATGGTATTTCTAAACGCATGAGGACGATAACTGAAAACTCAATTTTCAGATCCCAAGTACTTATATCATCTGCGTATTTTTCGTGTTGTTAAAAAATGGTCCAATCAGCACGTGAACAAGAAATGTCCACGTTTCATAGCATTTCTAAATGTATGTCGTCGATAACTGGAATCTCAATTTTCAGATCCCAAGTACTTATATCAGCTCGGAATTTTTCGCGTAGAAAAAAAATTCCTCAATCAGCCCGGGACCAAGAAATGTCCACGTTTCATGGTATTTCTAAACGTATGTCGACGATAACTGGAATCTCAATTTTCAGATCCCAAGTTCTTATATCAGCTCGGAATTTTTCGCGTCGTGCAAAAATTCCCCAATCAGCCCGGGACCAAGAAATGTCCACGTTTCATGGTATTTCTAAACGTATGGCTTCGATACCCGGAAACTCAATTTTCAGATCCCAAGTACTTATATCAGCTCGGCATTTTTCGCGTCGTGAAAAAATTCCCCAATCAGCCCGGGTCCAAGAAATGTCCACGTTTCATGGTATTTCTAAACGTATTGCGGCGATAACAGGAAACTCAATTTTCAGATCCCAAGTACTTATATCATCTGCGTATTTGACATGTTGTTAAAAAATGGTCCAATCAGCACGGGACCAAGAAATGTCCACGTTTCATAGCATTTCTAAATGTATGGCGTTGATAACTGGAATCTCAATTTTCAGATCCCAAGTACTTATATCATCTGCGTATTTGACATGTTGTTAAAAAATGGTCCAATCAGCACGGGACCAACAAATGTCCACGTTTCATAGCATTTCTAAATGTCTGTCGTCGATAACCGGAATCTTAATTTACAGATCCCAAGTACTTATATCGGCTCGGCATTTTTCGCGTCGTGAAAAAATTCCCCAATCAGCCCGGGACTAAGAAGTGTCCACGTTTCATGGTATTTCTAAACGTATGGCGTCGATACCTGGAAACTCAATAGTCAGATCCCAAGTACTTATATCAGCTCGGCATTTTTCGCGTAGTGAAAAAATTCCCCAATCAGCCCGGGACCAAGAAATCTCGACGTTTCATGTTATTTCTAAACGTATGGCGTCGATACCTGGAAACTCAATTTTCAGATCCCAAGTACTTATATCAGCTCGGCATTTTTCGGGTCATGAAAAAATTCCTCAGTCAGCCCGGGACCAAGAAATCTCCAAGTTTCATGGTATTTCTAAACGTATAGCGTCGATAACAGAAAACTCAATTTTCAGATTCCAAGTACTTATATCATCTGCGTATTTGACATGTTGTTAAAAAATGGTCCAATCAGCACAGGACCAAGGAATGTCCACGTTTCATAGCATTTCTAAATGTATGGCGTCGATACCTGGAAACTCAATAGTCAGATCCCAAGTACTTATATCAGCTCGGCATTTTTCGCGTCGTGAAAAAATTCCCCAATCAGCCCGGGACCACTAAATCTCCACGTTTCATGGTATTTCTAAACGTATAGCGTCGATAACAGAAAACTCAATTTTCAGAGCCCAAGTAGTTATATCATCTGCGTATTTGACATGATGTTAAAAAATGGTTCAATCAGCCCGGGACCAAGAAATGTCCACGTTTCATGGTATTTCTAAACGTATGGCGGCGATAACAGGAAACTCAATTTTCAGATCCCAAGTACTTATATCATCTGCGTATTTGACATGTTGTTAAAAAATGGTCCAATCAGCACGGGACCAAGAAATGTCCACGTTTCATAGCATTTCTAAATGTATGGCGTTGATAACTGGAATCTCAATTTTCAGATCCAAAGTACTTATATCATCTGCGTATTTGACATGTTGTTAAAAAATGGTTTAATCAGCACGGGACCAAGAAATGTCCACGTATCATAGCATTTCTAAATGTATGGCGTTGATAACTGGAATCTCAATTTTCAGATCCCAAGTACTTATATCAGCTCGCCTTTTTTCGCGTCGTGAAAAAATTCCCCAGTCAGCCCGGGACGAAGAAATCTCCACGTTTCATGGTATTTCTAAACGTATAGCGTCGATAACAGGAAACTCAATTTTCAGGTCCCAAGTACTTATATCATCTGCGTATTTGACATGTTGTTGAAAAATGGTCCAATCAGCACGGGACCAAGAAATGTCCACGTTTCATAGCATTTCTAAATGTATGTCGACGATAACTGGAATCTCAATTTTCAGATCCCAAGTTCTTATATCAGCTCGGATTTTTTCGCGTCGTGAAAAAATTCCCCAATCAGCCCGGGACCAAGTAATGTCCACGTTTCATGGTATTTCTAAACGTATGGCGTCGATACCTGGAAACTCAATTGTCAGATCCCAAGTACTCATATCATCTGCGTATTTTACATGTTCTTAAAAATGGTCCAATCAGCACAGGACCAAGAAATGTCCACGTTTCATAGCATTTCTAAATGTCTGTCGTCGATAACCGGAATCTCAATGTTCAGATCCCAAGTACTTATATCAGCTCGGAATTTTTCGCGTCGCGAAAAAATTTCCCAATCAGCCCGGGACCAAGAAATCTCCACGTTTCATGGTATCTCTAAACGCATGAGGTCGATAACTGAAAACTCAATTTTCAGATCCCAAGTACTTATATCATCTGCGTATTTTTCGTGTTGTTAAAAAATGGTCCAATCAGCACGTGAACAAGAAATGTCCACGTTTCATAGCATTTCTAAATGTATGTCGTCGATAACTGGAATCTCAATTTTCAGATCCCAAGTACTTATATCATCTGCGTATTTGACATGTTGTTAAAAAATGGTCCAATCAGCACGGGACCAAGAAATGTCCACGTTTCATAGCATTTCTAAATGTATGGCGTTGATAACTGGAATCTCAATTTTCAGATCCCAAGTACTTATATCAGCTCGCCTTTTTTCGCGTCGTGAAAAAATTCCCCAGTCAGCCCGGGACGAAGAAATCTCCACGTTTCATGGTATTTCTAAACGTATAGCGTCGATAACAGGAAACTCAATTTTCAGGTCCCAAGTACTTATATCATCTGCGTATTTGACATGTTGTTGAAAAATGGTCCAATCAGCACGGGACCAAGAAATGTCCACGTTTCATAGCATTTCTAAATGTATGTCGACGATAACTGGAATCTCAATTTTCAGATCCCAAGTTCTTATATCAGCTCGGATTTTTTCGCGTCGTGAAAAAATTCCCCAATCAGCCCGGGACCAAGTAATGTCCACGTTTCATGGTATTTCTAAACGTATGGCGTCGATACCTGGAAACTCAATTGTCAGATCCCAAGTACTCATATCATCTGCGTATTTTACATGTTCTTAAAAATGGTCCAATCAGCACGGGACCAAGAAATGTCCACGTTTCATAGCATTTCTAAATGTCTGTCGTCGATAACCGGAATCTCAATGTTCAGATCCCAAGTACTTATATCAGCTCGGAATTTTTCGCGTCGCGAAAAAATTTCCCAATCAGCCCCGGACCAAGAAATCTCCACGTTTCATGGTATTTCTAAACGCATGAGGACGATAACTGAAAACTCAATTTTCAGATCCCAAGTACTTATATCATCTGCGTATTTTTCGTGTTGTTAAAAAATGGTCCAATCAGCACGTGAACAAGAAATGTCCACGTTTCATAGCATTTCTAAATGTATGTCGTCGATAACTGGAATCTCAATTTTCAGATCCCAAGTACTTATATCAGCTCGGAATTTTTCGCGTAGAAAAAAAATTCCTCAATCAGCCCGGGACCAAGAAATGTCCACGTTTCATGGTATTTCTAAACGTATGTCGACGATAACTGGAATCTCAATTTTCAGATCCCAAGTACTTATATCATCTGCGTATTTGACATGTTGTTAAAAAATGGTCCAATCAGCACGGGACCAAGAAATGTCCACGTTTCATAGCATTTCTAAATGTATGGCGTTGATAACTGGAATCTCAATTTTCAGATCCCAAGTACTTATATCAGCTCGCCTTTTTTCGCGTCGTGAAAAAATTCCCCAGTCAGCCCGGGACGAAGAAATCTCCACGTTTCATGGTATTTCTAAACGTATAGCGTCGATAACAGGAAACTCAATTTTCAGGTCCCAAGTACTTATATCATCTGCGTATTTGACATGTTGTTGAAAAATGGTCCAATCAGCACGGGACCAAGAAATGTCCACGTTTCATAGCATTTCTAAATGTATGTCGACGATAACTGGAATCTCAATTTTCAGATCCCAAGTTCTTATATCAGCTCGGATTTTTTCGCGTCGTGAAAAAATTCCCCAATCAGCCCGGGACCAAGTAATGTCCATGTTTCATGGTATTTCTAAACGTATGGCGTCGATACCTGGAAACTCAATTGTCAGATCCCAAGTACTCATATCATCTGCGTATTTTACATGTTCTTAAAAATGGTCCAATCAGCACGGGACCAAGAAATGTCCACGTTTCATAGCATTTCTAAATGTCTGTCGTCGATAACCGGAATCTCAATGTTCAGATCCCAAGTACTTATATCAGCTCGGAATTTTTCGCGTCGCGAAAAAATTTCCCAATCAGCCCCGGACCAAGAAATCTCCACGTTTCATGGTATTTCTAAACGCATGAGGACGATAACTGAAAACTCAATTTTCAGATCCCAAGTACTTATATCATCTGCGTATTTTTCGTGTTGTTAAAAAATGGTCCAATCAGCACGTGAACAAGAAATGTCCACGTTTCATAGCATTTCTAAATGTATGTCGTCGATAACTGGAATCTCAATTTTCAGATCCCAAGTACTTATATCAGCTCGGAATTTTTCGCGTAGAAAAAAAATTCCTCAATCAGCCCGGGACCAAGAAATGTCCACGTTTCATGGTATTTCTAAACGTATGTCGACGATAACTGGAATCTCAATTTTCAGATCCCAAGTTCTTATATCAGCTCGGAATTTTTCGCGTCGTGCAAAAATTCCCCAATCAGCCCGGGACCAAGAAATGTCCACGTTTCATGGTATTTCTAAACGTATGGCTTCGATACCCGGAAACTCAATTTTCAGATCCCAAGTACTTATATCAGCTCGGCATTTTTCGCGTCGTGAAAAAATTCCCCAATCAGCCCGGGTCCAAGAAATGTCCACGTTTCATGGTATTTCTAAACGTATTGCGGCGATAACAGGAAACTCAATTTTCAGATCCCAAGTACTTATATCATCTGCGTATTTGACATGTTGTTAAAAAATGGTCCAATCAGCACGGGACCAAGAAATGTCCACGTTTCATAGCATTTCTAAATGTATGGCGTTGATAACTGGAATCTCAATTTTCAGATCCCAAGTACTTATATCATCTGCGTATTTGACATGTTGTTAAAAAATGGTCCAATCAGCACGGGACCAACAAATGTCCACGTTTCATAGCATTTCTAAATGTCTGTCGTCGATAACCGGAATCTTAATTTACAGATCCCAAGTACTTATATCGGCTCGGCATTTTTCGCGTCGTGAAAAAATTCCCCAATCAGCCCGGGACTAAGAAGTGTCCACGTTTCATGGTATTTCTAAACGTATGACGTCGATACCTGGAAACTCAATAGTCAGATCCCAAGTACTTATATCAGCTCGGCATTTTTCGCGTAGTGAAAAAATTCCCCAATCAGCCCGGGACCAAGAAATCTCGACGTTTCATGTTATTTCTAAACGTATGGCGTCGATACCTGGAAACTCAATTTTCAGATCCCAAGTACTTATATCAGCTCGGCATTTTTCGGGTCATGAAAAAATTCCTCAGTCAGCCCGGGACCAAGAAATCTCCAAGTTTCATGGTATTTCTAAACGTATAGCGTCGATAACAGAAAACTCAATTTTCAGATTCCAAGTACTTATATCATCTGCGTATTTGACATGTTGTTAAAAAATGGTCCAATCAGCACGGGACCAAGGAATGTCCACGTTTCATAGCATTTCTAAATGTATGGCGTCGATACCTGGAAACTCAATAGTCAGATCCCAAGTACTTATATCAGCTCGGCATTTTTCGCGTCGTGAAAAAATTCCCCAATCAGCCCGGGACCACTAAATCTCCACGTTTCATGGTATTTCTAAACGTATAGCGTCGATAACAGAAAACTCAATTTTCAGAGCCCAAGTAGTTATATCATCTGCGTATTTGACATGATGTTAAAAAATGGTTCAATCAGCCCGGGACCAAGAAATGTCCACGTTTCATGGTATTTCTAAACGTATGGCGGCGATAACAGGAAACTCAATTTTCAGATCCCAAGTACTTATATCATCTGCGTATTTGACATGTTGTTAAAAAATGGTCCAATCAGCACGGGACCAAGAAATGTCCACGTTTCATAGCATTTCTAAATGTATGGCGTTGATAACTGGAATCTCAATTTTCAGATCCAAAGTACTTATATCATCTGCGTATTTGACATGTTGTTAAAAAATGGTTTAATCAGCACGGGACCAAGAAATGTCCACGTTTCATAGCATTTCTAAATGTATGGCGTTGATAACTGGAATCTCAATTTTCAGATCCCAAGTACTTATATCAGCTCGCCTTTTTTCGCGTCGTGAAAAAATTCCCCAGTCAGCCCGGGACGAAGAAATCTCCACGTTTCATGGTATTTCTAAACGTATAGCGTCGATAACAGGAAACTCAATTTTCAGGTCCCAAGTACTTATATCATCTGCGTATTTGACATGTTGTTGAAAAATGGTCCAATCAGCACGGGACCAAGAAATGTCCACGTTTCATAGCATTTCTAAATGTATGTCGACGATAACTGGAATCTCAATTTTCAGATCCCAAGTTCTTATATCAGCTCGGATTTTTTCGCGTCGTGAAAAAATTCCCCAATCAGCCCGGGACCAAGTAATGTCCACGTTTCATGGTATTTCTAAACGTATGGCGTCGATACCTGGAAACTCAATTGTCAGATCCCAAGTACTCATATCATCTGCGTATTTTACATGTTCTTAAAAATGGTCCAATCAGCACGGGACCAAGAAATGTCCACGTTTCATAGCATTTCTAAATGTCTGTCGTCGATAACCGGAATCTCAATGTTCAGATCCCAAGTACTTATATCAGCTCGGAATTTTTCGCGTCGCGAAAAAATTTCCCAATCAGCCCGGGACCAAGAAATCTCCACGTTTCATGGTATCTCTAAACGCATGAGGTCGATAACTGAAAACTCAATTTTCAGATCCCAAGTACTTATATCATCTGCGTATTTTTCGTGTTGTTAAAAAATGGTCCAATCAGCACGTGAACAAGAAATGTCCACGTTTCATAGCATTTCTAAATGTATGTCGTCGATAACTGGAATCTCAATTTTCAGATCCCAAGTACTTATATCATCTGCGTATTTGACATGTTGTTAAAAAATGGTCCAATCAGCACGGGACCAAGAAATGTCCACGTTTCATAGCATTTCTAAATGTATGGCGTTGATAACTGGAATCTCAATTTTCAGATCCCAAGTACTTATATCATCTGCGTATTTGACATGTTGTTAAAAAATGGTCCAATCAGCACGGGACCAAGAAATGTCCACGTTTCATAGCATTTCTAAATGTATGACGTTGACAACTGGAATCTCAATTTTCAGATCCCAAGTACTTATATCAGCTCGGCATTTTTCGAGTCGTGAAAAAATTCCCCAATCAGCCCGGGACCAAGAAATGTCCATATTTCATGGTATTTCTAAACGTATGGCGTCGATACCTGGAAACTCAATTTTCAGATCCCAAGTACTTATATCAGCTCGGCATTTTTCGCGTCGTGAAAAAATTCCCCAATCAGCCCGGGACCACTAAATCTCCACGTTTCATGGTATTTCTAAACGTATAGCGTCGATAACAGAAAACTCAATTTTCAGATCCCAAGTAGTTATATCGTCTGCGTATTTGACATGATGTTAAAAAATGGTTCAATCAGCACGGGACCAACAAATGTCCACGTTTCATAGCATTTCTAAATGTGTGTAGTCGATAACCGGAATCTCAATTTTCAGATCCCAAGTACTTATATCAGCTCGGAATTTTTCGCGTCGTGAAAAAATTCCCCAATCAGCCCGGGACCACTAAATCTCCACGTTTCATGGTATTTCTAAACGTATAGCGTCGATAACAGAAAACTCAATTTTCAGAGCCCAAGTAGTTATATCATCTGCGTATTTGACATGATGTTAAAAAATGGTTCAATCAGCCCGGGACCAAGAAATGTCCACGTTTCATGGTATTTCTAAACGTATGGCGTCGATAACAGGAATCTCAATTTTCAGATCCCAAGTACTCATATCATCTGCGTATTTTACATGCTGTTGAAAAATGGTCCAATCAGCACGGGACCAACAAATGTCCACGTTTCATAGCATTTCTAAATGCATGGCGTCGATAACTGGAAACTCAATTTTCAGATCCCAAGTTCTTATATCGGCTCGGAATTTTTTGCGTCGTGAAAAAATTCCCCAATCAGCCCGGGACCAAGAAATCTCCACGTTTCATGGTATTTCTAAACGTATGGCGTCGATATCTGGAAACTCAATTGTCAGATCCCAAGTTCTTATATCATCTGCGTATTTGACATGTTGTTAAAAAATGGTTTAATCAGCACGGGACCAACAAATGTCCACGTTTCATAGCATTTCTGAATGCATGGCGTCGATAACTGGAAACTCAATTTTCAGATCCCACGTACTTATATCAGCTCGGAATCTTTCGCGTCGTGAAAAAATTCCCCAATCTGCCCGGGACCAAGAAATCTCCACGTTTCATGGTATTTCTAAACGTAAAGCGTCGATTACAGAAAACTTAATTTTCAGATCCCAAGTACTTATATCAGCTGCGTATTTTACGTGTCGTTAAAAAATGGTCCAATCAGCACGGGACCAACAAATGTCCACGTTTCATAGCATTTCTAAATGCATGGCGTCGATAACTGGAAACTCAATTTTCAGATCCCAAGTACTTATATCAGCTCGGAATCTATCGCGTCGTGAAAAAATTCCCCAATCAGCCCGAGACCAAGAAATGTTCACGTTTCATGGTATTTCTAAACGTATGGCGTCGATACCTGGAAACTCAATTGTCAGATCCCAAGTACTTATATCAGCTCGGCATTTTTCGCGTCGTAAAAAAATTCCCCAATCAGCCCGGGACCAAGAAATGTCCGCGTTTCATAGCATTTCTAAATGTCTGTCGTCGATAACCGGAATCTCAATTTTCAGATCCCAAGTACTTATATCAGCTCGGAATTTTTCGCGTCGTGAAAAAATTCCCCAATCAGCCCGGGACCAAGAAATCTCCACGTTTCATTGTATTTCTAAACGTATAGCTTCGATAACAGAAAACTCAATTTTCAGATCCCAAGTACTTATATCAGCTGCGTATTTTACGGGACGGTAAAATATGGTCCAATCAGCACGGGACCAACAAATGTCCACGTTTCATAGCATTTCTAAATTAATGGCGTCGATAACTGGAAACTCAATTTTCAGATCCCAAGTTCTTATATCAGCTCGGAATTTTTCGCGTCGTGAAAAAATTCCCCAATCAGCCCGGGACCAAGAAATGTCCACGTTTCATGGTATATCTAAACGTATGGCGTCGATACCTGGAAACTCAATTTTGAGATCCCAAGTACTTATATCAGCTCGGAATTTTTCGCGTCGTGAAAAAATTCCCCAATCAGCCCGGGACCAAGAAATGTCCACGTTTCATGGTATTTCTAAACGCATGAGGTCGATAACTGAAAACTCAATTTTCAGATCCCAAGTACTTATGTCAGCTCCGTATTTCACGTGTTGTTAAAAAATGGTCCGATCAGCCCGGGACCAAGAAATGTCCACGTTTCATAGCATTTCTAAATGTATGTCGTTGATAACTGGAAACTCAATTTTCAGATCCCAAGTTCTTATATCAGCTCGGAATTTTTCGCGTCGTGAAAAAATTCCCCAATCAGCCCGGGACCAAGAAATGTCCACGTTTCATGGTATTTCTAAACGAATGGCGTCGATACCTGGAAACTCAATTGTCAGATCCCAAGTACTTATATCAGCTCGGCATTTTTCGCGTCGTGAAAAAATTCCCCAGTCAGCCCGGGACCAAGAAATATCCACGTTTCATGGTATTTCTAAACGTATAGCGTCGATAACAGAAAACTCAATTTGCAGATCCCAAGTACTTATATCAGCTGCGTATTTTACGTGTTGTTAAAAAATGCTCCAATCAGCCCGGGACCAACAATTGTCCACGTTTCATGGTATTTCTAAACGTATAGCGTCGATAACATAAAACTCAATTTTCAGATCCCAAGTACTTATATCATCTGCGTATTTGACATGTTGTTAAAAAATGGTCCAATCAGCACGGGACCAACAAATGTCCACGTTTCATAGCATTTCTAAATGTCTGTCGTCGATAACCGGAATCTTAATTTACAGATCCCAAGTACTTATATCAGCTCGGCATTTTTCGCGTCGTGAAAAAATTCCCCAATCAGCCCGGGTCTAAGAAGTGTCCACGTTTCATGGTATTTCTAAACGTATGGCGTCGATACCTGGAAACTCAATAGTCAGATCCCAAGTACTTATATCAGCTGCGTATTTTACGTGTTGTTAAAAAATGGTCCAATCAGCCCGGGACCAACAATTGTCCACGTTTCATGGTATTTCTAAACGTATGGCGTCGATAACAGCAATCTCAATTTTCAGATCCCAAGTACTCATATCATCTGCGTATTTTACATGCTGTTGAAAAATGGTCCAATCAGCACGGGACCAAGAAATATCCACGTTTCATAGCATTTCTAAATGTATGTCGTTGATAACTGGAATCTCAATTTTCAGATCCCAAGTACTTATATCAGCTCGAATTTTTTCGCGTCGTGAAAAAATTCCCCAATCAGCCCGGGACAAAGAAATCTCCACGTTTCATGGTATTTCTAAACGTATAGCGTCGATAACAGAAAACTCAATTCTCAGATCCCAAGTACTTATATCAGCTGCGTATTTTACGTGTTGTTAAAAAATGGTCCAATCAGCACGGGACCAACAAATGTCCACGTTTCATAGCATTTCTAAATGCATGGCGTCGATAACTGGAAACTCAATTTTCAGATCCCAAGTTCTTATATCAGCTCGGAATTATTTGCGTCGTGAAAAAATTCCCCAATCAGCCCGGGACCAAGAAATCTCCACGTTTCATGGTATTTCTAAACGTATGGCGTCGATATCTGGAAACTCAATTGTCAGATCCCAAGTTCTTATATCATCTGCGTATTTGACATGTTGTTAAAAAATGGTTTAATCAGCACGGGACCAACAAATGTCCACGTTTCATAGCATTTCTGAATGCATGGCGTCGATAACTGGAAACTCAATTTTCAGATCCCACGTACTTATATCAGCTCGGAATCTTTCGCGTCGTGAAAAAATTCCCCAATCAGCCCGGTACCAAGAAATCTCCACGTTTCATGGTATTTCTAAACGTATAGCGTCGATTACAGAAAACTTAATTTTCAGATCCCAAGTACTTATATCAGCTGCGTATTTTACGTGTCGTTAAAAAATTGTCCAATCAGCACGGGACCAAGAAATGTCCACGTTTCATAGCATTTCTAAATGTATGGCGTTGATAACTGGAATCTCAATTTTCAGATCCAAAGTACTTATATCATCTGCGTATTTGACATGTTGTTAAAAAATGGTTTAATCAGCACGGGACCAAGAAATGTCCACGTTTCATAGCATTTCTAAATGTATGGCGTTGATAACTGGAATCTCAATTTTCAGATCCCAAGTACTTATATCAGCTCGCCTTTTTTCGCGTCGTGAAAAAATTCCCCAGTCAGCCCGGGACGAAGAAATCTCCACGTTTCATGGTATTTCTAAACGTATAGCGTCGATAACAGGAAACTCAATTTTCAGGTCCCAAGTACTTATATCATCTGCGTATTTGACATGTTGTTGAAAAATGGTCCAATCAGCACGGGACCAAGAAATGTCCACGTTTCATAGCATTTCTAAATGTCTGTCGTCGATAACCGGAATCTCAATTTTCAGATCCCAAGTACTTATATCAGCTCGGCATTTTTCGCGTCGTGAAAAAATTCCCCAATCATGGTATTTCTAAACGTATAGCGTCGATAACAGAAAACTCAATTTTCAGATCCCAAGAACTTATATCAGCTGCGTATTTTACGTGTTGTCAAAAAATGATCCAATCAGCCAGGGACCAAGAAATGTCAACGTTTCATGGCATTTCTAAACGTATTGCGGCGATAACTGGAATCTCAATTTTCAGATCCCAAGTACTCATATCATCTGCGTATTTTACATGCTGTTAAAATATGGTCCAATCAGCATGGAACCAAGAAATGTCCACGTTTCATGGTATTTCTAAACGTACGGCGTCGACACCTGGAAACTCAGTTTTCAGATCCCAAGTACTTATATCAGCTCGGCATTTTTCGCGTCATGAAAAAATTCCTCATTGAGCCCGGGACCAAGAAATCTCCACGTTTCATGGTATTTCTAAACGTATAGCGTCGATAACAGAAAACTCAATTTTCAGATCCCAAGTACTTATATCAGCTGCGTATTTTACGTGTTGTTAAAAAATGGTCCAATCAGCACGGGACCAACAAATATCCACGTTTCATAGCATTTCTAAATGTATGTCGACGATAACTGGAATCTCAATTTTCAGATCCCAAGTACTTATATCAGCTCGGAATTTTTCGCGTCGTGAAAAAATTCCCCAATCAGCCCGGGACCAAGTAATGTCCACGTTTCATGGTATTTCTAAACGTATGGCGTCGATACCTGGAAACTCAATTGTCAGATCCCAAGTACTCATATCATCTGCGTATTTTACATGTCCTTAAAAATGGTCTAATCAGCACGGGACCAAGAAATGTCCACGTTTCATGGTATTTCTAAACGTACGGCGTCGACACCTGGAAACTCAGTTTTCAGATCCCAAGTACTTATATCAGCTCGGCATTTTTCGCGTCATGAAAAAATTCCTCATTGAGCCCGGGACCAAGAAATATCCACGTTTCATGGTATTTCTAAACGTATAGCGTCGATAACAGAAAACTCAATTTGCAGATCCCAAGTACTTATATCAGCTGCGTATTTTACGTGTTGTTAAAAAATGCTCCAATCAGCCCGGGACCAACAATTGTCCACGTTTCATGGTATTTCTAAACGTATAGCGTCGATAACATAAAACTCAATTTTCAGATCCCAAGTACTTATATCATCTGCGTATTTGACATGTTGTTAAAAAATGGTCCAATCAGCACGGGACCAACAAATGTCCACGTTTCATAGCATTTCTAAATGTCTGTCGTCGATAACCGGAATCTTAATTTACAGATCCCAAGTACTTATATCAGCTCGGCATTTTTCGCGTCGTGAAAAAATTCCCCAATCAGCCCGGGTCTAAGAAGTGTCCACGTTTCATGGTATTTCTAAACGTATGGCGTCGATACCTGGAAACTCAATAGTCAGATCCCAAGTACTTATATCAGCTGCGTATTTTACGTGTTGTTAAAAAATGGTCCAATCAGCCCGGGACCAACAATTGTCCACGTTTCATGGTATTTCTAAACGTATGGCGTCGATAACAGGAATCTCAATTTTCAGATCCCAAGTACTCATATCATCTGCGTATTTTACATGCTGTTGAAAAATGGTCCAATCAGCACGGGACCAAGAAATATCCACGTTTCATAGCATTTCTAAATGTATGTCGTTGATAACTGGAATCTCAATTTTCAGATCCCAAGTACTTATATCAGCTCGAATTTTTTCGCGTCGTGAAAAAATTCCCCAATCAGCCCGGGACAAAGAAATCTCCACGTTTCATGGTATTTCTAAACGTATAGCGTCGATAACAGAAAACTCAATTCTCAGATCCCAAGTACTTATATCAGCTGCGTATTTTACGTGTTGTTAAAAAATGGTCCAATCAGCACGGGACCAACAAATGTCCACGTTTCATAGCATTTCTAAATGCATGGCGTCGATAACTGGAAACTCAATTTTCAGATCCCAAGTTCTTATATCAGCTCGGAATTATTTGCGTCGTGAAAAAATTCCCCAATCAGCCCGGGACCAAGAAATCTCCACGTTTCATGGTATTTCTAAACGTATGGCGTCGATATCTGGAAACTCAATTGTCAGATCCCAAGTTCTTATATCATCTGCGTATTTGACATGTTGTTAAAAAATGGTTTAATCAGCACGGGACCAAGAAATGTCCACGTTTCATAGCATTTCTAAATGTATGGCGTTGATAACTGGAATCTCAATTTTCAGATCCCAAGTACTTATATCAGCTCGCCTTTTTTCGCGTCGTGAAAAAATTCCCCAGTCAGCCCGGGACGAAGAAATCTCCACGTTTCATGGTATTTCTAAACGTATAGCGTCGATAACAGGAAACTCAATTTTCAGGTCCCAAGTACTTATATCATCTGCGTATTTGACATGTTGTTGAAAAATGGTCCAATCAGCACGGGACCAAGAAATGTCCACGTTTCATAGCATTTCTAAATGTCTGTCGTCGATAACCGGAATCTCAATTTTCAGATCCCAAGTACTTATATCAGCTCGGCATTTTTCGCGTCGTGAAAAAATTCCCCAATCATGGTATTTCTAAACGTATAGCGTCGATAACAGAAAACTCAATTTTCAGATCCCAAGAACTTATATCAGCTGCGTATTTTACGTGTTGTCAAAAAATGATCCAATCAGCCAGGGACCAAGAAATGTCAACGTTTCATGGCATTTCTAAACGTATTGCGGCGATAACTGGAATCTCAATTTTCAGATCCCAAGTACTCATATCATCTGCGTATTTTACATGCTGTTAAAATATGGTCCAATCAGCATGGAACCAAGAAATGTCCACGTTTCATGGTATTTCTAAACGTACGGCGTCGACACCTGGAAACTCAGTTTTCAGATCCCAAGTACTTATATCAGCTCGGCATTTTTCGCGTCATGAAAAAATTCCTCATTGAGCCCGGGACCAAGAAATCTCCACGTTTCATGGTATTTCTAAACGTATAGCGTCGATAACAGAAAACTCAATTTTCAGATCCCAAGTACTTATATCAGCTGCGTATTTTACGTGTTGTTAAAAAATGGTCCAATCAGCACGGGACCAACAAATATCCACGTTTCATAGCATTTCTAAATGTATGTCGACGATAACTGGAATCTCAATTTTCAGATCCCAAGTACTTATATCAGCTCGGAATTTTTCGCGTCGTGAAAAAATTCCCCAATCAGCCCGGGACCAAGTAATGTCCACGTTTCATGGTATTTCTAAACGTATGGCGTCGATACCTGGAAACTCAATTGTCAGATCCCAAGTACTCATATCATCTGCGTATTTTACATGTCCTTAAAAATGGTCTAATCAGCACGGGACCAAGAAATGTCCACGTTTCATAGCATTTCTAAATGTCTGTCGTCGATAACCGGAATCTCAATTTTCAGATCCCAAGTACTTATATCAGCTCGGAATTTTTCGCGTCGCGAAAAAATTTCCCAATCAGCCCGAGACCAAGAAATCTCCACGTTTCATGGTATTTCTAAACGCATGAGGTCGATAACTGAAAACTCAATTTTCAGATCCCAAGTACTTATATCATCTGCGTATTTTTCGTGTTGTTAATAAATGGTCCAATCAGCACGTGAACAAGAAATGTCCACGTTTCATAGCATTTCTAAATGTATGTCGTCGATAACTGGAATCTCAATTTTCAGATCCCAAGTACTTATATCAGCTCGGAATTTTTCGCGTAGTAAAAAAATTCCTCAATCAGCCCGGGACCAAGAAATGTCCACGTTTCATGGTATTTCTAAACGTATGGCGTCGATACCTGGAAACTCAATTTTCAGATCCCAAGTACTTATATCAGCTCGGCATTTTTCGCGTCGTGAAAAAATTCCCCAATCAGCCCGGGTCCAAGAAATGTCCACGTTTCATGGTATTTCTAAACGTATGGCGTCGATACCTGGAAACTCAATTGTCAGATCCCAAGTACTCATATCATCTGCGTATTTTACGTGTTGTTAAAAAATGGTCCAATCAGCACGGGACCAACAAATGTCCACGTTTCATAGCATTTCTAAATGCATGGCGTCGATAACTGGAAACTCAATTTTCAGATCCCAAGTTCTTATATCAGCTCGGAATTTTTTGCGTCGTGAAAAAATTCCCCAATCAGCCCGGGACCAAGAAATCTCCACGTTTCATGGTATTTCTAAACGTATGGCGTCGATATCTGGAAACTCAATTGTCAGATCCCAAGTTCTTATATCATCTGCGTATTTGACATGTTGTTAAAAAATGGTTTAATCAGCACGGGACCAACAAATGTCCACGTTTCATAGCATTTCTGAATGCATGGCGTCGATAACTGGAAACTCAATTTTCAGATCCCACGTACTTATATCAGCTCGGAATCTTTCGCGTCGTGAAAAAATTCCCCAATCAGCCCGGTACCAAGAAATCTCCACGTTTCATGGTATTTCTAAACGTATAGCGTCGATTACAGAAAACTTAATTTTCAGATCCCAAGTACTTATATCAGCTGCGTATTTTACGTGTCGTTAAAAAATGGTCCAATCAGCACGGGACCAAGAAATGTCCACGTTTCATAGCATTTCTAAATGTATGGCGTTGATAACTGGAATCTCAATTTTCAGATCCAAAGTACTTATATCATCTGCGTATTTGACATGTTGTTAAAAAATGGTTTAATCAGCACGGGACCAAGAAATGTCCACGTTTCATAGCATTTCTAAATGTATGGCGTTGATAACTGGAATCTCAATTTTCAGATCCCAAGTACTTATATCAGCTCGCCTTTTTTCGCGTCGTGAAAAAATTCCCCAGTCAGCCCGGGACGAAGAAATCTCCACGTTTCATGGTATTTCTAAACGTATAGCGTCGATAACAGGAAACTCAATTTTCAGGTCCCAAGTACTTATATCATCTGCGTATTTGACATGTTGTTGAAAAATGGTCCAATCAGCACGGGACCAAGAAATGTCCACGTTTCATAGCATTTCTAAATGTCTGTCGTCGATAACCGGAATCTCAATTTTCAGATCCCAAGTACTTATATCAGCTCGGCATTTTTCGCGTCGTGAAAAAATTCCCCAATCATGGTATTTCTAAACGTATAGCGTCGATAACAGAAAACTCAATTTTCAGATCCCAAGAACTTATATCAGCTGCGTATTTTACGTGTTGTCAAAAAATGATCCAATCAGCCAGGGACCAAGAAATGTCAACGTTTCATGGCATTTCTAAACGTATTGCGGCGATAACTGGAATCTCAATTTTCAGATCCCAAGTACTCATATCATCTGCGTATTTTACATGCTGTTAAAATATGGTCCAATCAGCATGGAACCAAGAAATGTCCACGTTTCATGGTATTTCTAAACGTACGGCGTCGACACCTGGAAACTCAGTTTTCAGATCCCAAGTACTTATATCAGCTCGGCATTTTTCGCGTCATGAAAAAATTCCTCATTGAGCCCGGGACCAAGAAATCTCCACGTTTCATGGTATTTCTAAACGTATAGCGTCGATAACAGAAAACTCAATTTTCAGATCCCAAGTACTTATATCAGCTGCGTATTTTACGTGTTGTTAAAAAATGGTCCAATCAGCACGGGACCAACAAATATCCACGTTTCATAGCATTTCTAAATGTATGTCGACGATAACTGGAATCTCAATTTTCAGATCCCAAGTACTTATATCAGCTCGGAATTTTTCGCGTCGTGAAAAAATTCCCCTATCAGCCCGGGACCAAGTAATGTCCACGTTTCATGGTATTTCTAAACGTATGGCGTCGATACCTGGAAACTCAATTGTCAGATCCCAAGTACTCATATCATCTGCGTATTTTACATGTCCTTAAAAATGGTCCAATCAGCACGGGACCAAGAAATGTCCACGTTTCATAGCATTTCTAAATGTCTGTCGTCGATAACCGGAATCTCAATTTTCAGATCCCAAGTACTTATATCAGCTCGGAATTTTTCGCGTCGCGAAAAAATTTCCCAATCAGCCCGAGACCAAGAAATCTCCACGTTTCATGGTATTTCTAAACGCATGAGGTCGATAACTGAAAACTCAATTTTCAGATCCCAAGTACTTATATCATCTGCGTATTTTTCGTGTTGTTAATAAATGGTCCAATCAGCACGTGAACAAGAAATGTCCACGTTTCATAGCATTTCTAAATGTATGTCGTCGATAACTGGAATCTCAATTTTCAGATCCCAAGTACTTATATCAGCTCGGAATTTTTCGCGTAGTAAAAAAATTCCTCAATCAGCCCGGGACCAAGAAATGTCCACGTTTCATGGTATTTCTAAACGTATGGCGTCGATACCTGGAAACTCAATTTTCAGATCCCAAGTACTTATATCAGCTCGGCATTTTTCGCGTCGTGAAAAAATTCCCCAATCAGCCCGGGTCCAAGAAATGTCCACGTTTCATGGTATTTCTAAACGTATGGCGTCGATACCTGGAAACTCAATTGTCAGATCCCAAGTACTCATATCATCTGCGTATTTTACATGTTCTTAAAAATGGTCCAATCAGCACGGGACCAAGAAATGTCCACGTTTCATAGCATTTCTAAATGTCTGTCGTCGATAACCGGAATCTCAATGTTCAGATCCCAAGTACTTATATCAGCTCGGAATTTTTCGCGTCGCGAAAAAATTTCCCAATCAGCCCCGGACCAAGAAATCTCCACGTTTCATGGTATTTCTAAACGCATGAGGACGATAACTGAAAACTCAATTTTCAGATCCCAAGTACTTATATCATCTGCGTATTTTTCGTGTTGTTAAAAAATGGTCCAATCAGCACGTGAACAAGAAATGTCCACGTTTCATAGCATTTCTAAATGTATGTCGTCGATAACTGGAATCTCAATTTTCAGATCCCAAGTACTTATATCAGCTCGGAATTTTTCGCGTAGAAAAAAAATTCCTCAATCAGCCCGGGACCAAGAAATGTCCACGTTTCATGGTATTTCTAAACGTATGTCGACGATAACTGGAATCTCAATTTTCAGATCCCAAGTTCTTATATCAGCTCGGAATTTTTCGCGTCGTGCAAAAATTCCCCAATCAGCCCGGGACCAAGAAATGTCCACGTTTCATGGTATTTCTAAACGTATGGCTTCGATACCCGGAAACTCAATTTTCAGATCCCAAGTACTTATATCAGCTCGGCATTTTTCGCGTCGTGAAAAAATTCCCCAATCAGCCCGGGTCCAAGAAATGTCCACGTTTCATGGTATTTCTAAACGTATGGCGGCGATAACAGGAAACTCAATTTTCAGAGCCCAAGTAGTTATATCATCTGCGTATTTGACATGATGTTAAAAAATGGTTCAATCAGCCCGGGACCAAGAAATGTCCACGTTTCATGGTATTTCTAAACGTATGGCGGCGATAACAGGAAACTCAATTTTCAGATCCCAAGTACTTATATCATCTGCGTATTTGACATGTTGTTAAAAAATGGTCCAATCAGCACGGGACCAAGAAATGTCCACGTTTCATAGCATTTCTAAATGTATGGCGTTGATAACTGGAATCTCAATTTTCAGATCCAAAGTACTTATATCATCTGCGTATTTGACATGTTGTTAAAAAATGGTTTAATCAGCACGGGACCAAGAAATGTCCACGTTTCATAGCATTTCTAAATGTATGGCGTTGATAACTGGAATCTCAATTTTCAGATCCCAAGTACTTATATCAGCTCGCCTTTTTTCGCGTCGTGAAAAAATTCCCCAGTCAGCCCGGGACGAAGAAATCTCCACGTTTCATGGTATTTCTAAACGTATAGCGTCGATAACAGGAAACTCAATTTTCAGGTCCCAAGTACTTATATCATCTGCGTATTTGACATGTTGTTGAAAAATGGTCCAATCAGCACGGGACCAAGAAATGTCCACGTTTCATAGCATTTCTAAATGTATGTCGACGATAACTGGAATCTCAATTTTCAGATCCCAAGTTCTTATATCAGCTCGGATTTTTTCGCGTCGTGAAAAAATTCCCCAATCAGCCCGGGACCAAGTAATGTCCACGTTTCATGGTATTTCTAAACGTATGGCGTCGATACCTGGAAACTCAATTGTCAGATCCCAAGTACTCATATCATCTGCGTATTTTACATGTTCTTAAAAATGGTCCAATCAGCACGGGACCAAGAAATGTCCACGTTTCATAGCATTTCTAAATGTCTGTCGTCGATAACCGGAATCTCAATGTTCAGATCCCAAGTACTTATATCAGCTCGGAATTTTTCGCGTCGCGAAAAAATTTCCCAATCAGCCCGGGACCAAGAAATCTCCACGTTTCATGGTATCTCTAAACGCATGAGGTCGATAACTGAAAACTCAATTTTCAGATCCCAAGTACTTATATCATCTGCGTATTTTTCGTGTTGTTAAAAAATGGTCCAATCAGCACGTGAACAAGAAATGTCCACGTTTCATAGCATTTCTAAATGTATGTCGTCGATAACTGGAATCTCAATTTTCAGATCCCAAGTACTTATATCATCTGCGTATTTGACATGTTGTTAAAAAATGGTCCAATCAGCACGGGACCAAGAAATGTCCACGTTTCATAGCATTTCTAAATGTATGGCGTTGATAACTGGAATCTCAATTTTCAGATCCCAAGTACTTATATCAGCTCGCCTTTTTTCGCGTCGTGAAAAAATTCCCCAGTCAGCCCGGGACGAAGAAATCTCCACGTTTCATGGTATTTCTAAACGTATAGCGTCGATAACAGGAAACTCAATTTTCAGGTCCCAAGTACTTATATCATCTGCGTATTTGACATGTTGTTGAAAAATGGTCCAATCAGCACGGGACCAAGAAATGTCCACGTTTCATAGCATTTCTAAATGTATGTCGACGATAACTGGAATCTCAATTTTCAGATCCCAAGTTCTTATATCAGCTCGGATTTTTTCGCGTCGTGAAAAAATTCCCCAATCAGCCCGGGACCAAGTAATGTCCACGTTTCATGGTATTTCTAAACGTATGGCGTCGATACCTGGAAACTCAATTGTCAGATCCCAAGTACTCATATCATCTGCGTATTTTACATGTTCTTAAAAATGGTCCAATCAGCACGGGACCAAGAAATGTCCACGTTTCATAGCATTTCTAAATGTCTGTCGTCGATAACCGGAATCTCAATGTTCAGATCCCAAGTACTTATATCAGCTCGGAATTTTTCGCGTCGCGAAAAAATTTCCCAATCAGCCCCGGACCAAGAAATCTCCACGTTTCATGGTATTTCTAAACGCATGAGGACGATAACTGAAAACTCAATTTTCAGATCCCAAGTACTTATATCATCTGCGTATTTTTCGTGTTGTTAAAAAATGGTCCAATCAGCACGTGAACAAGAAATGTCCACGTTTCATAGCATTTCTAAATGTATGTCGTCGATAACTGGAATCTCAATTTTCAGATCCCAAGTACTTATATCAGCTCGGAATTTTTCGCGTAGAAAAAAAATTCCTCAATCAGCCCGGGACCAAGAAATGTCCACGTTTCATGGTATTTCTAAACGTATGTCGACGATAACTGGAATCTCAATTTTCAGATCCCAAGTTCTTATATCAGCTCGGAATTTTTCGCGTCGTGCAAAAATTCCCCAATCAGCCCGGGACCAAGAAATGTCCACGTTTCATGGTATTTCTAAACGTATGGCTTCGATACCCGGAAACTCAATTTTCAGATCCCAAGTACTTATATCAGCTCGGCATTTTTCGCGTCGTGAAAAAATTCCCCAATCAGCCCGGGTCCAAGAAATGTCCACGTTTCATGGTATTTCTAAACGTATTGCGGCGATAACAGGAAACTCAATTTTCAGATCCCAAGTACTTATATCATCTGCGTATTTGACATGTTGTTAAAAAATGGTCCAATCAGCACGGGACCAAGAAATGTCCACGTTTCATAGCATTTCTAAATGTATGGCGTTGATAACTGGAATCTCAATTTTCAGATCCCAAGTACTTATATCATCTGCGTATTTGACATGTTGTTAAAAAATGGTCCAATCAGCACGGGACCAACAAATGTCCACGTTTCATAGCATTTCTAAATGTCTGTCGTCGATAACCGGAATCTTAATTTACAGATCCCAAGTACTTATATCGGCTCGGCATTTTTCGCGTCGTGAAAAAATTCCCCAATCAGCCCGGGACTAAGAAGTGTCCACGTTTCATGGTATTTCTAAACGTATGACGTCGATACCTGGAAACTCAATAGTCAGATCCCAAGTACTTATATCAGCTCGGCATTTTTCGCGTAGTGAAAAAATTCCCCAATCAGCCCGGGACCAAGAAATCTCGACGTTTCATGTTATTTCTAAACGTATGGCGTCGATACCTGGAAACTCAATTTTCAGATCCCAAGTACTTATATCAGCTCGGCATTTTTCGGGTCATGAAAAAATTCCTCAGTCAGCCCGGGACCAAGAAATCTCCAAGTTTCATGGTATTTCTAAACGTATAGCGTCGATAACAGAAAACTCAATTTTCAGATTCCAAGTACTTATATCATCTGCGTATTTGACATGTTGTTAAAAAATGGTCCAATCAGCACGGGACCAAGGAATGTCCACGTTTCATAGCATTTCTAAATGTATGGCGTCGATACCTGGAAACTCAATAGTCAGATCCCAAGTACTTATATCAGCTCGGCATTTTTCGCGTCGTGAAAAAATTCCCCAATCAGCCCGGGACCACTAAATCTCCACGTTTCATGGTATTTCTAAACGTATAGCGTCGATAACAGAAAACTCAATTTTCAGAGCCCAAGTAGTTATATCATCTGCGTATTTGACATGATGTTAAAAAATGGTTCAATCAGCCCGGGACCAAGAAATGTCCACGTTTCATGGTATTTCTAAACGTATGGCGGCGATAACAGGAAACTCAATTTTCAGATCCCAAGTACTTATATCAGCTCGGAATCTATCGCGTCGTGAAAAAATTCCCCAATCAGCCCGAGACCAAGAAATGTTCACGTTTCATGGTATTTCTAAACGTATGGCGTCGATACCTGGAAACTCAATTGTCAGATCCCAAGTACTTATATCAGCTCGGCATTTTTCGCGTCGTAAAAAAATTCCCCAATCAGCCCGGGACCAAGAAATGTCCGCGTTTCATAGCATTTCTAAATGTCTGTCGTCGATAACCGGAATCTCAATTTTCAGATCCCAAGTACTTATATCAGCTCGGAATTTTTCGCGTCGTGAAAAAATTCCCCAATCAGCCCGGGACCAAGAAATCTCCACGTTTCATTGTATTTCTAAACGTATAGCTTCGATAACAGAAAACTCAATTTTCAGATCCCAAGTACTTATATCAGCTGCGTATTTTACGGGACGGTAAAATATGGTCCAATCAGCACGGGACCAACAAATGTCCACGTTTCATAGCATTTCTAAATTAATGGCGTCGATAACTGGAAACTCAATTTTCAGATCCCAAGTTCTTATATCAGCTCGGAATTTTTCGCGTCGTGAAAAAATTCCCCAATCAGCCCGGGACCAAGAAATGTCCACGTTTCATGGTATATCTAAACGTATGGCGTCGATACCTGGAAACTCAATTTTGAGATCCCAAGTACTTATATCAGCTCGGAATTTTTCGCGTCGTGAAAAAATTCCCCAATCAGCCCGGGACCAAGAAATGTCCACGTTTCATGGTATTTCTAAACGCATGAGGTCGATAACTGAAAACTCAATTTTCAGATCCCAAGTACTTATGTCAGCTCCGTATTTCACGTGTTGTTAAAAAATGGTCCGATCAGCCCGGGACCAAGAAATGTCCACGTTTCATAGCATTTCTAAATGTATGTCGTTGATAACTGGAAACTCAATTTTCAGATCCCAAGTTCTTATATCAGCTCGGAATTTTTCGCGTCGTGAAAAAATTCCCCAATCAGCCCGGGACCAAGAAATGTCCACGTTTCATGGTATTTCTAAACGAATGGCGTCGATACCTGGAAACTCAATTGTCAGATCCCAAGTACTTATATCAGCTCGGCATTTTTCGCGTCGTGAAAAAATTCCCCAGTCAGCCCGGGACCAAGAAATATCCACGTTTCATGGTATTTCTAAACGTATAGCGTCGATAACAGAAAACTCAATTTGCAGATCCCAAGTACTTATATCAGCTGCGTATTTTACGTGTTGTTAAAAAATGCTCCAATCAGCCCGGGACCAACAATTGTCCACGTTTCATGGTATTTCTAAACGTATAGCGTCGATAACATAAAACTCAATTTTCAGATCCCAAGTACTTATATCATCTGCGTATTTGACATGTTGTTAAAAAATGGTCCAATCAGCACGGGACCAACAAATGTCCACGTTTCATAGCATTTCTAAATGTCTGTCGTCGATAACCGGAATCTTAATTTACAGATCCCAAGTACTTATATCAGCTCGGCATTTTTCGCGTCGTGAAAAAATTCCCCAATCAGCCCGGGTCTAAGAAGTGTCCACGTTTCATGGTATTTCTAAACGTATGGCGTCGATACCTGGAAACTCAATAGTCAGATCCCAAGTACTTATATCAGCTGCGTATTTTACGTGTTGTTAAAAAATGGTCCAATCAGCCCGGGACCAACAATTGTCCACGTTTCATGGTATTTCTAAACGTATGGCGTCGATAACAGGAATCTCAATTTTCAGATCCCAAGTACTCATATCATCTGCGTATTTTACATGCTGTTGAAAAATGGTCCAATCAGCACGGGACCAAGAAATATCCACGTTTCATAGCATTTCTAAATGTATGTCGTTGATAACTGGAATCTCAATTTTCAGATCCCAAGTACTTATATCAGCTCGAATTTTTTCGCGTCGTGAAAAAATTCCCCAATCAGCCCGGGACAAAGAAATCTCCACGTTTCATGGTATTTCTAAACGTATAGCGTCGATAACAGAAAACTCAATTCTCAGATCCCAAGTACTTATATCAGCTGCGTATTTTACGTGTTGTTAAAAAATGGTCCAATCAGCACGGGACCAACAAATGTCCACGTTTCATAGCATTTCTAAATGCATGGCGTCGATAACTGGAAACTCAATTTTCAGATCCCAAGTTCTTATATCAGCTCGGAATTATTTGCGTCGTGAAAAAATTCCCCAATCAGCCCGGGACCAAGAAATCTCCACGTTTCATGGTATTTCTAAACGTATGGCGTCGATATCTGGAAACTCAATTGTCAGATCCCAAGTTCTTATATCATCTGCGTATTTGACATGTTGTTAAAAAATGGTTTAATCAGCACGGGACCAACAAATGTCCACGTTTCATAGCATTTCTGAATGCATGGCGTCGATAACTGGAAACTCAATTTTCAGATCCCACGTACTTATATCAGCTCGGAATCTTTCGCGTCGTGAAAAAATTCCCCAATCAGCCCGGTACCAAGAAATCTCCACGTTTCATGGTATTTCTAAACGTATAGCGTCGATTACAGAAAACTTAATTTTCAGATCCCAAGTACTTATATCAGCTGCGTATTTTACGTGTCGTTAAAAAATTGTCCAATCAGCACGGGACCAAGAAATGTCCACGTTTCATAGCATTTCTAAATGTATGGCGTTGATAACTGGAATCTCAATTTTCAGATCCAAAGTACTTATATCATCTGCGTATTTGACATGTTGTTAAAAAATGGTTTAATCAGCACGGGACCAAGAAATGTCCACGTTTCATAGCATTTCTAAATGTATGGCGTTGATAACTGGAATCTCAATTTTCAGATCCCAAGTACTTATATCAGCTCGCCTTTTTTCGCGTCGTGAAAAAATTCCCCAGTCAGCCCGGGACGAAGAAATCTCCACGTTTCATGGTATTTCTAAACGTATAGCGTCGATAACAGGAAACTCAATTTTCAGGTCCCAAGTACTTATATCATCTGCGTATTTGACATGTTGTTGAAAAATGGTCCAATCAGCACGGGACCAAGAAATGTCCACGTTTCATAGCATTTCTAAATGTCTGTCGTCGATAACCGGAATCTCAATTTTCAGATCCCAAGTACTTATATCAGCTCGGCATTTTTCGCGTCGTGAAAAAATTCCCCAATCATGGTATTTCTAAACGTATAGCGTCGATAACAGAAAACTCAATTTTCAGATCCCAAGAACTTATATCAGCTGCGTATTTTACGTGTTGTCAAAAAATGATCCAATCAGCCAGGGACCAAGAAATGTCAACGTTTCATGGCATTTCTAAACGTATTGCGGCGATAACTGGAATCTCAATTTTCAGATCC
This sequence comes from Perithous albicinctus, assembly GCA_964016905.1. NCBI lineage: Eukaryota > Metazoa > Arthropoda > Insecta > Hymenoptera > Ichneumonidae > Perithous > Perithous albicinctus. Next base: position 4,872,038 of record OZ024696.1, on the reverse strand, counting down.
CAAGTACTCATATCATCTGCGTATTTTACATGCTGTTAAAATATGGTCCAATCAGCATGGAACCAAGAAATGTCCACGTTTCATGGTATTTCTAAACGTACGGCGTCGACACCTGGAAACTCAGTTTTCAGATCCCAAGTACTTATATCAGCTCGGCATTTTTCGCGTCATGAAAAAATTCCTCATTGAGCCCGGGACCAAGAAATCTCCACGTTTCATGGTATTTCTAAACGTATAGCGTCGATAACAGAAAACTCAATTTTCAGATCCCAAGTACTTATATCAGCTGCGTATTTTACGTGTTGTTAAAAAATGGTCCAATCAGCACGGGACCAACAAATATCCACGTTTCATAGCATTTCTAAATGTATGTCGACGATAACTGGAATCTCAATTTTCAGATCCCAAGTACTTATATCAGCTCGGAATTTTTCGCGTCGTGAAAAAATTCCCCAATCAGCCCGGGACCAAGTAATGTCCACGTTTCATGGTATTTCTAAACGTATGGCGTCGATACCTGGAAACTCAATTGTCAGATCCCAAGTACTCATATCATCTGCGTATTTTACATGTCCTTAAAAATGGTCTAATCAGCACGGGACCAAGAAATGTCCACGTTTCATGGTATTTCTAAACGTACGGCGTCGACACCTGGAAACTCAGTTTTCAGATCCCAAGTACTTATATCAGCTCGGCATTTTTCGCGTCATGAAAAAATTCCTCATTGAGCCCGGGACCAAGAAATATCCACGTTTCATGGTATTTCTAAACGTATAGCGTCGATAACAGAAAACTCAATTTGCAGATCCCAAGTACTTATATCAGCTGCGTATTTTACGTGTTGTTAAAAAATGCTCCAATCAGCCCGGGACCAACAATTGTCCACGTTTCATGGTATTTCTAAACGTATAGCGTCGATAACATAAAACTCAATTTTCAGATCCCAAGTACTTATATCATCTGCGTATTTGACATGTTGTTAAAAAATGGTCCAATCAGCACGGGACCAACAAATGTCCACGTTTCATAGCATTTCTAAATGTCTGTCGTCGATAACCGGAATCTTAATTTACAGATCCCAAGTACTTATATCAGCTCGGCATTTTTCGCGTCGTGAAAAAATTCCCCAATCAGCCCGGGTCTAAGAAGTGTCCACGTTTCATGGTATTTCTAAACGTATGGCGTCGATACCTGGAAACTCAATAGTCAGATCCCAAGTACTTATATCAGCTGCGTATTTTACGTGTTGTTAAAAAATGGTCCAATCAGCCCGGGACCAACAATTGTCCACGTTTCATGGTATTTCTAAACGTATGGCGTCGATAACAGGAATCTCAATTTTCAGATCCCAAGTACTCATATCATCTGCGTATTTTACATGCTGTTGAAAAATGGTCCAATCAGCACGGGACCAAGAAATATCCACGTTTCATAGCATTTCTAAATGTATGTCGTTGATAACTGGAATCTCAATTTTCAGATCCCAAGTACTTATATCAGCTCGAATTTTTTCGCGTCGTGAAAAAATTCCCCAATCAGCCCGGGACAAAGAAATCTCCACGTTTCATGGTATTTCTAAACGTATAGCGTCGATAACAGAAAACTCAATTCTCAGATCCCAAGTACTTATATCAGCTGCGTATTTTACGTGTTGTTAAAAAATGGTCCAATCAGCACGGGACCAACAAATGTCCACGTTTCATAGCATTTCTAAATGCATGGCGTCGATAACTGGAAACTCAATTTTCAGATCCCAAGTTCTTATATCAGCTCGGAATTATTTGCGTCGTGAAAAAATTCCCCAATCAGCCCGGGACCAAGAAATCTCCACGTTTCATGGTATTTCTAAACGTATGGCGTCGATATCTGGAAACTCAATTGTCAGATCCCAAGTTCTTATATCATCTGCGTATTTGACATGTTGTTAAAAAATGGTTTAATCAGCACGGGACCAACAAATGTCCACGTTTCATAGCATTTCTGAATGCATGGCGTCGATAACTGGAAACTCAATTTTCAGATCCCACGTACTTATATCAGCTCGGAATCTTTCGCGTCGTGAAAAAATTCCCCAATCAGCCCGGTACCAAGAAATCTCCACGTTTCATGGTATTTCTAAACGTATAGCGTCGATTACAGAAAACTTAATTTTCAGATCCCAAGTACTTATATCAGCTGCGTATTTTACGTGTCGTTAAAAAATTGTCCAATCAGCACGGGACCAAGAAATGTCCACGTTTCATAGCATTTCTAAATGTATGGCGTTGATAACTGGAATCTCAATTTTCAGATCCAAAGTACTTATATCATCTGCGTATTTGACATGTTGTTAAAAAATGGTTTAATCAGCACGGGACCAAGAAATGTCCACGTTTCATAGCATTTCTAAATGTATGGCGTTGATAACTGGAATCTCAATTTTCAGATCCCAAGTACTTATATCAGCTCGCCTTTTTTCGCGTCGTGAAAAAATTCCCCAGTCAGCCCGGGACGAAGAAATCTCCACGTTTCATGGTATTTCTAAACGTATAGCGTCGATAACAGGAAACTCAATTTTCAGGTCCCAAGTACTTATATCATCTGCGTATTTGACATGTTGTTGAAAAATGGTCCAATCAGCACGGGACCAAGAAATGTCCACGTTTCATAGCATTTCTAAATGTCTGTCGTCGATAACCGGAATCTCAATTTTCAGATCCCAAGTACTTATATCAGCTCGGCATTTTTCGCGTCGTGAAAAAATTCCCCAATCATGGTATTTCTAAACGTATAGCGTCGATAACAGAAAACTCAATTTTCAGATCCCAAGAACTTATATCAGCTGCGTATTTTACGTGTTGTCAAAAAATGATCCAATCAGCCAGGGACCAAGAAATGTCAACGTTTCATGGCATTTCTAAACGTATTGCGGCGATAACTGGAATCTCAATTTTCAGATCCCAAGTACTCATATCATCTGCGTATTTTACATGCTGTTAAAATATGGTCCAATCAGCATGGAACCAAGAAATGTCCACGTTTCATGGTATTTCTAAACGTACGGCGTCGACACCTGGAAACTCAGTTTTCAGATCCCAAGTACTTATATCAGCTCGGCATTTTTCGCGTCATGAAAAAATTCCTCATTGAGCCCGGGACCAAGAAATCTCCACGTTTCATGGTATTTCTAAACGTATAGCGTCGATAACAGAAAACTCAATTTTCAGATCCCAAGTACTTATATCAGCTGCGTATTTTACGTGTTGTTAAAAAATGGTCCAATCAGCACGGGACCAACAAATATCCACGTTTCATAGCATTTCTAAATGTATGTCGACGATAACTGGAATCTCAATTTTCAGATCCCAAGTACTTATATCAGCTCGGAATTTTTCGCGTCGTGAAAAAATTCCCCAATCAGCCCGGGACCAAGTAATGTCCACGTTTCATGGTATTTCTAAACGTATGGCGTCGATACCTGGAAACTCAATTGTCAGATCCCAAGTACTCATATCATCTGCGTATTTTACATGTCCTTAAAAATGGTCTAATCAGCACGGGACCAAGAAATGTCCACGTTTCATAGCATTTCTAAATGTCTGTCGTCGATAACCGGAATCTCAATTTTCAGATCCCAAGTACTTATATCAGCTCGGAATTTTTCGCGTCGCGAAAAAATTTCCCAATCAGCCCGAGACCAAGAAATCTCCACGTTTCATGGTATTTCTAAACGCATGAGGTCGATAACTGAAAACTCAATTTTCAGATCCCAAGTACTTATATCATCTGCGTATTTTTCGTGTTGTTAATAAATGGTCCAATCAGCACGTGAACAAGAAATGTCCACGTTTCATAGCATTTCTAAATGTATGTCGTCGATAACTGGAATCTCAATTTTCAGATCCCAAGTACTTATATCAGCTCGGAATTTTTCGCGTAGTAAAAAAATTCCTCAATCAGCCCGGGACCAAGAAATGTCCACGTTTCATGGTATTTCTAAACGTATGGCGTCGATACCTGGAAACTCAATTTTCAGATCCCAAGTACTTATATCAGCTCGGCATTTTTCGCGTCGTGAAAAAATTCCCCAATCAGCCCGGGTCCAAGAAATGTCCACGTTTCATGGTATTTCTAAACGTATGGCGTCGATACCTGGAAACTCAATTGTCAGATCCCAAGTACTCATATCATCTGCGTATTTTACATGTTCTTAAAAATGGTCCAATCAGCACGGGACCAAGAAATGTCCACGTTTCATAGCATTTCTAAATGTCTGTCGTCGATAACCGGAATCTCAATGTTCAGATCCCAAGTACTTATATCAGCTCGGAATTTTTCGCGTCGCGAAAAAATTTCCCAATCAGCCCCGGACCAAGAAATCTCCACGTTTCATGGTATTTCTAAACGCATGAGGACGATAACTGAAAACTCAATTTTCAGATCCCAAGTACTTATATCATCTGCGTATTTTTCGTGTTGTTAAAAAATGGTCCAATCAGCACGTGAACAAGAAATGTCCACGTTTCATAGCATTTCTAAATGTATGTCGTCGATAACTGGAATCTCAATTTTCAGATCCCAAGTACTTATATCAGCTCGGAATTTTTCGCGTAGAAAAAAAATTCCTCAATCAGCCCGGGACCAAGAAATGTCCACGTTTCATGGTATTTCTAAACGTATGTCGACGATAACTGGAATCTCAATTTTCAGATCCCAAGTTCTTATATCAGCTCGGAATTTTTCGCGTCGTGCAAAAATTCCCCAATCAGCCCGGGACCAAGAAATGTCCACGTTTCATGGTATTTCTAAACGTATGGCTTCGATACCCGGAAACTCAATTTTCAGATCCCAAGTACTTATATCAGCTCGGCATTTTTCGCGTCGTGAAAAAATTCCCCAATCAGCCCGGGTCCAAGAAATGTCCACGTTTCATGGTATTTCTAAACGTATTGCGGCGATAACAGGAAACTCAATTTTCAGATCCCAAGTACTTATATCATCTGCGTATTTGACATGTTGTTAAAAAATGGTCCAATCAGCACGGGACCAAGAAATGTCCACGTTTCATAGCATTTCTAAATGTATGGCGTTGATAACCGGAATCTTAATTTACAGATCCCAAGTACTTATATCGGCTCGGCATTTTTCGCGTCGTGAAAAAATTCCCCAATCAGCCCGGGACTAAGAAGTGTCCACGTTTCATGGTATTTCTAAACGTATGGCGTCGATACCTGGAAACTCAATAGTCAGATCCCAAGTACTTATATCAGCTCGGCATTTTTCGCGTAGTGAAAAAATTCCCCAATCAGCCCGGGACCAAGAAATCTCGACGTTTCATGTTATTTCTAAACGTATGGCGTCGATACCTGGAAACTCAATTTTCAGATCCCAAGTACTTATATCAGCTCGGCATTTTTCGGGTCATGAAAAAATTCCTCAGTCAGCCCGGGACCAAGAAATCTCCAAGTTTCATGGTATTTCTAAACGTATAGCGTCGATAACAGAAAACTCAATTTTCAGATTCCAAGTACTTATATCATCTGCGTATTTGACATGTTGTTAAAAAATGGTCCAATCAGCACGGGACCAAGGAATGTCCACGTTTCATAGCATTTCTAAATGTATGGCGTCGATACCTGGAAACTCAATAGTCAGATCCCAAGTACTTATATCAGCTCGGCATTTTTCGCGTCGTGAAAAAATTCCCCAATCAGCCCGGGACCACTAAATCTCCACGTTTCATGGTATTTCTAAACGTATAGCGTCGATAACAGAAAACTCAATTTTCAGAGCCCAAGTAGTTATATCATCTGCGTATTTGACATGATGTTAAAAAATGGTTCAATCAGCCCGGGACCAAGAAATGTCCACGTTTCATGGTATTTCTAAACGTATGGCGGCGATAACAGGAAACTCAATTTTCAGATCCCAAGTACTTATATCATCTGCGTATTTGACATGTTGTTAAAAAATGGTCCAATCAGCACGGGACCAAGAAATGTCCACGTTTCATAGCATTTCTAAATGTATGGCGTTGATAACTGGAATCTCAATTTTCAGATCCAAAGTACTTATATCATCTGCGTATTTGACATGTTGTTAAAAAATGGTTTAATCAGCACGGGACCAAGAAATGTCCACGTTTCATAGCATTTCTAAATGTATGGCGTTGATAACTGGAATCTCAATTTTCAGATCCCAAGTACTTATATCAGCTCGCCTTTTTTCGCGTCGTGAAAAAATTCCCCAGTCAGCCCGGGACGAAGAAATCTCCACGTTTCATGGTATTTCTAAACGTATAGCGTCGATAACAGGAAACTCAATTTTCAGGTCCCAAGTACTTATATCATCTGCGTATTTGACATGTTGTTGAAAAATGGTCCAATCAGCACGGGACCAAGAAATGTCCACGTTTCATAGCATTTCTAAATGTATGTCGACGATAACTGGAATCTCAATTTTCAGATCCCAAGTACTTATATCAGCTCGGAATTTTTCGCGTCGTGAAAAAATTCCCCAATCAGCCCGGGACCAAGTAATGTCCACGTTTCATGGTATTTCTAAACGTATGGCGTCGATACCTGGAAACTCAATTGTCAGATCCCAAGTACTCATATCATCTGCGTATTTTACATGTTCTTAAAAATGGTCCAATCAGCACGGGACCAAGAAATGTCCACGTTTCATAGCATTTCTAAATGTCTGTCGTCGATAACCGGAATCTCAATGTTCAGATCCCAAGTACTTATATCAGCTCGGAATTTTTCGCGTCGCGAAAAAATTTCCCAATCAGCCCGGGACCAAGAAATCTCCACGTTTCATGGTATCTCTAAACGCATGAGGTCGATAACTGAAAACTCAATTTTCAGATCCCAAGTACTTATATCATCTGCGTATTTTTCGTGTTGTTAAAAAATGGTCCAATCAGCACGTGAACAAGAAATGTCCACGTTTCATAGCATTTCTAAATGTATGTCGTCGATAACTGGAATCTCAATTTTCAGATCCCAAGTACTTATATCATCTGCGTATTTGACATGTTGTTAAAAAATGGTCCAATCAGCACGGGACCAAGAAATGTCCACGTTTCATAGCATTTCTAAATGTATGGCGTTGATAACTGGAATCTCAATTTTCAGATCCCAAGTACTTATATCATCTGCGTATTTGACATGTTGTTAAAAAATGGTCCAATCAGCACGGGACCAAGAAATGTCCACGTTTCATAGCATTTCTAAATGTATGACGTTGACAACTGGAATCTCAATTTTCAGATCCCAAGTACTTATATCAGCTCGGCATTTTTCGAGTCGTGAAAAAATTCCCCAATCAGCCCGGGACCAAGAAATGTCCATATTTCATGGTATTTCTAAACGTATGGCGTCGATACCTGGAAACTCAATTTTCAGATCCCAAGTACTTATATCAGCTCGGCATTTTTCGCGTCGTGAAAAAATTCCCCAATCAGCCCGGGACCACTAAATCTCCACGTTTCATGGTATTTCTAAACGTATAGCGTCGATAACAGAAAACTCAATTTTCAGATCCCAAGTAGTTATATCGTCTGCGTATTTGACATGATGTTAAAAAATGGTTCAATCAGCACGGGACCAACAAATGTCCACGTTTCATAGCATTTCTAAATGTGTGTAGTCGATAACCGGAATCTCAATTTTCAGATCCCAAGTACTTATATCAGCTCGGAATTTTTCGCGTCGTGAAAAAATTCCCCAATCAGCCCGGGACCACTAAATCTCCACGTTTCATGGTATTTCTAAACGTATAGCGTCGATAACAGAAAACTCAATTTTCAGAGCCCAAGTAGTTATATCATCTGCGTATTTGACATGATGTTAAAAAATGGTTCAATCAGCCCGGGACCAAGAAATGTCCACGTTTCATGGTATTTCTAAACGTATGGCGTCGATAACAGGAATCTCAATTTTCAGATCCCAAGTACTCATATCATCTGCGTATTTTACATGCTGTTGAAAAATGGTCCAATCAGCACGGGACCAAGAAATATCCACGTTTCATAGCATTTCTAAATGTATGTCGTTGATAACTGGAATCTCAATTTTCAGATCCCAAGTACTTATATCAGCTCGAATTTTTTCGCGTCGTGAAAAAATTCCCCAATCAGCCCGGGACAAAGAAATCTCCACGTTTCATGGTATTTCTAAACGTATAGCGTCGATAACAGAAAACTCAATTCTCAGATCCCAAGTACTTATATCAGCTGCGTATTTTACGTGTTGTTAAAAAATGGTCCAATCAGCACGGGACCAACAAATGTCCACGTTTCATAGCATTTCTAAATGCATGGCGTCGATAACTGGAAACTCAATTTTCAGATCCCAAGTTCTTATATCGGCTCGGAATTTTTTGCGTCGTGAAAAAATTCCCCAATCAGCCCGGGACCAAGAAATCTCCACGTTTCATGGTATTTCTAAACGTATGGCGTCGATATCTGGAAACTCAATTGTCAGATCCCAAGTTCTTATATCATCTGCGTATTTGACATGTTGTTAAAAAATGGTTTAATCAGCACGGGACCAACAAATGTCCACGTTTCATAGCATTTCTGAATGCATGGCGTCGATAACTGGAAACTCAATTTTCAGATCCCACGTACTTATATCAGCTCGGAATCTTTCGCGTCGTGAAAAAATTCCCCAATCAGCCCGGGACCAAGAAATCTCCACGTTTCATGGTATTTCTAAACGTATAGCGTCGATTACAGAAAACTTAATTTTCAGATCCCAAGTACTTATATCAGCTGCGTATTTTACGTGTCGTTAAAAAATGGTCCAATCAGCACGGGACCAACAAATGTCCACGTTTCATAGCATTTCTAAATGCATGGCGTCGATAACTGGAAACTCAATTTTCAGATCCCAAGTACTTATATCAGCTCGGAATTTTTCGCGTCGTGAAAAAATTCCCCAATCAGCCCGGGACCAAGAAATCTCCACGTTTCATTGTATTTCTAAACGTATAGCTTCGATAACAGAAAACTCAATTTTCAGATCCCAAGTACTTATATCAGCTGCGTATTTTACGGGACGGTAAAATATGGTCCAATCAGCACGGGACCAACAAATGTCCACGTTTCATAGCATTTCTAAATTAATGGCGTCGATAACTGGAAACTCAATTTTCAGATCCCAAGTTCTTATATCAGCTCGGAATTTTTCGCGTCGTGAAAAAATTCCCCAATCAGCCCGGGACCAAGAAATGTCCACGTTTCATGGTATATCTAAACGTATGGCGTCGATACCTGGAAACTCAATTTTGAGATCCCAAGTACTTATATCAGCTCGGAATTTTTCGCGTCGTGAAAAAATTCCCCAATCAGCCCGGGACCAAGAAATGTCCACGTTTCATGGTATTTCTAAACGCATGAGGTCGATAACTGAAAACTCAATTTTCAGATCCCAAGTACTTATGTCAGCTCCGTATTTCACGTGTTGTTAAAAAATGGTCCGATCAGCCCGGGACCAAGAAATGTCCACGTTTCATAGCATTTCTAAATGTATGTCGTTGATAACTGGAAACCCAATTTTCAGATCCCAAGTTCTTATATCAGCTCGGAATTTTTCGCGTCGTGAAAAAATTCCCCAATCAGCCCGGGACCAAGAAATGTCCACGTTTCATGGTATTTCTAAACGAATGGCATCGATACCTGGAAACTCAATTGTCAGATCCCAAGTACTTATATCAGCTCGGCATTTTTCGCGTCGTGAAAAAATTCCCCAGTCAGCCCGGGACCAAGAAATATCCACGTTTCATGGTATTTCTAAACGTATAGCGTCGATAACAGAAAACTCAATTTGCAGATCCCAAGTACTTATATCAGCTGCGTATTTTACGTGTTGTTAAAAAATGCTCCAATCAGCCCGGGACCAACAATTGTCCACGTTTCATGGTATTTCTAAACGTATAGCGTCGATAACATAAAACTCAATTTTCAGATCCCAAGTACTTATATCATCTGCGTATTTGACATGTTGTTAAAAAATGGTCCAATCAGCACGGGACCAACAAATGTCCACGTTTCATAGCATTTCTAAATGTCTGTCGTCGATAACCGGAATCTTAATTTACAGATCCCAAGTACTTATATCAGCTCGGCATTTTTCGCGTCGTGAAAAAATTCCCCAATCAGCCCGGGTCTAAGAAGTGTCCACGTTTCATGGTATTTCTAAACGTATGGCGTCGATACCTGGAAACTCAATAGTCAGATCCCAAGTACTTATATCAGCTCGGCATTTTTCGCGTCGTGAAAAAATTCCCCAATCAGCCCGGGACCAAGAAATCTCGACATTTCATGTTATTTCTAAACGTATGGCGTCGATACCTGGAAACTCAATTTTCAGATCCCAAGTACTTATATCAGCTCGGCATTTTTCGGGTCATGAAAAAATTCCTCAGTCAGCCCGGGACCAAGAAATCTCCAAGTTTCATGGTATTTCTAAACGTATAGCGTCGATAACAGAAAACTCAATTTTCAGATTCCAAGTACTTATATCATCTGCGTATTTGACATGTTGTTAAAAAATGGTCCAATCAGCACGGGACCAAGGAATGTCCACGTTTCATAGCATTTCTAAATGTATGGCGTCGATACCTGGAAACTCAATAGTCAGATCCCAAGTACTTATATCAGCTCGGCATTTTTCGCGTCGTGAAAAAATTCCCCAATCAGCCCGGGACCACTAAATCTCCACGTTTCATGGTATTTCTAAACGTATAGCGTCGATAACAGAAAACTCAATTTTCAGAGCCCAAGTAGTTATATCATCTGCGTATTTGACATGATGTTAAAAAATGGTTCAATCAGCCCGGGACCAAGAAATGTCCACGTTTCATGGTATTTCTAAACGTATGGCGGCGATAACAGGAAACTCAATTTTCAGATCCCAAGTACTTGTATCATCTGCGTATTTGACATGTTGTTAAAAAATGGTCCAATCAGCACGGGACCAAGAAATGTCCACGTTTCATAGCATTTCTAAATGTATGGCGTTGATAACTGGAATCTCAATTTTCAGATCCAAAGTACTTATATCATCTGCGTATTTGACATGTTGTTAAAAAATGGTTTAATCAGCACGGGACCAAGAAATGTCCACGTTTCATAGCATTTCTAAATGTATGGCGTTGATAACTGGAATCTCAATTTTCAGATCCCAAGTACTTATATCAGCTCGCCTTTTTTCGCGTCGTGAAAAAATTCCCCAGTCAGCCCGGGACGAAGAAATCTCCACGTTTCATGGTATTTCTAAACGTATAGCGTCGATAACAGGAAACTCAATTTTCAGGTCCCAAGTACTTATATCATCTGCGTATTTGACATGTTGTTGAAAAATGGTCCAATCAGCACGGGACCAAGAAATGTCCACGTTTCATAGCATTTCTAAATGTCTGTCGTCGATAACCGGAATCTCAATTTTCAGATCCCAAGTACTTATATCAGCTCGGCATTTTTCGCGTCGTGAAAAAATTCCCCAATCAGCCCGGGACCAAGAAATCTCCACGTTTCATGGTATTTCTAAACGTATAGCGTCGATAACAGAAAACTCAATTTTCAGATCCCAAGAACTTATATCAGCTGCGTATTTTACGTGTTGTCAAAAAATGATCCAATCAGCCAGGGACCAAGAAATGTCAACGTTTCATGGCATTTCTAAACGTATTGCGGCGATAACTGGAATCTCAATTTTCAGATCCCAAGTACTCATATCATCTGCGTATTTTACATGCTGTTAAAATATGGTCCAATCAGAATGGAACCAAGAAATGTCCACGTTTCATGGTATTTCTAAACGTACGGCGTCGATACCTGGAAACTCAGTTTTCAGATCCCAAGTACTTATATCAGCTCGGCATTTTTCGCGTCATGAAAAAATTCCTCATTCAGCCCGGGACCAAGAAATCTCCACGTTTCATGGTATTTCTAAACGTATAGCGTCGATAACAGAAAACTCAATTTTCAGATCCCAAGTACTTATATCAGCTGCGTATTTTACGTGTTGTTAAAAAATGGTCCAATCAGCACGGGACCAACAAATATCCACGTTTCATAGCATTTCTAAATGTATGTCGACGATAACTGGAATCTCAATTTTCAGATCCCAAGTACTTATATCAGCTCGGAATTTTTCGCGTCGTGAAAAAATTCCCCAATCAGCCCGGGACCAAGTAATGTCCACGTTTCATGGTATTTCTAAACGTATGGCGTCGATACCTGGAAACTCAATTGTCAGATCCCAAGTACTCATATCATCTGCGTATTTTACATGTTCTTAAAAATGGTCCAATCAGCACGGGACCAAGAAATGTCCACGTTTCATAGCATTTCTAAATGTCTGTCGTCGATAACCGGAATCTCAATTTTCAGATCCCAAGTACTTATATCAGCTCGGAATTTTTCGCGTCGCGAAAAAATTTCCCAATCAGCCCGAGACCAAGAAATCTCCACGTTTCATGGTATTTCTAAACGCATGAGGTCGATAACTGAAAACTCAATTTTCAGATCCCAAGTACTTATATCATCTGCGTATTTTTCGTGTTGTTAAAAAATGGTCCAATCAGCACGTGAACAAGAAATGTCCACGTTTCATAGCATTTCTAAATGTATGTCGTCGATAACTGGAATCTCAATTTTCAGATCCCAAGTACTTATATCAGCTCGGAATTTTTCGCGTAGAAAAAAAATTCCTCAATCAGCCCGGGACCAAGAAATGTCCACGTTTCATGGTATTTCTAAACGTATGTCGACGATAACTGGAATCTCAATTTTCAGATCCCAAGTTCTTATATCAGCTCGGAATTTTTCGCGTCGTGAAAAAATTCCCCAATCAGCCCGGGACCAAGAAATGTCCACGTTTCATGGTATTTCTAAACGTATGGCTTCGATACCCGGAAACTCAATTTTCAGATCCCAAGTACTTATATCAGCTCGGCATTTTTCGCGTCGTGAAAAAATTCCCCAATCAGCCCGGGTCCAAGAAATGTCCACGTTTCATGGTATTTCTAAACGTATTGCGGCGATAACAGGAAACTCAATTTTCAGATCCCAAGTACTTACATCATCTGCGTATTTGACATGTTGTTAAAAAATGGTCCAATCAGCACGGGACCAAGAAATGTCCACGTTTCATAGCATTTCTAAATGTATGGCGTTGATAACTGGAATCTCAATTTTCAGATCCCAAGTACTTATATCATCTGCGTATTTGACATGTTGTTAAAAAATGGTCCAATCAGCACGGGACCAAGAAATGTCCACGTTTCATAGCATTTCTAAATGTATGGCATTGATAACTGGAATGTCAATTTTCAGATCCCAAGTACTTATATCAGCTCGGCTTTTTTCGCGTCGTGAAAAAATACCTCAATCAGCCCGGGACCAAGAAATGTCCACGTTTCATGGCATTTCTAAACGTATGGCCTCGATACCTGGAAACTCAATTTTCAGATCCCAAGTACTTATATCATCTGCGTATTTGACATGTTGTTAAAAAATGGTTTAATCAGCACGGGACCAAGAAATGTCTACGTTTCATAGCATTTCTAAATGTATGGCGTTGATAACTGGAATGTCAATTTTCAGATCCCAAGTACTTATATCAGCTCGGCTTTTTTCGCGTCGTGAAAAAATACCTCAATCAGCCCGGGACCAAGAAATGTCCACGTTTCATGGCATTTCTAAACGTATGGCCTCGATACCTGGAAACTCAATTTTCAGATCCCAAGTACTTATATCAGCTCGGCATTTTTCGCGTCGTGAAAAAATTCCCCAGTCAGCCCGGGACCAAGAAATATCCACGTTTCATGGTATTTCTAAACGTATAGCGTCGATAACAGAAAACTCAATTTGCAGATCCCAAGTACTTATATCAGCTGCGTATTTTACGTGTTGTTAAAAAATGGTCCAATCAGCCCGGGACCAACAATTGTCCACGTTTCATGGTATTTCTAAACGTATAGCGTCGATAACAGAAAACTCAATTTTCAGAGCCCAAGTAGTTATATCATCTGCGTATTTGACATGATGTTAAAAAATGGTTCAATCAGCCCGGGACCAAGAAATGTCCACGTTTCATGGTATTTCTAAACGTATGGCGTCGATAACAGGAATCTCAATTCTCAGATCCCAAGTACTTATATCAGCTGCGTATTTTACGTGTTGTTAAAAAATGGTCCAATCAGCACGGGACCAACAAATGTCCACGTTTCATAGCATTTCTAAATGCATGGCGTCGATAACTGGAAACTCAATTTTCAGATCCCAAGTTCTTATATCAGCTCGGAATTTTTTGCGTCGTGAAAAAATTCCCCAATCAGCCCGGGACCAAGAAATCTCCACGTTTCATGGTATTTCTAAACGTATGGCGTCGATATCTGGAAACTCAATTGTCAGATCCCAAGTTCTTATATCATCTGCGTATTTGACATGTTGTTAAAAAATGGTTTAATCAGCACGGGACCAACAAATGTCCACGTTTCATAGCATTTCTGAATGCATGCCGTCGATAACTGGAAACTCAATTTTCAGATCCCACGTACTTATATCAGCTCGGAATCTTTCGCGTCGTGAAAAAATTCCCCAATCAGCCCGGGACCAAGAAATCTCCACGTTTCATGGTATTTCTAAACGTATAGCGTCGATTACAGAAAACTCAATTTTCAGATCCCAAGTACTTATATCAGCTGCGTATTTTACGTGTCGTTAAAAAATGGTCCAATCAGCACGGGACCAACAAATGTCCACGTTTCATAGCATTTCTAAATGCATGGCGTCGATAACTGGAAACTCAATTTTCAGATCCCAAGTACTTATATCAGCTCGGAATCTATCGCGTCGTGAAAAAATTCCCCAATCAGCCCGAGACCAAGAAATGTTCACGTTTCATGGTATTTCTAAACGTATGGCGTCGATACCTGGAAACTCAATTGTCAGATCCCAAGTACTTATATCAGCTCGGCAATTTTCGCGTCGTGAAAAAATTCCCCAATCAGCCCGGGACCAAGAAATGTCCGCGTTTCATAGCATTTCTAAATGTCTGTCGTCGATAACCGGAATCTCAATTTTCAGATCCCAAGTACTTATATCAGCTCGGAATTTTTCGCGTCGTGAAAAAATTCCCCAATCAGCCCGGGACCAAGAAATCTCCACGTTTCATTGTATTTCTAAACGTATAGCTTCGATAACAGAAAACTCAATTTTCAGATCCCAAGTACTTATATCAGCTGCGTATTTTACGGGACGGTAAAATATGGTCCAATCAGAACGGGACCAACAAATGTCCACGTTTCATAGCATTTCTAAATTAATGGCGTCGATAACTGGAAACTCAATTTTCAGATCCCAAGTTCTTATATCAGCTCGGAATTTTTCGCGTCGTGAAAAAATTCCCCAATCAGCCCGGGACCAAGAAATGTCCACGTTTCATGGTATATCTAAACGTATGGCGTCGATACCTGGAAACTCAATTTTCAGATCCCAAGTACTTATATCAGCTCGGAATTTTTCGCGTCGTGAAAAAATTCCCCAATCAGCCCGGGACCAAGAAATGTCCACGTTTCATGGTATTTCTAAACGCATGAGGTCGATAACTGAAAACTCAATTTTCAGATCCCAAGTACTTATGTCAGCTCCGTATTTCACGTGTTGTTAAAAAATGGTCCGATCAGCCCGGGACCAAGAAATGTCCACGTTTCATAGCATTTCTAAATGTATGTCGTTGATAACTGGAAACTCAATTTTCAGATCCCAAGTTCTTATATCAGCTCGGAATTTTTCGCGTCGTGAAAAAATTCCCCAATCAGCCCGGGACCAAGAAATGTCCACGTTTCATGGTATTTCTAAACGAATGGCGTCGATACCTGGAAACTCAATTGTCAGATCCCAAGTATTTATATCAGCTCGGCATTTTTCGCGTCGTGAAAAAATTCCCCAGTCAGCCCGGGACCAAGAAATATCCACGTTTCATGGTATTTCTAAACGTATAGCGTCGATAACAGAAAACTCAATTTGCAGATCCCAAGTACTTATATCAGCTGCGTATTTTACGTGTTGTTAAAAAATGCTCCAATCAGCCCGGGACCAACAATTGTCCACGTTTCATGGTATTTCTAAACGTATAGCGTCGATAACATAAAACTCAATTTTCAGATCCCAAGTACTTATATCATCTGCGTATTTGACATGTTGTTAAAAAATGGTCCAATCAGCACGGGACCAACAAATGTCCACGTTTCATAGCATTTCTAAATGTCTGTCGTCGATAACCGGAATCTTAATTTACAGATCCCAAGTACGTATATCAGCTCGGCATTTTTCGCGTCGTGAAAAAATTCCCCAATCAGCCCGGGTCTAAGAAGTGTCCACGTTTCATGGTATTTCTAAAGGTATGGCGTCGATACCTGGAAACTCAATAGTCAGATCCCAAGTACTTATATCAGCTCGGCATTTTTCGGGTCATGAAAAAATTCCTCAGTCAGCCCGGGACCAAGAAATCTCCAAGTTTCATGGTATTTCTAAACGTATAGCGTCGATAACAGAAAACTCAATTTTCAGATTCCAAGTACTTATATCATCTGCGTATTTGACATGTTGTTAAAAAATGGTCCAATCAGCACGGGACCAAGGAATGTCCACGTTTCATAGCATTTCTAAATGTATGGCGTCGATACCTGGAAACTCAATAGTCAGATCCCAAGTACTTATATCAGCTCGGCATTTTTCGCGTCGTGAAAAAATTCCCCAATCAGCCCGGGACCACTAAATCTCCACGTTTCATGGTATTTCTAAACGTATAGCGTCGATAACAGAAAACTCAATTTTCAGAGCCCAAGTAGTTATATCATCTGCGTATTTGACATGATGTTAAAAAATGGTTCAATCAGCCCGGGACCAAGAAATGTCCACGTTTCATGGTATTTCTAAACGTATGGCGGCGATAACAGGAAACTCAATTTTCAGATCCCAAGTACTTGTATCATCTGCGTATTTGACATGTTGTTAAAAAATGGTCCAATCAGCACGGGACCAAGAAATGTCCACGTTTCATAGCATTTCTAAATGTATGGCGTTGATAACTGGAATCTCAATTTTCAGATCCAAAGTACTTATATCATCTGCGTATTTGACATGTTGTTAAAAAATGGTTTAATCAGCACGGGACCAAGAAATGTCCACGTTTCATAGCATTTCTAAATGTATGGCGTTGATAACTGGAATCTCAATTTTCAGATCCCAAGTACTTATATCAGCTCGCCTTTTTTCGCGTCGTGAAAAAATTCCCCAGTCAGCCCGGGACGAAGAAATCTCCACGTTTCATGGTATTTCTAAACGTATAGCGTCGATAACAGGAAACTCAATTTTCAGGTCCCAAGTACTTATATCATCTGCGTATTTGACATGTTGTTGAAAAATGGTCCAATCAGCACGGGACCAAGAAATGTCCACGTTTCATAGCATTTCTAAATGTCTGTCGTCGATAACCGGAATCTCAATTTTCAGATCCCAAGTACTTATATCAGCTCGGCATTTTTCGCGTCGTGAAAAAATTCCCCAATCAGCCCGGGACCAAGAAATCTCCACGTTTCATGGTATTTCTAAACGTATAGCGTCGATAACAGAAAACTCAATTTTCAGATCCCAAGAACTTATATCAGCTGCGTATTTTACGTGTTGTCAAAAAATGATCCAATCAGCCAGGGACCAAGAAATGTCAACGTTTCATGGCATTTCTAAACGTATTGCGGCGATAACTGGAATCTCAATTTTCAGATCCCAAGTACTCATATCATCTGCGTATTTTACATGCTGTTAAAATATGGTCCAATCAGAATGGAACCAAGAAATGTCCACGTTTCATGGTATTTCTAAACGTACGGCGTCGATACCTGGAAACTCAGTTTTCAGATCCCAAGTACTTATATCAGCTCGGCATTTTTCGCGTCATGAAAAAATTCCTCATTCAGCCCGGGACCAAGAAATCTCCACGTTTCATGGTATTTCTAAACGTATAGCGTCGATAACAGAAAACTCAATTTTCAGATCCCAAGTACTTATATCAGCTGCGTATTTTACGTGTTGTTAAAAAATGGTCCAATCAGCACGGGACCAACAAATATCCACGTTTCATAGCATTTCTAAATGTATGTCGACGATAACTGGAATCTCAATTTTCAGATCCCAAGTACTTATATCAGCTCGGAATTTTTCGCGTCGTGAAAAAATTCCCCAATCAGCCCGGGACCAAGTAATGTCCACGTTTCATGGTATTTCTAAACGTATGGCGTCGATACCTGGAAACTCAATTGTCAGATCCCAAGTACTCATATCATCTGCGTATTTTACATGTTCTTAAAAATGGTCCAATCAGCACGGGACCAAGAAATGTCCACGTTTCATAGCATTTCTAAATGTCTGTCGTCGATAACCGGAATCTCAATTTTCAGATCCCAAGTACTTATATCAGCTCGGAATTTTTCGCGTCGCGAAAAAATTTCCCAATCAGCCCGAGACCAAGAAATCTCCACGTTTCATGGTATTTCTAAACGCATGAGGTCGATAACTGAAAACTCAATTTTCAGATCCCAAGTACTTATATCATCTGCGTATTTTTCGTGTTGTTAAAAAATGGTCCAATCAGCACGTGAACAAGAAATGTCCACGTTTCATAGCATTTCTAAATGTATGTCGTCGATAACTGGAATCTCAATTTTCAGATCCCAAGTACTTATATCAGCTCGGAATTTTTCGCGTAGTAAAAAAATTCCTCAATCAGCCCGGGACCAAGAAATGTCCACGTTTCATGGTATTTCTAAACGTATGGCGTCGATACCTGGAAACTCAATTTTCAGATCCCAAGTACTTATATCAGCTCGGCATTTTTCGCGTCGTGAAAAAATTCCCCAATCAGCCCGGGTCCAAGAAATGTCCACGTTTCATGGTATTTCTAAACGTATGGCGTCGATACCTGGAAACTCAATTGTCAGATCCCAAGTACTCATATCATCTGCGTATTTTACATGTTCTTAAAAATGGTCTAATCAGCACGGGACCAAGAAATGTCCACGTTTCATAGCATTTCTAAATGTATGGCGCTGATAACTGGAATGTCAATTTTCAGATCCCAAGTACTTATATCAGCTCGGCTTTTTTCGCGTCGTGATAAAATACCCCAATCAGCCCGCGACCAATAAATGTCCACGTTTCATAGCATTTCTAAATGTAAGTCGTTGATAACTGGAATCTCAATTTTCAGATCCCAAGTACTTATATCAGCTCGGCTTTTTTCGCGTCGTGAAAAAATTCCCCAATCAGCCCGGGACTAAGAAGTGTCCACGTTTCATGGTATTTCTAAACGTATGTCGTCGATACCTGGAAACTCAATTCTCAGATCCCAAGTACTTATAGCAGCTCGGCATTTTTCGCGTCGTGAAAAAATTCCCCAATCAGACCGGGACCAAGAAGTGTCCACGTTTCATGGTATTTCTAAACGTATGGCGTCGATAACAGGAATCTCAATTTTCAGATCCCAAGTACTCATATCATCTGCGTATTTTACATGCTGTTAAAAAATGGTCCAATCAGCACGGGACCAAGAAATGTCCACGTTTCATAGCATTTCTAAATGTATGTCGTCGATAACAGGAATCTCAATTTTCAGATCCCAAGTACTTATATCAGCTCGAATTTTTTCGCGTCGTGATAAAATTCCCCAATCAGCCCGGGACCAAGAAATCTCCACGTTTCATGGTATTTCTAAACGTATAGCGTCGATAACAGAAAACTCAATTTTCAGATCCCAAGTACTTATATCAGCTGCGTATTTTACGTGTTGTTATAAAATGGTCCAATCAGCACGGGACCAACAAATGTCCACGTTTCATAGCATTTCTAAATGTATGGCGTTGATAACTGGAATGTCAATTTTCAGATCCCAAGTACTTATATCAGCTCGGCTTTTTTCGCGTCGTGATAAAATACCCCAATCAGCCCGCGACCAATAAATGTCCACGTTTCATAGCATTTCTAAATGTAAGTCGTCGATAACTGGAATCTCAATTTTCAGATCTTAAGTACTTATATCATCTGCGTATTTTACATGCTGTTAAATATGGTCCAATCAGCACGGGACCAAGAAATGTCCACGTTTCATAGCATTTCTAAATGTGTGTCGTCGATAACCGGAATCTCAATTTTCAGATCCCAAGTACTTATATCAGCTCGGCATTTTTCGCGTCGTGAAAAAATTCCCCAATCAGCCCGGGACCAAGAAATCTCCACGTTTCATGGTATTTCTAAACGTATAGCGTCGATAACAGAAAACTCAATTTTTAGATCCCAAGTACTTATATCAGCTGCGTATTTTACGTGTTGTTAAAAAATGGTCCAATCAGCACGGAACCAACAAATGTCCACGTTTCATAGCATTTCCAAATGCGTGTCGTCGATAACCGGAATCTCAATTTTCAGATCCCAAGAACTTATATCAGCTGCGTATTTTACGTGTTGTTAGAAAATGGTCCAATCAGCCCGGGACCAAAAAATGTCCACGTTTCATGGTATTTCTAAAAGTATGGCGTCGATAATAGGAAACTCAATTTTCAGATCCCAAGTACTCATATCATCTGCGTATTTTACATGCTGTTAAAATATGGTCCTATCAGCATGGGACCAAGAAATGTCCACGTTTCATATTATTTGTAAATGTATGGCGTTGATAACTGGAATGTCAATTTTCAGATCCCAAGTACTTATATCAGCTCGGCTTTTTTCGCGTCGTGATAAAATACCCCAATCAGCCCGCGACCAATAAATGTCCACGTTTCATAGCATTTCTAAATGTAAGTCGTCGATAACTGGAATCTCAATTTGCAGATCCCAAGTACTTATATCAGCTCGGCTTTTTTCACGTCGTGAAAAAATTCCCCAATCAGCCCGGGACCAAGAAATCTCCACGTTTCATGGTATTTCTAAACGTATAGCGTTGATAACAGAAAACTCAATTTTTAGATCCCAAGTACTTATATCATCTGCGTATTTGACATGTTGTTAAAAAATGGTCCAATCAGCACGGGACCAAGAAATGTCCACGTTTCATAGCATTTCTAAATGTATGGCTTTGACAAGTTGAAACTAAATTTTCAGATCCCAAGTTCTTATATCAGCTCGGAATTTTTTGCATCGTGAAAAAATTGCCCAATCAGCTCGGGACAAAGAAATGTCCACGTTTCATGGTATTTCTAAACGTATGGCGTCGATACCTGGAAACTCAATTGTCAGATCCCAAGTACTTATATCAGCTCGGCATTTTTCGCGTCGTGAAAAAATTCCCAAATCAGCCCGGGACCAAGAAATCTCCACGTTTCATGGTATTTCTAAACGTATAGCGTCGATAACAGAAAACTCAATTTTCAGATCCCAAGTACTTATATCATCTGCGTATTTGACATGTTGTTAAAAAATGGTCCAATCAGTACGGGACCAAGAAATGTCCACGTTTCATAGCATTTCTAAATGTCTGTCGTCGATAACCGGAATCTCAATTTTCAGATCCCAAGAACTTATATCAGCTGCGTATTTTACGTGTTGTTAGAAAATGGTCCAATCAGCCCGGGACCAACAAATATCCACGTTTCATGGTATTTCTAAAAGTATGGCGTCGATAACAGGAAACTCAATTTTCAGATCCCAAGTACTCATATCATCTGCGTATTTTACATGCTGTTAAATATGGTCCAATCAGCACGGGACCAAGAAATGTCCACGTTTCATAGCATTTCTAAATGTGTGTCGTCGATAACCGGAATCTCAATTTTCAGACCCCAAGTACTTATATCAGCTCGGCATTTTTCGCGTCGTGAAAAAATTCCCCAATCAGCCCGGGACCAAGAAATCTCCACGTTTCATGGTATTCCTAAACGTATAGCGTCGATAACAGAAAACTCAATTTTTAGATCCCAAGTACTTATATCAGCTGCGTATTTTACGTGTTGTTAAAAAATGGTCCAATCAGCACGGAACCAACAAATGTCCACGTTTCATAGCATTTCTAAATGTGTGTCGTCGATAACCGGAATCTCAATTTTCAGATCCCACGAACTTATATCAGCTGCGTATTTTACGTGTTGTTAGAAAATGGTCCAATCAGCCCGGGACCAAAAAATGTCCACGTTTCATGGTATTTCTAAAAGTATGGCGTCGATAACAGGAAACTCAATATTCAGATCCCAAGTACTCATATCATCTGCGTATTTTACATGCTGTTAAAATATGGTCCTATCAGCATGGGACCAAGAAATGTCCACGTTTCATAGCATTTGTAAATGTATGGCGTTGATAACTGGAATGTCAATTTTCAGATCCCAAGTACTTATATCAGCTCGGCTTTTTTCGCGTCGTGATAAAATACCCCAATCAGCCCGCGACCAATAAATGTCCACGTTTCATAGCATTTCTAAATGTAAGTCGTCGATAACTGGAATCTCAATTTTCAGATCTCAAGTACTTATATCAGCTCGGAATTTTTCGCTTCGTGAAAAAATTCTCCAATCAGCCCGGGACCAAGAAATCTCCACGTTTCATGGTATTTCTAAACGTATAGCGTCGATAACAGAAAACTCAATTTTTAGATCCCAAGAACTTACATCAGCTGCGTATTTTATGTGTTGTTAAAAAATGGTCCAATCAGCACGGGACCAACAAATGTCCACATTTCATAGCATTTCTAAATGCATGGCGTTGATAACTGGAAACTCAATTTTCAGATCCCAAGTACTTATATCAGCAAGGTTTTTTTCGCGTCGTGAAAAAATTCCCCAATCAACCCGGGACCAAGAAATGTCCACGTTTCATAGCATTTCTAAATGTAAGTCGTCGATAACTGGAATCTCAATTTTCAGATCTCAAGTACTTATATCAGCTCGGAATTTTTCGCTTCGTGAAAAAATTCTCCAATCAGCCCGGGACCAAGAAATCTCCACGTTTCATGGTATTTCTAAACGTATAGCGTCGATAACAGAAAACTCAATTTTTAGATCCCAAGAACTTACATCAGCTGCGTATTTTATGTGTTGTTAAAAAATGGTCCAATCAGCACGGGACCAACAAATGTCCACATTTCATAGCATTTCTAAATGCATGGCGTTGATAACTGGAAACTCAATTTTCAGATCCCAAGTACTTATATCAGCAAGGTTTTTTTCGCGTCGTGAAAAAATTCCCCAATCAACCCGGGACCAAGAAATGTCCACGTTTCATGGTATTTCTAAGCGTATGGCGTCGATACCTGGAAACTCCATTTTCAGATCCCAAGTACTTATATCAGCTCGGAATTTTTCGCTTCGTGAAAAAATTCTCCAATCAGCCCGGGACCAAGAAATCACCACGTTTCATAGCATTTCTAAATGTATGGCGTTGATAACTGGAATGTCAATTTTCATATCCCAAGTACTTATATCAGCTCGGCTTTTTTCGCGTCGTGATAAAATACCCCAATCAGCCCGCGACCAATAAATGTCCACGTTTCATAGCATTTCTAAATGTAAGTCGTCGATAACTGCAATCTCAATTTTCAGATCTCAAGTACTTATATCAGCTCGGAATTTTTCGCTTCGTGAAAAAATTCTCCAATCAGCCCGGGACCAAGAAATCTCCACGTTTCATGGTATTTCTAAACGTATAGCGTCGATAACAGAAAACTCAATTTTTAGATCCCAAGAACTTACATCAGCTGCGTATTTTATGTGTTGTTAAAAAATGGTCCAATCAGCACGGGACCAACAAATGTCCACGTTTCATAGCATTTCTAAATGTATGGCGTTGATAACTGGAATCTCAATTTTCAGATCCCAAGTACTTATATCAGCTCGGCTTTTTTCGCGTCGTGAAAAAATTCCCCAATCAACCCGGGACCAAGAAATGTCCACGTTTCATGGTATTTCTAAGCGTATGGCGTCGATACCTGGAAACTCCATTTTCAGATCCCAATTACTTATATCAGCTGCGTATTTTACGTGTTGTTAAAAAATGGTCCAATCAGCACGGGACCAACAAATGTCCACGTTTCATAGCATTTCTAAATGTATGGCGTTGATAACTGGAATGTCAATTTTCAGATCCCAAGTACTTATATCAGCTCGGCATTTTTCGCGTCGTGATAAAATACCCCAATCAGCCCGCGACCAATAAATGTCCACGTTTCATAGCATTTCTAAATGTAAGTCGTCGATAACTGGAATCTCAATTTTCAGATCTCAAGTACTTATATCAGCTCGGAATTTTTCGCTTCGTGAAAAAATTCTCCAATCAGCCCGGGACCAAGAAATCTCCACGTTTCATGGTATTTCTAAACGTATAGCGTCGATAACAGAAAACTCAATTTTTAGATCCCAAGAACTTACATCAGCTGCGTATTTTATGTGTTGTTAAAAAATGGTCCAATCAGCACGGGACCAACAAATGTCCACATTTCATAGCATTTCTAAATGCATGGCGTTGATAACTGGAAACTCAATTTTCAGATCCCAAGTACTTATATCAGCAAGGTTTTTTTCGCGTCGTGAAAAAATTCCCCAATCAACCCGGGACCAAGAAATGTCCACGTTTCATGGTATTTCTAAGCGTATGGCGTCGATACCTGGAAACTCCATTTTCAGATCCCAAGTACTTATATCAGCTCGGAATTTTTCGCTTCGTGAAAAAATTCTCCAATCAGCCCGGGACCAAGCAATCACCACGTTTCATAGCATTTCTAAATGTATGGCGTTGATAACTGGAATGTCAATTTTCATATCCCAAGTACTTATATCAGCTCGGCTTTTTTCGCGTCGTGATAAAATACCCCAATCAGCCCGCGACCAATAAATGTCCACGTTTCATAGCATTTCTAAATGTAAGTCGTCGATAACTGGAATCTCAATTTTCAGATCTCAAGTACTTATATCAGCTCGGAATTTTTCGCTTCGTGAAAAAATTCTCCAATCAGCCCTGGACCAAGAAATCACCACGTTTCATGGTATTTCTAAACGTATAGCGTCGATAACAGAAAACTCAATTTTCAGATCCCAAGTACTTATATCAGCTACGTATTTTACGTGTTGTTAAAAAATGGTCCAATCAGCACGGGACCAACAAATGTCCACGTTTCATGGCGTTTCTAAACGTATGGCGTCGATAACAGGAAACTCAATTTTCAGATCCCAAGAACTTATATCCGCTGCGTATTTTACGTGTTGTTAAAAAATGGTCCAATCAGCCCGGGACCAAGAAATGTCAACGTTTCATGGCATTTCTAAACGTATTGCGGCGATAACTGGAATCTCAATTTGCAGATCCCAAGTACTTATATCAGCTCGGCTTTTTTCGCGTCGTGAAAAAATTCCCCAATCAGCCCGGGACTAAGAAGTGTCCACGTTTCATGGTATTTCTAAACGTATGTCGTCGATACCTGGAAACTCAATTCTCAGATCCCAAGTACTTACATCAGCTCGGCTTTTTTCACGTCGTGAAAAAATTCCCCAATCAGCCCGGGACCAAGAAATCTCCACGTTTCATGGTATTTCTAAACGTATAGCGTCGATAACAGAAAACTCAATTTTCAGATCCCAAGTACTTATATCATCTGCGTATTTGACATGTTGTTAAAAAATGGTCCAATCAGTACGGGACCAAGAAATGTCCACGTTTCATAGCATTTCTAAATGTCTGTCGTCGATAACCGGAATCTCAATTTTCAGATCCCAAGAACTTATATCAGCTGCGTATTTTACGTGTTGTTAGAAAATGGTCCAATCAGCCCGGGACCAAAAAATGTCCACGTTTCATGGTATTTCTAAAAGTATGGCGTCGATAACAGGAAACTCAATATTCAGATCCCAAGTACTCATATCATCTGCGTATTTTACATGCTGTTAAAATATGGTCCTATCAGCATGGGACCAAGAAATTTTCACGTTTCATGGCATTTGTAAATGTATGGCGTTGATAACTGGAATGTCAATTTTCAGATCCCAAGTACTTATATCAGCTCGGCTTTTTTCGCGTCGTGATAAAATACCCCAATCAGCCCGCGACCAATAAATGTCCACGTTTCATAGCATTTCTAAATGTAAGTCGTCGATAACTGGAATCTCAATTTTCAGATCTCAAGTACTTATATCAGCTCGGAATTTTTCGCTTCGTGAAAAAATTCTCCAATCAGCCCGGGACCAAGAAATCTCCACGTTTCATGGTATTTCTAAACGTATAGCGTCGATAACAGAAAACTCAATTTTTAGATCCCAAGAACTTACATCAGCTGCGTATTTTATGTGTTGTTAAAAAATGGTCCAATCAGCACGGGACCAACAAATGTCCACATTTCATAGCATTTCTAAATGCATGGCGTTGATAACTGGAAACTCAATTTTCAGATCCCAAGTACTTATATCAGCAAGGTTTTTTTCGCGTCGTGAAAAAATTCCCCAATCAACCCGGGACCAAGAAATGTCCACGTTTCATGGTATTTCTAAGCGTATGGCGTCGATACCTGGAAACTCAATTTTGAGATCCCAAGTACTTATATCAGCTCGGAATTTTTCGCGTCGTGAAAAAATTCCCCAATCAGCCCGGGACCAAGAAATGTCCACGTTTCATGGTATTTCTAAACGCATGAGGTCGATAACTGAAAACTCAATTTTCAGATCCCAAGTACTTATGTCAGCTCCGTATTTCACGTGTTGTTAAAAAATGGTCCGATCAGCCCGGGACCAAGAAATGTCCACGTTTCATAGCATTTCTAAATGTATGTCGTTGATAACTGGAAACCCAATTTTCAGATCCCAAGTTCTTATATCAGCTCGGAATTTTTCGCGTCGTGAAAAAATTCCCCAATCAGCCCGGGACCAAGAAATGTCCACGTTTCATGGTATTTCTAAACGAATGGCATCGATACCTGGAAACTCAATTGTCAGATCCCAAGTACTTATATCAGCTCGGCATTTTTCGCGTCGTGAAAAAATTCCCCAGTCAGCCCGGGACCAAGAAATATCCACGTTTCATGGTATTTCTAAACGTATAGCGTCGATAACAGAAAACTCAATTTGCAGATCCCAAGTACTTATATCAGCTCGCCTTTTTTCGCGTCGTGAAAAAATTCCCCAGTCAGCCCGGGACGAAGAAATCTCCACGTTTCATGGTATTTCTAAAAGTATGGCGTCGATAACAGGAAACTCAATATTCAGATCCCAAGTACTCATATCATCTGCGTATTTTACATGCTGTTAAAATATGGTCCTATCAGCATGGGACCAAGAAATGTCCACGTTTCATAGCATTTGTAAATGTATGGCGTTGATAACTGGAATGTCAATTTTCAGATCCCAAGTACTTATATCAGCTCGGCTTTTTTCGCGTCGTGATAAAATACCCCAATCAGCCCGCGACCAATAAATGTCCACGTTTCATAGCATTTCTAAATGTAAGTCGTCGATAACTGGAATCTCAATTTTCAGATCTCAAGTACTTATATCAGCTCGGAATTTTTCGCTTCGTGAAAAAATTCTCCAATCAGCCCGGGACCAAGAAATCTCCACGTTTCATGGTATTTCTAAACGTATAGCGTCGATAACAGAAAACTCAATTTTTAGATCCCAAGAACTTACATCAGCTGCGTATTTTATGTGTTGTTAAAAAATGGTCCAATCAGCACGGGACCAACAAATGTCCACATTTCATAGCATTTCTAAATGCATGGCGTTGATAACTGGAAACTCAATTTTCAGATCCCAAGTACTTATATCAGCAAGGTTTTTTTCGCGTCGTGAAAAAATTCCCCAATCAACCCGGGACCAAGAAATGTCCACGTTTCATAGCATTTCTAAATGTAAGTCGTCGATAACTGGAATCTCAATTTTCAGATCTCAAGTACTTATATCAGCTCGGAATTTTTCGCTTCGTGAAAAAATTCTCCAATCAGCCCGGGACCAAGAAATCTCCACGTTTCATGGTATTTCTAAACGTATAGCGTCGATAACAGAAAACTCAATTTTTAGATCCCAAGAACTTACATCAGCTGCGTATTTTATGTGTTGTTAAAAAATGGTCCAATCAGCACGGGACCAACAAATGTCCACATTTCATAGCATTTCTAAATGCATGGCGTTGATAACTGGAAACTCAATTTTCAGATCCCAAGTACTTATATCAGCAAGGTTTTTTTCGCGTCGTGAAAAAATTCCCCAATCAACCCGGGACCAAGAAATGTCCACGTTTCATGGTATTTCTAAGCGTATGGCGTCGATACCTGGAAACTCCATTTTCAGATCCCAAGTACTTATATCAGCTCGGAATTTTTCGCTTCGTGAAAAAATTCTCCAATCAGCCCGGGACCAAGAAATCACCACGTTTCATAGCATTTCTAAATGTATGGCGTTGATAACTGGAATGTCAATTTTCATATCCCAAGTACTTATATCAGCTCGGCTTTTTTCGCGTCGTGATAAAATACCCCAATCAGCCCGCGACCAATAAATGTCCACGTTTCATAGCATTTCTAAATGTAAGTCGTCGATAACTGCAATCTCAATTTTCAGATCTCAAGTACTTATATCAGCTCGGAATTTTTCGCTTCGTGAAAAAATTCTCCAATCAGCCCGGGACCAAGAAATCTCCACGTTTCATGGTATTTCTAAACGTATAGCGTCGATAACAGAAAACTCAATTTTTAGATCCCAAGAACTTACATCAGCTGCGTATTTTATGTGTTGTTAAAAAATGGTCCAATCAGCACGGGACCAACAAATGTCCACGTTTCATAGCATTTCTAAATGTATGGCGTTGATAACTGGAATCTCAATTTTCAGATCCCAAGTACTTATATCAGCTCGGCTTTTTTCGCGTCGTGAAAAAATTCCCCAATCAACCCGGGACCAAGAAATGTCCACGTTTCATGGTATTTCTAAGCGTATGGCGTCGATACCTGGAAACTCCATTTTCAGATCCCAATTACTTATATCAGCTGCGTATTTTACGTGTTGTTAAAAAATGGTCCAATCAGCACGGGACCAACAAATGTCCACGTTTCATAGCATTTCTAAATGTATGGCGTTGATAACTGGAATGTCAATTTTCAGATCCCAAGTACTTATATCAGCTCGGCATTTTTCGCGTCGTGATAAAATACCCCAATCAGCCCGCGACCAATAAATGTCCACGTTTCATAGCATTTCTAAATGTAAGTCGTCGATAACTGGAATCTCAATTTTCAGATCTCAAGTACTTATATCAGCTCGGAATTTTTCGCTTCGTGAAAAAATTCTCCAATCAGCCCGGGACCAAGAAATCTCCACGTTTCATGGTATTTCTAAACGTATAGCGTCGATAACAGAAAACTCAATTTTTAGATCCCAAGAACTTACATCAGCTGCGTATTTTATGTGTTGTTAAAAAATGGTCCAATCAGCACGGGACCAACAAATGTCCACATTTCATAGCATTTCTAAATGCATGGCGTTGATAACTGGAAACTCAATTTTCAGATCCCAAGTACTTATATCAGCAAGGTTTTTTTCGCGTCGTGAAAAAATTCCCCAATCAACCCGGGACCAAGAAATGTCCACGTTTCATGGTATTTCTAAGCGTATGGCGTCGATACCTGGAAACTCCATTTTCAGATCCCAAGTACTTATATCAGCTCGGAATTTTTCGCTTCGTGAAAAAATTCTCCAATCAGCCCGGGACCAAGCAATCACCACGTTTCATAGCATTTCTAAATGTATGGCGTTGATAACTGGAATGTCAATTTTCATATCCCAAGTACTTATATCAGCTCGGCTTTTTTCGCGTCGTGATAAAATACCCCAATCAGCCCGCGACCAATAAATGTCCACGTTTCATAGCATTTCTAAATGTAAGTCGTCGATAACTGGAATCTCAATTTTCAGATCTCAAGTACTTATATCAGCTCGGAATTTTTCGCTTCGTGAAAAAATTCTCCAATCAGCCCTGGACCAAGAAATCACCACGTTTCATGGTATTTCTAAACGTATAGCGTCGATAACAGAAAACTCAATTTTCAGATCCCAAGTACTTATATCAGCTACGTATTTTACGTGTTGTTAAAAAATGGTCCAATCAGCACGGGACCAACAAATGTCCACGTTTCATGGCGTTTCTAAACGTATGGCGTCGATAACAGGAAACTCAATTTTCAGATCCCAAGAACTTATATCCGCTGCGTATTTTACGTGTTGTTAAAAAATGGTCCAATCAGCCCGGGACCAAGAAATGTCAACGTTTCATGGCATTTCTAAACGTATTGCGGCGATAACTGGAATCTCAATTTGCAGATCCCAAGTACTTATATCAGCTCGGCTTTTTTCGCGTCGTGAAAAAATTCCCCAATCAGCCCGGGACTAAGAAGTGTCCACGTTTCATGGTATTTCTAAACGTATGTCGTCGATACCTGGAAACTCAATTCTCAGATCCCAAGTACTTACATCAGCTCGGCTTTTTTCACGTCGTGAAAAAATTCCCCAATCAGCCCGGGACCAAGAAATCTCCACGTTTCATGGTATTTCTAAACGTATAGCGTCGATAACAGAAAACTCAATTTTCAGATCCCAAGTACTTATATCATCTGCGTATTTGACATGTTGTTAAAAAATGGTCCAATCAGTACGGGACCAAGAAATGTCCACGTTTCATAGCATTTCTAAATGTCTGTCGTCGATAACCGGAATCTCAATTTTCAGATCCCAAGAACTTATATCAGCTGCGTATTTTACGTGTTGTTAGAAAATGGTCCAATCAGCCCGGGACCAAAAAATGTCCACGTTTCATGGTATTTCTAAAAGTATGGCGTCGATAACAGGAAACTCAATATTCAGATCCCAAGTACTCATATCATCTGCGTATTTTACATGCTGTTAAAATATGGTCCTATCAGCATGGGACCAAGAAATTTTCACGTTTCATGGCATTTGTAAATGTATGGCGTTGATAACTGGAATGTCAATTTTCAGATCCCAAGTACTTATATCAGCTCGGCTTTTTTCGCGTCGTGATAAAATACCCCAATCAGCCCGCGACCAATAAATGTCCACGTTTCATAGCATTTCTAAATGTAAGTCGTCGATAACTGGAATCTCAATTTTCAGATCTCAAGTACTTATATCAGCTCGGAATTTTTCGCTTCGTGAAAAAATTCTCCAATCAGCCCGGGACCAAGAAATCTCCACGTTTCATGGTATTTCTAAACGTATAGCGTCGATAACAGAAAACTCAATTTTTAGATCCCAAGAACTTACATCAGCTGCGTATTTTATGTGTTGTTAAAAAATGGTCCAATCAGCACGGGACCAACAAATGTCCACATTTCATAGCATTTCTAAATGCATGGCGTTGATAACTGGAAACTCAATTTTCAGATCCCAAGTACTTATATCAGCAAGGTTTTTTTCGCGTCGTGAAAAAATTCCCCAATCAACCCGGGACCAAGAAATGTCCACGTTTCATGGTATTTCTAAGCGTATGGCGTCGATACCTGGAAACTCAATTTTGAGATCCCAAGTACTTATATCAGCTCGGAATTTTTCGCGTCGTGAAAAAATTCCCCAATCAGCCCGGGACCAAGAAATGTCCACGTTTCATGGTATTTCTAAACGCATGAGGTCGATAACTGAAAACTCAATTTTCAGATCCCAAGTACTTATGTCAGCTCCGTATTTCACGTGTTGTTAAAAAATGGTCCGATCAGCCCGGGACCAAGAAATGTCCACGTTTCATAGCATTTCTAAATGTATGTCGTTGATAACTGGAAACCCAATTTTCAGATCCCAAGTTCTTATATCAGCTCGGAATTTTTCGCGTCGTGAAAAAATTCCCCAATCAGCCCGGGACCAAGAAATGTCCACGTTTCATGGTATTTCTAAACGAATGGCATCGATACCTGGAAACTCAATTGTCAGATCCCAAGTACTTATATCAGCTCGGCATTTTTCGCGTCGTGAAAAAATTCCCCAGTCAGCCCGGGACCAAGAAATATCCACGTTTCATGGTATTTCTAAACGTATAGCGTCGATAACAGAAAACTCAATTTGCAGATCCCAAGTACTTATATCAGCTCGCCTTTTTTCGCGTCGTGAAAAAATTCCCCAGTCAGCCCGGGACGAAGAAATCTCCACGTTTCATGGTATTTCTAAACGTATAGCGTCGATAACAGGAAACTCAATTTTCAGGTCCCAAGTACTTATATCATCTGCGTATTTGACATGTTGTTGAAAAATGGTCCAATCAGCACGGGACCAAGAAATGTCCACGTTTCATAGCATTTCTAAATGTCTGTCGTCGATAACCGGAATCTCAATTTTCAGATCCCAAGTACTTATATCAGCTCGGCATTTTTCGCGTCGTGAAAAAATTCCCCAATCATGGTATTTCTAAACGTATAGCGTCGATAACAGAAAACTCAATTTTCAGATCCCAAGAACTTATATCAGCTGCGTATTTTACGTGTTGTCAAAAAATGATCCAATCAGCCAGGGACCAAGAAATGTCAACGTTTCATGGCATTTCTAAACGTATTGCGGCGATAACTGGAATCTCAATTTTCAGATCCCAAGTACTCATATCATCTGCGTATTTTACATGCTGTTAAAATATGGTCCAATCAGCATGGAACCAAGAAATGTCCACGTTTCATGGTATTTCTAAACGTACGGCGTCGACACCTGGAAACTCAGTTTTCAGATCCCAAGTACTTATATCAGCTCGGCATTTTTCGCGTCATGAAAAAATTCCTCATTGAGCCCGGGACCAAGAAATCTCCACGTTTCATGGTATTTCTAAACGTATAGCGTCGATAACAGAAAACTCAATTTTCAGATCCCAAGTACTTATATCAGCTGCGTATTTTACGTGTTGTTAAAAAATGGTCCAATCAGCACGGGACCAACAAATATCCACGTTTCATAGCATTTCTAAATGTATGTCGACGATAACTGGAATCTCAATTTTCAGATCCCAAGTACTTATATCAGCTCGGAATTTTTCGCGTCGTGAAAAAATTCCCCAATCAGCCCGGGACCAAGTAATGTCCACGTTTCATGGTATTTCTAAACGTATGGCGTCGATACCTGGAAACTCAATTGTCAGATCCCAAGTACTCATATCATCTGCGTATTTTACATGTCCTTAAAAATGGTCTAATCAGCACGGGACCAAGAAATGTCCACGTTTCATAGCATTTCTAAATGTCTGTCGTCGATAACCGGAATCTCAATTTTCAGATCCCAAGTACTTATATCAGCTCGGAATTTTTCGCGTCGCGAAAAAATTTCCCAATCAGCCCGAGACCAAGAAATCTCCACGTTTCATGGTATTTCTAAACGCATGAGGTCGATAACTGAAAACTCAATTTTCAGATCCCAAGTACTTATATCATCTGCGTATTTTTCGTGTTGTTAATAAATGGTCCAATCAGCACGTGAACAAGAAATGTCCACGTTTCATAGCATTTCTAAATGTATGTCGTCGATAACTGGAATCTCAATTTTCAGATCCCAAGTACTTATATCAGCTCGGAATTTTTCGCGTAGTAAAAAAATTCCTCAATCAGCCCGGGACCAAGAAATGTCCACGTTTCATGGTATTTCTAAACGTATGGCGTCGATACCTGGAAACTCAATTTTCAGATCCCAAGTACTTATATCAGCTCGGCATTTTTCGCGTCGTGAAAAAATTCCCCAATCAGCCCGGGTCCAAGAAATGTCCACGTTTCATGGTATTTCTAAACGTATGGCGTCGATACCTGGAAACTCAATTGTCAGATCCCAAGTACTCATATCATCTGCGTATTTTACATGTTCTTAAAAATGGTCCAATCAGCACGGGACCAAGAAATGTCCACGTTTCATAGCATTTCTAAATGTCTGTCGTCGATAACCGGAATCTCAATGTTCAGATCCCAAGTACTTATATCAGCTCGGAATTTTTCGCGTCGCGAAAAAATTTCCCAATCAGCCCCGGACCAAGAAATCTCCACGTTTCATGGTATTTCTAAACGCATGAGGACGATAACTGAAAACTCAATTTTCAGATCCCAAGTACTTATATCATCTGCGTATTTTTCGTGTTGTTAAAAAATGGTCCAATCAGCACGTGAACAAGAAATGTCCACGTTTCATAGCATTTCTAAATGTATGTCGTCGATAACTGGAATCTCAATTTTCAGATCCCAAGTACTTATATCAGCTCGGAATTTTTCGCGTAGAAAAAAAATTCCTCAATCAGCCCGGGACCAAGAAATGTCCACGTTTCATGGTATTTCTAAACGTATGTCGACGATAACTGGAATCTCAATTTTCAGATCCCAAGTTCTTATATCAGCTCGGAATTTTTCGCGTCGTGCAAAAATTCCCCAATCAGCCCGGGACCAAGAAATGTCCACGTTTCATGGTATTTCTAAACGTATGGCTTCGATACCCGGAAACTCAATTTTCAGATCCCAAGTACTTATATCAGCTCGGCATTTTTCGCGTCGTGAAAAAATTCCCCAATCAGCCCGGGTCCAAGAAATGTCCACGTTTCATGGTATTTCTAAACGTATTGCGGCGATAACAGGAAACTCAATTTTCAGATCCCAAGTACTTATATCATCTGCGTATTTGACATGTTGTTAAAAAATGGTCCAATCAGCACGGGACCAAGAAATGTCCACGTTTCATAGCATTTCTAAATGTATGGCGTTGATAACTGGAATCTCAATTTTCAGATCCCAAGTACTTATATCATCTGCGTATTTGACATGTTGTTAAAAAATGGTCCAATCAGCACGGGACCAACAAATGTCCACGTTTCATAGCATTTCTAAATGTCTGTCGTCGATAACCGGAATCTTAATTTACAGATCCCAAGTACTTATATCGGCTCGGCATTTTTCGCGTCGTGAAAAAATTCCCCAATCAGCCCGGGACTAAGAAGTGTCCACGTTTCATGGTATTTCTAAACGTATGGCGTCGATACCTGGAAACTCAATAGTCAGATCCCAAGTACTTATATCAGCTCGGCATTTTTCGCGTAGTGAAAAAATTCCCCAATCAGCCCGGGACCAAGAAATCTCGACGTTTCATGTTATTTCTAAACGTATGGCGTCGATACCTGGAAACTCAATTTTCAGATCCCAAGTACTTATATCAGCTCGGCATTTTTCGGGTCATGAAAAAATTCCTCAGTCAGCCCGGGACCAAGAAATCTCCAAGTTTCATGGTATTTCTAAACGTATAGCGTCGATAACAGAAAACTCAATTTTCAGATTCCAAGTACTTATATCATCTGCGTATTTGACATGTTGTTAAAAAATGGTCCAATCAGCACGGGACCAAGGAATGTCCACGTTTCATAGCATTTCTAAATGTATGGCGTCGATACCTGGAAACTCAATAGTCAGATCCCAAGTACTTATATCAGCTCGGCATTTTTCGCGTCGTGAAAAAATTCCCCAATCAGCCCGGGACCACTAAATCTCCACGTTTCATGGTATTTCTAAACGTATAGCGTCGATAACAGAAAACTCAATTTTCAGAGCCCAAGTAGTTATATCATCTGCGTATTTGACATGATGTTAAAAAATGGTTCAATCAGCCCGGGACCAAGAAATGTCCACGTTTCATGGTATTTCTAAACGTATGGCGGCGATAACAGGAAACTCAATTTTCAGATCCCAAGTACTTATATCATCTGCGTATTTGACATGTTGTTAAAAAATGGTCCAATCAGCACGGGACCAAGAAATGTCCACGTTTCATAGCATTTCTAAATGTATGGCGTTGATAACTGGAATCTCAATTTTCAGATCCAAAGTACTTATATCATCTGCGTATTTGACATGTTGTTAAAAAATGGTTTAATCAGCACGGGACCAAGAAATGTCCACGTTTCATAGCATTTCTAAATGTATGGCGTTGATAACTGGAATCTCAATTTTCAGATCCCAAGTACTTATATCAGCTCGCCTTTTTTCGCGTCGTGAAAAAATTCCCCAGTCAGCCCGGGACGAAGAAATCTCCACGTTTCATGGTATTTCTAAACGTATAGCGTCGATAACAGGAAACTCAATTTTCAGGTCCCAAGTACTTATATCATCTGCGTATTTGACATGTTGTTGAAAAAT